>OX333081.1:14704375-15904375 GCA_946863875.1 Alloplasta piceator | reverse complement strand
AACGCATTTGTTAAATTCTTTTAAATTATTTCTATTGATGGAAATATATTTTTGTATAATTGCAATTGTAATATTTTAAATATTTTATAATTTGAGATTTTTAATTTGTTTAAACGGTTTTGAATAATGATTTCTAAAATAAATTGATAAATTAATTCTTTTTATTTTGAACAATTGTTAATTTGGAAATGTTTTAATTTTCAAGTTTTTAATTTTCAAATTCTTTCCTGAATATTTTTGGTAACTAGTTTATTGTCATTTTCGAAATAATTTTCCTGAGATTAAATTGTTTAATGAAATATAAATTTTTGTTTGCATATTTTCAGAAAATGTTTTTAATTTTGCTTTTAATTAAATTAATTGATTCCTTACTTTTGTTAATTTAAATTTCTTGTTATAACGATTTTGACAAAATGGAATTTGTATTTTTTTAAAAAAGAACTGATTATTGAAAATGTTAAAAAATGTTTTTAGTCTTTTGAAAAATGTAATAATTTGTTTTATATTTTCTTCTTGTTTTTGGGTCATTCAAATTCTATTTCTCAGAAATTGACCTGATCTTTTTACCTGAAATAAGTCATTCATTCATACACACATTTCTTATAATTAGCTTAATTCGCACGCCTACTTTAAGGTGAAATTCCTCTTGAGTTTTACTATTGAGAGAGAGAACGAAACGACGCATGAAGGTTGCGGGCCTCGTGCCGTCCGCGGGGCGCGAGGGAATTTCCTCGGACCCTTGGACGAAGACTCTTTTCCAGCGTCGTCTCAATTCTTTCTCGAACGGTCTTGTATTTTTTTAAAGTTGACAGATTTACTAGCTTCGGATGTTTGCAATATGTCGATAGAATTTCTTCGTTTAAAATCTCGAGAAAGAGCGTTGAAAGGATTTTTTATACATACATATCGGGTTGCACTGAAGTGTGCTCTATCTTTGGGTAATTCCTTTCTCTGCGAAGCGCGACTAATTTTGCTATGGGCCACGTGTGTGACCTTTTCAAGAGACAGTGGTGTTCCTTTCCTTCGTCATTTTTTCTACATGTCCTTTTTATTTTTTTTCTCTTTTCTACCCTAATAAATCATTGCAATATCCTTCTTTCGAAAAAACTTTCAACCATCGACTGTAAATTCTTAAGAGAAATTTTTCCTTCGCATTATTACGTCTTAAAATAATTTTATTTTCTATTTCGAATGACCTGACCCAAGCTATGTAATTTCCATGCTCGATACTAATTTTAAATTTACTTTTACTGTCCCATTTGCGAACTCTCGGGGTCTCAAGCTGATTATGCCAAAAAAATGAAAAGGAAGAACCACTGGCCATACGTACTAATATAATTTTTCGGTGCCTCATTTACGATGGCGTCGGTGTAGCTGCATTGTGGTGTGCGTGAGGGTCGTACGCTGCGCTAGGCTTGTGTGTGTACCACGCGCGCCCAAAAGACTTCAACGCTCGAGTGTCGCCCAGCCCCATAAAGGCCCTATCGATATTTATCGTGGAGTCCTGTTGCTCCGGTGAAAGTTTTCTCGAACCGATGATTGAGATTGTTTTATTCAGGCGTCTTAATAACACGCTTAACAATCTCCTCGTTGGTTGGTGTATATGCGTGACTAACCAGGCGTTGACGGTTTCCTCATGGCCCGTAATTTGAGAGGCAGAAATTTTGGTGGAATATAGCCTCTTTGTAAGAATGGACCCTTGACTCGACCGTGTCCCTTTTCCATGCGTATTTTTCTCGAGAATCATCCGATATGGGAAACTCAAGAACGACGAAGAAATCCCGAAAGTCGCGAGACGCAATAGCTCTATTGAGCATGATCTTTGAGGAATTTCACGATCGCTAATAGCATATTCGCGTTGCGCGGAAAACTTCTGATCCGAAACACTGATTTGAACCTCTGAACGACGGAAAAAAATTTGACCTTGAGTCAGGGGGTCAGGGATCAGCGAAAGTTGATGGGCAAATGGACGGGTTCCGTAGCACCAAAAAATAATTTTTTTCTCTATTCATTTTTATTCACATCTAAGGAGCTGAATCGATCGGAAATTGACCGCTGATCACGACTATGCACGAATTTTAAAAAAATCAGCAAGAGAAATAGTCGAAAACACTGTTTTAATGAAATTCGAGGTTCAGGGTAAGAGCGTGAGATGTCAGGGAGAGCGAAATAAAAAAGTATTGCCTTCAGAAGGTCGTCAAGATACATGCAGAATGATGCCTAGAACGAAAAAGACAATATTTTCTTTTTTTCATCGATTCAAAAAACTTTCAAGCCTCTCGAAATGGTTTTTGGCTCTTTGAAGCATGATCTTTGAGGAATTTTACCATCGCAAATAGCGAATTCGTGTTGCGCGGAGAATTTCCGACCTCAAACGCTGGTTTTGAACCTCTGAACGACGAAAAAAAATTTGACCTTGAGCCAGAAGGTCAGGGATCAGCAAAAGTAGATGAGCAAATGAACAGGTTCCGTAGCGCCGAAAAATATTTTTTTTCTCTATTCATTTTTATTCACATCTGAGGAGCTATATCGATCGAAAATTGACCGCTGATCACGAATATGCACGAATAAAAAAGAAATCAGCAAGAGACATAGGCAAAAACACTGTTTTTATGAAATTCGAGGTTCAGGGTAAGAGCGTGAGATGTCAGAGAGAGCAAAATAAAACAGCATTGCCTTCAGTATGTCGTCAAGATACATGCAGAACGATGCCTATAACGAAAATGACAATATTTTCTTTTTTTCATCGATTCAAAAAATTTTCAAGCCTCTCGAAATGGTTTTTTGGTCTTTTACGAATGATCTTTGAGAAATTTCCCTATCGCGAATAGCAAATTCGTGTTGCGCGGGAAGTTTCCGATCCAAAACACTGGTTTTGAACCTCTGAAAGACGAAAAAAAATTTGACCTTGAGCCGAGGGGTCAGAGATCAGCAGAAGAAGATAGGCAAATGGACAGGTTCCGTGGCGCCAAAAATTATTTTTTTTCTCCATGCATTTTTATTCACATCTGAGGAGCTATATCGATCGAAAAATGACCGCTGATCACGAATATGCATGACCAAAAAAGAAATCACCAAGAGAAATAAGCGAAAACACTGTTTTTATGAAATTCGAGGTGCAGGGTAAGAGCGTTAGATGTCAGAGAGAGCGAAATAAAAGATCATTGCCTTCAGTAGGTCATCAAGATACATGCGGAATAATGCCTAGAACGAAAATGATGATATTTTCTTTTTTTCATCGATTCAAAAAATTTTCAAGCCTCTCGAAATGGTTTTTGGCTTTTTTGAGCATGATCTTTGAGGAAGTTCACTATCGCAAATAGCATATTCGCGTTGCGCAAGAAATTTTCGATTCACAGCATTCGTTTTGAACCTCTGGACGACGAAAAAAATTTGACCTTGAGCCAGGGGGTCAGGGATCCGCGAAAGTAGACGGGCAAATGGACAGGTTCCGTAGCGCCGAAACATATTTTTTTTCTCTGTTCATTTTTATTCACATCTGAGGAGCTATATCGATCGAAAATTGACCGCTGATCACGAATATGCACGAATAAAAAAGAAATCAGCAAGAGAAATAGGCAAAAACACTGTTTTTATGAAATTCGAGATTCAGGGTAAAAGCGTGAGATGTCAGGGAGAGCGAAATGAAAAAGCATTGCCTTCAGAAGGTCGTCAAGATACATGCAGAATGATGCCTAGAACGAAAATGACAATATTTTCTTTTTTTCATCGATTCAAAAAATTTTCAAGCCTCTCGAAAAGGTTTTTGGCTCTTTGAAGCATGATCTTTGAGGAACTTTACCATCGCAAATAGCGAATTCGTGTTGCGCGGAGAATTTCCGACCTCAAACGCTGGTTTTGAACCTCTGAACGACGAAGAAAAATTTGACCTTGAGCTAGAAGGTCAGGGATCAGCGAAAGTAGATGGGCAAATGAACAGGTTCCGTAGCGCCGAAATTTTTTTTTTTCTCTATTCATTTTTATTCACATCTGAGGAGCTATATCGATCGAAAATAGACCGCTGATCACGAATATGCACGAATAAAAAAGAAAACAGCAAGAGCCATAGGCAAAAACACTGTTTTTATGAAATTCGAGGTTCGGGGTAAGAGCGTTAGATGTCAGAGAGAGCGAAATAAAAGATCATTGCCTTCAGTAGGTCGTCAAGATACATGCGGAATGATGCCTAAGTAATAGAGCTATGTATGTTTCAACTCAGGGATCTCAGGGGGGGTGAGGGAACGGGGGAGCGCGGGGTCTGGAGCGCGGAGTCTGTAGCGGGCAGGGTATGCCAAGGAGGGAGAAGCCCAGGGAGGGGGGGAGCCAAGGGTGATGTAAGGGGGCCCTGGATCAAGATCCCTATCCCGACATTTACCGACCTTTTTCAGCCGAGACTCGAACCACTTAGCCGAGACACAAACCGCGTTGTGAGTCATGGGTGGCTTGCGGATGGTGGGTGGCGGACGGTGGGTGGCGGGTGGCAGGTGGGTGGTGGGTGGAAGGGGGGGGGATTTGGGATTTTTCCCGTTAGCATGTGTTGCGTGTATGTGCGTGCATGTGCGTGTGTGTGAGGGAGGGGGGGGGGTGTCTTGGGATTTTCGATTAGATGCCCATGATTTTTTGAAAAAAGCGTTTGATGACGGCGTCGTCGATGGCGTTGACCCGCACGCTCTCTCACTCTCTCTCTCTCTCTCTCTCTCTCTCTCTCTCTCTCGTTCGCTCGCGCTCTCACGCGCAGAGTGTCGAGTGTCAAATTTATGATGTATACAAATGTATACAAACATGGTCCAACTTTTTTTCGTCGCGACGCATGCGGATATTATAAACACATAGCTGCATAGACGATCGTCGCAATTCATAATAAAAAATATTTTAGTCGATTCGCCGCCCGTTGCAATGGTTGATCCGCTTACCGGTAAAATGGACACGAGCGTGCGAGTGTGTTACCCCGCAAAAGCAGCGTGGGAATTGACACATAGTGACTTGAAATATATGTCGAAAGAGGTCATTTTAATGTTTTATTCGCGAAATATTTATTGGCTGTGGGATCGTTTACCGCAGCATCTACGCAAGGATAGAGAAATAATCTCATGTCTACCGTGCGTAAAACATTGGAATACGCTTGATGTGCTGGAAACTCGCATATGGATGGTCCCACACCACCACGACGAGATTGCGTTAAATGTTGTTGGGAGGCGGAAAAGGCGAAGAAAGCGAAAACTGAAGAGGACAAAGCGGAGCGTTGAGTTTTTCGTCGTCCGTTGCAGAGGGAGTTCATGGAATTTCTGTCGGCATGCCTTTTGATATTTTGAGATAAACAATTGGGGTGACAGAGTGATCAGGCTGAGACGTGAATTTCATCGAGAATCATATCGGCTAATTCTCATTTTTTTTTAGAAGAAATTTCAGTCAATCCTCTGCTGTCATTGTGTGTGTGTGTCGCTTGCTGTTAAAATTGATTCACGTGGCCGAGTGTATTATCCTCCGAAAGATGCGCGGGAATTGACACATAGTGACTTAAAATATGCGTCAAAAGAGATGATTTTAATATTGTATCCACGATTGATTTACTGGCTGTGGGATCGCTTACCTGAGCATTTACGCGAAGATGAGGAAATGATGTCATATCTACCGTGCGTAAAACATTGGGATGAGTTTCATTCGGAAGAAATTAAGGCGCCCTTACGACGAAATTGCGCGGGCTGTCGTCGGAAGGCGAAAGAGGAAACGGCGGAGAAGGGGGAAACTGAAGAGAGCGACAAAGGAGTGTATCCTCGAAAAAAGGTGTGGGAATTGACACCTAGTGACTTAAAATATAGGCCAAAACAGATCATTTTGGTATTGTATCCGCAAGATATTAACTCGCTGTGGGATCGTTTACCCGAGCATCTACGCGAAGATGAGGAAATTATCTCATATTCACGGTGCGAAAAACATTGGTATACGGTTGGACCAACGGGAGATTGCATAGATGCCCCCCCACCTCTACGACGAGATTGCATTCAATGTTCTTGGGAGGCGAAAGAGGAGGAGGAGGAGGAGGAGGATGAGGAGGATGAGGAGGAGGAGGAGGAGGAGGAGGAGGAGGAAAAGACGGAGAAAGCCGAAACTAGAGAGAGTATCGAGGACAAAGAAAAGCGTTGATTTTTCGTCGCCCATTGCGTGGGAGAGGGGGATAATTTGGTGGTGGACGAAATGTGCATGTCGAATCAAGCTTCATCATAGTCAGCGGTCAAATGTCATCTCAACGTCGTGAACTCAAGACGCGCCTAGAGTTGCTGATAAAAGAAATTTATCAAGTTAAAAAAGTCATTCGAACGCGATCTGATTTGAAATTTATCACATCATCGTTGAAGAATACTTACATCAATCGACAGGGATTTCACGAAAATCAACAATGTGGCAAAAATGGGAGAATTTCTGCCGATAAAAAAGTTGACGGAGCTAATTCAACAATCGGATTATCAAATATCTGACATCAGAGCCGCGGAGACTAAATTCGGCAAGAGAATCGTCGTGGACGTCAGCGGCGAGTTTTCCGTCTTCCTTCCGGCTAGGCTCGCAAAAGCCTTTGACGATGATCGCGACGCATTGACGAAAATGATGGATGCCGCACACAATAGTCAATTGTACATGAACTACTTTGGTGGAAAGTACAACAGCATTGAATTCAAACACATGTGAGGAAAAATTATGGATCCACCGTGTCATCCGACTTTATCCAACGGAATCATCTAATCATCATACATTTGAGAATATCGCTGCTGGATCATCATCATCATCATCATCATCATCATCATCATCATCATCATCATCATCATCATCACGACATCAGAGAAGCCCGCATTATTGAAAAGAAAAAACCACGATTTTTGCATTGTTATAGTGGAGAGTGAATTCTTGAACAATATACGTGAAAAACATAACAAGGACTTGAAAGTGAAAAAAAAAATTATTTCAAGTTTAAAATAATAATAATAATAATAATAATAATAATAATAATAATAATAATCTATTAGGTGTACAAATGAGTTTCCGCGGTTTTTTATAAAAAATTAGGAATTTATTGTGAAGGAACAGTACATTACGTTTTATTCAAAGTATTTTCCATCATTTGCCACTACTTTTCCCCATCTTTCTGGCAACATTCGGATACCCCGTCGAAAAAACTCTTCATCTTTTGACGCTATCCACAAATCTACCCAATTTTTTGTGTCTTCATATGATGTGAAGCGCTGCTCAGACAGACCATGTGCCATCGACCGGAACAGGTGATAATCGGAAGGGGCTAAGTCTGGTGAATACGGCGGGTGGGATAAAACTTCCCAGTTGAGTGTTTCCAAGTATGTTTTTACCGGCGCCGCAACATGTGGACGAGCATTATCGTGTAAAAGAATAATTTTGTCGTGTCTGGAGTAGTAATGGGCGCGTTTTTCCTTAAGTGCCCGACTCAATCTCATCAATTGTGTTCGGTAGAGAGCTCCAGTAATGGTTTCGCAGGTTCTTTATCCGTTCCGTTCCGTTGTCCGTTCTTTGTCCTTCACGTCAAACTCACCGTTCTTAAACTTTTGAAACCATTCCTGACAACTTCTCTCACTTAAAGCAGCTTCACCATATGCTTCCAGAAGCAATCGATGCGCCTCAGCTGCAGATTTTTTCAAATTAAAGAAGTAAATCAAAAGTTCCCGCAAATGATGCTTATTCGGCACAAAACTTGACATTTTTGCACGAAAAAAATTACGTGATGCTGATACGGAATCACTAGTACTTTAAGGTTATGGTGTTGCCGGATGACGAAACTTGGGATATTACGTTTTACATCTGACAATTTTTTTTTTTTTAATTTTATTTAAGGGCTTTGGGCGCCATCTATGTATCCCATGCTGCCCCGTCGGTAGGAACGAGTTCTTCTCGACTAACAAATTACATAAGTAGTTTTACAGAGTTTGTCATTCTCCTTAATAAAGACACAAAAATACAAAGATATAATACTACAATAATACTTAAGTATAATAGTACAAAAATATGGCCGTATTAGATTTTTATATCTATTTCATTAATGAAATTGCACAACGCATATAAGGCTTTTTTAACTTTACTCGCTATCACCGTGGCAATGGAGTAAGGAGGGAACATTTTTAGACCCATTAATTGGGTGACAAGGTTCTCGCGCATTTTCGAATAGAGTGGGCATTGCCAAAATATATGGTCCGGCGTATCCTGAGACCGATCACAGCCACACATATCACTCTCAACGATATTGAATCATTCAATATCATTCTATTCAACGATACTATACATTTTCTTTTAAGTTGAACTCTTTCATACCACGGAACCGCGTCAAATTCGAAGAATTCATCGAAAAATCTTTTGCCTTTCTCGCGGCGAGTTACTTCATACCAGTCATCTATTGTTTTTTTGAGCTCAATCCTAAATCTTGAATATAAGTCAGAGTGGGGGATAAGAAGCTGCGAATCAACTCCATTCCTTATAGCATCCTTTGCCGCAACGTCAACAATCTCATTGAAGAGTACCCCTACGTGGGCTGGCACCCAGAAAAACTTTATCTTTTTTTTATCTTTGGTAAGCTTCCACGCCATTTCCTTAATTCGAAAAATCAGATCCGATGTTTTAGCGTCTAGCCATCGAGATTCACAAGCCATTAGAACACTGCGAGAATCCGAAAAGATCGAGGCTTGGGGGATGTTTAGTTTTTCAATTATCTGTAAGGCCTCTAAGATGGCCATGGCTTCTGCCGAGAAAATAGACGTGCTGCAGTGAGACCTACGCCGCACGAGGGATTTGTCTTTATTTCTATAGATCGCGTACCCGACATATTCGTTTGGACTCATCTTAGAGCCGTCCGTAAAAAACATCTCCGTGTCGTGGAGATTATCACCAAAATAAGAGAGAAATGCGGCCTGAGGAGCCGGAGAGTCCTGTATGCTTAAACCCTGAGTGAATGAAATATCCGGACGGTAGGCGTAGACTTGGTATTCGGTAATGCAGAAGCATGGTACTTCAAAGGAAGCGACAATATGAGAGATCGGCTCAATTTCTTCGAAACATTGCACCAGTGTGGATTTTTCGGCGTTCGTCACTACGAGGGGGTTCTCAAAAAATTCGATAATCCCTCGAAGCGAACTTATAAGTGGGTGCGCAGGAATCATCATAGTTTTTGCAAGATACTTTTTACAAAGATGTTTTTTTCTTAATGTCAACGAAGGTTCGCGCGACTCCGCGAGTAGTATATTGGTTGGAGTGGAACATCTGTATCCGAGGGCGGCTCGAATAGCTCTGAATTGAACTCGATCTAACTTTAGTAAAAGTTTTGTTTCTTTGGGGTCTACGATAAATCCTGCATATTCGATTCTGGATCTTATAATTGCCCTGTAAATATTCATCAAAACCGTTGGGTCGGCACCCCACCACGTATGTCGCAGACAATTAATTATTTTCAGGCCATTCTGGCAAGCCTGAACGACGTTGTTTATGTGTTGGTCCCACTTAAGATTGAACGCGAAAGTTACCCCTAGAAATTTAACTTTCATAGATGGTTTTATCCTGGTGTCCTTGATATTGAGTCGAAAGTGATCAATGGTGTTGTAACTGCTCCGGGAAAAAATGACGAGATTACACTTGGTTGGCTCTAACTGTAGCCCACTGTCCCCCAAAAATTCGCTAATTCTATCGATGGCACTCTCTATTGTATATAATCCCTCCTGTATAGGGTTGACACGGGAATAAACGACGATGTCATCGGCAAATTGTAAAATTCCACATGTATGCGGCACTGCCTTTTCTAGTTAAACCGTGTATAAATTATACAACAGGGGGCTTAGAGCACTGCCCTGAGGAAGACCCCTGAAGGTCACATGAGTAACGCTGGAACCATTTAATCTGACACTCAATCTTCTTTCAGAGGTCAAATTATATATGAAAGATAGAAGATTTGTTGGGAAGTTGAGATCCCTGAGACGATCTATGAGAATATCGGCTAAGACATTGTCATATGCGCTCTTAACGTCCAAAAAAACACTAGTCAAATGATTGCGTTGGAGAAGCTCATGGTATGCCGCTGATTGTAGAATGGCCAAGTTATCCACACAAGATTTTTGCCTCCTGAAACCAAACTGAGAGTCCGCTAGAAGGTGATTTTTTTCCAGCCACCAATTGAGTCGGGTGTTTATCATTTTTTCTAGGATTTTTAACAGGCAGGGTGCTAATGAAATAGGTCTGAATTTGTTCGCTGCAGTTTTCGGGATGAAAAAAATTGCATAATTTCTCCATTCTTCCGGAAACTCATGGTTAGCCAAAATCCCATTATATAATTCTAGCAAAACCTCTTTTGTGCGGTCTTTGAAATGTTTGATAACATTGTAATCTATGCCATCCAATCCCGGAGCCGAGGTGACTGCCACTGATGCTATGGCATTTTCTAATTCCTCACGTGAATAGGCGTTATCTAAAAACCAGACAGGTTCATCGGCAACTAAACCCGGCTGACCTGTTTTGACCCACGGAGGGCATAGCGACAAAATACTATTTTTAATTGATTCTATTTGAATTTCATTGATGTTACCTTGCCTTTCGCTCTTATCTGCGAATCTATTTTTAAAACATTTAACTTTTTTCCAAATATAGCTGGGGCTTGTGAACCTATTTAGGCCCTCGCAAAACTTAACAAAACTTTTTTCTTTTCTTTTTTTAGTGCAAATTTAGCCCTTCCTTCTGCTTTTTTGAACTCAAGGAAGTCTTCCCTCGTGTAGGTCCGTTTAAATGTGTTAAGCGCATCCTTTCTGGTCTGAACCACTCTCTCACACGTCGCGTTCCACCAAGGGCTGACTGGCCCTCGTAGCCGGCGTTTACTGTTTATGATATTTTTATTTTGCTTATTTTGGTTGATATTTTTATCTTGATTAGCGAGTGATAGGCTCTCATATATCAATTCTGTAAATCTTTTATACCGTTCCATTACCGAATCGACCCGAGCATTTAAGATGTCATCATTACTTACAGAAATATCTAGAAGGTCAGAGAATAAATCCCATGCTATTCTTTTTGCTGCATATATTCTTGTACCAGCTCCCTTCGGCTCCACCAGGGTAGGAGACACGCCGATATTTATTTTGATGGGGAAATGGTCGCTTCCCCATGAATCATCGAAAACTTCCCAGTTACTAAGGAGTGCTGAGTCCCCGTCAGTAAAGGACAAATCTAGGCAAGATTGAGTGCCGAACGGTCGAGAGACAAATGTAGGCGAGTTGTCGTTTAAGACGATTACGTCCAAATTTTCCAAACATTCCTGTATGACCCTACCTGCGGCGCAAGTATAGTGGCTCCCCCAGCACGAGTTATGTGCATTGAAATCTCCTGTAACCAAATAATTGTTAGAGCGTGTAAACGATTCAAAGAAACGTTTCCAACTATTTTTTGATAAATTACGTCCAGGGGGCTTGTAACAAGATACCAGGAGCAAATCACCTATGCTGGTTTTAACTACGACCCCAACATATTCGATCGCTCCATTGCCATTGTAAATATTCTTAACTATTTGAAACTCGATATCTTTTTTATCATGATGGCGGTACCGCCACCAGCCTGCGAGGGTCTATCGTATCTGACTATATAAAAATCTTTTACATTTACATTATCTGTGTCCTTAAGCCACGTTTCCGTGAGCATTATTATATCAAAATCACAAGCTCGTTTATTGAGTTCTGGTAATTTTCCTTTTAAACTACAGCAGTTCCACTGTAGAATAGAAATTACTTTCTTACTTGACCTGGTATTTGGCGTGAAGATCAACGGCTTTAAAGAGTCGTAATAGGAATTGACCTTTGTCACTATCTGCTAATATGCGGTTTATCAGTTCATGAATTAGTGTCTCCAGATACCCCGTTGCTGCGTCCGGCTCCGAATTTTCTGTTGTCCTGAGTTGGTCGATGATCCTTGAAATATCCCCTGTTCTTAGGTGCTGTCTTTTTGGAGTGGATGTAGTAACTGAGTTGTTGTTGTTCTTGAGTGAAGGGATTCTATAGTCGGCCTCCAGACGTCCTTCAGCATCCCCAAAGAGATGCCTCATCATATCACGTTTGTGACGTGAAACTGGTTTCAGCGTAGGGAATTCTCTCAGGTCAGTCATATCGGTGTTTCGAGTAGATCCTGCGGTTGTGTTCAGAATTACGCACCTTTTTTTTGCTTCTTCATATGACACATTGTCATAACCCATAATCTTATTAATTTGATTTTGTTGTAGATACACTGGACAACTTTGCTCTGAGCTTTTATGAGCGCCGTTACAGTTGACGCATTTTGGCTCTATTGACTGGCACGTTGAGGTTTCGTCGTGTTTGTTGTCACCACAAGTTTTTCATTTGCTCGAATTTTTGCAAAACACTTTAGTGTGTCCGATTTTGAAGCAATTGAAGCAAATTCGTACCCGGTTCACGAACGGTTTCAACGGGAATCTGCACCTCCACAGGATGAGATGTTGAGAGAGAATTTGGCTTCGAAAAGTTACACATATTGTCTCTGTATTCACGTATTCAGTCTTATTGTTTTCCGTTCTGCGGCGCGTAAACCTGAAAGCATCGACCGCTCTCATTTCTCGGTTCTCCTCGTTGATCGTCTCGACAATTTCTTCGATACTGATGTCAGTGGGAACTCCTCTGACGATTCCTTTCCGGTATACTCTAAACCACGGGATCGTGGCTGAGAGATTTACTCCTGCCAGTCGAGAGTCATTGACTAGTGCATTCGCGTCGGTGTAATTCTTAAACTTTATGATAAATCGATTTTTTCTTACTCGATCAATTGTATCATAATTAATTTGATATTTTATCAGTAGTCTCGCTGTTGAACCCAGCGACTGATACTTTTCCTCGCTGCTCTGGAGCCAGACCTCGAATGGCCCGATATCTGCACTCTCATATTTTTGTGGAAATTTCACCCGTTGCGACTGACCTGTAGTAGTGCAAGAGAGAGAGGGCTCTGCTGCTCGTGGTACGTTGACCGTTCCGTTTCCTTTTTCGCTTGGTGCATGATCCCCCTTCTTTCCTCGTTTGGATTCTTTCTCTCGTCCATTTCTTAGTTTTTTTTCGCTGCGCGTCCTCGGGATTGCACCCAAGTTCTCTGATTGCATGTTCTCAAGAGCGATTCGGACGATGTCGTCGTCTTCAACATGGTTCCTTTTCAAATTTTTTTGATAAGAGGTGTCCATAGGCTCGTTATCACGTCGCATTTCAAGCTCATTGTTCACTTGTAGGTTAGGTCGTTGCTTTGTGTTAGCCAGCGACTGCGCCATGGCGTCGCCAGCCGAGGCCGCGTGGCGACCAAATATGTTTTTGATCTTTTTAGTTCCCAAGTTCGCGAAAAACTTGATTTAAATGTCACTTAATGAGGCAAACTACTAAGAGCAGCTTGTCGACCAGTCAAAGAGATATTTGAAGCTCGGATTATTATAGAAAGACACTGTAAATAGCCGAGCTCATGGAATCAGGTATTAGACCCTTCACTTTCCACGATGGAATCTCATCTGACAATTTCTCCATAACCTTCTGGTGGAACCATCTTTTGACAAACCGCGGAAACTTATTTGTACACCATACAAAAATAAAAATAAGCAAATGTGAAATATTAAAGTGTAGAATCCCTAGCAGATTCGTCGACCCGAAATTTAGGGTCGTAAACAGTTTCGGTCGAAAGTGGTCGTTTTGTCGACCGTAATTTTTTGGTCGCATGAAGGATCGTCGCAGTCCGCTCGTGGGTCGTCACGACTGAGAATTATTAGTCGTAACGACCCATTCCGCGTCCCTTTGCTGCTCGTTACGACCCGAAATCCTTAGTCGAATATTTTTTTCCCAGCGCAAATCAATACAAAAATTTGTATAGTTTATTCCAAAATAGCACCCATGCAATCGGAACTAATGAAATTGTACGCCCGAGATATCCACATTAGGAATATTCGCAAGGGTCAGCTCGACCGAAAGTGCCATGGAAGAGCTTCGCCCTGGAGGAACCGCCTTAATCATCACGGGAACCTCTGCGCTAGGTAAGTACTTGACTTGAAACGCTGGCTGTTCGGTATATAACACCGTCATATGCCTATTTCGCTTGGGCACTGCTGACAACCTTGCTGGCTGCAGGGTTGCCAGGTATTTAGTACCTCGAGTCTCGAGTCGCCAGAAGCGGTCGCAGAAGTAGCCCAGGGATCAGCACTATTAATGTATTTTCGCGCATTTTTTGATAATATTACTAATTTTTTTTTAAATAATATTTTCCATCGAAAAAATGCTAATTAATAGAAAAATTAGTAATTCGTGGAACAATATTATAAATTAGTTTCATATAAAAAATAGAAACCAAAAAATTCTCAATTGGCAAAAAAATTAAGATTTCAGAGTTGAATTGCAAATTGAAAAAAAATAAAAAAATTCAAGAGCCATTAATATTAATTGTCTGAAAAATTAGTAATAACTTAGAAGAATAAAGTCAATAAACAACAATTTTCGTTTTAGGATATAAATATTGTTAATTAACCGAAATTTAATATTTAAAAAAAATATATTTCTAATTCACCAGGAAAAAGCAAATTAGAAAAAAAGGTAATTAGAAAAAAAAAATTCTAATTGACTGGTAAATTGCTAATTAGAAAAAAAAATATTTCCAATTGACTAGAAAATTGCTAATTAGAAAAAAAATATTTCTAGATGACCAGAAAATAGCTAATTAGAAAAAAAATATTTCCAATTGGTTAGGAAATTGCTAATTAGAAAAAAAAACATTTCTAATTGACTGGTAAATTGCTAATTAGAAAATAAATATTTCTAATTGACCAGGGCTGCAGGTAATGCAATACTTTTTTTAATGCATTACCATTTTTATTACCCATTATAATGTAGTGTGTAATGAGAAAAATTTCCATTGGCCATTCCAAATGTAGTGTGTAATGGAAAAAACTTACATTACCCATTACAATGTAGTGTGTAATGAAAAAAATGTATATATTTCTCTATATTATATAAATATTTCGCCACCGCCGCCGCCTCCGTGTACAAAGGTCGAGGGGTCTGGTTTGGATTTGGGATTGAGGTTAGTTAAGGTAATATGAGGTTGGTTGAGGTTTGTTCAGGTTAGTTCAGGTTAGTTCAGGTTAGTTCAGGTTAGTTCAGGTTAGTTCAGGTTAGTTGTGGTTAGTTGAGATTTGTTCAGGTTAGTTCAGGTTAATTGTGGTTAGTTGAGGTTAGTTGAGGTTAGTCGATGTTGGTTGAGGTTAGTCGAAGTTAGTCGAGGTTAGTTGAAGTTAGTTGAGGTTAGTCGAGGTTAGTTGAGGTTAGTCGATGTTAGTTGAGGTTAGCTGAGGTTAGTTAAGGTTCGTTAGGAGTAGTCGAGATTAGTTAAGGTTAGTTGCGGTTAGTTTTGGTTAGTTGCGGTTAGTTTTGGTTAGTTGAGGTTAGTCGATGTTGGTTGAGGTTAGTCAAGGTTAGTTTAAGTTAGTTGAGGTTAGTTGAGGTTCGTCAAGGTTAGTTGCCGTTAGTTAAGATTCGTGGAGGTTAGTCGAGATTACTTGAGGTTAGTTGCGGTTAGTTGAGGTTAGTTGAGGTTACTTCAGGTTGATTGGGGTTAGTTGAGGTTAGTTGAGGTTAGTTCAGGTTGGTTGTGGTTAGTCGAGGCTTGTTAAGGTTAGTTGAAGTTCGTTGAGGGTAGTCGAGGTTAGTCAAGTATAGTTGCGGTAGTCGAGGTTAGTCAAGAATAGTTGCGGTTGGTTGAGGTTAGTCGAGGTTAGTCGAAGTAAGTTGCGGTTAGTTGAGGTTAGTTGAGGTGACTTTGGGTTAGTTGAGGTTAGTTGACGTTGGTTGCGATCAGTTGAGGTTAGTTGAGGTTACTTGAGGTTAGTTGAGGTTAGTTGACGTTGGTTGCGATCGGTTGCGATTAGTTGAGTTTAGTTGCGGTTAGTCGAGGTCAGTCGAGGTTAGTTGCAGTGAGTTGAGGTTAGTCGATGTTGGTTAAGGTGAGTAAAGGTTAGTCGAGGTTAGTTGCGGTTAGTTGAGGTCAGTTGAGGTTAATCGAAGTGAATTGAGGTTTGTTGAGATTAATTGCAATTAGTTAAGGTTAGTTGAAGTTAGTTGAGGTTAGTTGCAGTAAGTTAAGATTTGTTGAGGTTTATTGACATTTGGGTTAGGTGACCATGTAACGTGAGGGCACGTGGCGCCAAAGCTCTACCAATCCCAGTATCTCTCTATATTATATAAGTATTTCACCGCCGCCGCCGCCGCTGCTGCCACCGCCGCCACCGTGTACAAGAATCCAAAAGCCAAACCTTGGAACCCAAACCCAAACCTTTACGATGCGAGAGTGAAGTTGGCCATGGAATCAAAAATTGAGCAGGGCGAAGTTGGCCATGGAATCGAGAATCAAGCGGGGTGAAGTTGGCCATGGAATCGAGAATAGAGCGGGTCGAAGTTGGTTATGGAATCAAGAATCAAGCAGAGGGTTGGGGTAACGGGGATAGGACGGGGGAGCCTGTGGGTGGGGGAAAACGGTAAGCAAGAGTCGAGGTTTGGGTCAGAATTGAACCTGTACGACGCGAGGGCGCCCGAGCCGCACAGACCCCAGTATATTTATATATACCTCAACTAGCCTCAACTAACTTCAACTAAACTCAACTAACCGCAACTAACCTCGACTAACCTTGACTAACCTCGACCAACCTTGACTAATCTTAACTGACCTCAATAACCTGAACCAACCTCAACTGACCTCGACTAAGCTTAATTAACGTCAGCTAACCTGGACTCACCTCAATTGACTTTGAATAATCTTAATTATCCTCAACGAAACTCAACTAACCCTAACTAACCTTAACTTACCTCAACTCACCTCAACCAACCTCGACTAACCTTGACTGACCCCAACTAACCTTAACTAATCTCAACTCAACCTAACTAACCCAAACAAACTGCAACTAACCTCGACTAACCTCAACTGACCTCAATTAACCGCAACTTATTTCAACCATTCTTGACTAACCTCGACCAACCTCAACTAACCTTAACTAACGTCAACTAACCTCAACTAACCTCAACTAACCTCAACTAACCTTAAGCAACTAACTAACCTTATCTAGCTTCAACTAACCTCAACTAACCTCAAATAACCTCGAATAAACTCAACTACACTCGACTAACTTAAACAAACCTCGGCTGACCTCAACTAACCTGAACTAACCTCAACTAACCTCGACTAACTTCAACTAACCGCAACTAACCTCGACTGACCTCAACTAGTCTCGGGTAACCTCAACGAACCTCGACTAACCTCAACTAACCTCAACTTTCCTCAACAAATCTCAACCCCAAATCCAAACCGAACCCCTCGACTCTTGTACACGGGGGCGGCGGCGGCGGTGGCTAAATGTTTAGAACTAGAAATATTTTTTTCTATTTTTTTCTTCTTGGTCAATTAGAAATATTTTTTTCCTAATTATTTCTCCTTGGTCAATTAGAAATATTTTTTTTCTAATTTTTTTTCTCGGTCGATTAGAAATTTTTTTTCTCTAATTTTTTTTTCTGGGTCAATCAGAAATATTTTTTTTCTCATTAGCGATTTTTTGGTCAATTAGAAATATTTTTTTTAATAATTTTTTTTATCGGTTAATTAAAAATATTTGTTTTCGAATTTTTTATTTTTAAGTAATTTGTAATACTATTTCAAGAATCATTAATTCCCTAGCGAATTCGACGACTGTACATACGGTCGAAAATGGTCGTTTAGTTGACCGTACTTTTGTGGTCGTCAGAAAAAGCATCGCATTTTGCTTGTGGGTCGTTACGACCAGAAATTATTAGTCGTAACGACCCATTCCGGGGGCCAGTTGGCTGGTCGTTACGACTGAGGATTATTAGTCGTAACGACCTATTTCGGGGCCCGTTTGCTGGTCGTTACGACCCGAAATCCTTAGTCGAATATTTTTTTCTCAGCGCAAATCAATACAAAAATTTGTATAGTTTATTCTGAAATAGCACCCATGCAATCGGAACTAATAAAAATGTACGCCCGAGATATCCATAATATTTAGGGATATTCGCAAGGGTCAACTCGACCGAAAGTGCAATGGAAGAGCTTCGCCCTGAAGAAACCGTCTTAATCATCACGGTAACCTCTGCGCTAGGTGAGTACTTGGCTTGGCACGCAGGTTGTCCGGTTTATAACAGCGTCATATGCCTATTTCGTTTGGGCACAGAGTTTCGAGCGCATGCGACGCATAGTGGTGGACGCGTCAACTATAGTTGACGCGTCCACCACATTGACTACGACCGAAAAATTCTGGTCAACAAATCTGCTATGAAGCGCTAGTTGACGCGTTCACCACTACGCGTCGCATGCGCTCAAAACTCTGTGCCCAAACGAAATAGGCATATGACGCTGTTATATACCGGACAACCTGCGTGCCAAGTACTCACCTAGCGCAGAGGTTACCGTGATGATTAAGACGGTTCCTTCAGGGCGAAGCTCTTCCATTGCACTTTCGGTCGAGTTGACCCTTGCGAATATCCCTAAGTATTGTGGATATCTCGGGCGTACATTTTTATTAGTTCCGAGTGCATGGGTGCTATTTCAGAATAAACTATACAAATTTTTGTATTGATTTGCGCTGAGAAAAAAATATTCGACTAAGGATTTCGGGTTGTAACGACCAGCAAACGGGCCCCGAAATAGGTTGTTACGACAAATAATCCTCAGTCGTAACGACCAGACAACTGGCCCCCGGAATGGGTCGTTACGACTTATAATTCTCAGTCGTAACGACCAGCCACCTGGCCCCCGAAATGGGTCGTTACGACTAATAATTCTCAGTCGTAAAGACCAGCAAACGGACCCAGGAACGGGTTGTTACGACTAATAATTTCTGGTCGCAACGACCCACAAGCAAAATGCGATGCTTTTTCTGACGACCACAAAAGTACGGTCAACTAAACGACCATTTTCGACCGTATGTACAGTCGTCGAATTCGCTAGGGAATTAATAATTCTTGAAATAGTATTACAAATTACTTAAAAATAAAAAATTCGAAAACAAATATTTTTAATTAACCGATAAAAAAAATTATTAAAAAAAATATTTCTAATCGACCAGAAAATCGCTAATTAGAAAAAAAAATTCTAATTGACCAAAAAATAACTAATTGGAAAAAAAATATTTCTAATTAACCCAGAAAAAAAAATTGGAGAAAAAAATATTTCTAATTGACCAAAAAATCGCTAATTAGAAAAAAAAAAATTCTGATTGACCCAGAAAAAAAAATTAGAGAAAAAAATATTTCTAATTGACTAGAAAATCGCTAATCCGAAAAAAAAAATTTCTAATTGAACTCGAAAAAAAAATATTTCAAATAGACCAGAAAATCGCTAATTAGAAAAAAAAAATATTTCTAATTGAACCACAAACAAAAATTAGAGAAAAAAAAATTTCTAATTGACCCGGAAAAAAAATGAGAGAAAAAAAATTTCTAATCGACCGAGAAAAAAAATTAGAAAAAAAATATTTCTAATTGACCAAGGAGAAATAATTAGAAAGAAAATATTTCTAATTGACTAAGAAGAAAAAAATAGAAAAAAATATTTCTAGTTCTAAACATTTCGCCACCGCCGCCGCCGCCCCCGTGTCCAAGAGTCGAGGGGTCCGGTTTGGATTTGGGGTTGAGATTTGTTGAGGAAAGTTGAGGTTAGTTGAGGTTAGTCGAGGTTCGTTGAGGTTACCCGAGACTAGTTGAGGTTAGTCGAGGTTAGTTGCGGTTAGTTGAAGTTAGTCGAGGTTAGTTGAGGTTAGTTCAGGTTAGTTGAGGTCAGCCGAGGTTTGTTTAAGTTAGTCGAGTGTAGTTGAGTTTATTCGAGGTTATTTGAGGTTAGTTGAAGTTAGATAAGGTTAGTTAGTTGCTTAAGGTTAGTTGAGGTTAGTTGAGGTTAGTTGAGGTTAGTTGACGTTAGTTAAGGTTAGTTGAGGTTGGTCGAGGTTAGTCAAGAATAGTTGAAATAAGTTGCGGTTAATTGAGGTTAGTTGAGGTTAGTCCAGGTTAGTCGAGGTTAGTTGCGGTTTGTTTGGGTTAGTTAGGTTGAGTTGAGATTAGTTAACGTTAGTTGGGGTCAGTCAAGGTTAGTCGAGGTTGGTTGAGGTGAGTTGAGGTAAGTTGAGGTTAGTTAGGGTTAGTTGAGGTTTGTTGAGGATAATTAAGATTATTTGAAGTTAATCGAGGTTAGTCCAGGTTAGCTGAGGTTGGTTAAGGTTAGTCGAGGTCAGTTGAGGTTGGTTCAGGTTATTGAGGTCAGTTAAGGTTAGTCAAGGTTGGTCGAGGTTAGTCAAGGTTAGTCGAGGTTAGTTGCGGTTAGTTAAGTTTAGTTGAAGTTAGTCGAGGCTAGTTGAGGTATATATAAATATACTGGGGTCTGTGCGGCTCGGGCGCCCTCGCGTCATACAGGTTCAATTCTGACCCAAGCCTCGACTCCCGCCTACCGTTTTCCCCCACCCACACGCTCCCCCGTCCTATCCCCGTTACCCCAACCCTCTGCTTGATTCTCGATTCCATAACCAACTTCGACCCGCTCTATTCTTGATTCCATGGCCAACTTCACCCCGCTTGATTCTCGATTCCATGGCCAACTTCGCCCTGCTCAATTCTTGATTCCATGGCCAACTTTACTCTCGCATCGTAAGGGTTTGGGTTTGGGTTCCGAGGTTTGGGTTCTGGATTCTTGTACACGGTGGCGGCGGCAGCAGCAGTAGTGGCGGCGGCGGCGAAATACTTATATTATATAGAGAGATACTGGGATTTGTAGAGCTTTGGCGCCACGTGCCCTCACGTCACATAGTCACCAAACCCAAATGTCAATAAACCTCAACAAATCTTAACTTACTGCAACTAACCTCAACTGACTTCAACTAACCTTAACTAATTGCAACTAATCTCAACAAACCTCAATTCACTTCGATTAACCTCAAATAACCTCAACTAACCGCAACTAACCTCGACTAACCTCCACTCACCTCAACCAACATCGACTAACCTAAACTCACCGCAACTAACCTCGACTGACCTCGACTAACCACAACTAAACTTAACCAATCGCAACTCATCGCAACCAACGTCAACTAACCTCAACTAACCTAAAGTAACCTCAACTAACCTCAACTGATAGCAACCAACGTCAACTAACCTCAACTAACCCAAAGTAACCTCAACGAACCTCAACTAACGTCAACTAACCTCAACTAACCGCAACTTACTTCGACTAACCTCGACTAACCTCAACCAACCGCAACTATTCTTGACTAACCTCGACTACCGCAACTATACTTGACTAACCTCGACTACCCTCAACGAACTCCAACTAACCTTAACAAGCCTCGACTAACCACAACCAACCTGAACTAACCTTCATTAACCTGAAGTAACCTCAACTAACCTCAACTAACCGCAACTTACCTTAAGTAATCTCGACTAACCTCCACGAATCTTAACTAACGGCAACTAACCTTGACTAACCTCAGCTTACCTTGACTGACCTCAACTTACCTCAACTAACCTCAACTAACTTCAACTAACCTTGACTAACCTCAACCAACATCGACTAACCTCAACTAACCAAAACTAACCGCAACTAACCTTAACTAATCTCGACTACTCTTAACGAACCTTAACTAACCTCAGCTAACCTCAACTCACATCGACTAACCTCAACTAACCTCGACTATCCTCAACTAACTTCAACTAACCTCGACTAACTTCGACTAACCTCAACCAACATCGACTAACCTCAACTAACCTCAACTAACCACAATTAACCTGAACTAACCTGAACAAATCTCAACTAACCACAACTAACCTGAACTAACCTGAACTAACCTGAACTAACCTGAACTAACCTGAACTAACCTGAACTAACCTGAACTAACCTCAACCAACCTCATATTACCTTAACTAACCTCAATCCCAAATCCAAACCAGACCCCTCGACCTTTGTACACGGAGGCGGCGGCGGCGGCGAAATATTTATATAATATAGAGAAATATATACAGTTTTTTCATTACACACTACATTGTAATGGGTAATGTAAGTTTTTTCCATTACACACTACATTTGGAATGGCCAATGGAAATTCTTCTCATTACACACTACATTATAATGGGTAATAAAAATGGTAATGCATTAAAAAAAGTATTGCATTACCTGCAGCCCTGGTCAATTAGAAATATTTATTTTCTAATTAGCAATTTACCAGTCAATTAGAAATGTTTTTTTTTTCTAATTAGCAATTTCTTAACCAATTGGAAATATTCTTTTTCTAATTAGCTATTTTCTGGTCATCTAGAAATATTTTTTTTCTAATTCGCAATTTTCTAGTCAATTGGAAATATTTTTTTTTCTCATTAGCAATTTACCAGTCAATTAGAATTTTTTTTTCCAATTATTAATTTCTTAACTAATTAGAAATATTTTTTTTCTGATTGGCTATTTTCTGGTCAATTAGAATTTTTTTTTCTTAATACCTTTTTTTCTAATTTGCTATTTCCTGGTGAATTAGAAATAGATTTTTTTTTAATTCTAAATTTCGGTTAATTAACAATATTTATATCCTAAAACGAAAATTGTTGTTTATTGACTTTATTCTTCTAAGTTATTACTAATTTTTCAGACAATTAATATTAATGGCTCTTGAATTTTTTTATTTCTTTTCAATTTGCAATTCAACTCTGAAATCTTAATTTTTTTGCCAATTGAGAATTTTTTGGTTTCTATTTTTTATATGAAACTAATTTATAATATTGTTCCACGAATTACTAATTTTTCTATTAATTAGCATTTTTTCGATGGAAAATATTATTCAAAAAAAATTAGTAACATTATCAAAAAATGCGCGAAAATACATTAATAGTGCCGATCCCTGGGCTACTTCTGCGACCGCTTCTGGCGACTCGAGACTCGAGGTACTAAATACCTGGCAACCCTGCAGTCAGCAGCAGCCGGTCTTTACGATAATAATCCTCACTGGAATGACGTCTCGCATCGTTTTGCCGAAATCAAGCGAGTCGCCAACGGAGTGCACGATCAAGCGAGGAATAATCTCGATCGATCTGTCGGACGATCTTCGCGACATGAGCGAACCGTTATCGTCGATCACGCTAATGGAAAAACTGCACCGTCGCCCGTTCTTCGTGAGATGACGAGAGGCTCGGCCGCCGAAAAGTCGTCTTGATTCCGCAGGAAACTCGCACGGGGTCCGTGATTGACCCGACATCAACGATCAACGCCTGATTACAGATACGGTATCGTCATTTTGTCACGATGAGCGGCGAGATGAGCGGTCGTCGTCCTCGTTCATCGTCGTCGTCCTCGAGCGCCAGGAAAATGAAAATTTACGTAATCGGCCGTGATACGTTGGCCCTCGTTGGTCGCGATGAAACGTGCGAAATTGGCATACTCGAAATTGGCGAAATCGTGCCTATTCCACGGCCAAAACGAGTTGCGGCGGATGTCGTCCGGAATCCACCCGATCGGCTACGGGCAAAATTTCATCCCCCGACTTGCCCCTGGCCAGATTCTTTTACCTGCCGTTCTACCGCGGCGAAAGAGACCCTTTGCCAACGGCGAACGATGTTCTCGAGGAAAATGTAATCTCGGGTCGACGCTACGCCGATTCGTCGTAAGATACTTCTCCGTGGCATAATTTTTTTTTCTCTTTCCCCGGTTTGCCTCCCACGGACGAACGGCTGCCAGATACGCCTTTGGTCCAAAATTTTTATGAATTATGAAAAAAATGCGATCCTTTTGAATCTCAATTTCTGCAATTTCATCGGAAAACTCTCTCGATCGCTCCGTCGATGTAGATCAAAATGTTCTTGCGACGCTTAAAAAAAATTCGCTAATTTCATTAAAATTTGGGACAACGCGAAAGGCTCTTCTCTCTTCCGCTCCGATACGCTTATAGATTCGCTATAAAATTGAAATATTCGATGTTCCGCGCCAAGATGTTTCGAGTTTTTGGAAAAATCAATCGTCGGACGCATCTTGAGATTACCCGTCCGAAGAAAGTAGTATTTTTTATTACGCTTTCGCTGGGTCGTTGTCGCATAAGAAGTATTCACTTCAAAAAACGTACGATGAGATGTAGAAATAAAAACGAAAGGAAATACTGCCGTTTTATTGAGAATAAATGTAAACTTGATTTGCGAGAGAGAGAGAGAGAGAGAGAGAGAGAGAACTTGATTTGCGAGAAATGCAAAACCCCTAATGTACTATTTTTTTGCCCTCTTCAAAGTGCAATTGAATCGATTTATCGAGACAGATTTAAACAATTTTATTCTACTTAAGAAAATCTAATTTTCCTTTCTGTTACGTCAAAAATGGGAGTTTTCGCGAACTATTAATAATTGTTGACGTATGATGTGTTGAATTTGATTGAGACTCTCTAGTCGTGGAAAAATTTCGGTACTACTCCTGAAATCAATCTCGAACACATCTGCCCCTGTTTTTGAGTCTAATTTTTCGGAAAATTACTCGGGAAATGGGCTTGGAATCACTGTTAAATTTTCAATTGCGTAAGGTATCTACTGAGATTTGAACTCGGGGTTTCGATATAATTTACTATTGGCTTTACCCCGAGGATCACTGTCGTTACTTTTATTGAACAAAGGGGTGATTGGAGGAAGATCAATTAGAATTAGTTTGTAAATAGTTATCGGATGTTTAAGGATTTCAGTGGAAATAATTTTGGGTTTTTGAGTCTCTCTAGTTATTTCTGTTTCTGTAGGCAATGCCCGTACTCCGTGATAATTTGATCCCGATCTTTGAACAGGGCTTAACCTTTTTGGCCACGGATTCGAATATATCGCGTCAAGTTTACGTAATTGATACCTTCGTCCGGCTCTGCGTGTTCTTTTTTTTTGCGCGGTACTGGGGGGTTGACTCTCATGGAATTTAGGGGAAGAGTATCCGGGGTGAATTTCCGGATGAGCGTGCAACCTGACGCAACTCTAGTCCCAACCAGATCTCCGCCGAGGAAAAAGAAGGAATACGAATATTTGGTGAGCGTGCAACCTGACGCAACCCTTGTCCCAACCAAGTTTCGCACGGAGGGGAGGACTACGAAAGCTTGGTGAGTGTGCAACCTGACGCAACTCTAGTCCCAACCAAGTTTTCGCACGGGGGGAGAAAATAAGTAAAGAACACGAATCCTCGGATGAAGACGTAAATTTACACAACCGTACTGAGTCTTGAGATCGAATGTGTTAAACGAATAATAGAGAGAGTGGGAGGGTTTGTACGTTGAATTTAATCGTTGGGGAAGAGAAATTCCTTGGATTGAACTTGTTTAACTGTTTAAACCTTTAATGAAATACCGAAAAGGAAAAACTCAATTAAACTTCATTCTGTGACTATTGATGAGTCACTGGCTCGCGAGAGTCTCAAAATTGATCAATTTGTTATCTAACCCTTCCCTAAATTTTATATTTTTTTTCTCCTTTGTCGCGAATCTCCAATTCTCGAATGACACGATTTCAGCAATGGAAAGGGGAGAGGGGTCGAAAGGCCTTTGTTAAACTTCACGCGGATGAATTTTCCTCCTTCAAATTATCTCAAAGAAATGGTTTAATTAAAGTTTTATGAAACTTGACTCAGCAATGCCCCAAGAACAATCTAGATTTAAGATTCACTTGGATAATGTTGAAACTTCTTCTTTTAAATTATTTTAATGAAATTGTTTTAAATAAAGCCTTTTATGGACAATTAAATCACCAACGCCGCAGGGGTAATATGAATTTAGGATCACTTGGATAGAGATTGGATTTTTCCTCCAAAAATAATCAACTAACCGGTTTTTAATTGAATTTAATCGATTAATTCCGTCCGAATTTATGATATTCACTGTGTTCAATTTTCCCGAACTATTCCTCACAATTTCACGAGAGGAAGATGAGGTTGTAATAAAACTTCACTTACTGGCTGAGACGTTCTCCAAACGGAAAGGGTGACAGCGTTTGTAGACGCACCGGCGACTCAGACGGAAACGGTGAAGTTGAATCGGCAGTAGATCCAGGGCGTGGCAGGTTGGCGATGAAGTCAAAGAATTTGTCGATGCACAGAGTTTAATTTTCGAGATCCAAAATTTTATTCAAATTATTGTAAAAAGAAAGAAATGGTTAACAAAGATTCAGTCTTAAATTTCGCAATTCATTTAACAATAACCGCGATGTATACGTTATCCAATATTTCGTGGATTGCGGATGTCAAAGTAAAATAAACGCAATTTAATAAACAGAAAATAATAACTAGACAAAGGAAAATGAAATAGAATAAAACGAGGTCCAACGTCTCTTCCGACATTCAGAGGCCAACCCGAAATCTCGAGAATTAAAAATAGAAGCAATTTCAATTCGACTCAGAATTCAAGATTTGAAATTCCGAACCGAAAAAAACTATCTTCCTTCGAAAATCGAGTGAAATTCTAAGTCCAAAACGAATTGATTTGGAAAATTCCAGAATCAAGAACGTCTTTGTCGAAAAATTTCGCAAGTTCAGCCCAAGAATGGATTCGATGAGTACGATGGGTTTCGTAGTTTCCACGTCGGAAAAAAGTCGAAGAAGTCTGCCGAGAGCCCTTTTTCCGGCCTTTATATACCCGTGATCCAGGCTAACCCGTTCGATAAAAGTGGGGATTGATGATAAAGACAGAGGATGCATTTTTCTGACGCAATGGATTTTCCTTTTCTATCTCGTGAGCTTCCCTTTGAAAATTCGGGTCATAGCGAGGGCGCCAGCGTAGATCACAGGGTGGGCCCTATACGCGTGGCTGTATCGCGGCGCATGTGGCTGTATTGCGGCGCGCGTGGCTGTACCGCGGCACGTGTACCCCCACACATGCACACGCTTATGCCACACGCTTCCTATATTCTTATTCCGTATATAATATTACTTTCTTATGAACAATAGTAATTCTAATATTATAGGTGTTTTTCCTTAATTATTTTATCTTGGATAAAGTTCTTATTTTTTCTCTTATAGTTATCGTATTGCGCAATTGTTAAAATTACTTTTCTTTCTTATATCCTATCGTTTGTTTCATTATTAATAAATATAAAATTGTTGGTTTTGAATTGAACGTCGGAACAGTAAATTAAATATTTTGTGTGATATTTTTGCGGATTAAAATTACAATCTGAGTTGTTATAAATAATTTTGTTCGTGATTTTTTCTGTGGATTTTGAATTGTTAATGTTCAAAGAAATTATGATTAAGATTAGTCCTGCGTTTGAAACCTCGTTTTTTTCTTAGTTTTCATACTTTTATAATTTTTTTCCTTTGGGGTGTGGTCGCATAGGCTTCTTGTATGAGTCCACGAGAAAAAGGGGAGGTAGGGAGCTACGGCGCATGACTAGAAAAACTCAACTCTTATTCGCGTCCTTTTTTTCCTACGAGAGAGAGACGGGGGATTTATTGGGTAGATAAAAAGGGTAAGGCTAGGATAGAGGGTGGAGAGTGGGGAGGCATTCGAACGGTCTCCGGGTAGCAACGAGAGCCGAGCTCCTCGCCTTGCCGCGCAACCTCCGTGGATCGTCGAAAGAGGGGAGGGGATTATGTAAAAGAGCTTTGCCTCTGCTCATGGACTTCGGGGCGTTTTGCTTTTTCTCTTTCTTCTAGATTTTAACATGGTAAAATAATATTTCGAGTTTTGAGTTATTTGAGTCAACTAATTTAAATTTTTAGATTGTTTTTCCCTGGAGTTCGATTATTGAATTAAATGAATTCGATGCATGATTTTATCTTGCAATTCTAAGTTTGTTTAAATGGTTACTTCCTCGAAATATTATTTAGCATTGTGTAATGATTTTCCCATTTGGAAGGAATGATTTTGAATGAGTATTTCCCATCCTGGAATGTTCTCGCACGTATATTCCTACACATACTCGCACACAGTATATTTTTTAGTGCATGTGTGTGCGTGCCCCGATACCTGTTTCCCGTGAAGTGTACAGAATTGGGTCTTAAGGACGGTTCTGGGTTTTCCGCGCCTTGCGACATGAGTGAGAGAGAGAGAAGGTCAAAGACCGGTGAACCTGGGCATAGGCCCCTTTAAAATCTTTTCTCGCTTCCCTTCTTGTATTTTCGTCGGGTCATTACCCTCTTGGGAACGATTATTGGTTTCCTTTGCGTTTTGCTATGATCTTCTCCCTTGTCAATACTCATTGTTCTTAGTTGACTTAATATTTATTTTGGATCTCGTTCTTAATTATAATGTTTATTATCTATTTTGATTGAGAGAGTTATAGATAAATTTTCAACTATTTCATTTGTTTAGTTAACTATTATTCAGTCTCTTTTGTTTATTGAAGTATTATTTGGTTTCATTTATTTATCTCGTTCTGTTCTTTTTTTTAAATTCCAATGCGAATTTCTCCCGCAAGTTCGTTACTTAAATAAATTTTAACTATTGTTTCAAAGTTCTAAATTGGTATGAGATGGGAAAATCCATCGTTGTTTAGAGCCATTCCGTTCGTTCTTATTTTGAATCTATTATTGATACACGCATATATACTCATATACATATACGTATGTGTGAGAGAAGAGGAACGCAACGTTCTCTTGTATGCTTGTTCTTCGAGGGGGTGTAATCAGCGCCCCTCGTTGGTTTTACGGCAGAGAAAAATACCATGTGCCTTTTCTTTTCTTTTTCCAATGGTAAGAGCATTTTCAGATCTAAGGATCTATCTCTTGGATCGATAGGCCGGTGGAGGGTATGTCAGTTAGGAAAGCGATGTTAGTGTTCCTGACCCACCAGATGGGGTGACGAGCCTATGGCTTTTCCTGTAGGGATCTTTGACCCTGGTTTTCCTTCCATATTACCCGATTTTACCGATGGCCTTTTCCTTGAGATTTTCAGTTGGTAAAGTGAATTTCTAACTTTATCATTGAGTTGAACGGAATAACGTAGGAAACGATAAATTTTCCCCTCACAGATCTTCGAGTTTATTATTCTATAGGAGGGTATTTTTATAAAGAATAAAGTTCGGTGGACGTTACGTCAGGACGTAACATTTCTTTTTAGCTATTTGTAAAAATTATAATAGAATTATCCGTTTCCTTTCCATTTTAGATACATTAGACTTAGTTTCGTAATATTCATTTATGGAATCAATCTATAAATGCGAGTTCTAGCTAGTCTTTTTGTCATTGCGTGTTTGATTTTATTAATTGAGCTTGTTGTTTGTTTTCTATATTTTGTGAGTACAAAAAATTGCAAGAACGCTAAAAATTAATTAGCAATTGAGTTCGTGTGTTTTTATTTTGAAATCCGACCTTTATGTAAAAGATCAAGTACAGTTTTCATTTTTTAAATTGATTTCTGGAAGATTTTTTTTCTTTTTGTCCAGTATTGTCTTTTATTTCAAAATGCTGTTGAAAATATTCCACTAATTGTGGGGTTTTCGCACTCTGATGCTTATTCTTGTAAAATTTGTGACACGGATCACTAATTTCTGTTTGGAGAAAGGATGGTACAGATATTATGAATTCTATGAGCTGCAATTTATATTCGAGGAGTTTCGGGTAACATTTCTTGTACGCTTGGTATCGAGGATCTGTGACATTAATTTTGTTGAATGACAGGGTTGGTGATACCAAATTAATTGGCTTTAGTTTGTAAGAATGTATGCGCTGTTGTGTAATTTCATCAGGAATGATTCTAGGTTTTGTCGTTTTTCTTACGGACTCTTTGTCTCCAGCAAGTGAATCAACTCCAAAAATCGAATTTTGAGACTGTTTGGGCCTTCAATCGACTTGGCCAGGGATTTGTTAGAATAGCTCGGAGTTTATTTATCTGATACTTTCTTCCAGCCCTGTGTGATCTTTTTGTTTTTCGACGTTGGGGAGGGTCTGTATTCGGAACCCTCGCCTCTTTGTGAAGAGTTTGAGAAGGGTGAGAGTTTTCCATAGAATTTGGATAAAAGTGTCAAATGTAAATTTCTGGTGAAGGCGCTGCACCAGTGACCAGATCCCACCAGTACTTCACAGATGATTGGAGAGGAATACGAATTCCTGGCGAAGGTGTTGATTTGGGTATGCGCCCGTATAGAGACAATAGTGAAGGAAGAATCGGCTGCGATTCGGCCAGTGGGTCCAAATGACAGTGGACAATTTTTTTGGTATAACGTTTCGATCCTTATTCGGATCCTCTTCAGATTTATTATTTCTGAATTTGTATGGGTAATTTTTGATCATTTGGTGAATCTTGGATAATATTCATTATGAATTTATTGTATCAAGACGGGTCGTTTTTTTGTGTTCCTTGGTGTCAATGAATTTTATGTTTGATATTTTCCAAGATTCATTTTTGATCAAAATTAACAATTTTCATTACATTGATCTCGAAACGTTATACCAAAAAAATTGTCCACTGTCATTTGGACCCACTGGCCGAATCGCAGCCGATTCTTCCATCACTATTCCTGGCGAAGGCGCGTCAAAAGCGACCGAATCTCACCGATCCTTCGTATTAGGTAAGAAGGAATAAAAGACTGAAATTATTAACAGAAATTTATTGCCTATTGCTGGAAGAAACGTCATTTTTCACCTTTGCACATATATTTTAACTTTAATTAACGTCCATGCAAGCCTCAATATATTGGAAATTCTCTTTTCACTCAATTTCACTGAATTGAAATAAATTTCATGAATTTATTTCAATTTAATGAGAAAATTTTCACCTGGTGATTAATTCCTTTTTTTCTCGTTTTTGCTTCCTCATAAAGGAAGCATTGTTTTCGTGAAATTTTTTTTTCGAGATTTTTATGCCAATGTATTCAAAATATTCTAAAACATCAGGAAATCATATTTAGAGAAAATGTCCGGATGGATGTGTGTGTGTGTGTGTGTGTGTGTGTGTGTGTGTGTGTGTGTGTGTGTGTGTGTGTGTGTGTGTGTGTGTGTGTGTGTGTGAGCGTGCGTGATTGCCATACTTTGTGATAAAAGAAGCTGTGTGATTAAGATGAGGAAACAATGTGCGAATATCTAATTTGCAGGTTTTTTTTACAATTCAGTAAATTTGAATTGATTTGAACTAAATGAGAAAAATTGTCACTTGTTCGATTGATTTCTTTTCTTCCTACGCGCTTTAAATTTTTTTAATGATTTTACTGAATTTAATTCCATTTGATAAGAGGTTCGAACTGTTACTTGCTTGCTTAATTCCATCTTTTCCCACACAATGTAATGAATTTATTTAATTTGATTTAGTTTCGTGAGAAAAATGATCACTTGGTTAATTAATTTTGTCTTTCTACATAATTTAACGAATTGAAATTAATTTACTGAATTTAATTACATTTAATAAGAAAGATTGTCACTTGATTGATTAATTTCACCTCTTTTTCACAATTTTCACATTTTTTTCACTCGGAGATCACTTGACACGTATTGGGTTTTTTTTTCGATAATCTCTTTTTTCATTTTTTACTCCACTGATTTTACACACCACAAAAATGAACAAACAAAAAGTCCTTAAGATCCCGGACGAGCACCCAAGATTTGTTACGTCAAAAAGTAGGGTTTCAGATGACTGTTTGTTATTTTTATCGACGGCAGACACACGAGTGGACCCACTAATCTAATAATTATTAACATGGGGGTTCTCAATATTACCAGAGCATTGTAATCTCTTGGTACTAGCAATAAGAAAGTAGCTATATCTAATAATTAACAAAATACAACGGGCGAGTATCATTTTTATATTATAACATTTAGACTCATTTTCCTCATTGGACGCGAAAACCCGGCAAATGATTCTTCGAGGTCGCTCTTTCTCGCTCCCGCCCGACGAAGACGGACACTGTTTGCGTACTATTTTCGAGTCTTCTGGAATTTTATTTTTCCCATACGCGCAGGTGTTTTCGTTGTACGTCCACCTCACAGATCAAGCTCGAGAATAATCTATATGGCTTGTTTGCGCGTCATATTACAAAAAATAATTTATCAATAATGCTTCCCAGAAAAATTATATTTTTGCAATACGGGTTTTTATATTATGAAATTAACCTTTTTGAAACTTTCCCTTGATTTGATTATTGTTTCTTCTTGCAACATTTCCTTATCATGCTAAACCGTATTAGAAAATTATCGCATTAAATTACTTTCGTCTTTTTATTTGTTATTATTATTATTATTATTATTATTATTATTATTATTATTATTATTATTATTATTATTATTCATTATTGATTACTATGATATTTTTATGCATGCAATATTTTTCGCTGATTATTCCAATGAAACTTGTAATACAGTTATATTTCATTTTACTGCCTTTCGGTTCAATTATTTTCGATGCGTTAACTAAGACTGATATTAAATTTATTTTACCAAATCGTATTGGGACGTACTTGCTTTTTAGATGCAGCATATGGGTTGCATTTTAATTATTTTACATTTTTGCGATTATTAACTATTTTCGCAAACCAACAAATGTAATCACCTATTTCGAGGGAACGTTGTTTAAGAATGATTATCGAATCTTAATCAAGAGACGTAATTGTGTAATATAATTAATTTGTCATTTAAGGAGGCTTAATTGAGAGAATTTAGAGAATTTTCGTGCAGTTGAGAATTATTCATGGAATACTCGAATGGACAATGTATGTATGTATGTATGACATTCCAGCCCAAGTGTATAAGCCCGTGACCCTGACCCTCTCGGATTTATTTGATTTTTTTTCATATGATCGCATTGAGTCTAAAATACACCCTCATAATTTTTTTAGTTTTCTCCAAACATGCCTAATTTCAAAATTTTTTTTTTTTTTTTTAGAAAACGCCATTTTTTTTAAATCTAAAAAAATTCTGAAATCCCGTGACAATATACAAAAATTTTCAAGCTATCACCCGTAGTGGGCAGATTTTTTTTCTGTGTTTTACGTGATAGATTAAAAAAAAAAAATTTTAACGCTATTTTTTTAAAATCTAAAAAAAAATCTGATAAAACGTGATAATATACAAGAATTGTCAAGCTTTCACCCGTAGTGGGCAAATTTTTTTTCCTGTGTTTTACAAGCTATTAACGTTCTCAAAATTCCGAAAAAATCTCAAATAGCTCACCGTAAGCAGATACTCAATTTGCGTACCAAAATAATTCAGTATCTGCTTTTTAAAACATGGCGTTTTTTTTCAAGAAATTTTTTGTTTTTTGAAATAAGGGATGTTTGGAAAAATCTGAAAAAATTATGAGGGTGTATTTGAGGGTTTACACACTTGGGCTGGAATGACACATGTATATACTGCGACTTCTTCACTTTTACACACAAACTGCGTATAGCCAGTTCTCTCTCTCTCTCTCTCTCTCTCTTTCGATAATAGAAAGAGTATAAGCCACAGATCATAATAATATTCGAGTTTCAGAAGTCGATGTTTCGTGTGTTTTCCATGCTCGAGAAATTCTTAATAGAATCCTACATGACCTAATTACTTCTGAACTCGAAAATGTCTATTATCGAAAATAATTTACTCACGTTCGTAAAAAGAGGCTGTCGCGTTAAATAAGAATGGCCTCGTATTGGTAAATATTCATTCTCTCAATATTGAAATGTATTGAAATTCGAATTTGATTTTATTGCATCTTTGGACGTTACGTCAGGACGTAACAGTACTTTCTTGAATTTTACTGCGGATTTCGCGGTGTTTCTCGCACTATCTAGTTTACGGAGGGGGAAACTATCTCTCGCTCGCGAATTGCGTCACGATGTGGGATCGCGTCACACCAGCGAAGGTTAAACCCTACCATCGAAATATCGAACCAATCAAATCATCGAATGAATAGAAATATTGAATTAATCGAAATGTCAAATTTTTATTGATCGACAAAAATAGGAAAAAAATCGAATCGAGAACAATTCTTCAATCATTGGCTCTTATTTTGTCGAATTCAACTCTTATCGTTTCCAACAATTTTTCCAACGATTCGACGCGTCCGCGAATCGTTTCGCACTCGACGTACTCGTGATTCTTGACTTTCGACAAAATCGACTGGAGGCACAATTTCGCGCTTCCAAGCATCGACCTCTTTTGCGCAATCGTGACGTCAGCGAGGCACTGCAAATAAGCGTTACCGAGCTGCGACGACAAATCGAGAAGTCCCTCGACGCCTTCGACGCTTCGCGACCAACGGGCATCGGATATTGCCGCGCGATAAGATCGTTGCAAATATTGTGCGGCTTTCTGGGAATCGAGTTCCGTGCCGTTCAGTATCGTTAATTTCGCGTAAAAACGCCAAACGTCCGAATTCGTCGCCACGATCGACGTCACGCGCCCGAATAACTCGAGAATTTTTGGCAATCATTTTCTCGCTCCGTTTCCATCCCGATCGTTTTTATCATCCTCAACGGCGCGCGTAATTATTCCCAATACTTGAACATCCACGTGATTGTCCTTCAGATCCAATATACGATGATAACAGCGTATCACCTATGAAAAGACAAAAACAATATATATGGGTAATTCCATGTTAAATAGACCAATAGTTGGAATAGACCCCTTTCAATTTCCATGAAAGTTGGTCAGAAGTTTTCTTTCAACATAAAACGAAATTCTACCGAAGGAAATTTTTTTTATCGAAAGTTATGCAAAATTCAAAATTTTACCATCTTTTGAATTTTTCAAGTTTATTTTTTAAATATCTTGGAAACTATTATAGTTAGGAAAAAATCGTTCTGCATTCGTTTTAACGAGTACACTTGGAGCTACGAAAAAAACAATATTCCGAAAAATATTTTTGAAAAATGAAAAGTTTTGAAAATTTTGAATTTTTTTTTAAATCGTGAAAATCCACGATCAATATTAAATTTTTGGTTCAATTTTTTTAATGCAATACCTTGTACTGATCTTAAAAGATCCTGAAATTTTCAGAAATTTTTTTTTTACATATGACATTTCGAATTTTGATTAAAAAAAAATTTCACCTTTAATTTAAGTGAAATTGAGCAATCATGTAATTTTGAGCAATAAAAATTCCATTAATGACATAAGAATGTAAAAACAGAAACATAATTGAAATTCTTGTCATTAATTGCAATTTTTACTGTTTGAAATTACAAAATTACATGATTGCTCATCTTTACTTGAGGTCAAGATGTTTCTTTTTTACCAAAGTTTAAAAATTTATTTTTATTATTAAAATGAAAAAAAAAATTTCGAGCTTTTTCCGCATTTTTATCGCAAACAGTGTTTATATTTATGGGAAAAAAAATCACAAAAATTTAAAAAAAAAATCGTAATTGTTTATTTCGACAAAAATTAATGAATCATATTTCGTTGCCCGTAAACACGTGATAATCATTATTAAAATGCAAAAAAAAATTTTGAGCTTTTTCAAAAATTTTATTGCAAACAGCGTTCAAATTTGGAGCAAAAAAGATCGAAAAAAATTTTTGTTTCAAAAAAATTAAAGGATTATGTTTATTGTTTCTTAACACTTCATAATCATTATTCAAATTTTTTTTAAAAATTTGTTTACCTTTTTCACATTTTTATCGTAAACAGCGTTTAAATTTATAGAAAAAAAAATTAAAAAGATTTTCAACAAATTCGCGAAATTTTTGTTTTCCAAAACAATTAAAGTATTGTTTATTGCCCCTAAACACTTCACAATCATTATCAAAACAATTTTTTTTGAGCTTTTTCCACATTTTAAATGCAAAAAGCATTTAAATTTATAGAAAAAAAAATCAAAATAATTTTTTGAACATTTTTCGAAATTTTTTTTTTTTACTAATGTTAAGTTTGACTTTTACAGCTCGATATACCCACTCAAAGCTCGCATACCTCGGAAAAGTGTCCAAGATCGATACTGACTATCATTAAATTGTCCCAAACTTCCCATCTATCGTAATTGCACTTTATCGCATCCTGAAGCGATCGCCATGCTCTTTCCTTGTCGCCCATTTTTATGTAAGCTTTTGCCAAATTGTTCCACGCTTCGAAGGTCTAAAAAAAGAAAAAAGGATTTCTCTCAATCACAAACAAATTCATAGAAATGACAGATTGCAAAAAAAAAAAGTTAAAAAAATATAACAAGAAATGACTATTTTTCAACAACGTCGTTATTGTAAAAATTAAAAAATACAAAATATAAATAACAAAAAAATACATTTAAAATTTTTTTAGAAAATTTCGGAATGACAAATTAATCGTTTTACGCCTCGAAGATTTGAAAAAAAACATTGTTCACATTAACAAAAAAGTATTAGAAAGTATGAACATTTAAAAAAAAATAATAAAGTGATACAAAAATATGACAAAAAATATATAATTAAATTGTCATCGAGAAGAGTTGTGAATTTTCTTGAAAATTGAAAAAATAATAATTAAGTTTTCGATTGAAAACTATAATAAATTAAAAAATATAATCAATTTTGAAAAATATTAAATTAAGTATAGATATACATTTATATAATTGACTAATAATTTTTCTTAACGGTTCAAAATTCGAAGATCTATACAAAACCGTTCTCACTTTAATCACAAAAAGTATTCCTAGTAATAATGGAACAGTTTTGAAAAAAAAATATAAAAAGTGTTCAATATATATTTCTGGAATATTTTTGAAAATGGAAAAAAAAAAATTCACAAACCGTTTGTTCCAAATTGCAATAACGCCGATAAGCCATGGCGGCGAGTTTCCAATCTTCGACCTGCAAAGCTGCGAAACCCAAACGTATCCAGACATTTTCCTGGATGTTATTCAATTCAGCGGACAATTTCAAGTGCGGAATTGCCTCTCGATAATTTTGCTTCGCAAAATAATAAAAACCCCAGTGTCTCTGTGCACGACTGCTCTTTTCGTTTGAAAATTTCCAAGCTGTCTCGTAATGCTCGATTTCCTGTGTCGCATCACCCAGCAAGCACCATAATTTCACAGTTGGTTTTTTCGCTATTTCTTGACGAATAATTTCGGCTGCCTGGCAAGAAATTTTTTTTTTAACAATGATTCAATTGTAATTGAAAATAATTTTATTTACATTCAATTTCATTCAATTTGAATGTTATTGAGTGTCAATTTGATTTATTTTTTATTTTATTCGAACTTAATTCTATTTTATCTTGATTTATTCAATTTTAATTTTTTTTTACATTTTGATATTATTCAATTCAAATATTATTAAATTCCAATTTTATTGAATTTTTGTTTTATTTCATTGAAATTTCATTTATTTATTCGACCTTATGCCAAAGTTGCAGATTCTATTCAATTGGATTCAATTTTACTTTTTTTTTCATTTTGACTAGATTCAATTCAAATTTTGGAATATGCATATTTCGTTAAATTTTAATTTCACTTAGTTTTCATTTTACTAAGACTTAATTTAGTTTAATTAAATTTTTATTTCGTTGCAATTTTATTTCGACCTTATGTCAAAGTTCCAGATTCTATTCAATTCTATTCAATTATTCTATTCAATTTTACCTTTTTGTTTTCATTTTGGCTTTACTCAATTCAAATTTTATTATATGCCAGTTTTATTGAATTTTAATTTTACTTAGTTTTCATGTAATTGAAGCTTAATTTAGTTTAATTGAATTTCTATTTTATTTCATTGAAGTTTATTTATTTTCTCGATCTTATGCCGAAGTTCCAGATTCTATTAAATTCTATTCAATCTCAATTTTTTTTCACTTTTGTCAATTCAAATTTTATTGTATGCTAATTTTATCAGATTTTAGATTTATTTAGTTGTCATTTCATTGAAGCTTAATTCACTTTAATTGAACTTTTATTTTATTTCATTGAAATTTTATTTATTCTTTCGATCTCATGCCATAGTTCCAAATTCTATTCAATTCTATTCAATATGAATTTCTTTTCATTTTGACTTTAATCAATTCAAATTTCATGATATGCCAATTTTATTGAAATTTAATTTTATTTAGTTTTCATTCAATTTGAATTTTTTCAATTTGAATTTTATTTCATTTAAGGGGGAACGCCACTGTGACGGATAAAAAAAACGAATTTTTTTGTCCTCTTTCTTAAAGTATATGGGTCATTCCATGTCAAATGGAATGACCCATATACTTTCACCGCTTTCGATTTGGCTGACATTTTTTTTTTCCTTTTCCACCTCATTAAAAACATTTTCAGGAAATTTTCAAATTTTTTCACCCAACAAGTATTAACATTTAAAATATTTTTTTTTTGTAATCGCATTGGCTAAGGTTGTGCGTAGCGGATTTTGAAAATGACTATTTTTTATGACCTTTTGAAAATAAAAAAAAAACGGTCAAAAAAAGAAAAAAAATCAAATCAGCGCCATTTTGCGAAAAAAAATTATTTAAAAAAAATGGCTGCGCTTAAAGATAGTCACTATTGTGTAGATTTTGAAAAAATTGGGTTTTTTTTATTTCAGATGATTTTTCATTGCTGTATCGCTGCCACCAGGAGGAGCAATTTTTTTCTTAGTATTTTTAATATTTTTCAATGAAAATTTGTAAGAATATAGTTGAATATATACTTAATAAATTGCTTTTTGTCTGCGACTCAAACCCTACTAACAAAAAAAAAATTCCCGAAAATCGGCTATTTTTAGCCCCGTCACACTGGCGTTCCCCCTTAATTCAGTTCAATTGAATTTTTATTTTTATTGATTGAAATTTTATTTATTTTGTCGACCTTATGCCAAAGTTCCAGAATCGTGTAGCAGACGATGACGTCTTCCCAGAGATGAAGCGTGAGATAAATATCGAGGGCCCCTTTAACGAGGCCCAAGCTCAGCATTGCATCGGCCAAAATTTGCCTAAACGTCCACGCCGGTTTCATTCCACTGGCGAAGAAATAATCGATTCTGTTATAAATCGGCGGTACAGCGTGATTCAACAATTCCATCAAATTCTCGGCCTGTGCCATTGCCCTTTCGACCGTACGTTTGTCCCGCAATTCCATTATGCAACGTTGATGCAGTGCGGACATTAAAAGAGGCCAATTTTTCGTACACTCGATCACAGACTAGAAAAAAAAAGAAAAATAAATTATTCGTCGAGCGACGAAATTTTGACTTTGAAATATTTCAAATGTGTAAAATGAAACTTTTTTCACATTCAAGTATGGAATGATCTCTTCGTCCGTTAGGTTGTCCTTTGGCTGGGATAGCAGCAATTGAAAACTGTGAAAAAAAAATCAATCAAAAGTTGAAATATAAATGTTCGAATTGTGGGAAATATTGAAAATTTGACATATTTCAGATGTTTTTCATAAACATTCGTAAATGTTTCGTAGCCGGAAATTTTTTGAATTTTTTTATTTCTTTTATTTTTTTGTAATTTTATGAAATTTATATAAGTTCTTGTAAAACTTTTATCCATTATCAAGCATCTTGAATTTTCATAAAATTTTATAAATTTTTATTAATTTTATGAAATTCCACTCATTTTCATAGAAATATTATCGAAAAGTTTCTATAAATGTTCATTAATTTTCATAAATTTTTATAACATTTGCATATATTTGTAAAAATTTGTAATTGAAATCTACATGCGTTTTCATATCTTTCGTGAGAGTTTAAAAGATTTTCATAAAAATTTAATGTATTTTTTAAATTGTCATGAGTTTTCGTGAATTGTTATTGAATTTTTATAGAATTTTCTTTATGTTTTATACATTTTTTTATAAATTCTGATTTGTTCGTAGAAAAATATTAGTTCCGCAAGTTTCATTGAAGGTTCTTGCATTTTCATAAATTTTCATCCATTTTCATAGATTTTCATTAAATTTCGATCAAACGCATTTTTATTATATTTTCTGAACTTTCATAACATTATAAGGGTTTGTATATAAATTTTAAATTCTAATTATTTTTATTTTATTTTCATTTAAATTTTATTTATAAATTATCATGAGTTTTCGTGAATTTTTATGGAATTTTCATACAATTTTCTTGATGTTTTATAAATTTTTTAATAAACTTTGATTTCTATTGATTTTCATAGAAATTTCAGTTTCATAAGTTTTATTGAAGTTTCATCCATTTTCATAAACTTTCATCTATTTTAATAGATTTTTATTAAATTTCGATAAAATGCATATGGGTTTCGGTTTGACAATTGTGTACATTTCTGAAAATTTATCAAAATTTATTTTTGTAAATTATTTTAATAAATTTGTGTACATTAATGAAAAACTAACGAAATTACAATGAAAATATGAAAATTCATGGAAACTCAGAAATTTATTGAAAATTTATTAGAATGTTTGAATATTTATGAAAAAGTTTAAAATTTGTATCCAAACTCTTATAATGTTATGAAAGTTCAGAAAATATGATAAATATGGGTCATTCCATGTCAAATCGACCAAGAGTTGGAATTGACCCCTTTCCATTTCGATGGAATTTAGTCAGAAGTTTTCCTTATTAATAAAACAAAGTTCTACCAAAGGAACAAAATTATTTTTTTTTCGAAAATTTTCCAAAATTCAAAATTTCACAATTTTTCAAATCTTTCAAGTTTATTTTTAGATAATCTCGAAAACTATTATAGTTACGACAAATCTGAATTAGTCTTAAAGAGTATACTTGGGGTTATGAAAAAAAATATTCTGAAATTTTTTTTTGAAAAATGATGAATTAGGAGAATTTTGAATTTTCAAAAATCGTGAAAATCCAAGTTCCGTATCACATTTTTTGTTCAATTTTTTAAATATAATACCTTGTACTGATCTTAAAAGATCCTGAAATTTTCCGAAAGGTGTTTTTTGTTTTTTCAAAAAATGAATTTTTGAATCTTTAAAAATCATGTTAATCCACGATCAACATTAAATTTTTGGTTACATTTTTTTAAATATAATATCTTGTACTGATCTTAAAAGATCCTGAAATTGTCTGGATGGTGTTTTTTTGTTTCAAAAATTCATATTTTTTAAAAAACAAAAAACACCTTTTTGAAAATTTCAGAATCTTTTAAGATCAGTACAAGGTATATTAAAAATTTTTTATTTATATATTTATTTATATATATATATTTAAAAAATTGAACCAAAAATTGAATGTCCAGGTTGGATTTTCACGATTGTGAAAATTCATCTCCAAATTCATCATTTTTCAAAATTTTTTTCGGACTATTTTTTTTTATAGCCCCAAGGATACTCTTTAAGACGAATGATGAACGATTTTTCGTAACTATAATAGTTTCCGAGATACATAAAAATTAAATGTGAAAGATTTGAAAAATTGTAACATTTAGAATTTTGGATAACTTTCGAAAAAAATTTTTTTTACTTTTTTCCTTTGGTAGAACTTCATTTTGTTGAAAACGAAAACTTCCGACCAAATTTAATCGAAATTGAAAGGGGTCGATTCCAACTCTTGGTCGATTTGACATGGAATGACCCATATTTATCATATTTTCTGAACTTTCATAACATTATAAGAGTTTGGATAAACATTTTAAACTTTTTCATAAATATTCAAACATTCTAATAAATTTTCAATAAATTTCTGAGTTTCCATGAATTTTCATATTTTCATTGTAAATTTCGTTAGTTTTTCATTAATTTACGAAAGTTCATTAAATTAATTTGCAAAAATAAATTTAGATAAATCTTCAGAAATGTACACAAATTGTCACAAATTTTCATAGAATTGAAAGAAATGTAATTTTCTTGCTCACCATTTGGCCAAAATAATGGATTCCTCGAGCGATCCCAACTGCGATCTTTCCTTCGTCTCTTCGAACTCAATTCTCTCCAATCTGAGCTCGTCGTTGAGTTCGAGAGGTTTCGGCAGATCCGGACAATGTCTGCACGGAAAAATCTCTTTGGTTTGACGAACGTCAAGATACAATTGAGCTTTTGCTTCACGCTGAAATTTCGTACGTTTTCCCATCGCTCCGCAGAGCTCGAGACTCAAACCGGCAAGTTCCTGCGCAGCGCTCAAACATCTCTCGGAGCATTGAATTCTCTTGTGTCGAAGATAAAATTGCGCAACTTCGAGATTGAATAATATTCGTAAAAAATCGTCCAGTAGAATATCAGATTTTTCGATATTTTTAATGCAATTTTCTGACTCTGCGAGAAGATCATCTGATTTTTCGTCGATCACGATATCGTGCAAAAAATTTGTTCTCAGAGCCCACCAATCGCATGTTTTGCACAATTTTTGCGTTTCCTCAGAGTTGAAAATTATTTTCGAAAAATAAAGCAATTCAGGCTTCATCAAGTTATCGTTGCACTGATCGCTGCGAGTCAGATCGATTAGTGCTTCGTCTCGATAACCGATGAGCCAAATAACGTCTTCGACGTCCTCTGGACCAGTCCAGTTGCACTGGACGAAATAATGGAGCGATGATATCGCAGCCAAAATACAATCTAACGCATTTTCACGTGATTCCAGAATATTCGAAATTTTTCCTCTCAAATTTCCATCTTTCAAAATTAATTGACGAGACAGACGTTCGAATTGCTCGTTCAATGTTTCGCCGTAGGAGCCTGTTAAAATTCCATTTATCTGCGGCGTCCGAGGCAAATTTTCTAAAAAAATAGTATTTTTCAAAATAATATTTAAAATATTTTGCCGAAGGGGAACATTTTTTTTTCTCAATTTTTCACAGATTTCATAAGTTTCTGAAAGTTTCATCAATTTTCATACATTCCCATAATTCACTATAAATTTCCATATACTTTAAGCAATTTCGTTTATTTGTTTATTTACTTTGATACCAGTTCATAAATTTTCATGAAATTTCATAAGTTTTTATAGATATTTGTAAATTTCATAATTTTATTTACTTCCACATTTCATTAATATTCGTATATTCTCATTATTTTTCATTGATATCTGGAAATTATCAAAAATTTTCTATATTGTTACAAATTTTCATAGATTTTCACAAATTTTCATCAATATCTGTAAATTTTCACATGATTTCATACATTCCCATGAATTTTCTTCTACTTTTATTGATTTTCAATAAAATTTGATCCATATATTTCAATAAAAATGAATTTTCATCAACTTCAATTAATTGACACGAAATTGCATGAAGTTTCATGAGGTTTCATTGCATTTTATCAAGTTTTATAAATGTTCATACATCTTTATATTAAGGGGTTATACAAAATCCGGATTTTCAAAAAATCGATTTTTTAAATATATTATTTTTGTAATGTACATGGGGTGTTCCATCCCAAATCGGACAGTTTGAAAAACTTTTCTTTTCATTTCCTCATTTTTTTTAATCTTTTAGTACCCATCAAAAGACCTTTCCTGGGAATTTTAAGATTTTTTTGATTACCCGTTCGCAAGATATTAAATTTTTTTTTAAACCGCTTTTTTCGGTTTTTTGGTTATAACTTCTTTAACAATGGTCCAAATTAGAAGATTTTTTTTCAAAATTTTCGTTTTTTTATCGCCTGTTCAGAAAAAATACAAAAAAAATAATCGACGTGTTTTTGGATAAGTTTTTTGAGTTTTAAACTTTGAATCGTGTTTTTAAAAGTGAGTGGGTATTTTGATTTTTTTGAAAATTTTTCATTCAAAACTTTTATCTATTCAATAATTTTTAAAACCAGTTCCTGCATAATTACTATTTTTTTTTCGTTTTTTGAAAATAAAATTCTATAAATTATTATGAATCATAATTTTTGTTTATTCGAAGATTTTTTTCGATCGATAAATATTTGCCATTTTATAAAGAATTTGAAGTAAAAATTTCCATCAAAAATCGATTTTTTTTTTGAAGCCACCATTTTCTCAAAAATTGATATTTTGCTTATTCCTCCGATCGAATACTAGATTATACCTAATATTAACAAAATATTTTTTATTTTTTTATTTTGGACCATCCAATCCAGAGATATCATGCTCGATGCAAGCCAACTTTTATTAGAGGACTTCTCGGAGATCGGCTAAAGCAGCTTCAAGAATAATTATTTTTTTTTTTTTAAAACTTCAAAATGAAGTTAAAAGTTACAAAAATATGTACATAAATTGATTAATTGATTAATTAAAATATCGGTAAAATTTCCATAAATTACAATGATATTTGTGAGTTTTTGTACTTTTTCATAGATTACTAAGAATTTTCATTCCATAGGTTTATGTGAAAAATTTCATCTTCACGATTGGGAAGTACAAGAGACATTCCGAGAATGGAAAAAAATTTAAAAATTTTACCAATCTTAAACATTTTGAAAAGAATGTTTTGAAAATAAAAAAAAAATTAAATTATTCCAACAACATCAAGAGTATTTTTTTTCCAATTCCATATCAACAATTCCTACCTAAATAGTAAAAAGTTTACAGAATTTTGGAGAAATTTTGGAAAATTTCGAGATATACAAAAAAACAAATTGCTACGAATTCTTTGAAATTTCACAATTTTGAGAATTTCAAAAAATTTTAGGAATTTTGAATTTTAGTTAAAACTTAAGATTGATTATTGAAAAATTACACAAGCTATTGGAATTTTTTTTCCCTTTCACAGAATGTTTTGAAAATTAAAAAAAATTTAATTGTTCCGACAACATCGAGAGTATTCTTTTTTTTTTAATTCCGTATCAACAATTTCTACCTAAATAGTTACAAGTTTATAGAATTTTGGAGAAATTTTTAGAAATATAAAAATATACAAAAAATCAAATCGCTACGAATTTTTCGAGATTCTTCAGTATTTTGCAAATTTTCACGAATTTTTTGGAATTTCAATTTTAAGAATTTCAAAAAATTTGAAGAATTGCGAAATTTGGCTAAAAATTCGTTAAACTTTGGTTAAACTTTCGTTACAATTTCGTCAATCGTTCAACAAAATTTTTTCAATCCAAATTGACAAAAAATTTAACGAGTCGGCTTACCTTCGATTTTTTGAAAATTCGTCAACAATTGTATGTGCAACGTTTCAAGCTCTTCCGATTCGTCGTTGTTCATCGTAAAACTCACGATCTTAAATAGGGCACAATTTCATAGATGCAAGACCCTAAAATGATTACTATTAATTTGCCGATTTTGCATAACATTTGTCGTCGTTTATTTAAATATCCTTTTTTCATCTAATATCTCCACAAGATACGAGCAAATACGAGCAATCTTCACGCGTGTGTTTATATTTTAGGAACATAACCTCAATTTCTGCCAGAACACTAACTTACCGACCGAGCAAGCGCAGAAATAAAAAAACGCTATTATTTATGAATTCTTTTTGAACAGTGATCCAAAAAACGCCACTTTCCCAAGTAATTTTCACAAGATCTTTTGAGCAGTGGCGAAAATTCAATTTACCGACAGAGCAGCGGGGACAAAAGCTCTCAGTCAGTAACAAAAACTCGCCATCATTAAGTTAGCCGGACAATTTTAACTTTTTTCTTTTAACGCCAAACGAGCCAAAAAGTTTACACTTAACTTACATTTAATGTTTATATTCAACTCAAATTTGCGCTAGATAACTAGCTTACCGACCGAGCAAGGGCAAAAGATTAAAAAACTGTGCAAGAATACTTTTGCCCTTGCTCGGCCAGTAAGCTAGTTTTGTAGCGCAAATTTAAATTAAAAAATATACAGTGGACACTCCCACAATTTAATCTCCCATAATTTGATCGCTCCCACAATTTTACTCGTTACCATGCAACACGCTCCCATAATTTGATCACCCCTATCGCGCTTTCTCCCCACTCCAAACTCAGCTGCCGCGCTGAGAGGGCAACATAACCTCAATTGTCAAATTTTCCACACAATTAAACACGATGAATTAAATCTTATCATCAATTAGTGTATATTTCTCAACGAAAAAGGAATTCTTACACTTCAAAAAATAAGAAACTTTCGTAAAATGTGCTATACAAATATAAAGTGGGGGAATGAGGGGAAAATCAAATTATGGGAGCGTTTCCGGTCCCGACGTATCAAATTATGGGAGCGTCCACTGTACCTATGCTCGCGGCTATTTGACAACTTAACTTACGCGCCAAATGCATAAAAAGAAAAAACGTGTGCATAAATATAATCAAATGAAAAGCTGAATAATAATTAGAACAAAGAGGCCGTAAAACGGAAACGTGAAGAAATGAAGGAAAACGCCGGTACTAAATAATCATTTTAAAAAAACAAGCAATGACCCTTCAGAGAAGAGAAAAAAGGAGGAATAAAAAGAATTATGAAAGTGTGAGGAAATTTGATTTCGGCGATTGCCCTTCTCAGAGATTTTTGTGCACAACTCTTTCAAAAATAGATCTTTTACGAGTGAACGTTTTGGAAAATGCTTGTTTCAATTAAAACCTTTGAGGACATCAACTTGAATTTTTGTACATAAATACATTCATCAAGTTCACTCTACGTATAAATTTTATATTGAAGAAATATAAAAAGTTTTACTATCGACAGCGAACATACATTAGATGGAAGCGCCAAGCCCGTGTTAGGATTTGGCACGATTTCTCTGGGGTGATTTTAGTTATCACCCCAACCGACGCGAGCGCTGCCTATATCGGTGTACACAAATACATAGTACGAATACACAACTCTGTCCATGTGTGGGGCACACCGATTACCGATATATAGCCGCTCAGTCTACCGGCAGAAATCGGAACTACATTTGCTGTGCCAAATCCTAACACGGGCCTGGTGCTTCCATCTAATATATGTTCGCTGCTACCGAGTAGTATGAAAAATAAAAAAAGTAAAATTGTAAAATCCCGATCGAATTTCGGTTTTGTAGTTTGGTTTTCAATTACAGATGAAAAATTTGTGTTTTCGGTCTATCGTTGGTCGTAAAACAATAATTTTGATATTTCAGCGATTCTAATTCGGTTCACAATGCAAGTTCAAACGTACAATCAACGAAGATTGAGTTCCATAGAAGCGTACAGCCTGCAGCCCGTTTGAAGCAAAGAAAGTTGGGGTAGATTACCCCAACTTTCTAGATGGCGCCACCGGCGCCTGTGCTTGTGTACGCTCATGTACACTATTCGCATGTATGCGTCCGTGTACGTGATTCGTCCCCAACTCGTAGGCTCCGCCCTACGAGTCGGGGTATTCGTGCTTTCTCTCTCACTCCCGTTTGAGAGGATATATCGCTCTCTCTCGCACCCGATCGATAAAGGACGCTGAGTGGGGACTCGTGTGATGTCTGCATGGTGTGCCTACGATCGAGACCAGCTCGTTACGGATTTTTTTTTTTTTATAATGGCTTCAGAACTTTTTTCAGGCGTTCAAAATTTTTTTTTCATGAATAATAATTTCTAGCATTACAACTATAGTTCACTCCCTTCATTTGAACCATTATTTATTTGCGCAAATAGGGGCGGTAGAGAAATAGGGGAAGAAGACGAAGCAATGCGACTCCCGCCACATGCAAGTTGCCGAGAACACGAGGTTCATGGGCGGAGTATCGACGATCTTACCGACAGTCGGCATTGTTCGATCGCAGAGCCATCCCACCGCTGGACGAGTCGTGGAAAGCTTTGCTTCAAGTGGCCCGTAAGAAGTACGCTTCTATGGAACCACGAATCAGGGCTGCCAGATTGGGCTATTTCCCGCAAATTGGGCTATTTAGTGAGCTCAGCGTGCGGGCAATATTTTCGTTTTGCGGTTTTCCGCATTTTGGGCTATTTAAAATTTTCATTAGCAACCTCGGAATTATTTTTTTGTAGTGTGTTTTCCCCATCATAAACTGAATTTGGCGGGTTCCATTAGCGATGACAACGCTCAGAACGTTCGAGCACGGGTGGCCAAACGAGAAACAAGAGTCTATGGTTCTAGCTGTGGGCACGGGCGCTGCGATCGCCTTCGCCTACGCCTAGTGGTAGTGACCGTAGTGACACGCACTGCACTACCTTTCTCTTATATTTCTCATTGTTTGGGTTCAGGTTCACACCGGTCGCTAGTTGCCCGTCTTTTTTTGAATAGTTTGATAGTGAGTTTTAGTCGATAAACATAGAACATATAGTTGATGATAGTGAGAGTAAGAACAGGTAGTGAGTGCGCATCATGGGAACGTGGGTAAAGTACACAAAAAAGTTTCAAAGCAAGTGGTTACAAGGACCTGCGTTAAGAAGTGAGTATTTTGTTTGTTAAATGAATGAGAGCGGTGATTTTTTAATACCATTTCTCGATTTTTTTATATACTATTTTTATAAATTTCGATTTTTTATTACCGTATGCCCAAGAATGCCGAGTTTTAGAAGAGTAAAAAATTCTGTTTTGAATGATTAGAGATAGTAATGGAGATATAATAAGAGTTGTTGCAACAATCAAGACAGGTATTCTTAAATGATCGTGTAAGCAATAGCACCCAAAAATTAATTTTTTTTTAGAATCGTCATATTCGAATTATTTTTTGGAATTGTTAACTTTGACGAGTTTGACTTTGAACTTGAATGACATTGGAGCGAAAAAAATAAAATAAGTGTCTCTTTAATACACATACACTTAAGTTGAATTGATGCAGTCGTATTTTGAATAATCATAAATTTGGCGCGGTTTTTGGGCTACCTCCGCGCACTCTAGAGGCGGGAAGAGTCAGATAACATCTGGCAACCCTGCCACGAATATATTGCATACAATATATTGAGTGCATTCTTAAACAATAGATACAACAAAAATTTGACGTTTGGTTTAGGGATTATCGATAAAAAATCGAAATAGCCACGTCAGAGGATAAAAAGATTTTTATATTTTGGAAATTTGCAGAAACAAATGGGGAAATCTTGCTCCCTTCGTAATTGTCCGAGCGGTAGTCGTGCGGACAGAGCGAGGCGTACTAGGTTAGGACTGAGACAAGTATCTTTTTTTGGTATTCCAAAGGTGAGAAATTTTTAGATTTATTTTTTTCATTTTTTTTAAATTTTTGTTCATTATTTACTTTTAAGTCCCATTGTTGTTCTTTCAACAGGATAATAAAGTTCTGCGGAAGTGGTGCCGGTCCCTTCGCACTAACTTGAGAAGTAAAGATGCTGTTTGCGAGCTTCATTTTAAACCTGAAAGCATTGTTAAGGAAGACAGAACGATTCTGTTTAATGGCAGCGTGCATGTCATACCTCGGTTAAGGTACAAATTGCGAGATGATGCAGTGCCCGTCATGGCAATTGCAATTAAGGTTAGGTTTTGATCACAATAGAATATTATCAACTTTCATGGTAATTATGCAGTTTGATGGCTTTTCCGAATTTTTTTTTCATAATACTCTTCCTTTTAACACCAATAATGATATTCTATTGGGGGAGCTTGGAAAAATTGTACCCTACAATTTTTTGTATGTAAAAAACTGCAAAAAAAATGAGAATAATAATAAAATTTATAAAATTTCCATTTTTTTTCAGTATACCCTTTCTTAAAACACCAATAATGATATTCAATCGAGGGAACTCAGAAAAATTGTGCCCTGCTATTTTTTTTTCAAAAAACCACAAAACAAAAAATTAAATAAATATTCACAATGTAGGATTTTTTTTTTTATACTCTTCTTTAAAATACCAACAATGATATTTGATCGAGGGAGTTCAGAAAAGTTGCGCCCTATTATTGTTTTTGTTAAAAAACCAAAAATAAAAATAAACTTTTCACAATTTTGTAAATTTTAGCTACTGGAACCCAAATTCGTAGATTTTGTTTTTCATTGAATCATTTACATGAATTATATATTTAATATTAACTTGAAGACTCTGCAGCTTAGAAGTTGACGTTCACCAGACATTTTCAGATTGTGTACTGTCAATCATTGTTAATGCGATTCTTATATGATCGTCATTCACAAAAGTAATTTCAATAATCGTAATCGACATCCCCTCTGGGTCATTCTATATCAAATCGACCACTTTTGAACTTGACCCCTTTTGATTTGACTGAAATTTCGTTTTCTACCCAATTAAAAACATTTTTCAGGAAATTTTCAAATTTGTTTGGCCAACCCAGAAGAAAAAGCTTTTTTTTTTAATGGCTATAACTTCTTCAAAAAATTAGAAATTTGCACATAGCTTCCTCATTTTTTTCCGTCGTTCGTCAACCCTCCTTTATGAGCATCTCCTTGACCACGTTTATGACATGTATGTTTATTATCATGGCTTCCTCATAAAGGAAGCTTTACGAACGACGGAAACAAATGAAGAAGCTATGTGCAAATTTCTAATTTGCATGATTTTTTAGCAATTCCGTTCGATAGCTGCTAAATTGGGAAACTTAGTGTTAAGAGGAGGCTAAATACCGAAACTAACACCTCGAAATTGCCATCCAAACTTGCTCTCATACAAATGGATGGAATTGAATAAAATGTTAACATCATCAGAACAATGGCAGGAATGGAGCCTCACTAAAAAAAATTCGAAATACAAAAAAAAAATTTACAGATTTATTTACCACCAAGAAACTGTAATTGAAAAACTTGGATTATTAAATTTTTACTGCATTTCGAGTAAAACCAAGAGTGAGTCTTCATGAAGAACGCCACGATACAAATATCGAGACGTTTTCGACATTATTTTTATCAAAATGACACGCCGTAAGTTTGGATGGCGCATCAAGAGATAAATATCGATAAATTGTAGTTTTATTGAAAAACGAAATGGCGAAATGTAGTTCACAGACGTGTGAGTGAGGGCAGCACCATGGATTCTGACGAGTAACCGATAATATTTAGGGGGCTGGAATGAGTTCTTTGGCATTAGCTGTAATGCATTTTAGCCTCTCAATTGACAATTAATAGTTAATTAATTTATCCCCCTCTTAATTGTCAAAATGTAATTAATTTTCATCCACGGTTGTTGGAGAAAGACTGGACGACGATGATGTGTCGATAATGTAGGGATTGAATAAAAATGGTATTTAGCCTCCTCTTAACAAGTATTTTTCGAAAATTTCAAAAAAATTTTGCGAACGAACACCTTGAGCAACTTTCACCCAATTCAACCCTAATCATTCTTATTATCTAGTGTATTTGTGCAAAAAGTTTTAGCTCGATACTTCTAAAAATGCGGATGATGGAGCGTTAACAAGATTTTTATGAAAATTTTAACCGAACCCCTCGGGCGATTTTTATGAAATTCGGTATTATTTTTCATTGTCATTGAGTGTATCGTCACAAAAAAAATCAGCTCGATAGATGCAAAATTACAAAAGTTAGAGAACTTACAAATTTTTTGCGAAAAATTAATTTTTTTTTTAAACCGAACCTCGTGAGCGATTTTTCCCAAATTCAATCCCAACCGTCCTTATTATAAAGTGTATCTGCACATAAAATTCCAGGGTGGTAATTGCAAAATTACGAAAGTTAGACGACTAACAAGCAATTTACAGAAAATACAAAATCCATCCAAATAGACAATTATTGTGCAATTTCAAAAAAAATTGCACTTAGAACAGAGACATACGTAGTCTACTTATATACCAAATTTCGAGTCAATCGGCCAAAGCGTTCTCCAGCCATATTCATTTTAAGAAAAGCACAAAGCGTACACACACACACACACACACACACACATACGTCTGGACATTTTTTCTAAATGTGATTTCTCGACGTTTTGGGACATTTTGAACATACTGACATCAAAATTGCGAAAAAAAAAAATTTCCCGAAAACAAAGCTCCTTTATGAGGAAGCAAAATTGACTAATAGGGACGTTTTTATTTTTTCCTTTTCGTTTTTAAATGTTCTTTCCGAAAAAAAATACAAAAAACTTTCAAGATACTCAAATCTATGACATTTTTCACTTTTTCGAGGAAAATCATCTTTTTATCGAAGTTCGCCATTTCCATCTTTTTTCACACAAAAAATACGTTGATCAATTCCGGAAAAAATGCCGCCCAATCTGGAGTGGAACGACTTTTCTTTGTATTTTCTTTCACTTTTTCGAAAAAAGAAAAAAAAAACAATTCGGCAATTACCAGTTTTTATTTTTTTTTCTTCTCAATTTTTTAAATTCCGAGGTCTTTTATGAATCCTCAAAAATTTCCAGTGCGGTACTTTGTGAAATAAGCCCAATTGAGAAAGAGAATTTTTTTTTTTTCAATCGTTAAAAAAAAAATAGAAGGAAATGTCGACCCACTCCAGGTTGGGCGGGATTTTTTCGGAATTGATCAAAGTATTTTTTTAGTTAAGAAAAAAAAAATGGCGAACTTCGATAAAAAGCTGATTTTTCTCAAAAAAGTGAAAAATTTCATAGATTTTAATATCTCAAAATTTTTTTTGTATTTTTTTAGGAAAGTACATTCGAAAACGAAAATTTTCAAAGAAAAAACGTCCCAATTAGTTAATTTTTGCTTCCTCATAAAGGAAGCTTTGTTTTTGCGAAAAAAAAATTTTTCGCAATTTTCATGTCAGTATGTTCAAAATGTCCCAAAACGTCGAGAAATCACATTTAGAAAAAATGTCCGGACGTGTGTGTGTGTGTGTGTGTGTGTACGCTTTGTGCTTTCCTTAAAATGAATATGTCTGGAGAACGCTTTGGGTGATTGGCTTGAAATTTGGTATACAAGTAGACTACGTATGTCCCTGTTCTAAGTGCAATTCTTTTTGATATTGCAAAATAATTGTCTATTTGGCTGGATTTTGTATTTTCTGTAAATTGTTTGTTAGTCGTCTAACTTTCGTAATTTTGCAGTTACCACCCTGAAATTTTATGTGCAGATACACTTTATAATAAGGACGGTTGGGATTGAATTTGGGAAAAATCGCTTAAGACCTTCGGTTTGAAAAAAAATTTTAATTTTTCGAAAAATTTGTAAGTTCTCTAACTTTTGTAATTTTGCATCTATCGAGCTGAATTTTTTTGTGACGATACACTCAATGACAATGAAAAACAATACCGAATTTCATAAAAATCGCGTTACGGGTTCGGTTAAATTTTTTTTTGAAATTTTCATAAAAATTTTGTTAACGCTCCAACATCCGCATTTTTAGAAGTATCGAGCTAAAACTTTTTGCACAAATACACTAGATGATAAGAATGGTTAGGGTTAAATTTGGTGAAAAACGTTTAAGTTGTTCGTTCGTAAAAAAATTTTGAAATTTTCGAAAAATACTTGTTAACACTAAGTTTCCTAATTTAGCAGCTATCGAGTTCACTTCTCTAGCACCAATACACTGGACGACAAAAACGATTAATAATGTAATTGAACGGAATTGCTAAAAAATCATGCAAATTGGAAATTTGCACATGGCTTCTTCATTTGTTTCCGTCGTTCGTGAAGCTTCCTTTATGGAGAGCCATGATAATAAACATACATGTCATAAAGATGAACAAGGAGATCCTCATAAAGGAGGGTTGACGAACGATGGAAAAAAATAAGGAAGCTATGTGTAAAATTCTAATTTTTGAAGAAGTTCTAGTCATTTAAAAAAAAAAGCTTTTTCTTTTGCGTTGGATAAAAAAATTCGAAAATTTCCTGAAAAATGTTTTTAATTCGGTAGAAAAGGAAAACAAAATTTGAGCCAGATCGAAAGGGGTTGGGTTTAAAAGTGGTCGATTTAACATGGAATGCCCCCTATGCTAAATATGTATTAATTACTAATTCTAATATAGCAGGACATTGACGAGCCGATCGACCGACATGATGACTGCGTCGGCCTTGCCGACCATTCATTGGCAGCCTCAACGTGTTCAACTGTCGAAAACGCGGTAAGAAACATGATTATTACTCCTCCATACAAAAACTTGCACATTCGAAATTTGCACATCGCTTCCTCATCATTTTTACACATTCCGAATCCTTTTTTATGAGCAAGGAGGTTTGATAGTTTTGTCTTCCTCATAAAAGAGAGCTTTCTACAAACAAAAAAAACGATGAGGAAACAAATTTTGAATTTCAAGGTTTTTTTAAAACTATTTTAGAAAAAAAAAAATTTCGTATATTTTTACTATCTAGATTACCGGCCTAATAATAAACAACTATCGCTTTATAACGTAATATTTGCGTACGATGTAGAGTTAACTTAAGTCTACTTTAGAAGGCCAAAAAAAGGAAATTTTTAAGATTTTTTCTCAGCTCCTTATCAGATATGGATGGGTCATTCCATGTCAAATCGACCAAGAGTTTGAATCGGCCGCTTTCAATTGCGATGCAATTTGGTCAGAAGTTTTCGTAATTAACAAAACGAAATTCTACCAAAGGAAAAAAATTGAAATTTTTTTTTCGAAAGTTATCTAAAATTTACAATTTCACAATTTTTCAAATCTTTCAAGTTTTTTTTTACATCTCGAAAACTATCGTAGTTACGAAAAATTGTTCTGAATTCGTCTCAAAGAGTATACTTGGGGCTAGGAAAAAAAAAATTCCGAATTTTTTTTTTGAAAAATGATGAATTTGGAGAATTTTGAATTTTCAAAAATCGTGAAAATCCAAGTTGTACATTTTTTGGTTCCATTTTTTTTATATATATAATACTTTGTACTGATCTTAAAAGATCCTGAAATTTTCAGAGAGGTGTTTTTTTTCTCGAAAATATGAATTTTTGAATTTTTAACAATTGTGTAAATCCACGATCAACATTAAATTTTTGGTTTAATTTTTTTTATATAATACCTCGGATTGATCTTAAAAAATTCTGAAATTTTCAGGATCATAACCTAAATTATTTGTATACCTATTTTTCACTCGATATCGCAAATTTTACGGAAGCTATAGCAACCACGCCCTTTCTTTCGAAACTTTAAAGTCGCATAAAATTTCGACACTTTAAATTATTCCAAAATTTACAGTCAACGAAGAAGGCGTAATGCTTTTAATTTGAATTCACAATCGTTGTTGATTGAGGTCATTGTGCAAACGTGGTTTCTGCTTTTTATTACAAGCTTTTATTTAGCTTCACCTGTCCCGATGTCTGTAATCAAATCTTACAAGTTAAATCTGACCTACTTCCCGGTTTCCGATTGAGTTAAAATTTGTCATGCATATGTAAATCGGATGACAATGCAATATTATCAGAAAAAATTAGCAAAAAAAAATTGTTTCGCTAAATTTTTATTACAAATTTGCTTGAAAATTGTTTTGGAACGAAAAATGTTTCGCATAATTTTTTGCAAAAAAAATGTTTCGCAAAATTGTTTGCAAAAAAATTGTTTTGCTAAATTTTGTTTACAAAATGGTTTTAAGCAATTGATTTACAACATTTCTCCACGAAAGTTTCGCGCAACAGTCTTTTTCCAAAAAAATTTCTGAAAACATTTTTTTGCATAAATTTTGCAGAAAAATGTTGCAAATTAATTGTGTGAAATAATTTTGTCTAACAAATTTTGCAAAATAATTTTTGTGCAAAACATTTTGCGAAACATTTTTTTTGCAAAAAATTATGCGAAACTAGATACATATTTTTTTTTTTATTTTTATTGTGCATTTCCCCCCGTTTAGAGGCTTTCGCCTATTACAGGGTCGGCCCGGGTCAGTAGCCAGTCCCCCCTGAGGATCTGGTCCGGATCAGTAACCAGATCCCCATGCGGCCGCATCCGACTTCCCCCTCTATAGCGCATTTGCTATGGAAATTAATTTCCATAGACACAGGGAAACTGCGGAAAACCTGTGTCACTATAGCCGGTCCTGAGTTCGCTTTCCGATGCCGGAGCTACGTCACGTTTCGTCGAGAAATTGTAAACATGGACTACAGCTATATACATGTGACTTACACCTGTACGAGTACTTGTGTATGCCACATATATATATCTGGAGCTTGTCACGCCCATATTTTTATTTTCTCGACGAAACTACGGCACAGGGAATCGAACCCAGGACCTCCCGATGCTCTGGTTCAGAGGCGAGCACGCTAGCCACTACACCAGAGTACCGGTAACTAGATACATATTACTAAACTAGTTATTTAACATCATAAATATTAAAAAGTAAAAAATAAACGATCGAAATTTTTTTTTTTAACAAGCTTTTATTAGTTGTTAATAAAATAGTACGTTACATCACGAAGACGTAAAAACATTTTCTGACGAGTGATGTACGATATTTTATATCACGAGGTGCAATATGGACGTTTTCACGTCCGCTTGCGGACGTAAAAGCGTCCATTATTGTACTGAGTGATATAAAATAATTAAAAACTTAAAAATAAAGCTTTTCCGATTGGAAATAAGTTTTCAAATAAAAGCGTGTTACATTTTAACAGCAAAAGAAAAAAGAGGGTGTAATACGTTTATTTGAAAACTTATTTCCAATCGGAAAAGCTTTATTTTTAAGTTTTTAATTATTTTTTATTAACAACTAAAGAGCTTGCATTAAAAAAAATTTTTTTTCGTTTGTTTTTAACTCCATTGCTTTGATTCCAGATAGATGAACACGATCGCCCGGGTCTTGTTGATGATAATCTTCTAAAAAAATGTGCCGTTTCACAAATGTCAGTTGATACTTCGACCAATTTTTCAAGCAATGGGAAGGAGGTAGGCATATTTTTTATGGCACATCCTAATCAATACTTTCTGACCCAAACCGTTGTTTCGCATTAGAGATGTATGTATTGAACCGGTACTTGTTGTTTATTATGTTGTTGTTGTTTATTATGTTGTTGTTTATTACTTGTTGTTTATTATGTTGTTGATATTGTTGCTTATAAATTTCAATCAAATACAGTTTTTCGCTGAGACGTCATCATCACAGTTTCGAGCAAAAATAGTCAAAAACAAAAATGTCATGAGAAAATTCTGAAATAATTCCAGCTGATTCCGTGTATACGGGTGTCACGTCAAAATAACTCGAAGACAAAATAACATGACGACAAACTAACATTCGACAAAATAACACGAAGACAAAATAACATACGACAAAATAACACAAATAACTACTTTCTACAGAGAATTCGCTTATGAGCGAATTTTTTGTAGAAACCGAATTCTCTGTAGAAACAGAGTTTTTCTGGATTTTTGGTGCTGTTTTAAACCTCAAAGAACCGAGTTTCCTTGAGTGAATTTTTTGTAGAAACTGAATTCTCTGTAGAAACCGAGTTTTTCTGGATTTTTGGTGTTGTGTCAAACCTTAAAGATCCAAGTTTTCTTAAGCGAATGCTATGTTCTATATACAGTCCGCTCCCGTAATACAGCCACGACGACTGAGTAATATGGATTCGGGCTTTATTGTTATTTGTTCGTGTTTATATACATCAGATACGGTAAATATATATTTCTTATTGAATGGCATGCTTTTGTATCAAATGCCTGACACAAAAAAGAACACTTTATTTAAAATGACTATGCGAATACTTATTTCCATTAAATTTTGATTATCTGCATTTCTGACAAGCAATTAATTAAAATTATTTCGTGTTTGAAATTTTTTGTCTAAATATTTTCAGACCGATTTCAGTAAATCATGACAGTACAAATTGAAACTGCCTTTTTAAATTATTTACCACTTTAATTAAATTAATCGAAGCGAATTTATACGCTATTTCATTGAGCTAGCGTGCGGCATTATTGAGGCGGGAGACGAATATGAAAACCCCCAAAAACACCAAAAATGGTGTACAAAAACTGGAGACAAGTACATTTCAAGAGTATCCCTAGTTTAGTCTACCTACAAAAAGTTGTAAAATCACTAGACATTAACCCTGAATACGTATTTACAAGCACATGTAGTATCCTAGTTCGACTTTTATCTACAAGCATATAATTATTATTACAGTATGCGGAAGTGAAATTTATAAAATATGAAAATATCTTTACGTTTAAAAATCAAAAATAAATCCATTACTAAAAATAAATAATAAATCGATGGAACAAAATTGATCACAAAAATAAAAACTACTTAGCGAGTTAGGCAATATTTGCAAAAGATGTTTCAGTGATACATGGCTGATGAGGTTGCTTCAGGTGAAAAAACTCGCCAAGTACTTTTTATTTTTGTGATCAATTTTGTTCCATCGATTTATTATTTATTTTTAGTAATGGATTTATTTTTTATTTTTGAACGTAAAGATGTTTTCATATTTTATAAATTTCACTTCCGCATACTTTAATAATAATTATATGATTGTAAATAAAAGTCGAACTAGGATACTACATGTGCTTGTAAATACGTATTCAGAGTTAATGTCTAGTGATTTCACAACTTTTTGTAGGTAGACTAAACTAGGGATACTCTTGAAATGTACTTGTCTCCAGTTTTTGTACACCATTTTTGGTGTTTTTGGGGGTGACTTGTCAGCTTTTTACAAAGTTAATATATTGCTCTCTCTCACTCTAACGCGATCCCTATAGTGCTCTCTCTCACGCACTCATGTGATCATTGTCGATATTTTGACCGCTCTGAAACACACCACGTACTGTTTTATCGCTAACTCGCTAACTTCATGGTGTGTGCGAAAAATATGCGACGAAAAATATGCGACGAAAATGGCCGACAATGGAATATTCATTGAGAAAAATTAACCCATAAAAATACGTATCGCCCATACGCGACCAGCTACAGCTTTCTTTCAGGTACCAATCGAAAGAGAAAAAATCTGCGGACAAAACGTACATCTCAAATTTTCTCAAAAGATCTGTATAATGAGTTATTAGGAAAAATGATTTTTTCACTATAGATATACTCCCATGTATAAGCAAGGTTGTTGGCGTAAGAGAATCTTGGTGCGACTCTCGACATGTCGGTAAGGTCGGAAATGTACTTGTCTCGAGTCGCTACCGCGACTCTTGACCCGGAGTCAGTCAGTATTGGGGGTACCGCTCGAGCGAGAATGAGGGGAAGCGGCTCTATCAAGGGCGGCTGAGCGGCTCTATTACGGGAGCGGACTGTATTGTATTATTTATATATTTTAGTGTTATTATTATTTCGTTGTGTGATTTTGTCGTGTATTATTTTCTCGAATGTTATTTTGTCTTTATGTTATTTTGTCGTCATGTTATTCTGTCGAATGTTATTTTGTCGCATGTTATTTTGTCACAGTGTTATTTTGACATGTAACCGTGTATACGTACGCTACTTTTTTTATACTTGACATTATCTCCTAAACTCTAGTTTTTGAATTACGTTGCATCTTTCAAAATTTGTAATTTTTAGCCAAAAGTGAAATAACTTTGCGAGAAGAATCGTACGAAAATTTGTAGAAAACAAAAATGGAGCTTCTACTCACCCTTTCGAATATACCGCAGATAAAAAATACAAAAAAAATGTCTTTAAGTTATGCGCCCAATTCGCGATGGTCGAAAAAAGTCAAAAAACGGTCACGTATAAAAATGCGTACTGGATCGACAAAAAATCATAAAAAATATTTTTCAAGAAGCAAAATAAATCTGAATTCCTTCCCGTCAAAACGCGTTCTTTAAAATTCGATTATCTTGTTTTTTGACGGAGTTATGCAACTTCTAGTGCGGCAAGAAATATTGACTGGTGTTTCCAAACTTTTGAGCGAGAGTGTATGTCGTATTTATTTGTCGTTTCTTACAATTCATAATTCTTTATTCACAATAGAACGTTAACGAAATCGTAGGCTTGGAAGATAGCTATCGCGGTTTTGCTGATCAACAATGCAACACGTATGAGTTTTTAGACGATTTATCAAACAGAACCTCTGCAGGATCTTTAGCTGATGACGACGTGAGTACATTTTCATATTAGATTTCATCGAATATTATGAATGACAGTTGTTAATGGATAAATATTTTATAAATTTTACCAGGAAAGCCTTCATTCCGATGTTTCGGTCCAATACTATGAGCGCTATCGAGACGACACAAGCGTAAGTGCCCACCGATCTATATGGGGCGTTCCATCTCAAATCGGACAGTTTGAGAAACTTTTTTTTATTTCCTCAAATTTGTTATATTTTTTAGTACTCATTAAAAGACCCTTCCTGTTAAAGTTTGAGATTTTTTTGATTACCCCTTCACAAGATTTTTTTTTTTTTTTTAACCTGCTCCTTTTCGGTTTTTTGGTCACAACTTCTTTAATAATGGTCCCAATTGAGTGTTGTTTTTTATCTAAATTTTTGGTTTTTTTATGGCCTCAGAAAAAAATACAATTAATATTCGACGTGTTTTTGAATAAGTTTTTTGAGTTTTAAACTTTGAATCGTGTTTTTAAGACTGAGTGCATATTTTCAATTTTTGAAATTTTTTTATTTTAAACTTCTATTTATTCAACAACTTTTAAGATCAGTCTGGTCGTGGGCCTTCCATAATTACTTTTTTTTTTCCAATTTTTGAAAATTAAAAAAATAAATTTTCTATAAATCATTATGAATAGCAATATTTGTTATCAATATACAGTGTATAGTTTTTTTTTATTATTCCGAATTTATTTTGACACTTTTTCATTGTTAACAAGTTCCTAAAATTAATAATTAATCGTTAAGTCTGTTTATGAACAATAATAACAACAGTTTTTATTTATTCACGTATTCATTTGAAAATCTTAAATAGATGATTCTTTTGCATCTAAATAGTGTTTCTCAGGTGAAAATTTGGGAGAAATTGTCGGTAGACTGTTTAGGTCAGACAATTCTTGAACTCTTGTTATTTGCTCATCGATTAATTATTAATTATTAATTTTATAAACCTGTTAACAATAGAAAAGTGTCCAAATAAATTCTTAATAATGAAAAAAGCCTATACATTGTACACAGTAACAAAAATTGATATTCACAATGATTGAGAGAATTTTTTTTTTAATTTTTAAAAATTGAAAAAAGTAATTATGGAGGGCCCACGACCGGACTAGTCTTAAAAGTTGTTGAACAGATAGAAGTTTAAAATTAAAAATTAAAAAAAAATCAAAATATGCACTCACTTTTAAAAGGACGATTCAAAGATAAAAACTCAAAAAACTTATTCAAAAATACCCCGAATATTTTTTTGTATTTTTTTCTGAAAAGGCCATAAGAAACAAAAATTTTGAAAAAAAAACACTAAATTTGGACCATTATTAAAGAAGCTATGAACAAAAAACAGAAAAAGAGCGGTTTTTTGAAAATTTAATATCTTGTGAACGGGTAATAAAAAAAACCTCAAAAGTTAACAGGAAGGGTCTTTTGATGGGTACTACAAAATATAAAAAAATTGAGGAAATAAAAAAAAAGTCTTTCAAACTGTCTGACTGGGGACATATGAGGCATTCCACGGTATTTCGATCAAAATCTTACCTTGATGATTTTGATTTTTCTCTACATTTTTTATATAAATAAAGACATTAAAAAAAAAATTCCCAAATTTTTTCAGAATTTCTCAGCCACGCGTTTTTTGGATTTATTATTATTTTTTTTTCTAAAGAACGGGACAACTTTGTAAAATCTGAAAAATATCGGAAAAATCTAATAAAATGTAATAAATTTTTTGGGCTTTGTTCCATAACGGAGATTTCAATACTCTATGAGTCAAATTCAAAAAATTAAAAAAAAAATTCGACTCATAGAATTTTAAAATCTCCATTTTAGAACAAAGCCCAAAAATTTTGTTATATTTTATTAGATTATTCTGAATTTGTTCAGATTTTACAAAGAGGTCCCTTTAAAAAAAAATCCAAAGAACGCGTGACCAAAAAATTCTGAAATAATTTGGAAAAAACGATTTTAATGTGTTTTTTTAATAAAAAATTTCGAGGAAAAGTGAAATCATATAGGCAAGATTTTGATCGGAATGTCGTGTCGATTTTTCTCTTCATTTTTTATATAAAAGAACACATTAAAAAAAATTTCGTGAATTTTTTCAGAATTTTTTGGTCACGCGTTCTTTGATTTTTTTTTTATTTATTAAGTGACCTCTTTGTAAAATCTGAAAAAATTCCGAATTATCTAATGAAATATAACAAAATTTTTGGGCTTTGTTCCAAAATGGAGATTTTAAAACTCTATGAGTCAAATTCTTTTTTTTTTTTTAATTTTTTGAATTTGACTCATAGAGTATTGAAATCTCCGTTATGGAACAAAGCCCAAAAAATTTGTTATATTTTTTTAGATTTTTCTGAATTTTTTCAGATTTTACAAAGTTGTCCCGTTTTTTTTTAAAAAAAAATAAATAAATTCAAAAAACGCGTGGCTGAAAAATTCTGAAAAAATTTGGGAAATTTTTTTTGAATGTCCTTATTTATATAAAAAATTTAGAGGAAAATCGAAATCATCAAGGTAAGATTTTGATCGAAATACCGAGGAATGCCACATATATATCAGAAAAAATATGTTTTTGGTCACCGTAGAACGTTGAGAGCGAAGATTCAGATGATGCACCGGATAACCTATTCACGATGGACAACATAATAGCGTATCTGAGAGAAAGACCGTTGCCTCAATTGTGGTGCTGGGTGAAAAATCCTAAAGAGAAAACGAGTGTTGTATTCATACAGATCGATGCTAAAACACTGCAAAGCAGATTGCACCTGGTACTTCATGCTGATCTCTCCGTAACGGTAAAAAGTTTATTCTCGATGCTGTAGTCTTCATTTCCGACTACTACAATTTTACTGACATTGATTTCAGTTCATTAACAAGTATTAACGGTAGCTACTAGTAAAGACTATAGTAATCACTTATTTCTTTGGAAGCGTTGATATGCGATTGAAAAAGGGTTTTCATATCGTAATACATTCCTCATAAACGTTTATAGTACTCATTTTTTGCTGAAAGGCGCAGACAGGAACATGTGCGCATCAGTTAGAATAAAATATTAGAAGCTTCATCATATTTGTTATGATTGAACTTTCCACATTAGACTGTTTAAAAAAAAACGAATATATATATATTTTTTTTTCAAAGATCATTGGGGGCGTCCATTAATCACGTGAGACTCACGATGGGAGGGGGGGGGGGGGTACTTGAAAATATCACGATTGATCACATGGGGGGTTGGGGGGTCTCGGGCAATATCACGTGTATTTTTTTAGTGCTTTTTTCATAAAACTTAGAATATTTGGGATTTTTTTTTAACTTACCGACAAGCGATAAATTTATCTATGTTAATAGAATTAACGATTTTTCACGGTGAAAATTGTTAGGAAGTGCGAATTAGATTGAAAGATTCATTATTTTTGTTGCATTTAAGCGATGCGAATTTCAGCATCGTATTTATTCTTATTAATTGTTGATAAAATTGAATATATTATATGGGGCATTCCATGTTAAATCGACCACTTTTAAAACCGACCCCTTTCGATTTGGCTGAAATTTTGTTTTCCTTTTCTACCCAATTAAAAAAAATGTTCAGGAAATTTTCAAATTTTTGTATCCAACCCAAAAGAAAAAGCTTTTATTTTTTAAATGACTATAACTTCTTCAAAAATTGACTAATTGGGACGTTCTTTTTATTTAAAATTTTTGTTTTTAAATATACTTTCCAAAAAAAAAATACTAAAAAAATGTTAAGATATTTAAATCTAAGAAATTTTTCACTTTTTTTTGAGAAAAATCATCGTTTTATCGGAGTTCGCCTTTTTGTCATTCAAAAAATACTTTGATCAATTCCGGAAAAAATGCCGCCCAACCTGGAGTAGGTCGACATTTCCTTTTATTGTTTCCTAACGATGATTGAAAAAAAAAATTCTCTATTGGGCTTATTTCACAAAGTACCACTTTGAAAATTTTTGAGGATTCATGAAGGACCTCGGAATTTAAAAAATTGAGGAGAAATAGAAAATTGAAAGTGGTAATCGTCGATTGTTTTTTTTTTGAGGTGAAAAAAATAGTACAAAAAGTCGAGCCACTCCAGGTTGGGCGGCATTTTTTCTGGAATTGATCAAAGTATTCTTTGAGTGAAAAATAAATTAAAAATGGCGAACTTCGATAAAAAGATGATTTTTCTCGAAAGAATGAAAAATTTCATAGATTTTATTATCTTAACATCTTTTTGGATTTTTTTTTTGGAAAGTACATTCAAAAATGAAAAAAAAAACGTCCCAATTAGTCAATTTTTGAAGAAGTTATAGTCATTTAAAAACAAAAGCTTTTTCTTTTGGGTTGGATAACAAAATTTGCAAATTTCCTGAAAAATGTTTTTAATTGGGTAGAAAAGCAAAACAGAATTTCAGCCAAATCGAAAGGGGTCGGATTTAAAAGTGGTCGATTTGAAATGGAATACCCCATATAGATTCTATAAAAGTTATTTCGTTCTTAAAATAAAATTGTTTGTATCCGGATCACGTTACTAATTGTAATATCCATAACTATCGAGCTTTAATTTTTCGAAAATATATTTATCACTATTGCCATTGGTAAACAAAATCACGTGACAACGGCAGGGGGGGGGGAGGGGTTCAACAAAACCTCATGGATTATCACGGAGGGGGAGGGGGGTCTAAAATGGATTAAAAATGCATCACGTGATTAATGGATGCCCCCATTGATAACTCCGAAACGGCTCGCCTCACGCAAAGCTTCATTCAGACCTTTTTTATAGAGCGTTAAATTTCCTACAAAAATCCATGTTTCCTATTACTGTACAGTGATTCGTTTTTGAGTAATAAAATTCCAAAGTTCAGAAAAAAAATCTCCCATGTTATTTAATTGGAAAAAGAAAATTGAAAATCGTTAACTCTAAATATTAAGATTAAGGGCACATATTTGGACAGGGTCTTTATTTAGGGATACTCTGACGATTTATCAATGTTCTTTGGAAAAAAAGTCGTTTTTTTTTAAACAGTCTATTCCACATACGCTACTTGGGAATGAATTTATTATTAATGGTACAATAATTGAAATGTAGGCTCGTACTCCTGATGGAAAAGTCAGTGCGGAACTCCAGGGCACAATATCGTCGATTGGAAACTTGGAAAAGCTTCTAGATGAGGCGTGTACATAGTTCATTTGCGTAGAACTGGATTTCAAAACTCGAGGTGCCTTTTTATTTCTAATACATATCATTGTAATGTTATTGGAAATTGTTCAACTGAAAATAGCGTGATAATTATTTTAAAGTACATGTGTTATTATTCAGAGGTTTTTCAGTATGAAGCGAAACGCCTGCGGCAGCAACGATCATCCCGATTCGGTGTTATTCGCAGAAGTTTTCTGACTATTGTGCTCGTATTCCCTAATCAAGCCACCAAAGGGGTCAAATATGTCTGGCACTGAGTTACTCCACACAATTAGTGGAAACAAAAGCATCAATGGCAGCTCGCAATGTTACAAAAAATAGTTTCTTTGAGAAACTTGATGCTCTCTTCGAAAATGGTCACTACGATGAACACGAAGAAATGAATCCAGCAAATAATGTCGATGGAGATCATTCGTACTCCGATTCTGAATATTCTTTGAGTCGTGGGGTATGGGGACGTATGATTACGATGTGGTGAAAACCAACGAAGAGGTGCAGGCGTACATCGCTGGATGCGTTGCCCGAAAGATTATATGTTTCACCAAATTCACTGATTGTATCGATTGTCTCAAAAGAGATAACGTTGGGGTAATGATCCTTTCATGGCGCCTGGTCGATAATGGACGCCGAGTGGGGGGCTCATGAGGCATTTTCTGTCAACTCAGCCACTTTTTTTTCGACCCTCTCAGATCCGTCCCATAACTTGCCACTGTTTAGTTCGAAAAAATTGCATAAAGTTATGTGAATAAAATTTTGTACCCTCGAATAAAATAAGTAGTCGTATTGTGGATTTTCCTGTACGTCCCTCTAATATTATTAGATATTGTATAAAATTGACAGCAGAATTGAAGGTGTTGTACCGTGCGAAAAAAATAATTTTCATTTTTTTTTTTCAGAAAATAGTATTTGCAACACGAATAAAAGTATAACACATATTGTGCATTCAATAGTTGATGGAAAAACATTTTTTTGTAGAAATATTTTTTTTGTACATCCTCTCCGTTTTAAGCTATATGGATTCGAAAAATATATGGGGCATTCCATCCCAAATTGGACAGTTTGAAAAACTTTTTTTTTATTTCCTCAATTTTTTTATACTTTTTCCTATTAAATTTTGAGATTTTTTTGATTACCCGTTCAAAAGATATTAAATTAACAAAATAACCGCTCTTTTTTTGGTATTTTGGTCATAACTTCTTTAATAATGGTCCAAATTAAAAGTTTTTTTTTCAAAATTTTTGTTTTTTTATGGCCTTTTCAGAAAAAAATACAACAAAAATATTCGACGTGTTTTTTAATGATTTTTTTTTGGTTTTAAACGTAAAATCGCGTTTTTAAAAGTGAATGTGATTTTTGATTTTTTTTTTAATTTTTGTATCAAACATCTATCTATTCTACAATTTTCAAGACTAGTCCGATCGTGGGATCTCAATGACTATTTTTTCGATTTTTGAAAATTAAAAAACAATTTTTTAAAAAATAAATTATTATGAATACCAATTTTTGTTTCTGTATAGTATTTTTTAAATCATTTTGAATTAATTTGGACACTTTTTCATTGTTAACAGATTTTAAAAATTATTAATTAATCGATGAGCAAATAACAAGAGTTCAAGAATTGTATGAGTGGGCATTGAACCTAAATAGTCTACCGAATATTACTGTCAAATTTTCACATGAGAAACATTATTCAGATGCAAAAGAAAGATTTTATTTGCGATAAAATACTGCGAAGTCAATCACAGGGGGACACAAAAATTTCATTCAATTATTCCAATGAGCAACGGAAATGTATTGGGAAAGGAATATTTCAATTATATGATCGTGTATGTAAGGTTTTCAAAAAAATACGTGAATAAATAAAAACTGATGTTATTATTGTTCATAAACAGACTTAACGATTAATTATTAATTTTAAGAACCTGTTAACAATAAAAAAGTGTCGAAATAAATTCTAAATATTGAAAAAAATGCTATACAGTAACAAAAATTGGTATTCATAATAATTTATAAAAAAATTTTTTTTAATTTTCAAAAATCGAAAAAAATAGTAGTCATTGAGATCCCGCGATCGGACTAGTCTTAAAAATTGTTGAATAGATAGATGTTTGATACAAAAATTAAAAAAAAAAAATCAACAATGACATTCACTTTTAAAAACGCGATTTTACGTTTAAAACTAAAAAAACTCATTTAAAAACACGTCGAATATTTTTGTTGTATTTTTTTCTGAAAAGGCCATAAAAAAAACAAAAATTTTGGAAAAAAAACCTTTTAATTTGGACCATTATTAAAGAAGTTATGCCAAAATACCGAAAAGAGTGGTTTTTTTGTTACTTCAATATCTTTTGAACGGGTAATCAAAAAAATCTCAAAATTTAACAGGAAGGGTTTTTTGATGAGTACTCAAAAATATAAAAAAATTGAGAAAAAATAAAGTTTTTCCAACTGTCCGATTTGGGATGAAATGCCCCATATGCAACTCTTTGATTCACCGCCTAAAGAATCTGAAAAAAATCGTAGAGACTACTTTCAAGTGGGACTAAACTGTGGCAAGTTATGAGACGGATCTGAGAGGGTCGAAAAAAGTGGCTAAGTTGACAGAGAATGCCTCTTATATGAACTTTGTATACTCTGACTTCACTTTCGCCCGCATTAGTAAGATGCTCATATTTTTAAATATTCTTTTACTCAATGAGCAATATAGTAATAAAATCTTACAAAGTATGCGCATGAAAATTCCGAAACTGGATTGAACCTCAGCCAGGCTCAGACAGATCATCCTTGTCATCAACGATATCTGGACACAAAAATTGAGCTCGATGGCTACAAAGCTACCAAAATTAGAGCGTCCGCAAACATTTTGTTAGAAATTCAGAATTCCGCAAAATTAACAATTTTTTTTACAATATTGACCAAATTTGCATATAATGTAGGGACGAAGATGATCTACTTGTGTATCGAATAAATTGTTTACGGCGTTCTCTAAATACATCATGTAAATTTTGCAAATACAGGGTGTCTTATATACATCTTGAAGCTGATTTATTAAAATTGAGTATAATGAAACTTTGAGGGTTGAAAGAGGGGCTTTAAAAAAAGTTTTTTCGGTCCGAAATTCAAAATGGCGGTGTTGAAATGGCCGACATGTTTTTTAAAAAAAAATGGAAACATGATTTTTTTCACTCAAAAATTTGTCAGGTCAAAATTAACAATTTTTGTACGAACTTTTTTTTGATACAGTTCATAATTAGATCACCATTTTTGACTTTTCAAGGATAACGACGATCCAGAATAACGTCGAGGAGTAGTTTTGAGTCGAAAAATATTGCGGAAGTGACGAGCCGTCGAGGCCTAATTTGCCTTTCTGTTGATTGCTTTCGTGTTTTTCAAAGATATTTAAAGGATCGTTTGCCCGTTTTCTAGTAAATAAATCGACGTGAGTCTAGTTTATTTATTGAAAAACAATGTTTTGTTTGGAAACATGTACAGAAAGAGATGAATAAGAATGCTACTGAAATCGTACAAATTAAAATTTCTTTATGATACGCATACGGAAAGAGATGAAACACGTATTTTTTGAGTCCATGGAATAAATTTTTTTGAACCAATAAACCGAGTCATCTAAAAATAAGTATCTTTGGAAATAAAAACAATTTTTTTTTTCATTCCTCAGTCTTTTACATGTTTGATAAAGTTTCGAGACTGGGAACAACCGTTTTTCTAGTGTAAAAAAAATAAAATTGACATTTTTCCGATTTTTCCGGATATGGAATAAAAATGGCAAATTCTTATTATTTTGCTTGAAGTAAAAAAAAAATGAAGATTTCCGAAAAACATTGATTTTTTTCACGCTACTGTAAAAAATGAAGGGATAATTTTTTTTAAAATTAGTGTGTTTAATTAGTTTTTAATAGTTAAAACCTCAAAATGGTATTCGAAATTTCCTTATGAAAGGTAAATAAAATAATGCCCTTCCTAACATAATTATTTTCATGCCTTTAATCATTTCTTTCTAGTTATAAATCAATTGACGTGTTAATAAAAATACAATGATACATCAATATCTTTTTGTTTTTTTATTTTTTTCAGATATTTCTTATATAATACGAGGTACGTGTTGTGCATTTTTTACAGCAAAGTCAAACCATAGTCATGGGACATTTTTTAATATGTAATTTGTCTACAACGAAAGCGTTCATGATTTCGTTAATTTGAACAACTTCTTCTTTGCAACGCTGGATTTAACGCAGAAGCAGAATCTTGTATTTTCAGCGATCAGGGATCAGCTCACAGTTCGCCATCGTTGAAAGTAGTTTTAAGATCAAAGACCGAATCAAACGAAATTAATATGGGTCATTCCATGTAAAATCGACCACTTTTGAACCCGAACCCTTTCGATTTGGCTGAAATTTTGTTTTCCCTTTTTACCCCTTTAAAAACATTTTGCAGGAAATTTCCAATTTTTTATACCCAACCCAAATAAGGCTTTTTTGGGTTGGGTAAAACTTTTTAAAAAAATTGACTAATTCGGACGTTTCTTTTCCAAAATTTTCGTCTTTGAATGTATTTGCCGAAAAAAATACAAAATGTTCAGATATTAAAATCTATTAAATTTTTCACTTCCTCCGAAAAAAATCATTTTTTTTTCGAGGATTACCACTTACAATTTTTGTGTTCTTCTAATTTTTTCAAACTCTGAGGTTCTTTATAAATTCTAAATAATTTCTAAAGTGGTGTTTTGTGAAATAAGCCCAGCTGGGATTTTTTTTTTCAATCGTTACAAAGAAATAGAAGGAAATGTCGGCCCACTCCGTGTTGGGCGGCATTGTTTCCGGAATTGATCGAAGTATTTTTTGAGTGAAAGAAAAAAAAGCGAACTTTGAGAAAAAGATGATTTTTCTCCAAAAAGTGAAAAGTTTCATAGATTTTAATACCTCAATTTTTTTCGTATTTTTGTTCGGAAGGTACTTCCAAAGACGAAAATTTTGAAAAATAAATATCCCAATTAGTCAATTTTTGAAGAAGTTTTATAGCTATTTGAAAAAAGTCTTTTTTTTTGGGAGTGAGGTTCGATCCTACACAATTCTCGTCCTACACAAGGGTCGTCCTACACAAAACGTCCTACACAAAACGTCCTACACATAATTATGGCCAGTTCTTTTCGTCCTACACCATTATTCGATCGTCCTACACAAACTTATAGTCCAACATATTCGTCCTACACAATTATTTGAACGTCCTACACGAAATTATGGCTCAACATATTTGTCCTACACAAACTTGTAGTCCAACATATTCGTCCTACACAAACTCATGTCCAACATATTCGTCCTACACAAACTTATAGTTCAATATATTCGTCCTACACAATTATTTGAACGTCCTACACGAACTTATGGCCCAACATATTCGTCCTACACAAACTTACAGTCCAATATATTCGTCCTACACAAACTTATAGTCCAACTTATTCGTCCTACACAAACTTATGGTCCAACATATTCGTCCTACACAAACTTATAGCCCAAGATAATCGTCCTACACAAACTTATAGCCCAAGATAATCGTCCTACACAAACTTATAGTCAAACATATTCGTCCTACACAAACTTATAGGCCAACATATTCGTCCTACACAAACTTATAGTCCAACATATTCGTCCTACACAAACTTATAGTCCAACATATTCGTCCTACACAAAGTTATAGCACAAGATAATCGTCCTACACAAACTTATAGCCTAAGATAATCGTCCTACACAAACTTATAGTCCAACATATTCGTCCTACACAAACTTATAACCCAAGATAATCGTCCTACACAAACTTATAGTCCAAGATAATCGTCCTACACAAACTTACAGCTCAAGATAATCGTCCTACACGAACTTGTGGCCCAACATATTCGTCCTACACAATTATTCGAACGTCCTACACAATTATATTTTATAATTGGAAGCGTGCGCGACGACAACGACATCCGGCGACTCCTTTAAATCATGCTCTAATACGGTAGGAACGATGGAAGATTTTTATAAATAAAAGAACTTAAATCTGGTAGAAACTTGAAAATAGAAGTGCAATACCATTTCTGAAAGGGGTAGTGAATATAATCCCTCGTGATAAAGAAAATAAATATAAAAAGGTCTTAAAAAGGTAAAATAGAATTGTTTTCCAATAGATTGAAGTTAGTCGAACAAATTACTTTTTCACTCGTTGAGAGGATGTGGAAGATCTGTTTTACCGACAATTTTTCGAACAAGTCTTTTTGTAAATGTTTAATAATTTTAAAGAAAAACAAATTTTAGGCCCTGCGAAATATACTGAGGCAGAGTATGAAACTCTTATTTTCCCCCAAATGTTGCTGATTTCTGAAAAAAACCTGTTCCAAAATTTCAGCCATTTCTCTCGCACTCATGTGACAGCTAATTTACTTTCAGATCCTCGTAAACGTGAGCATGATTCAACGAAATTTTGTCCGCAGCGATCGCTGCGATCGATTCAGTTGCCCATGTGATTTTTGTGATTTCATTATAGCAAACATCCCTTGTAGAAAGCTTATTTCAATTTGTGTTCTTTATTCGGATGGGTGACCGCTTGACCGCGCACTGGCTCGCGCGCTATCTGTTGTTGGGGAAGTGACTCGTCTAAGGCCTTGGTATTTGCATTCGAGCTTGTTCGTGTCGATACCGGGAAATTAGGTAAATTACCTACTGTATCGGCGACGGTTTTCTACAGTTAACCTTCGTCTTCGGGCAGAATTGCGACGCAGAAAAGAAGCGGGAAAATATGTTGAAGACCGCAGCCGGAAAAGCCAACATCACGTTTAGTATAGGTTAGGTTGGAACAGGAAAGGAAACGTAAAAACTCGATAAGGGTATACGGTAAACCAACTTTTTTTAATATGTAATTTTTTTTCTTAACATATAATAAAATATTTTTGAAATCGTTTTTTGTCTTTCAGACATCTCTTATGCGTATTACGCTTATAGCTTCCGTCCTGCATATAGGACACTTGCAGTCCCCATGATCCTCCAACAAAATGTTGCTACAATTTTCGCAGCAGCACCGGTGACCACACGGAACAAATGCATGTGTGGCATCGCTCACCATACAAACCGAGCACTGATTTTCCCGATGAATGTGCTCATCATTTTGGAGAGGCACCGGCGCAATGGGGTGGTATGGTATGTCCGCCCGAGGTTCAACCCACGCTTGAAAATTATCCTCGGGAAGATGATAAATCGTCGAGTCGTCAGACAGGTAATCTTGAAAAATATCGACGAATACATAGTTTATATAAATTACGGAACAAGTAACAGAAATTTATTGTGTAGATGCCGAGTGAAGCAATATTTACTTGCATTCGTAAAATATCAATAATAATAATATGAATTCATCAATGATTTACCGAGAGCAGCTGGTGGCTCTGGCAACGGATCCACATCAGGCGAACCTTCGCGATTTTCTTCGCTGCTCGCGTCCGCATCTAATCCCTGTCGTTCGTGACCGCGCCCGCGCCCTCGCCCGCGTCCGCGCCCACGTGGTCGTCCACGTGGTCGTCCACGTCCGCGCCCTCGTCCACCCTCGACAGCTGCAGGCCGTTCGGCGTCGGGTCTTCCGCGCCCTCGTCCACTCCCTACAGCCGCTGGACCTTCGTTGCCGGCTCTTCCGCGCCCTCGTCGATCCTCGACAACCACAGGCCTCTCATCGATGGCTCTTCCGGGTCCTCGTCCACCCTCAGCAGCCGCAGCTCGTTCGTGGTCGGCTCTCGTTCTACGCCGCCGTCCGCCCTCGACAGCCGCAGGCCCCTCGTCGTCGGCTCTTCCGCGCCCTCGTCCACCCTCGGCAGTCGCAGGTCGTTCGTGGTCGGCTCTTCTTCTACGCCCCCGTCCACCCTCGACAGCCGCAGGCTCCTCGTCGTCGACTCTTCCGTGCCCTCGTCCGCCCTCAACAGCCGCAGGTTGTTCGTGGTCGGCTCTTCTTCCGGGCTCTCGTCCACCCTCGACAGCCGCACTTCTTTCATTATCGACTATTCGGCGACCAGCCCTCCCGCGACCGACTCCCCTGCGACCTGCCCCCCCATGAGCATCGTCAGCTGATAAAAATCCAATTTTTTTTGTGCCAGATGATTCTCTGGTGAATTGTTACATGCAGCAACCGTGAGTTTTTTCAAATTGACTCTACTAACCTTGATCCGAGAGTGGTTCTCCTACCGACATCCATTCAACGTCTACTAAACGGTCGGACTCTATGAAATTCGATAATTAACACATTAGATGCAAACATTCTAGAATAACGGAAATCATATGGTGTAGGGACAAAAAACTCATATAATTTCTTGAACAAACCGATTTCTCCGTCAGTTTCATCGTCATCCTCGGTGATGATATACCAACGAGAGGCACACGTTGAAGCCCGAAGAAGAAACTCCTCCAGTGTGAATCTTTGATAGTGAAAATGCGGTTATAACAATAATATTGGATATGGACATTAAGGGTGGTTTTTATTTTAGGTCTGAAAAAAATTCCATGTTGGAGCCCGTCAAATCGGTCCGAATTAGTTTTTAAAAAAATTTCGATTTTTTCAGATTTTGATTTCGTTGCTTTCGTCTCCCTATTTGAGCGGTAATTTTAAAATGTTTCAAAGACATGCTTATTCATTACATTTCGTATTAAGTTTTATTTCAAGGTAAATCGTAGGAAAAAAATTCATATTCTCGAATTTGAAGTGAAATTCATCTTCTTTTCAGTGAAAAATAAAAAATCATTAATTGGGGGGGGATCCCATGAGAATCGTTTGCTGTATTACTTTTTTTTCCAACAAAACGAATGACGAAAATGAAAATGAAAAAATCTCCTCGGGTTACGTAGTGCTGACACGTGGGTTATTATTCCATTACAGTGCTGTCTAAGTGAATGCCAATTTTTTACTTGAAATTTTTTTTTATCAATATTTTTCATTTATTTATTTAACTTTCGTGTTTCCGGAGTAATATTACTGTACTGTTGACATTATTTATTTTTGTGTAGTATGGTTTGAAACAATGTTTTAAATCATAGTATGTCAACAGTACAAACAGTATGTCAACAGTACAAAATAATAAAACTTCGAAAACACGAAAATTAAACATACTACAAAAAAATAAATAATATGTTAACAGAACGATAATATAACTCCGGAAATACGAAAATGAAATAAATAAAGAAAATGAAAAAATAAAGAAATAAACAAAAAATGAAATGATCCCCACCATTAAGGGGGTCGAGTCATCGTCAAAACGGCGATTTTCAATTATAATTTATAATTTTTGTACAATGCCTACAAATATGATGTATCGTCCACCATTTGAAGTACCAAATGAACAATTTTTTGGGACTAGTTAGAACCCTTAAGGTGCACCGGTTTCCTGAAAAGTCTAGTTTTGAGTTTTTACACTCTGCGCATCATTCAGAATGAACCGCTCGAGCGCTCGACGGATTTTACTCCACGACGTCTCATTTTTTTCGTGACACTTTTCCCCATAAGATGAACGCGGCACATTTTTGTTCGCCCTTTATTTCAGAGTTGCAGGCCTGTTTTGAAATTCTTAGCCTATTTTGAACTTTCCAGGCATTGTCCTGGTCACAATTTTGACTTTAATCAAAATCCGTCAAGTCGTTCTTTCTGGATCATCCGCAGAGTGTAAAAACTCAAAACAAGATTGTTCAGAACACCGGTGCACCTTAAGAGTTGTAACTAATCCTAAAAAGTTGTTCATTTGGTACCTCAAATGGTGGATGATGATACATCAATTTGCAGGCATTCTACAAAAATGATAAATTATTATTAAAGATCGCCGCTTTGACGCTGACTCGATCCCGTTCATGATTTTTTCATTTTTCACTGGAAAGAAGATGAAGTCCACTGATCATTCGGGAATATGGATTATTTGCTTAAGATTACCCCCAAAATAAAACTTAGTACGAAATATAGTGAATAAGCATGTCTTTGAATCATTTGAAAATGTCAGCTCAAATCGGGAAACGAAAGCAATGAAATCAAAATCTGAAAAAATTCGAGAATTTTTTTGTTAACTATTTGGAATCTATTTGACGGGCTCCAACATGGAATTTTTTTCAGACCCGAAATAAGGACCGCCCTAATGGGCATATGTACACTAGTACACAAAATTGAATGAACAAAAAATGTTTACCCTTTGTTTGCAAGTGTTTTTTTTTTAAAGATCTTTATCTCTGTGAAAAATGACGGCATTGAGATGCAATAAAAAGAATTTTGAAGCTTCTACTACTTTTTTACTTTTTGTATCTACTTTTGTATCTACTACACGAGTGTACCGGCTCGCAACATTTTTTTCCAGTTAAACCAATGGATCAGTCAGTTGGCTTGTTTATTCAACTTCAATTTACTTCATTTAAAAAAAGACACCAAACAAATTAGTAAAAATGTATTGTTTCTTTGATTTTTCGAACTAGTGTATATCTGTCAGTATATTGACAAAAATGAAATACTATTCATTCGGGTGTGGGATAAAAGGACGTACGTTCGCTGCGCAAGATTTTGTTGGGCTTCTACAATCGCAGCCTCCTTGAGAACGCTCTGTAATGGTTTCAGCCGGCGTACCCGTTGCCCTGCACGCAATCTTGTCAATGTCAACGATTGGTCGACGATTAAATTACACAAGTGATCTGTAATATTTGTGGAATAGGGTATTATTGATTGGACGATAAACTCTGAATGTTAGAGATGATTTTTTTTTTTTAAACATACCTAGGAGCATCCACACGTTTGGATGAAGCCCACCCAATTTGACTTTAATACAATTGTGGAAGGATTCTACCAAATTGTTTGTCCTTGAGGGGCACCGATACACGCTCACAACGTTGGCAAGCGGAGCCCATGTGATCCGTAGATATCTCATGAATCTGAGAATCGCGGGAAATTCTTCTGACATGTCGTCAGCAAGGGTCGACAAGATGCCGATCCCTTCTGCGAAATAAAAAGCCGGTGCCAGTGGCAATACCATCGTTCGACGCAGAATGGTTGTCGGCGCTTCTCGCAAATTTAATGCGCGCCATTTGCGCAAGACGGCCTGAAATCGATGAGTTATTCATTTTGACAATTACACATGACTACATTGTTAAGTATTTTACCTGATTGAAATGAAACCAGCACCCATGAAGTTTGGCATTCGGGAAGTGTGCTCGAAAAGCTGACATCGCAGCCCTCTCGTAATCTCCCATAATAAATTTCAGTGACTCCACTATACCCGGAGCCAATTCAACGAGGCGTCTTAAAACAGCTGTGTACAATGCCGCTGTTCGTGAACTCGTCCAGGTGTATACTAGGGGCATACCCTGTACAAAAATGATAATTTAGTAAAAAGCAGAATACGCGCTATTTTCACAAAAGCACAAACTGAAACTCACGGTGTCCATTATCCTTGTATGAAAAGTATACATTTGCATTGCCCGAGGTCTATTTGGAGTCAGCTGAAGTTGAGAAAGACAATGTATCATTAGAAGATTGTAAAGTGCTGCAATTTTTGGAAAGTCGCTCTTTCGAAGATTCCGTTGAAATAGAAAAACAAGACGTTTTGATTAAAGAAAAAAAAATCAAGTTTTGCTCCCTCATGAAGGAAGCTTTATTTTCCTGAAATAATTTTTTTTCTGATTTTTTTAATGCCATTACGTTAACAACTTTCTGAAACGTCAAAAAATCACATTTCTTTAAAATGTTCGAACCTTATAGTTATTATACTTTATGCAAAACTTTCATACTGCAAATAATTCAATTCTAAAAAGTCATATTTCATAATGTATTGAACAACTGCTACGGAACCTTTCTTAAACTATAATATTACAAAAAAAATGTCGTCGATACCATGCAAACCCATCAATTACATTCTTTTCTTTTCATTCCGATATAATATTATCAAATTGCATAGTCAATTGTGCGATCATAGACCTAAGCTCACAATCAAATTATTGACACTTGAACTTATAATACCTTGAAATTGCCATCGGCATAAATTTCCTTCGCAGTGTTTAACACTGCGAGCATCTCATCGCTGGCAAAAATTAAGGCTACCGACTCGTCAGATGCTTCGACCATTCCCCGATATATCGTTGCAGTAGCCTCATACCCATCCAAAGCTACCCCGAGTTCTCGCAACGAATCAGGTATCGGTGGCCGATTGGACGCACGCTCTCGCTGCATCGCCGATTTCAATGATAAGAACGATATTTTTTCAATCGCCGCTCGTTGGGTTTCGAGATTTCTATAAATGACGTATTTGTAAATATGAGCATTTTGACAGAAAAAAAATTGTATCAGGTGCATCAAATAATGTAGGAAAAATTTTTCGCCAAGAACCATCGTATTCGGTCTTAAACCGTACTATAACAATAATTATTTATACACAGAGAAAACGAGTTGCTTAGGACAATCAATTTTTTATCGGTTGGGTGGTAGTTGTGGCAACCAAGAGTATACGTGCGCCAATAATTTTCATATGGCTGGAGTCAAATGGTATTTGCGACTACTTCGAGTTGTTGTCACAACAACTGTCGGCATGGTACCTCTTTGACCCTGATGAAAACTATTTTCAAGGTTACCGCAACCAACCGGAGCTGTTGGTGCTGGCGAGCCTCATGCGGCGATTCTTGGAACTAGAGGACTGAACTATTTTATAAGTTGCTCTAACCGTTTTATTTGAAACATAATTAGTGAGAACGAGTAAGCGTGTTATCCGGATCTTATTACTAAATTTAATGGAATATTTATTAAAATTATATAGCTTATTTTTTACGGCTCCACTATGCATGCAAGATCTTTTAATCGGTTGAACAGAATAAGCAGTGACAGGAAAAAAAATGTTACTGAGTTAAATAAAAATGTCAACGTTTTATTCACGAAGAAAGTTTTTTCTAATGACCACTGACTTGATTTGATCAGTAAAAGATTTTTTTCGATATATTACATATTTTGGCTAAAGCCGATAAATTTTAGAATTTTTTATTGTTTTGAGAAATTGATCGGCGATAGTCAAGATATGTAATATATTTAAAAAAATCTTTCACCGGTCATATCAAGTCAGCGATTATGGTAAAAAATCTTCGTTGCATTTTTCCTATGGCCAGTGACTTGTTTTCATCGATGAAAGACTTTTTTCCTCATATTATATATTTTGGCTATAGCCGATCAATTTTAGAATTACTTATTGTTTTGAGAAATTGATCAGCGATAGCTAAAATATGTAATATATAAAAAAAAATCTTTCACCGGTGAATTAAAGTCAGCGGTTACGGTAAAGAATGTACTTGGCAAATAAAACTTTCAAAGTTTTATTCAACGCGGCGAAATTCTTTTTGCCATTGCTTATTCTGTTCAACCGATTAAAAGGTTTTACATGCAAAGTATTTTCATCGGTTGTACAGAATGAGCAGTGACAGAAAAAAAAAGGTACTACGTCAAATAAGACTTTGTATGTTTTCTTTGCGAAGAAAATTTTTTCCCATGGCCACTGATTTGTTTTCATCGATGAAAGATTTTTTTCCTCATATTATATATTTTGGCCATGGCCGATCAATTTTAGAATTACTTATTGTTTTGAGAAATTGATCAGCGATAGCCAAAATATGTAATAAATATAAAAAAATCTTTCACCGGTCAATTAAAGTCAGCGGTTATGGAAAAAAAAATTCTTTGCAAAGAAAACTTTCAAAGTTTTATTTCAGGCGGTGACACTTTTTTTTGCCATTGCTTATTCTGTAAAACCAATGGAAAGGTTTTACATGCAAAGTATTTTCATCGGTCGTACAGAATGAGCAGTGGCAGAAAAAAAAGTACTGCATCGAATAAAACTCTGTATGTTTTGTTTGCGAAGAAAATTTTTTCCCATGACCACTGACTTGTTTTCATCAGTGAAAAATTTGTTTCCTCGTATTATATATTTTGGCTATAGCCGATCAATTTTAAAATTACTTATTGTTTTGAGAAATTGATCAGCGATAGCTAGAAAATGTAGTAAATATAAAAAAATCTTTCACCGATCAATTAAAGTCAGCGGTTATGGAAAAAAAAATTCTTTGCAAAGAAAACTTTCAAAGTTTTATTTCAGGCGGTGACACTTTTTTTTGCCATTGCTTATTCTGTAAAACCAATGGAAAGGTTTTACATGCAAAGTATTTTCATCGGTCGTACAGAATGAGCAGTGGCAGAAAAAAAAGTACTGCGTCGAATAAAACTCTGTATGTTTTGTTTGCGAAGAAAATTTTTTCCCATGACCACTGACTTGTTTTCATCGGTGAAAAATTTGTTTCCTCGTATTATATATTTTGGTTATAGCCGATCAATTTTAAAACTACTTATTGTTTTGAGAAATTGATCAGCGATAGCTAGAAAATGTAGTAAATATAAAAAAATCTTTCACCGATCAATTAAAGTCAGCGGTTATGGAAAAAAAAATTCTTCGCAAAGAAAACTTTCAAAGTTTTATTTCAGGCGGTGACACTTTTTTTTTGCCATTGCTTATTCTGTAAAACCAATGGAAAGGTTTTACATGCAAAGTATTTTCATCGGTCGTACAGAATGAGCAGTGGCAGAAAAAAAAGTACTGCGTCGAATAAAACTCTGTATGTTTTGTTTGCGAAGAAAATTTTTTCCCATGACCACTGACTTGTTTTCATCGGTGAAAAATTTGTTTCCTCGTATTATATATTTTGGCTATAGCCGATCAATTTTAAAATTACTTATTGTTTTGAGAAATTGATCAGCGATAGCTAGAAAATGTAGTAAATATAAAAAAATCTTTCACCGATCAATTAAAGTCAGCGGTTATGGAAAAAAAAATTCTTTGCAAAGAAAACTTTCAAAGTTTTATTTCAGGCGGTGACACTTTCTTTTGCCATTGCTTATTCTGTAAAACCAATGGAAAGGTTTTACATGCAAAGTATTTTCATCGGTCGTACAGAATGAGCAGTGGCAGAAAAAAAAGTACTGCGTCGAATAAAACTCTGTATGTTTTGTTTGCGAAGAAAATTTTTTCCCATGACCACTGACTTGTTTTCATCGGTGAAAAATTTGTTTCCTCGTATTATATATTTTGGCTATAGCCGATCAATTTTAAAATTACTTATTGTTTTGAGAAATTGATCAGCGATAGCTAGAAAATGTAGTAAATATAAAAAAATCTTTCACCGATCAATTAAAGTCAGCGGTTATGGAAAAAAAAATTCTTTGCAAAGAAAACTTTCAAAGTTTTATTTCAGGCGGTGACACTTTCTTTTGCCATTGCTTATTCTGTAAAACCAATGGAAAGGTTTTACATGCAAAGTATTTTCATCGGTCGTACAGAATGAGCAGTGGCAGAAAAAAAAGTACTGCGTCGAATAAAACTCTGTATGTTTTGTTTTCGAAGAAAATTTTTTCCCATGACCACTGACTTGTTTTCATCGGTGAAAAATTTGTTTCCTCGTATTATATATTTTGGCTATAGCCGATCAATTTTAAAATTACTTATTGTTTTGAGAAATTGATCAGCGATAGCCAAAATATGTAATAAATATAAAAAAATCTTTCACCGATCAATTAAAGTCAGCGGTTATGGAAAAAAATATTCTTTGCAAAGAAAACTTTCAAAGTTTTATTTCAGGCGGTGACACTTTTTTTTGCCATTGCTTATTCTGTAAAACCAATGGAAAGGTTTTACATGCAAAGTATTTTCATCGGTCGTACAGAATGAGCAGTGGCAGAAAAAAAAGTACTGCGTCGAATAAAACTCTGTATGTTTTGTTTGCGAAGAAAATTTTTTCCCATGACCACTGACTTGTTTTCATCGGTGAAATATTTGTTTCCTCGTATTATATATTTTGGCTATAGCCGATCAATTTTAAAATTACTTATTGTTTTGAGAAATTGATCAGCGATAGCTAGAAAATGTAGTAAATATAAAAAAATCTTTCACCGATCAATTAAAGTCAGCGGTTATGGAAAAAAAAATTCTTTGCAAAGAAAACTTTCAAAGTTTTATTTCAGGCGGTGACACTTTCTTTTGCCATTGCTTATTCTGTAAAACCAATGGAAAGGTTTTACATGCAAAGTATTTTCATCGGTCGTACAGAATGAGCAGTGGCAGAAAAAAAAGTACTGCGTCGAATAAAACTCTGTATGTTTTGTTTGCGAAGAAAATTTTTTCCCATGACCACTGACTTGTTTTCATCGGTGAAAAATTTGTTTCCTCGTATTATATATTTTGGCTATAGCCGATCAATTTTAAAATTACTTATTGTTTTGAGAAATTGATCAGCGATAGCTAGAAAATGTAGTAAATATAAAAAAATCTTTCACCGATCAATTAAAGTCAGCGGTTATGGAAAAAAAAATTCTTTGCAAAGAAAACTTTCAAAGTTTTATTTCAGGCGGTGACACTTTTTTTGCCATTGCTTATTCTGTGAAACCAATAGAAAGGTTTTACATGCAAAGTATTTTCATCGGTCGTACGGCATAAAAACAGTGGCAGAAAAAAAGTACTCGGTTAAATGAAACTTTGAATGTTTCATTTGCGAAGAAAATTTTTTTATTGCACTCTGTGCGCAAAGTGCCACTTTGCGCACACTACGTGTGCGCAAAATGGCACTTTCCGCACTCATGCAATAAAATTTTGTACGAAACTCGTGCGAGAAACTTTTTCTGACTCGTGTGATTGCAGCATTCGCCTTCGGCTCATGCTGCAAACTCACACTCATCAGAAAAAGTTTCATCGCACTCGTGTCGTAATGTACTATTCCCATGAGCACTGACTTGTGTTGATCATCGAATGTCAATGTTTCTTCATATATATTAGATTATTTCGGTATAGCAGCCGATGAATTAATTTAAATAATAAGAAATATTGTTCTTCAAGAAATTTGTGGCCCACTAGAATGGTTCTTCCAACCATTTTTAAAGTTGACAACACAAACAAGTAATTTGTAAATACAACCACGAAATACATTATTGCAGCTATACCGCCTGGGCTAACGAACCGAAAATGGTTGTCCGCACCAACTATAGTTTTCGCCGTGTACGACTATATTCAAAACAATTGAATAATATCAACAACAGATAATGCCATCAACAACAATAACAATAATAATATTTTACGCCACATACCGACGACAGACATCATCAAATATGACCTTGAGAGGCGTACTAGTCTCACGACATAGCTGCATCATCTGTTGCGTCAGCTCACTCTCTTGGACCCTTGTAGGATTCGGCTCGTGACGGTCACCATCGTGTTCACGGTACAAAACAAATGTACCGTCGTCCAAAATGGTTGCCACGGCCGTGCATCCGGTTGATGAACGCGTCGCACAACGATATACCACCCTCGGACCACGATCGTCGAGATGGTATCCGTGCCCCTCGTACACGTACAGGGAAGTACCCTTCGCCCTTCCTGGAATTTTCTGCATCTGTAGAATAATTGAAACGAAACTATAAAGATTGTTGTAAAGTCACGTGGCTATATTGACATAAGCCGTGTTTTTTATGGAAGTCTCAACTAATAAAAAAAATTCGATAGAAGTATCAATTTTGTGCCGGAGGAAACAATGTTTCTTATTTTCAGCATTGTTATTTTTTATATATTTTTAGCATTGTTATTGTTATTATTTTTTTTATCAACATTTTACCTTTCTGGCATCTTTAAAGTAATTAATTTTCTGAAGTTGAGATAAATTAACGAGGGTAATTGATTGAAAACTTTAGTAAAAGTTTATTTTTTCAGAAATCGGAAAAACGTGTGGTAATTATTGTTTATATTGTTGGCTTTACTCTCGCCGTCCGAGACAAAGATGAAATCGTGTTACAGAGGTCACGCGAGTACGGCAGGAACGTAGTTGAAAATTGTACTGAAAAAATGTTCCTTTGTCTCGACGCGTGCCCTATGACGCTATCTCACTCGCTCTCATTCGATCGCTGCCCCTGTTTCGTCCCGTCATAAAAACACGCGCCTCTTTGTTCTGCTTTCATCTATCGTTTTTCCACTGCTATTCTGATGCAGATACTTTTATAACGAATCTTGCAATGAAGCGCCAAATGAAAAAAAAATGTATCACTTTTTCATTCATTCAGTTAATCAATTATTTTTCAATCGAATCGTTTCTTTCCTCTTTTTTCCAATTGACAGTCCACTGATAGATGGTCATCAGCAAAAATCATTTTACGATTAAAATATATCCAAACGTGGTATCAATAGTTTTACTTTTATATATTTTTTGTATTTCACTTACACCAGATTCGATTACAGCACTTGCGATTCTGACGAGATTTCTTTGTCTCTGTTCGACAATGTTCAGAATGAATTGATATTAACTATCGATATAATAAATAAAAATAATTGTCTAATAAATTGTGTTCATCGCGATAAAGGGATAAAAACACAATGAAACGTCGATATAAAAAACCAAAAAGAAACAATATGATTAAACACAAGCGTGGTAGAAAACAATAGATGGTCAAATAAATGTTCGAAGCTCACGATCTCTTTGAAATTCACAGGCCGACTGATTCTTGCGTTGGCTCGGCGCCGGTCACGCGTACAATAGTAAACAATGCCTATAGCGTCGTCGGCAACGTAGAATTCGCAGGTTCCACGGAGCGATGGTATCAATATTACGCTTTCGATCTATTCTCAAAAATATCTCAATATTTTCATGATTCTTATACCTGTTACCTGCCCCCATTATCGATCGATAGTCAGAGGTTTAAGATTGTTTATAAAATTAATTTTACATGAGGAAAGGCAAATATACGTGGTCGCTTTCGACAATGGCTTTTGAAAATACCGCGCTTTGGAAACATTGAGCCGGCGCATTGCGGCAAAATACCAGCTGACGTCGGTGTTCGAGCTCCGCGTGTTTTCAGAAAGTTCCGTTGGGATTCCCATGATTCAGGGGAATGCTTCATTTATACCTCCGATCATTTATTGTTTCGTTCTTTAAACGCGTGTAAGAATTAAGCCCGATTTATGCAGCGGCCGTAACTTAACTTAAGCCTGGTTTATCCAGCGGCCGTAACTTAACTTAGCCGTAACTTAAGAAAGTTGAAAGTATATATTGCCCTTGTAGCATTTATGCGCAATCACGGTTGTGGCTAATGCTAGCATAAACGCCACAAGGGCAATATATACTTTCAACTTCTTAAGTTACGGCTAAGTTAAGTTACGAAAGCTGCATAAGCCGGGCTTTAACCTGGTGAAAAAGGGAATAAGAAGACAATTGAGGGTGCGTTCTGACACGGACGCACAGCGCTTGAGCGCTGCGTAACTTAGCGTAACCATTGGTCGAAAAGAATTTCGCGCGTGGCACTGCGGCGTGCGAAATTCAATTTGACCAATCGTTACCCTAGAATATGCAGCGCTCAAGCGCTGTGCGCTCGTGTCAGAACTCTGACAGCGAAAAGTTATGTCGTTTCAAAAAGAGAGATGTATTTCTTTTATATCACCAATCATGAGTTGTGATCTTTCATTTCCTCATTAATTTTATTCATTCTCCAATGTGTCAAAACTGAAGACATTTTCCATGATAGTAACTTCATCATCGATGCGACCTTGCAAGGAAAATAATCACCACTTATGATTGGTGATAAAAAGAAATAAATCTCTCTTTTTGAAACGATATAACTTTTCGCTTTCAATTGTCTGCTTATTCCCTTTTTCCCCAGCTTAATTCTTACACGCGTTTAAAGAACGAAACAATAAATGATCGGAGGTATAAATGAAGCATTCCCCTGAATCATGGGAATCCCAACGGAACTTTCTGAAAACACGCGGAGCTCGAACACCGACGTCAGCTGGTATTTTGCCGCAATGCGCCGGCTCAATGTTTCCAAAGCGCGGTATTTTCAAAAGCCATTGTCGAAAGCGACCACGTATATTTGCCTTTCCTCATGTAAAATTAATTTTATAAACAATCTTAAACCTCTGACTATCGATCGATAATGGGGGCAGGTAACAGGTATAAGAATCATGAAAATATTGAGATATTTTTGAGAATAGATCGAAAGCGTAATATTGATACCATCGCTCCGTGGAACCTGCGAATTCTACGTTGCCGACGACGCTATAGGCATTGTTTACTATTGTACGCGTGACCGGCGCCGAGCCAACGCAAGAATCAGTCGGCCTGTGAATTTCAAAGAGATCGTGAGCTTCGAACATTTATTTGACCATCTATTGTTTTCTACCACGCTTGTGTTTAATCATATTGTTTCTTTTTGGTTTTTTATATCGACGTTTCATTGTGTTTTTATCCCTTTATCGCGATGAACACAATTTATTAGACAATTATTTTTATTTATTATATCGATAGTTAATATCAATTCATTCTGAACATTGTCGAACAGAGACAAAGAAATCTCGTCAGAATCGCAAGTGCTGTAATCGAATCTGGTGTAAGTGAAATACAAAAAATATATAAAAGTAAAACTATTGATACCACGTTTGGATATATTTTAATCGTAAAATGATTTTTGCTGATGACCATCTATCAGTGGACTGTCAATTGGAAAAAAGAGGAAAGAAACGATTCGATTGAAAAATAATTGATTAACTGAATGAATGAAAAAGTGATACATTTTTTTTTCATTTGGCGCTTCATTGCAAGATTCGTTATAAAAGTATCTGCATCAGAATAGCAGTGGAAAAACGATAGATGAAAGCAGAACAAAGAGGCGCGTGTTTTTATGACGGGACGAAACAGGGGCAGCGATCGAATGAGAGCGAGTGAGATAGCGTCATAGGGCACGCGTCGAGACAAAGGAACATTTTTTCAGTACAATTTTCAACTACGTTCCTGCCGTACTCGCGTGACCTCTGTAACACGATTTCATCTTTGTCTCGGACGGCGAGAGTAAAGCCAACAATATAAACAATAATTACCACACGTTTTTCCGATTTCTGAAAAAATAAACTTTTACTAAAGTTTTCAATCAATTACCCTCGTTAATTTATCTCAACTTCAGAAAATTAATTACTTTAAAGATGCCAGAAAGGTAAAATGTTGATAAAAAAAATAATAACAATAACAATGCTAAAAATATATAAAAAATAACAATGCTGAAAATAAGAAACATTGTTTCCTCCGGCACAAAATTGATACTTCTATCGAATTTTTTTTATTAGTTGAGACTTCCATAAAAAACACGGCTTATGTCAATATAGCCACGTGACTTTACAACAATCTTTATAGTTTCGTTTCAATTATTCTACAGATGCAGAAAATTCCAGGAAGGGCGAAGGGTACTTCCCTGTACGTGTACGAGGGGCACGGATACCATCTCGACGATCGTGGTCCGAGGGTGGTATATCGTTGTGCGACGCGTTCATCAACCGGATGCACGGCCGTGGCAACCATTTTGGACGACGGTACATTTGTTTTGTACCGTGAACACGATGGTGACCGTCACGAGCCGAATCCTACAAGGGTCCAAGAGAGTGAGCTGACGCAACAGATGATGCAGCTATGTCGTGAGACTAGTACGCCTCTCAAGGTCATATTTGATGATGTCTGTCGTCGGTATGTGGCGTAAAATATTATTATTGTTATTGTTGTTGATGGCATTATCTGTTGTTGATATTATTCAATTGTTTTGAATATAGTCGTACACGGCGAAAACTATAGTTGGTGCGGACAACCATTTTCGGTTCGTTAGCCCAGGCGGTATAGCTGCAATAATGTATTTCGTGGTTGTATTTACAAATTACTTGTTTGTGTTGTCAACTTTAAAAATGGTTGGAAGAACCATTCTAGTGGGCCACAAATTTCTTGAAGAACAATATTTCTTATTATTTAAATTAATTCATCGGCTGCTATACCGAAATAATCTAATATATATGAAGAAACATTGACATTCGATGATCAACACAAGTCAGTGCTCATGGGAATAGTACATTACGACACGAGTGCGATGAAACTTTTTCTGATGAGTGTGAGTTTGCAGCATGAGCCGAAGGCGAATGCTGCAATCACACGAGTCAGAAAAAGTTTCTCGCACGAGTTTCGTACAAAATTTTATTGCATGAGTGCGGAAAGTGCCATTTTGCGCACACGTAGTGTGCGCAAAGTGGCACTTTGCGCACAGAGTGCAATAAAAAAATTTTCTTCGCAAATGAAACATTCAAAGTTTCATTTAACCGAGTACTTTTTTTCTGCCACTGTTTTTATGCCGTACGACCGATGAAAATACTTTGCATGTAAAACCTTTCTATTGGTTTCACAGAATAAGCAATGGCAAAAAAAGTGTCACCGCCTGAAATAAAACTTTGAAAGTTTTCTTTGCAAAGAATTTTTTTTTCCATAACCGCTGACTTTAATTGATCGGTGAAAGATTTTTTTATATTTACTACATTTTCTAGCTATCGCTGATCAATTTCTCAAAACAATAAGTAATTTTAAAATTGATCGGCTATAGCCAAAATATATAATACGAGGAAACAAATTTTTCACCGATGAAAACAAGTCAGTGGTCATGGGAAAAAATTTTCTTCGCAAACAAAACATACAGAGTTTTATTCGACGCAGTACTTTTTTTTCTGCCACTGCTCATTCTGTACGACCGATGAAAATACTTTGCATGTAAAACCTTTCCATTGGTTTTACAGAATAAGCAATGGCAAAAGAAAGTGTCACCGCCTGAAATAAAACTTTGAAAGTTTTCTTTGCAAAGAATTTTTTTTTCCATAACCGCTGACTTTAATTGATCGGTGAAAGATTTTTTTATATTTACTACATTTTCTAGCTATCGCTGATCAATTTCTCAAAACAATAAGTAATTTTAAAATTGATCGGCTATAGCCAAAATATATAATACGAGGAAACAAATATTTCACCGATGAAAACAAGTCAGTGGTCATGGGAAAAAATTTTCTTCGCAAACAAAACATACAGAGTTTTATTCGACGCAGTACTTTTTTTTCTGCCACTGCTCATTCTGTACGACCGATGAAAATACTTTGCATGTAAAACCTTTCCATTGGTTTTACAGAATAAGCAATGGCAAAAAAAAGTGTCACCGCCTGAAATAAAACTTTGAAAGTTTTCTTTGCAAAGAATATTTTTTTCCATAACCGCTGACTTTAATTGATCGGTGAAAGATTTTTTTATATTTATTACATATTTTGGCTATCGCTGATCAATTTCTCAAAACAATAAGTAATTTTAAAATTGATCGGCTATAGCCAAAATATATAATACGAGGAAACAAATTTTTCACCGATGAAAACAAGTCAGTGGTCATGGGAAAAAATTTTCTTCGAAAACAAAACATACAGAGTTTTATTCGACGCAGTACTTTTTTTTCTGCCACTGCTCATTCTGTACGACCGATGAAAATACTTTGCATGTAAAACCTTTCCATTGGTTTTACAGAATAAGCAATGGCAAAAGAAAGTGTCACCGCCTGAAATAAAACTTTGAAAGTTTTCTTTGCAAAGAATTTTTTTTTCCATAACCGCTGACTTTAATTGATCGGTGAAAGATTTTTTTATATTTACTACATTTTCTAGCTATCGCTGATCAATTTCTCAAAACAATAAGTAATTTTAAAATTGATCGGCTATAGCCAAAATATATAATACGAGGAAACAAATTTTTCACCGATGAAAACAAGTCAGTGGTCATGGGAAAAAATTTTCTTCGCAAACAAAACATACAGAGTTTTATTCGACGCAGTACTTTTTTTTCTGCCACTGCTCATTCTGTACGACCGATGAAAATACTTTGCATGTAAAACCTTTCCATTGGTTTTACAGAATAAGCAATGGCAAAAGAAAGTGTCACCGCCTGAAATAAAACTTTGAAAGTTTTCTTTGCAAAGAATTTTTTTTTCCATAACCGCTGACTTTAATTGATCGGTGAAAGATTTTTTTATATTTACTACATTTTCTAGCTATCGCTGATCAATTTCTCAAAACAATAAGTAATTTTAAAATTGATCGGCTATAGCCAAAATATATAATACGAGGAAACAAATTTTTCACCGATGAAAACAAGTCAGTGGTCATGGGAAAAAATTTTCTTCGCAAACAAAACATACAGAGTTTTATTCGACGCAGTACTTTTTTTTCTGCCACTGCTCATTCTGTACGACCGATGAAAATACTTTGCATGTAAAACCTTTCCATTGGTTTTACAGAATAAGCAATGGCAAAAGAAAGTGTCACCGCCTGAAATAAAACTTTGAAAGTTTTCTTTGCAAAGAATTTTTTTTTCCATAACCGCTGACTTTAATTGATCGGTGAAAGATTTTTTTATATTTACTACATTTTCTAGCTATCGCTGATCAATTTCTCAAAACAATAAGTAATTTTAAAATTGATCGGCTATAGCCAAAATATATAATACGAGGAAACAAATATTTCACCGATGAAAACAAGTCAGTGGTCATGGGAAAAAATTTTCTTCGCAAACAAAACATACAGAGTTTTATTCGACGCAGTACTTTTTTTTCTGCCACTGCTCATTCTGTACGACCGATGAAAATACTTTGCATGTAAAACCTTTCCATTGGTTTTACAGAATAAGCAATGGCAAAAGAAAGTGTCACCGCCTGAAATAAAACTTTGAAAGTTTTCTTTGCAAAGAATTTTTTTTTCCATAACCGCTGACTTTAATTGATCGGTGAAAGATTTTTTTATATTTACTACATTTTCTAGCTATCGCTGATCAATTTCTCAAAACAATAAGTAATTTTAAAATTGATCGGCTATAGCCAAAATATATAATACGAGGAAACAAATATTTCACCGATGAAAACAAGTCAGTGGTCATGGGAAAAAATTTTCTTCGCAAACAAAACATACAGAGTTTTATTCGACGCAGTACTTTTTTTTCTGCCACTGCTCATTCTGTACGACCGATGAAAATACTTTGCATGTAAAACCTTTCCATTGGTTTTACAGAATAAGCAATGGCAAAAGAAAGTGTCACCGCCTGAAATAAAACTTTGAAAGTTTTCTTTGCAAAGAATTTTTTTTTCCATAACCGCTGACTTTAATTGATCGGTGAAAGATTTTTTTATATTTACTACATTTTCTAGCTATCGCTGATCAATTTCTCAAAACAATAAGTAATTTTAAAATTGATCGGCTATAGCCAAAATATATAATACGAGGAAACAAATTTTTCACCGATGAAAACAAGTCAGTGGTCATGGGAAAAAATTTTCTTCGCAAACAAAACATACAGAGTTTTATTCGACGCAGTACTTTTTTTTCTGCCACTGCTCATTCTGTACGACCGATGAAAATACTTTGCATGTAAAACCTTTCCATTGGTTTTACAGAATAAGCAATGGCAAAAGAAAGTGTCACCGCCTGAAATAAAACTTTGAAAGTTTTCTTTGCAAAGAATTTTTTTTTCCATAACCGCTGACTTTAATTGATCGGTGAAAGATTTTTTTATATTTACTACATTTTCTAGCTATCGCTGATCAATTTCTCAAAACAATAAGTAATTTTAAAATTGATCGGCTATAGCCAAAATATATAATACGAGGAAACAAATATTTCACCGATGAAAACAAGTCAGTGGTCATGGGAAAAAATTTTCTTCGCAAACAAAACATACAGAGTTTTATTCGACGCAGTACTTTTTTTTCTGCCACTGCTCATTCTGTACGACCGATGAAAATACTTTGCATGTAAAACCTTTCCATTGGTTTTACAGAATAAGCAATGGCAAAAGAAAGTGTCACCGCCTGAAATAAAACTTTGAAAGTTTTCTTTGCAAAGAATTTTTTTTTCCATAACCGCTGACTTTAATTGATCGGTGAAAGATTTTTTTATATTTACTACATTTTCTAGCTATCGCTGATCAATTTCTCAAAACAATAAGTAATTTTAAAATTGATCGGCTATAGCCAAAATATATAATACGAGGAAACAAATTTTTCACCGATGAAAACAAGTCAGTGGTCATGGGAAAAAATTTTCTTCGCAAACAAAACATACAGAATTTTATTCGATGCAGTACTTTTTTTTCTGCCACTGCTCATTCTGTACGACCGATGAAAATACTTTGCATGTAAAACCTTTCCATTGGTTTTACAGAATAAGCAATGGCAAAAAAAAAGTGTCACCGCCTGAAATAAAACTTTGAAAGTTTTCTTTGCGAAGAATTTTTTTTTCCATAACCGCTGACTTTAATTGATCGGTGAAAGATTTTTTTATATTTACTACATTTTCTAGCTATCGCTGATCAATTTCTCAAAACAATAAGTAGTTTTAAAATTGATCGGCTATAACCAAAATATATAATACGAGGAAACAAATTTTTCACCGATGAAAACAAGTCAGTGGTCATGGGAAAAAATTTTCTTCGCAAACAAAACATACAGAGTTTTATTCGACGCAGTACTTTTTTTTCTGCCACTGCTCATTCTGTACGACCGATGAAAATACTTTGCATGTAAAACCTTTCCATTGGTTTTACAGAATAAGCAATGGCAAAAAAAAGTGTCACCGCCTGAAATAAAACTTTGAAAGTTTTCTTTGCAAAGAATTTTTTTTTCCATAACCGCTGACTTTAATTGATCGGTGAAAGATTTTTTTATATTTACTACATTTTCTAGCTATCGCTGATCAATTTCTCAAAACAATAAGTAATTTTAAAATTGATCGGCTATAGCCAAAATATATAATACGAGGAAACAAATTTTTCACTGATGAAAACAAGTCAGTGGTCATGGGAAAAAATTTTCTTCGCAAACAAAACATACAGAGTTTTATTCGATGCAGTACTTTTTTTTCTGCCACTGCTCATTCTGTACGACCGATGAAAATACTTTGCATGTAAAACCTTTCCATTGGTTTTACAGAATAAGCAATGGCAAAAAAAAGTGTCACCGCCTGAAATAAAACTTTGAAAGTTTTCTTTGCAAAGAATTTTTTTTTCCATAACCGCTGACTTTAATTGACCGGTGAAAGATTTTTTTATATTTATTACATATTTTGGCTATCGCTGATCAATTTCTCAAAACAATAAGTAATTCTAAAATTGATCGGCCATGGCCAAAATATATAATATGAGGAAAAAAATCTTTCATCGATGAAAACAAATCAGTGGCCATGGGAAAAAATTTTCTTCGCAAAGAAAACATACAAAGTCTTATTTGACGTAGTACCTTTTTTTTTCTGTCACTGCTCATTCTGTACAACCGATGAAAATACTTTGCATGTAAAACCTTTTAATCGGTTGAACAGAATAAGCAATGGCAAAAAGAATTTCGCCGCGTTGAATAAAACTTTGAAAGTTTTATTTGCCAAGTACATTCTTTACCGTAACCGCTGACTTTAATTCACCGGTGAAAGATTTTTTTTTATATATTACATATTTTAGCTATCGCTGATCAATTTCTCAAAACAATAAGTAATTCTAAAATTGATCGGCTATAGCCAAAATATATAATATGAGGAAAAAAGTCTTTCATCGATGAAAACAAGTCACTGGCCATAGGAAAAATGCAACGAAGATTTTTTACCATAATCGCTGACTTGATATGACCGGTGAAAGATTTTTTTAAATATATTACATATCTTGACTATCGCCGATCAATTTCTCAAAACAATAAAAAATTCTAAAATTTATCGGCTTTAGCCAAAATATGTAATATATCGAAAAAAATCTTTTACTGATCAAATCAAGTCAGTGGTCATTAGAAAAAACTTTCTTCGTGAATAAAACGTTGACATTTTTATTTAACTCAGTAACATTTTTTTTCCTGTCACTGCTTATTCTGTTCAACCGATTAAAAGATCTTGCATGCATAGTGGAGCCGTAAAAAATAAGCTATATAATTTTAATAAATATTCCATTAAATTTAGTAATAAGATCCGGATAACACGCTTACTCGTTCTCACTAATTATGTTTCAAATAAAACGGTTAGAGCAACTTATAAAATAGTTCAGTCCTCTAGTTCCAAGAATCGCCGCATGAGGCTCGCCAGCACCAACAGCTCCGGTTGGTTGCGGTAACCTTGAAAATAGTTTTCATCAGGGTCAAAGAGGTACCATGCCGACAGTTGTTGTGACAACAACTCGAAGTAGTCGCAAATACCATTTGACTCCAGCCATATGAAAATTATTGGCGCACGTATACTCTTGGTTGCCACAACTACCACCCAACCGATAAAAAATTGATTGTCCTAAGCAACTCGTTTTCTCTGTGTATAAATAATTATTGTTATAGTACGGTTTAAGACCGAATACGATGGTTCTTGGCGAAAAATTTTTCCTACATTATTTGATGCACCTGATACAATTTTTTTTCTGTCAAAATGCTCATATTTACAAATACGTCATTTATAGAAATCTCGAAACCCAACGAGCGGCGATTGAAAAAATATCGTTCTTATCATTGAAATCGGCGATGCAGCGAGAGCGTGCGTCCAATCGGCCACCGATACCTGATTCGTTGCGAGAACTCGGGGTAGCTTTGGATGGGTATGAGGCTACTGCAACGATATATCGGGGAATGGTCGAAGCATCTGACGAGTCGGTAGCCTTAATTTTTGCCAGCGATGAGATGCTCGCAGTGTTAAACACTGCGAAGGAAATTTATGCCGATGGCAATTTCAAGGTATTATAAGTTCAAGTGTCAATAATTTGATTGTGAGCTTAGGTCTATGATCGCACAATTGACTATGCAATTTGATAATATTATATCGGAATGAAAAGAAAAGAATGTAATTGATGGGTTTGCATGGTATCGACGACATTTTTTTTGTAATATTATAGTTTAAGAAAGGTTCCGTAGCAGTTGTTCAATACATTATGAAATATGACTTTTTAGAATTGAATTATTTGCAGTATGAAAGTTTTGCATAAAGTATAATAACTATAAGGTTCGAACATTTTAAAGAAATGTGATTTTTTGACGTTTCAGAAAGTTGTTAACGTAATGGCATTAAAAAAATCAGAAAAAAAATTATTTCAGGAAAATAAAGCTTCCTTCATGAGGGAGCAAAACTTGATTTTTTTTTCTTTAATCAAAACGTCTTGTTTTTCTATTTCAACGGAATCTTCGAAAGAGCGACTTTCCAAAAATTGCAGCACTTTACAATCTTCTAATGATACATTGTCTTTCTCAACTTCAGCTGACTCCAAATAGACCTCGGGCAATGCAAATGTATACTTTTCATACAAGGATAATGGACACCGTGAGTTTCAGTTTGTGCTTTTGTGAAAATAGCGCGTATTCTGCTTTTTACTAAATTATCATTTTTGTACAGGGTATGCCCCTAGTATACACCTGGACGAGTTCACGAACAGCGGCATTGTACACAGCTGTTTTAAGACGCCTCGTTGAATTGGCTCCGGGTATAGTGGAGTCACTGAAATTTATTATGGGAGATTACGAGAGGGCTGCGATGTCAGCTTTTCGAGCACACTTCCCGAATGCCAAACTTCATGGGTGCTGGTTTCATTTCAATCAGGTAAAATACTTAACAATGTAGTCATGTGTAATTGTCAAAATGAATAACTCATCGATTTCAGGCCGTCTTGCGCAAATGGCGCGCATTAAATTTGCGAGAAGCGCCGACAACCATTCTGCGTCGAACGATGGTATTGCCACTGGCACCGGCTTTTTATTTCGCAGAAGGGATCGGCATCTTGTCGACCCTTGCTGACGACATGTCAGAAGAATTTCCCGCGATTCTCAGATTCATGAGATATCTACGGATCACATGGGCTCCGCTTGCCAACGTTGTGAGCGTGTATCGGTGCCCCTCAAGGACAAACAATTTGGTAGAATCCTTCCACAATTGTATTAAAGTCAAATTGGGTGGGCTTCATCCAAACGTGTGGATGCTCCTAGGTATGTTTAAAAAAAAAAAATCATCTCTAACATTCAGAGTTTATCGTCCAATCAATAATACCCTATTCCACAAATATTACAGATCACTTGTGTAATTTAATCGTCGACCAATCGTTGACATTGACAAGATTGCGTGCAGGGCAACGGGTACGCCGGCTGAAACCATTACAGAGCGTTCTCAAGGAGGCTGCGATTGTAGAAGCCCAACAAAATCTTGCGCAGCGAACGTACGTCCTTTTATCCCACACCCGAATGAATAGTATTTCATTTTTGTCAATATACTGACAGATATACACTAGTTCGAAAAATCAAAGAAACAATACATTTTTACTAATTTGTTTGGTGTCTTTTTTTAAATGAAGTAAATTGAAGTTGAATAAACAAGCCAACTGACTGATCCATTGGTTTAACTGGAAAAAAATGTTGCGAGCCGGTACACTCGTGTAGTAGATACAAAAGTAGATACAAAAAGTAAAAAAGTAGTAGAAGCTTCAAAATTCTTTTTATTGCATCTCAATGCCGTCATTTTTCACAGAGATAAAGATCTTTAAAAAAAAAACACTTGCAAACAAAGGGTAAACATTTTTTGTTCATTCAATTTTGTGTACTAGTGTACATATGCCCATTAGGGCGGTCCTTATTTCGGGTCTGAAAAAAATTCCATGTTGGAGCCCGTCAAATAGATTCCAAATAGTTAACAAAAAAATTCTCGAATTTTTTCAGATTTTGATTTCATTGCTTTCGTTTCCCGATTTGAGCTGACATTTTCAAATGATTCAAAGACATGCTTATTCACTATATTTCGTACTAAGTTTTATTTTGGGGGTAATCTTAAGCAAATAATCCATATTCCCGAATGATCAGTGGACTTCATCTTCTTTCCAGTGAAAAATGAAAAAATCATGAACGGGATCGAGTCAGCGTCAAAGCGGCGATCTTTAATAATAATTTATCATTTTTGTAGAATGCCTGCAAATTGATGTATCATCATCCACCATTTGAGGTACCAAATGAACAACTTTTTAGGATTAGTTACAACTCTTAAGGTGCACCGGTGTTCTGAACAATCTTGTTTTGAGTTTTTACACTCTGCGGATGATCCAGAAAGAACGACTTGACGGATTTTGATTAAAGTCAAAATTGTGACCAGGACAATGCCTGGAAAGTTCAAAATAGGCTAAGAATTTCAAAACAGGCCTGCAACTCTGAAATAAAGGGCGAACAAAAATGTGCCGCGTTCATCTTATGGGGAAAAGTGTCACGAAAAAAATGAGACGTCGTGGAGTAAAATCCGTCGAGCGCTCGAGCGGTTCATTCTGAATGATGCGCAGAGTGTAAAAACTCAAAACTAGACTTTTCAGGAAACCGGTGCACCTTAAGGGTTCTAACTAGTCCCAAAAAATTGTTCATTTGGTACTTCAAATGGTGGACGATACATCATATTTGTAGGCATTGTACAAAAATTATAAATTATAATTGAAAATCGCCGTTTTGACGATGACTCGACCCCCTTAATGGTGGGGATCATTTCATTTTTTGTTTATTTCTTTATTTTTTCATTTTCTTTATTTATTTCATTTTCGTATTTCCGGAGTTATATTATCGTTCTGTTAACATATTATTTATTTTTTTGTAGTATGTTTAATTTTCGTGTTTTCGAAGTTTTATTATTTTGTACTGTTGACATACTGTTTGTACTGTTGACATACTATGATTTAAAACATTGTTTCAAACCATACTACACAAAAATAAATAATGTCAACAGTACAGTAATATTACTCCGGAAACACGAAAGTTAAATAAATAAATGAAAAATATTGATAAAAAAAAATTTCAAGTAAAAAATTGGCATTCACTTAGACAGCACTGTAATGGAATAATAACCCACGTGTCAGCACTACGTAACCCGAGGAGATTTTTTCATTTTCATTTTCGTCATTCGTTTTGTTGGAAAAAAAAGTAATACAGCAAACGATTCTCATGGGATCCCCCCCCAATTAATGATTTTTTATTTTTCACTGAAAAGAAGATGAATTTCACTTCAAATTCGAGAATATGAATTTTTTTCCTACGATTTACCTTGAAATAAAACTTAATACGAAATGTAATGAATAAGCATGTCTTTGAAACATTTTAAAATTACCGCTCAAATAGGGAGACGAAAGCAACGAAATCAAAATCTGAAAAAATCGAAATTTTTTTAAAAACTAATTCGGACCGATTTGACGGGCTCCAACATGGAATTTTTTTCAGACCTAAAATAAAAACCACCCTTAATGTCCATATCCAATATTATTGTTATAACCGCATTTTCACTATCAAAGATTCACACTGGAGGAGTTTCTTCTTCGGGCTTCAACGTGTGCCTCTCGTTGGTATATCATCACCGAGGATGACGATGAAACTGACGGAGAAATCGGTTTGTTCAAGAAATTATATGAGTTTTTTGTCCCTACACCATATGATTTCCGTTATTCTAGAATGTTTGCATCTAATGTGTTAATTATCGAATTTCATAGAGTCCGACCGTTTAGTAGACGTTGAATGGATGTCGGTAGGAGAACCACTCTCGGATCAAGGTTAGTAGAGTCAATTTGAAAAAACTCACGGTTGCTGCATGTAACAATTCACCAGAGAATCATCTGGCACAAAAAAAATTGGATTTTTATCAGCTGACGATGCTCATGGGGGGGCAGGTCGCAGGGGAGTCGGTCGCGGGAGGGCTGGTCGCCGAATAGTCGATAATGAAAGAAGTGCGGCTGTCGAGGGTGGACGAGAGCCCGGAAGAAGAGCCGACCACGAACAACCTGCGGCTGTTGAGGGCGGACGAGGGCACGGAAGAGTCGACGACGAGGAGCCTGCGGCTGTCGAGGGTGGACGGGGGCGTAGAAGAAGAGCCGACCACGAACGACCTGCGACTGCCGAGGGTGGACGAGGGCGCGGAAGAGCCGACGACGAGGGGCCTGCGGCTGTCGAGGGCGGACGGCGGCGTAGAACGAGAGCCGACCACGAACGAGCTGCGGCTGCTGAGGGTGGACGAGGACCCGGAAGAGCCATCGATGAGAGGCCTGTGGTTGTCGAGGATCGACGAGGGCGCGGAAGAGCCGGCAACGAAGGTCCAGCGGCTGTAGGGAGTGGACGAGGGCGCGGAAGACCCGACGCCGAACGGCCTGCAGCTGTCGAGGGTGGACGAGGGCGCGGACGTGGACGACCACGTGGACGACCACGTGGGCGCGGACGCGGGCGAGGGCGCGGGCGCGGTCACGAACGACAGGGATTAGATGCGGACGCGAGCAGCGAAGAAAATCGCGAAGGTTCGCCTGATGTGGATCCGTTGCCAGAGCCACCAGCTGCTCTCGGTAAATCATTGATGAATTCATATTATTATTATTGATATTTTACGAATGCAAGTAAATATTGCTTCACTCGGCATCTACACAATAAATTTCTGTTACTTGTTCCGTAATTTATATAAACTATGTATTCGTCGATATTTTTCAAGATTACCTGTCTGACGACTCGACGATTTATCATCTTCCCGAGGATAATTTTCAAGCGTGGGTTGAACCTCGGGCGGACATACCATACCACCCCATTGCGCCGGTGCCTCTCCAAAATGATGAGCACATTCATCGGGAAAATCAGTGCTCGGTTTGTATGGTGAGCGATGCCACACATGCATTTGTTCCGTGTGGTCACCGGTGCTGCTGCGAAAATTGTAGCAACATTTTGTTGGAGGATCATGGGGACTGCAAGTGTCCTATATGCAGGACGGAAGCTATAAGCGTAATACGCATAAGAGATGTCTGAAAGACAAAAAACGATTTCAAAAATATTTTATTATATGTTAAGAAAAAAAATTACATATTAAAAAAAGTTGGTTTACCGTATACCCTTATCGAGTTTTTACGTTTCCTTTCCTGTTCCAACCTAACCTATACTAAACGTGATGTTGGCTTTTCCGGCTGCGGTCTTCAACATATTTTCCCGCTTCTTTTCTGCGTCGCAATTCTGCCCGAAGACGAAGGTTAACTGTAGAAAACCGTCGCCGATACAGTAGGTAATTTACCTAATTTCCCGGTATCGACACGAACAAGCTCGAATGCAAATACCAAGGCCTTAGACGAGTCACTTCCCCAACAACAGATAGCGCGCGAGCCAGTGCGCGGTCAAGCGGTCACCCATCCGAATAAAGAACACAAATTGAAATAAGCTTTCTACAAGGGATGTTTGCTATAATGAAATCACAAAAATCACATGGGCAACTGAATCGATCGCAGCGATCGCTGCGGACAAAATTTCGTTGAATCATGCTCACGTTTACGAGGATCTGAAAGTAAATTAGCTGTCACATGAGTGCGAGAGAAATGGCTGAAATTTTGGAACAGGTTTTTTTCAGAAATCAGCAACATTTGGGGGAAAATAAGAGTTTCATACTCTGCCTCAGTATATTTCGCAGGGCCTAAAATTTGTTTTTCTTTAAAATTATTAAACATTTACAAAAAGACTTGTTCGAAAAATTGTCGGTAAAACAGATCTTCCACATCCTCTCAACGAGTGAAAAAGTAATTTGTTCGACTAACTTCAATCTATTGGAAAACAATTCTATTTTACCTTTTTAAGACCTTTTTATATTTATTTTCTTTATCACGAGGGATTATATTCACTACCCCTTTCAGAAATGGTATTGCACTTCTATTTTCAAGTTTCTACCAGATTTAAGTTCTTTTATTTATAAAAATCTTCCATCGTTCCTACCGTATTAGAGCATGATTTAAAGGAGTCGCCGGATGTCGTTGTCGTCGCGCACGCTTCCAATTATAAAATATAATTGTGTAGGACGTTCGAATAATTGTGTAGGACGAATATGTTGGGCCACAAGTTCGTGTAGGACGATTATCTTGAGCTGTAAGTTTGTGTAGGACGATTATCTTGGACTATAAGTTTGTGTAGGACGATTATCTTGGGTTATAAGTTTGTGTAGGACGAATATGTTGGACTATAAGTTTGTGTAGGACGATTATCTTAGGCTATAAGTTTGTGTAGGACGATTATCTTGTGCTATAACTTTGTGTAGGACGAATATGTTGGACTATAAGTTTGTGTAGGACGAATATGTTGGACTATAAGTTTGTGTAGGACGAATATGTTGGCCTATAAGTTTGTGTAGGACGAATATGTTTGACTATAAGTTTGTGTAGGACGATTATCTTGGGCTATAAGTTTGTGTAGGACGATTATCTTGGGCTATAAGTTTGTGTAGGACGAATATGTTGGACCATAAGTTTGTGTAGGACGAATAAGTTGGACTATAAGTTTGTGTAGGACGAATATATTGGACTGTAAGTTTGTGTAGGACGAATATGTTGGGCCATAAGTTCGTGTAGGACGTTCAAATAATTGTGTAGGACGAATATATTGAACTATAAGTTTGTGTAGGACGAATATGTTGGACATGAGTTTGTGTAGGACGAATATGTTGGACTACAAGTTTGTGTAGGACAAATATGTTGAGCCATAATTTCGTGTAGGACGTTCAAATAATTGTGTAGGACGAATATGTTGGACTATAAGTTTGTGTAGGACGATCGAATAATGGTGTAGGACGAAAAGAACTGGCCATAATTATGTGTAGGACGTTTTGTGTAGGACGTTTTGTGTAGGACGACCCTTGTGTAGGACGAGAATTGTGTAGGATCGAACCTCACTCTTTTTTTGGTTGGATAAAAAAAATTGAAAATTTCTTGAAAAATGTTTTTAATGGGGTAGAAAAGGAAAAAAAATCAGCTAAATCGAAAGGGGTCGGGTTTTGAAGTAGTTGATTTTACATGGAATGACCCATATTTACTCCATCGAGACCAATCGAAACCACTGCAAATCTTCATTCTTTCAAACGTCCATAAACATAGAAATGCAATTTTCCATCCGCGTCGAGCGTTACGCATTTTTCTATTGCCGAACAATTGACGCCTTTTTAAAGTTTCATGATGGCGTGAGAAAAAAAATATGTCCATTGTCCAACGGGATGACACTCTATGATTCCGGTATCGTTGTCACAATTTCTTCCCGAAACCCTGATTTGGAGAAATTGCAATTAAGTATTAAAAGTTTATGTGCCATTGACGAAAAAAATTGAAAAAGCCACTATTTTAATTTTATTTGTCGAAATCCCGTATTAAATACTTTTGGGTAGGTAAAAAAGATGCCTGTTGAAAGCAGAGCTCTTAATATTAATATTTAGAGGTCTCTCATCGCGAATTTCTATTTCCCATTTAAATAACACAGGACATTTTTTTAAAATAAATGTTATACCTCGGTCCCAAATCAATGTACCGAAGTGAACGATACATATTCTTGAAGGGAATTGAACGTTCTATAAAAAAGGTCTCTTATGATTTTTCGATAAATTCGCTCTATCAAAAGTTATTCAAGATTAAAGATAAATTTAGAGTAAATATCTATTTTTGTTTTTAGTTTTTGGCAATAACTTTTGAAGGAGTTAGTTTATCGAAAAATCATAAGGTAACTTTTTTGTCGAGCGGTAAATTCCCTACAAGAATATGTATCGTTCATTTCGGTATATTGACTTGAAGCCGAGGTATAAAATTTCACAGATAAAATTTTTTTATCCCGTGTTATTTAAATGGAAAATAGAAATTCGTGATGAGCGATCTCTAAATATTAATATTAAGAATTCTGATTTTGACAGGCAATTTTTTATTCACCTTCCCGAAAGTATCTAAGAGGGGACATTGAAAAAAAATAGTCACTTTTTTTAAATCAGTCTAGTGTAGATGTTTTACGCATATATATATTTTTTTCATTATTCTCATATTATTTTCTTTTCCTTCATGCGAAAAATGAGAAATATGCAACATTACTACTGGAAATTTTTTCGTAAACAAAACTTAGCAGATTATTGTTCTACCAACAATATATGGGTCATTCCATGTCAATTCGACCAATAGTTGGAATCGACCCCTTTCATGTTCGATGTAATTTGGTCAGAAATTTTCTTTTATCATAAAACAAAGTTCTACGATAGGAAAGAAATAAAAAAATTTGTTTCGAAAATTCAAAATTTCACCATTTTTTATCAAATGGGAGAACTTACAAATTCTAAAAATCGTCTAAATTCAGGATCAACATTAAACTTTTGGTTCAATTTCTTTTACATAATACCTTGTACTGATCTTAAAAGGTTCTGAAATGTTCAGAAAGGTCTTTTCTTTTTCAACAATATGAATTTTTGAGTTTTGGTAAAATCTTTTTTTTTTACCTCTAAGTTAATTAAAGCTGAGCGATTATGTAATTTTTACTACTCAAAATTTCAAAATTACATGATTGCTCAACTTAACGTAAGTTAGAGGTAAAAAAAACTTGTTTTTATCAAAATTAAAAAATTTAGATTTTTGAAAAAAAAAACACCTTTCTGAAAATTTCATCTTTCAAGGTCAGTACAAGGTATTATATTTAAAAAATTGAACCATAAATTTAATGTTGATCGTGGATTTGCGCAATTTTTTTAAATTCAAAAATTCTCCGAATTCATCATTTTTCAAAAATAAATTTAGGAATATTTTTGTTCGTAGCCCCAAGACGAACGCAGAACGATTTTTTCGTAATTATAATAGTTTTCAAGATATTTAAAAAAAAAGCTTGAAAAATTGAAAAAAATGGTAAAACTTTGTTGCATAACTTTCGAAAAAAAAATTTTCCATTTTTCTCCTTTGGTACAACTTTGTTTTACGATAAAATAAAATTAATGACCAACTCTAATCGAAATTGAAAGATGTCGATTCCAACTATTGGTCGATTTGACATGGAATGAACCCATAGACGTAGTATGATAAGAAACATTATTCTCATTAGCTTTAAAGGTTTTATTGCGGTAGTAGCGAAGCAAAAATTGAGAAAAGATACAAAAATCTCAATGAGGAATGCTACTTTATCGTATACGCGATTTTATTTCCCGAATAAGGACATATTCCATTACTCACGTTTGTTGATAAAGGCTTAAACAATTTAATAGGTATTTTGTGGAGCCGATACATTTGTAATCAGAGAAACGCAACTCGATATCTCCATCGGACTTCGGATATCACACAATCTGGCGCAGGCAGTGGAATGTCCAAAGGATCTGTAGTGTAAGCAGAATAAAATGAATTCCGGTTAAGTTTGAAGATTATAATGAATATTTATCAATTTATTTATAATTATTTATCTATCGAGTGATTCCACGTCAAGCCAGCTGCAGGTCAAAAAAATTGATGTCTGCGATCATACTCTCAATATTTTCCTGTGTTCTCTATCATGAGAAAACATTGCTGTTAAATCGCTGGCCCAAAATAAAATTATTTGTACGAGTTACGATTTTTTGAAATATGCGTACTTTTAACGAATCCAAAAACGACTTTTTTTCTCCGCCGGATTTTGGAATTCGAGAATTTCACTTCGAGAAATCGAAACTGTATTCAAAACCCTTCAAAATGAGCACAAATTAACCTCACTTGGTGCATTTATGACGCCATCACAATCGTAAAACTACGTTTTTTCGAAAATCAGGAATAACTGAAAAACCTCATTTTTTTAAATCTGAAAACATCATATTAAATGTTTACGACAAAAAATCTATATTTCTGTTGAGTTTGATCTAGTTTTGACCAATAGACTTTGAATTATTGATCAATTTCATCTTTTAGAAATTAGTTTCAGCTATTTCGGGCTATTCAAGTTTTGACTTTAGGTTTTCTGAGAATTTCGTCAATAAAATCGATGGTCATTTTTTCAAAATATTATAAAACACTTTATTCACAATTCTTTGAGATCCATCTTTATTGTAATTGTAGAATTGTAAATAAATAGTTTTATAATTTGTTTATAATTTAAACAATCGCAATTTTAGACCTAAAGTTGCAGAAAATAATTGCTTTTTCTGCAACTTTAGATCTAAAGTTGCAAAAAAAGCAGTTATTCGTAAATATCATTGTCATTTGATGGAGATGGATCTCGAAGTATTGTAAATAAATTATTTTATAATTTTGTGAAACAATGACTATCGATTATATTCACGAAATTCTCAGAAAACCTAAAGTCAAAACCTGAAAGTCCCAAAATAACTGACACTGATTTCTGAAAGATGAAATTGATCAATAATTCAAAATCTATTGGTGATAACTAGTTCGAACTGCACAGAAATATGGATTTTTTGTCGTAAAAATTGAATATGATTTTTTCAGATTTTTAAAAAATGAGGTTTTCCAGTTATTCTTGATTTTCGAAAAAACGTTGTTTTACGATTGTCGCGTCATAAATGCACCAAATAAGGTTATTTTGTGCTCATTTTGAAGGGTTTTGAATACAGTTTCGATTTCTCAAAGTGAAATTCTCGAATTCCAAAATCCAGCGGAGTTAAGCGGAAAAGCAAAAAAGTCGTTTTTCGATTCGTTAAAAGTACACAATTTTCAAAAAATCATGACTCGTACAAATAATTTTATTTTGGGCCAGCCATTTAACAGCAATGTTTTCTCATGATAGAGAACACAGGAAAATATCGAGAGTATGATCGAAGACATCGATTTTTTTGACCCGCTGGTTTGACGTGAAATCACTCTTATTTATTTATTATTTTTATTTATTTATTTATATTAGTACATGCAGATTATCATTACCTTTTTTTTCAGAATTCTCTTCAGCGGCCATCCTCAGATTGGAATTGTCTGCGCCATATGAATCAACCAATGAAATCGGACTATTCTCGGTATCGATCATTACGTTTTCAATTAGCGGAGAAGAAAATTCACCGTCAGCTTTGAAATTGCTCTGAGCCAAGTCATCAATGCCTTTTCCTGGAACCGGACTGTTCTCCGTATCGATCATTACGACATTCTCAAGTAGCGGAGAAGAAAATTCACCGACAGCTTTGAAATTGCTTTGAGCCGAGGCTTCAATTTCTTTTTCATCGGCGTAAGAAAATATCGACGGCACAGCGGTTTTCACCAAATGCGGAATTTTGTACGCGGACTTGAAAAAAATAATTGATATTTTGAATAATTGAAATTTTTAATAATTGAATAATTGAAATTTTTAATAATTGAATGATTGATATTTTGAATAACTGATATTTTGAATTCGAACCCAATTCATATTAATTAATTAACGAATTCATAAAATAAACTTACCTGAGCTAAAAGCTTGCCAGTCGAATCTCGTCTGATCCAAGCTCTGCATATGTCGGATTCCGGGAAATGTTTTTCGCAAACAACTTGATTTATTTTTAATGTAACAACCCCCGGAATCGCTTCTTCCCACTTTTTCCACATTTCCAAATCTCTCGGTACTCTAAAAAACGAACGCTTATTTTTCACTTCTTTTCTGCTGAATTGGCAGTTTGGTACCGCACATCGTATCTGCATTTTTAAACAATTTATCACGAATATTTGTCTTGTTTTTAACAGCTCATCAGGGGGTCCAAGCACAGATGGGGATGAGTGAGGCAAAGTTTTGCCTTAACCGTCTACTAGGAGCGCTAGTGTCGCTACCCATAAGCCATTGCGTCGATTTTCCATCTCGCTCGCACGCACTCACGGCACTCACCCATGGTATCCATGGCAACAAAATTCCGCCATCTTGGTTTGTTGCGTGTGGTTACGTGTGCGCGTCTTGTGCGCTCGGGTGTGTTTTTTGTTATCTTTTTGCAAATATATTGTGCAGTTTGCAGGAAAGTCGAGTGCATCGTATTGGGCGTTCCTTTTAATAATCATTTTTGGTCTTCACCGAAGCAAGGTAAATATATCTCGTTTTGTTATTAACCTAACCTCTTCTCGTATTTTGATCTCAAGTTGAATTCTCAACCGAATATTTGTTAATTTAAGCAAATATATAATATTGAAGGCGGACTGCACTATTTTTATAAGTATTATGAATCTAAAAAAATCCTTTCTACTTTTTGTTTGTAACAGCTATGTCGAGGAAGTGTTTGGTAGCGGGATGTTCGTCGGAGGCTACACGCTTCTTTAAATTCCCAAATCCCATGACTGAGTCTGATCAGTTTTTAAAGTGGCTTGCTGCAAGTGGGAATCCTAAGCTGCTGAATGTTTCTCCGGTACATGTAACAAATCGACATTTGTGTTCGCTTCACTTCGAACAAAAATATATGTTAGCGAAAAATGTTAATATTGTTTTATATATAAAAGCTCGTTAAATATTTGATGTAAATGCTGGTTGTACGGTTAAAACTTTGCGAAGTTATAGCTGAATAATTTTATGTGATGCGCGAATAGAAAAACAATTTTCAAGTTTGTTTATAACATGAAAGCTTGTCAAATATGTGATGTAAAAACTGATTGTGCAGCTAAAACTTTGCAAAGTTCGGACTGATTAATTTGATGTGCTACGCGAATAAAAAAAGATTTTTTAAGTTTGTTTTACATGTAAAAGCTCGTCAAATATTTAATGTAAACACTGGTTGTGCGGTTAAAGCTTTGTAAAGTTATAGTTGAATAATTTTATGTGATGCGCGAATAGAAAAACAATTTTCAAGTTTGTTTATAATATGAGAGCTTGTCAAATATGTGATGTAAAAACTGATTGTGCAGCTAAAACTTTGGAAAGTTCTGACTGATAAATTTGATGTGATACGCGAATAGAAAAACAATTTTTAAGTTTCTTTATAACATGAAAGCTTGTGAAATATGTGATGTAAAAACCGATTATGCAGCTAAAACTTTGCAAAGTTCTGACTGATTAATTTTATGTTATACCCGAATAGAAAAAGATTTTTTAAGTTTGTTTTACATATAAAAGCTCGTCAAATATTTAATGTAAACACTGGTTGTGCGGTTAAAGCTTTGCAAAGTTATAGCTGAATAATTTTATGTGATACGCGAATAGAAAAAGAATTTTTAAGTTTGTTTACAACATGAAAGCTTGTCAAATATGTGGTGTAAAAACGGATTGTGCAGCTAAAACTTTGCAAAGTTCTGACTGATTAATTTTATGCGATCCGCGAAGAGAAAAAGATTTTTCAAGTTTATTTTACGTATAAAAGCTCGTTAAATATTTGATGTAAACACTGGTTGTGCGGTTAGAACTTTGCAAAGTTATAGCTGACTAATTGTATGTTATACGCGAATAGAAAAACAGTTTTTAAGTTGGTTTATAACATGAAAGCTTGTCAAATATGTAATGTAAAAAACGATTGTGCAGCTAAAACTTTGCAAAGTTATAACTGATTAATTTTATGTGATACGCGAATAGAAAAAGAATTTTTAAGCGTGTTTTTTTATTTAAAAGCTTATTGTTAAATATTTCGATGTGTAAATATGAATGTTGTAAATAGTCATATATTGAGATGAATAATTATACAAAATATTTGAAATATATTATATACACAAATTTACTGGCATTTTTATTATATTTTTGTATCCTGGGACATTTGAATTGAAATAATAATAATAATAATGAACCTGCTTCAGGGGCCATGGAGAGGGGGTAATCTGTATATATATATGTCATACGCATATATATATGTCATAGGCATTAGTTCTCTAACCGTCTACTACGAGCGCCACCAGCGCAAACTTTGCCTCAACATTTACTATGGTGGCTTGTACCCCCTGCAGCTCATGAGTACACGACCGCCGTCTTCGAATTTCGAGGTTATTAGAAAAGTTACTAGCAAAGTTATCAGAAAAGTTACTAGAAATGTTGCTAGTGTGACGTCAAGACTAGAATACAGGAGAGTCAACTCGAGGAGTGGGGGTGGCACAAAATACTTCGGCAGCAGGCTGCCCCACTCTTGACGCTCTTGATTTACAAATTGCGCAGTGTCGCACTTTTTTACCACTGCGCAGCTTTCGTATGGCTATGTTCCTTTTTTAACTGCAAGTACTTGCAGTGCTGCAAACGCGTTTCGATATACGCCGCAGTACGCTTTGTGGTCGCACTTGGGATCATATGACGTCACAGTTTTTGTCGTCACTTCCTGCTGTGATCACTGCGGCTGGCGAGGTAGGGCAACTCCCAGCAACAACATGGCGGCCTACGAGAGGCGTGCGAAATTCATTTCGTCCAATGGTAACGCTGGATTCGTAGCGCACATGCGCTGTGCGCTCGTGTCAGGACGGACACTGAAGTGCACTGAAGCTCGTTCCGTTATAGCAGTGCCATTGTACGGTATAGGACTAAAAGTAATATCGGAACAACACTTGCAGTACGCTTTATAGCGGACATATTGCAGTACTTGCAGTTTAAAAAGGAACATAGCCATGGTACCATTGGTACCACACACCATGGTACCATCATGGTACACATCATGGTGTACCACGGCTATGTTCCTTTTTTAACTGCAAGTACTTGCAGTGCTGCAAACGCGTTTCGATATACGCCGCAGTACGCTTTGTGGTCGCACTTGGGATCATATGACGTCACAGTTTTTGTCGTCACTTCCTGCTGTGATCACTGCGGCTGGCGAGGTAGGGCAACTCGCAGCAACAACATGGCGGCCTACGAGAGACGTGCGAAATTCAGTTCGCCCAATGGTAACGTTGGATTCGTAGCGCACATGCGCTGTGCGCTCGTGTCAGGACGCACACTGAAGTGCACTGAAGCTCGTTCCGTTATAGCAGTGCCATTGTTCGGTATAGGACTAAAAGTAATATCGGAACAACACTTGCAGTACGCTTTATAGCCGCCATATTGCGGTACTTGCAGTCTAAAAAGGAACATACCCTCTATATCGTCTTGGGCTATGTTCCTTTTTTAACTGCAAGTACTTGTAGTGCTGCAAACGCGTTTCGATATACGCCCATAGAGGTATTATACGTAGAGGAGGTGAGCCAGCCAGAAACGCGTTATAATGGTAGAAAGAGAAAGAGCATAGGAATAGTATTCGCTTTCTTGTCTGATGACGCATGCGCAGTAAACGATTCGCCTCCGGTATTGTACTGACCCTTCCGCATTCGACTGTCAAAATTTTGTGGTAATGTATATTGTGTAGCTGTTTTTGTAAAATAATATCATTTTCGCAGCATTTGAAAGTAATCGTCTTTTTTTTCTGCGTTCAAGTTCAACAGTGTCATGAAATGCAGATTCATCGAAGTGGTCACTGCATATCATTGCAGTTTTACAGACCACTGTCGAGCTAATTGCATCCAGCCATTCTTTCTTTAACTTCTCATCGTTTGGAAATCTGTTTTTATTAGAATTAATATATATCGAGATCAACAAATAGAAATAATATCACCGGTGGTTTGGAGAATTAACACACAATGTTTTTATCCACTTACTTGTGAAAGCTACGACCCTCGTTGAGGAAAGTCGATTCCTTTTTGCACAAAATGCACGCAATCACCATCTTAGTTTTTTATATTTTATTTTTTATAATATCGAAAATAAACATAAGTGAAAAATTTGCACGCGCGTGAACGAACTGAAGCGAAATAATAGGTTAGAACATTTCGTATTGCGGCGTCAACGGACGGCGCGCAGCATGTTGCCATTGCGCATGCGGCAAGACAAGGACAGTGCCACTATTTCTACAGTGTGTTCCTTTTTAAGCTGCAAGTACTTGCAGTGCTGCAAACGCGTTCCGATATACGCCGCAGTACGCTTTGGGGTCGCACTTGGGATCATATGACGTCACAGTTTTTGTCGTCACTTCCCGCTGTGATCACTGCGGTTCGCGAGGTAGGGCAACTCGCAGTAACAACATGGCGGCCGATGAGTAGCGCGCGAAATTCATTTTGTCCAATGGTAACGTTGAATTCGTAGCGGACATGCGCTGTGCGCTCGTGTCAGGACGCGCACTGAAGTGCACTGAAGCTCGTTCCGTTATAGCAGTGCCATAGGCCTTTTCATCATGTGACGTGCGCAAGCGCAGCCGCCATATTGAAAGGGCGGTAATACAAAAGTTTCGTACAGTTTTGCTTGTTAATGGCTGGGAGAGCCGGATATCTACACAAAAAAATTAATTATTCGAACAAATTGTTGATGGTGCTTTACCAGTTCACAATTCAGTGGAAGCACATAATTGTGAACAATTAAAAAAATGAACCGATTGAGCATAACCTCTGTCACTTCGACCACATTTTTTCACCCGCAATTCACATTTTGCACATTTTGGACATGTTTTAATATGTAGTACTTTGCTCGATGATTTTATAATGTTTTTGCGATATTGAAGGCAAGGCTTTGGATAATTTTTGAGGTTATGTACTCTACATAGTCCATAACAACACTCTTTCGTTGTTTCTTTTCGTGAAGGTAATGTAATAATAATCGATTGAAAAATTTTGTTTTCTCAATTAGGACACTTATTATTTTATTTATTGCTTACTTTTTTTGAATAAATGTACTATTATTTGATGTTAATTTTAATTATTTGTATTCGGGTATTTTAACATGCTTGTTTACAAAAAAGTGTACGAAAAAGATGGCTGAAACTGACGCATGCGCATAAAAAAAATTGTGATGAAAAGGTCTATTGTACGGTAGATGAGGTAAAAGTAATATCGGAACAACACTTGCAGTACGCTTTGTAGCCGCCATATTGCAGTACTTGCAGCTTAAAAAGGAACACACTGCTAGTTTCTGTCTCTCTTTACCGTGATACGCTTCCACTTACAGGCAGTCCTATGGCTATGTTCCTTTTTTAACTGCAAGTACTTGCAGTGCTGCAAACGCGTTTCGATATACGCCGCGGTACGCTTTGTAGTCGCACTTGGGATCATATGACGTCACAGTTTTTGTCGTCACTTCCTGCTGTGATCACTGCGGCTGGCGAGGTAGGGCAACTCTCAGCAACAACATGGCGGCCTACGAGGGGCGTGCGAAATTCATTTCGTCCAATGGTAACGTTGGATTCGTAGCGCACATGCGCATGGGCGCTCGTGTCAGGACGGACACTGAAGTGCACTGAAGCTCGTTCCGTTATAGCAGTGCCATTGTTCGGTATAGGACTAAAAGTAATATCGGAACAACACTTGCAGTACGCTTTATAGCCGCCATATTGCGGTACTTGCAGTCTAAAAAGGAACATACCCTATGGCTCACCTCCTCTAGTTATAATACCTCTATGTATACGCCGCAGTACGCTTTGTGGTCGCACTTGGGATCATATGACGTCACATTTTTTGTCGTCACTTCCTGCTGTGATCACTGCGGCTGGCGAGATAGGGCAACTCCCAGCAACAACATGGCGGCCTGCGAGAGGCGTGCGAAAATCATTTCGTCCAATGGTAACGTTGGATTCGTAGCGCACATGCGCTGTGCGCTCGTGTCAGTAGTGTCAGGACCAGTGATGCAAAATGACCGTCATTTTGGGTTCGCGTCAGTCACGCGTCACCTGACCGTCACGTGACCGTCACGTGACGTCATTTTCGTTTTACATAATTTTCTACGTGAAAATGACGGTCATTTTTACTTTCGTCATCTGACAAGACAAGCCTGACAGGGACTTCTATCTAGATGGAAAGTGACCGTCACGATTTTTTCGGTCATTTTTTTCGGTCACAACACTTTTAGATTTCATGATAATTATAAAATTAATTATTTTCATCGTGATTGTTTGAGTAAATTGGGAATTACAATATTAAGAACATTGGAATAAAGGAAGACAGGAATTTTTAATATTTTTTAAATTATAAACGTCGTATTATTATTTTTATTTTCTTCCGAATGGTGGCGGTGTTTGCAGTGTGTGCGCATGCGTAAATATGATATCGTGCGGTCAGTCATTTTCGTCATTTTTGCATCCGTCATGTGACGGTTCTGTTACGGTCACGTGACGGTCACACGACGGTCACGTTACAGCTTCACATCACTGGTCAGGACGTACACTGAAGTGCACTGAAGCTCGTTCCGTTATAGCAGTGCCATTGTACGGTATAGGACTAAAAGTAATATCGGAACAACACTTGCAGTACGCTTTATAGCCGCCATATTGCAGTACTTGCAGTCTAAAAAGGAACATAGCCTTGGCCAGGGGGTACAAGCCACCATAGTAAATGTTGAGGCAAAGTTTGCGCTGGTGGCGCTCGTAGTAGACGGTTAGAGAACTAATGCCTATGACATATATATATGCGTATGACATATATATATACAGATTACCCCCTCTCCATGGCCCCTGAAGCAGGTTCATTATTATTATTATTATTTCAATTCAAATGTCCCAGGATACAAAAATATAATAAAAATGCCAGTAAATTTGTGTATATAATATATTTCAAATATTTTGTATAATTATTCATCTCAATATATGACTATTTACAACATTCATATTTACACATCGAAATATTTAACAATAAGCTTTTAAATAAAAAAACACGCTTAAAAATTCTTTTTCTATTCGCGTATCACATAAAATTAATCAGTTATAACTTTGCAAAGTTTTAGCTGCACAATCGTTTTTTACATTACATATTTGACAAGCTTTCATGTTATAAACCAACTTAAAAACTGTTTTTCTATTCGCGTATAACATACAATTAGTCAGCTATAACTTTGCAAAGTTCTAACCGCACAACCAGTGTTTACATCAAATATTTAACGAGCTTTTATACGTAAAATAAACTTGAAAAATCTTTTTCTCTTCGCGGATCGCATAAAATTAATCAGTCAGAACTTTGCAAAGTTTTAGCTGCACAATCCGTTTTTACACCACATATTTGACAAGCTTTCATGTTGTAAACAAACTTAAAAATTCTTTTTCTATTCGCGTATCACATAAAATTATTCAGCTATAACTTTGCAAAGCTTTAACCGCACAACCAGTGTTTACATTAAATATTTGACGAGCTTTTATATGTAAAACAAACTTAAAAAATCTTTTTCTATTCGGGTATAACATAAAATTAATCAGTCAGAACTTTGCAAAGTTTTAGCTGCATAATCGGTTTTTACATCACATATTTCACAAGCTTTCATGTTATAAAGAAACTTAAAAATTGTTTTTCTATTCGCGTATCACATCAAATTTATCAGTCAGAACTTTCCAAAGTTTTAGCTGCACAATCAGTTTTTACATCACATATTTGACAAGCTCTCATATTATAAACAAACTTGAAAATTGTTTTTCTATTCGCGCATCACATAAAATTATTCAACTATAACTTTACAAAGCTTTAACCGCACAACCAGTGTTTACATTAAATATTTGACGAGCTTTTACATGTAAAACAAACTTAAAAAATCTTTTTTTATTCGCGTAGCACATCAAATTAATCAGTCCGAACTTTGCAAAGTTTTAGCTGCACAATCAGTTTTTACATCACATATTTGACAAGCTTTCATGTTATAAACAAACTTGAAAATTGTTTTTCTATTCGCGCATCACATAAAATTATTCAGCTATAACTTCGCAAAGTTTTAACCGTACAACCAGCATTTACATCAAATATTTAACGAGCTTTTATATATAAAACAATATTAACATTTTTCGCTAACATATATTTTTGTTCGAAGTGAAGCGAACACAAATGTCGATTTGTTACATGTACCGGAGAAACATTCAGCAGCTTAGGATTCCCACTTGCAGCAAGCCACTTTAAAAACTGATCAGACTCAGTCATGGGATTTGGGAATTTAAAGAAGCGTGTAGCCTCCGACGAACATCCCGCTACCAAACACTTCCTCGACATAGCTGTTACAAACAAAAAGTAGAAAGGATTTTTTTAGATTCATAATACTTATAAAAATAGTGCAGTCCGCCTTCAATATTATATATTTGCTTAAATTAACAAATATTCGGTTGAGAATTCAACTTGAGATCAAAATACGAGAAGAGGTTAGGTTAATAACAAAACGAGATATATTTACCTTGCTTCGGTGAAGACCAAAAATGATTATTAAAAGGAACGCCCAATACGATGCACTCGACTTTCCTGCAAACTGCACAATATATTTGCAAAAAGATAACAAAAAACACACCCGAGCGCACAAGACGCGCACACGTAACCACACGCAACAAACCAAGATGGCGGAATTTTGTTGCCATGGATACCATGGGTGAGTGCCGTGAGTGCGTGCGAGCGAGATGGAAAATCGACGCAATGGCTTATGGGTAGCGACACTAGCGCTCCTAGTAGACGGTTAAGGCAAAACTTTGCCTCACTCATCCCCATCTGTGCTTGGACCCCCTGGCCTTGGCGTCTCGGTTTCGGCAATATTTGTTGAGGTTATGTCGGTTTTGTTGTGTATCAGCAACGAATTCAGACGTACATAGAAGCACAATTCCTATGCCTCCAGACGAACTGGGGTACACGCGTTAGTTCTGCACCCCAGTAGCTAGAGGCGCTGGCGGCGCCGTATGCGTGTATTGTACACCAACGGCTCACCGATGTAACACCTAAATATTTTTCACCGTAGCTCCGCCTCTCGCTTCATCTCTCTCTTGCTCCCGGCCGCTTACGCACTGGGGTACTAGCACGGTCTCGCTCTATCACGCACTCTTTCTTAGGTCTCTCGCTTCATCTCTCTCTTGCTCCCGGCCGCTTACGCACTGGGGTACTCGCACGGTCTCGCTCTATCATCATTCTTCGCTCTCTCGCTTCATCTCTCTCTTGCTCCTTGCGGCTTATGCAGTGGGGTACTAGCACGGTCTCGCTCTATCATATACTCTTTCTCAGCTCTCTCACTTCTCTCCCCTCCAACTTCCAGTATCACACCACGAGTTAAAGGTCCATTGTCAGTCCGAGCCGGCACGTGCCTTTGTGTTCATTGTTTCCTTGGTTTTTGAAGATATTTAAAGGGTCTTTATGTAATTAAAATGCCGTCTCGGAACATTTGTGTATACCGTGGCTGCTCCAGCAGCAAATGGAAAGAACCACATGTCACGTTTCACCGTTTTCCATTAGATGAATCGACGTAAGTCTAGTTTATTGATTGAAAAACGATGTTTTATTTGAAAACATCTGTAGAGAGAGACACATTAATCCCACTGAAATTGAACAAATTAAAATTTCGTTATGAAACGCGTACGGAAAAAGATTAAATCCGTATAATTGCGGTCAAGTAGGTACAAAGGTTTGGTTTATTGGATATGATTCCCAGAGGTGCATTTTTTTAATAGCATGTTATGCCATGACACATTTTTGTTTTGTGCGTGCTTTAAATATGTGCGAGAGAGAGAAAGAGAGTCAGAAACGGCGACGTATACTTTTCTCTCTCTTGAGACCGCCCACTGGGCGTACGCTGTTTGACGTGACGTCACGATCCGATCACAGCGCCGCCAAGCGACAGTTTCTGTCCGAAAAAACTTGTCTCGGATCGAGGCATAGGAATTGTGCTTCTATGTACGTCTGAATTCGTTGGTATCAGTTACAGTGTATCGCGAAATAGTTCTCGATTGGATTATAACGATATAAAAAATAGATGCAATGATGACACCAGAAAAAAGGAGCAGGAACTTCGAAAACAAGTCAAACTGGAAAAAGTAGAAATAAATCCGCGAAGAAATTATGATTGCACACAGACTGAAGAATATTTTGTAACCAAGTTTTTGAACACATTTTATAAATACATAAATATTTTATAAAAATTCCAAGAATTATAGTCATTTTACGAAATGTATACACAAGATTTACAATTTCACATCAGTGACCCAGATAGACATTTGGCGTCACATTGTCGGCAACAGGACGGCACGAGAGAGCAAGCCGTGGTGTCAGTAAGCAGCTTTCTACTTCCGCATCAAGCTCTTTTCTAACGACACGATAATATATAATAATATCACAATATTTGCGCCAAAACTGAGCTACGCTTCAACTGCGCACTGACGTCTTATTTACGATATGCTGTATCGTCAAGTTGTCGTTAAAGTTGCAGCATATTTGCGTTACGCTCTGCTGCATAGTTGCAGCTTATATGCAGCACGGCCTGCAGCATATTCGCAGCGTTTTTGCAGCACAACGTGCTGCATATTCGCAGCGTTTTTACAGCACGTCGTGCTGCATATTCACAGCGTTTTGACAGCACGCCGTGCTGCATATTCGCAGCGTTTATGCAGCACGCCGTGCTCTATATTCGCAGCGTTTTTGCAGCACGTCGTGCTGCATATTCATAGCGTTTTTACAGCACACCGTGCTGCAAATTCGCAGCGTTTTTCCAGCACGGCGTGCTGCATATCCGCAGCGTTTTTACAGCACGCCGGGCTGCATATTCTCAGCGATTTTACAGCACGGCGTGTTGCATGTTCGCAGCGTTTTTGCAGCACGCCGTGCTGCATATTCGCAGCGTTTTTACAGCACGTCGTGCTGCATATTCGCAGCGTTTTTACAGCACGTCGTGCTGCATATTCGCAGCGTTTTTGCAGCACGGCGTGCTGCACATTTGCAGCGATTTTACAACACATTTACAGCACACTCTGCCGCGTATTTGTAGCATTTTTTCAGCATACCGTGGTGCATTTTTGCAGCACGCTGTGCCATCATCTAGCATCAGCTTGTGCTGTCAAGTTCAGGTATTACACGTAATAAATGATCTGCGACTGAGATCGTATTGAAAAATTTAGGGAACTCAGTCACATGAAATGAAAAAAAACTTTTTTTTTAAATTCATTTTTATGCCCTATAAAGTTTTGTGCACCTAGTATTCAAAGTAGCAAATTAAATATCCTCGATAATACCCGAGTCAAGGACAAATGCAAAAAATTCAAAATGCAAAAAAGTACGTTATAAATATAGCCAAGCAAATAAATTCAAAATTATTTATATATTATCATGTCAGTCAGCATTTGAGCGGGCATTATTCAAACATGAAAGAAAATTTTGTGGGATATATTTTTTTTTACACCGGTCCTTTCATTGTCAAGTGCGCAAGTTGATGTAACATATTCTCATACTAATTACTAAAAATAAAACGTGGAACACTTTTCATAAAAACTTTTTATTCCCAGATTTTCATTTCTCTACAAGAAATTGCACGCTTATACGCGGTATAACCCGGTTTATATAAATATAATACTAATAAGTATATATAATAGTCCTAATTTTTTATTTTTTGCATTGTGTCTCCCGTGGTTCGAATTAGAGTTTGATTGGGTCCTTTCCAGCTACGGCATGATGCAAAACATCTAGTACATTTCTTATCTCAACAACCAATCAGAGCAATTGAATATAGCGGAATTCTACATGTGTCGGACCGTGCCTGGCTGTGTTCTAATTGGAAGGCACCCTCAGTTTCTATTGCAGCTTAAGAGGAGGCTAAATACCGACATTTTTCGTGTGAGCGAGAGAGAGAAAGCATCATAGGGGTCGTGAGAGCAAGACAGAGGTCCGAATGTCGCCTTTAGCCTCCTCTTAAGGACCGGACACAATGAAAAGAATAAGAAATAGCAATAAGAAATAAGAAATAGCACAGCATTGCAACCAAGACACAATAGGTGCGTGCTGTTGCGTGCGCGAACGGCAAACACATAACCTCAATCATTAAAGCTGTGATGCTGTGAAAACATTTTTAGAAACATTTTTTAGTAGGTATATGTTATTAAAAAAATAAAAAGCCTTATATTTTTTTCATTTAAAAAACACGTTAATTTTCCAACTTTTTAAACTTTATATAATAATGAGTCATTTAATTGTGATTTAATGACTTGTTACCCGTGTAATGGATATTTTACTTAATTCGATTGCAAGATATTTCAAGCCTCAAATTACAAATAGTAATCATCGTAATAACATATATTATAAATAAAATACACATACATTACCCACGGTCGTGATATATATAAGGCATAATAAACGTAAAGTACATAGTTGAAATTCCTTTTTGGCAGAAATCAGTTAAGTTACGGCTGTTATTATTATTATTATTATTATTATTATTATTATTATTATTATCAGTTTCATCACTACAAAATAATTACGAAAAAAGATAATTTGAATATACCGCCACACTTCAACACCGTGACAGCAAAAATTTTATTTCCTATTGACAACAAATCTGTAATTATTATTTACAAGTTAGTTGCCATATTAATAATTATTGGCACGGTTATCTCACGTCATGCATTGCGAGAATAACTTCAAAAGTATCACGTAATTTCATTGCCGGAATTTTTTAAAAGTGGCATCTGCCAGTTTCGTCAAACACCAATATGGAATTGGAGCATCTAGTACTCTTAGATGAAAATCTATATGGCGGCATAAAGAGCACATACTGTGAGAAAAATTTGTAAAGTGTAAATAGTAAATTTGTAAATAGTCATATGAAAATAAGTTTTTATATACTCATATAGTAATTAACATGCGTATAGCAATTTCTTTACACGTGTAGTACATTTGAAATAATTTGAACTGAAATTAATAAGACACTATTAATTTTATAATCACACACCTTATTTGGAAACTAATATACATTTATGAATATTCTTAGCCTACTCCGCATATTTCTCAGAAGTGTTTAAGTTTTTGATACACAATGGACACACATGAATACAATTTTGTATTGTTCGGTTTTGAAAAATGCAACACAAGAGCTTGGGACATTTGCCCGTAATCGGTAAAAAATTGCAATATTCTTTAGAATATTCCAACCGGACTTTTAAAAATTCAAATAACGGTCGATTACAAATTATACCTGCAATGAAATAGAAAAAATCGTCTTATTAAGATTAGTATGTGCATTTGGATATTACAAAACTGGTGTATTAATTGCATCATCATACACTCATCACTTACATTTTTAACCTTATAAATAATATTTCAATGGGACTCGTTGCCTCTTGCATTTTACTACTGATATATCGTATGAGAAAGGAGAATTCATAAGTAGTCGTTGGCGTCATAGTTAGCGTGTTAGGTAGTTTGGTAGGATTGGTAGGATTGATAGGCAGATCGAAGGCTCGAATTCCTGACCCGGAGGCTACTATTGAAATACTAAATTCGACCACTTGAATTTACTAATTTAAATTCGTTCACGTCGTTCACGTGTATTTCTTGATAAGAAATCATTGATTATCAATTATTGTTAAAAAGTACGCACTTGAAAGAACGTACCAGAATCGATCAAATACATATTAGATATTTTAAACAGATACGTTATAAGTTATAGAATTCTGCTGTGATGTATGTTGAGTATGGGCATGTAGTAGAAAGACCCGAGCATTGTGAAGTTGTCAGCCACCATGAAAATAGAGTGACCAAGCAACACCCAAATAACCCGGATACTCTAAACCACACACCCGTGCATTGGGGGATCTACAGTTTTACGTGGAATCCAAACCATGCATTCACACGATGCACTCTACACATTCACACTAGTAATATAATACATATCCTTAATGTACGCATGAACATAACAGGCTTACAAGAAGCCACGGAAACTTATTTATTCTCCACAAATCGATCTTCAACGATCTGTGTTATTCACATTCGATTGTGCACAAGCTGCGATGCAAAAACTAAGCTTCTGGACATTCGAATGCGAAGATCGAGGGAAAACTATTTGTAGAGAAAGAAGGAAGCTGCCGAGCCACGAGAAGTTCAAATGTATTAACGAAGGTCTCGTTGCATACGATTGAAAGACAACCCCCGTTTGCTTCATATCTCGATTCTTCACAATCCTTATCCTCTTCACTTTACATTGTACACACGGTTAGTTGAACACATTCTCTTTACTACACGATTCTTCCTCCTCTACAATCTTCCACGATCGGAACGACACATCCCTATCCTCAACATCGTCTCGGTCCTTTACAAAGTATCTTGTTGGCAAAATCTACACGACTGAGCGATTATCTGGAGTCGGTAAGGAAGGAATCTCGATACTTTGTGGCGAGACAGTGAAACGCCGACTCCGGGGCTCTCATGCGATTGCTCATGATCACTGTTCGACCGTGCTCATGATCAATGAAATATTAATGAGACTTACCAATTTATATGAATGAAATGAAAAAGTCTTATGTTATTGTTAAAATATTGTAAAATTCGGACGCACGCGATCGCAGAGCAGCGTTCCGTAAAAGTAGATATGTAAGTCTAATTAATATTCCATTCATCATGAGATATCGCATGAGAGCCCCTACGTCGGCGCTTCAACGTCTCGCTACAAAGTATCGAGAGTCCTTCCTTACCGGCTCCAGATAATCGCTCAGTCGTGCATATTTTGCCCATAAGATACTTTGTGGGCAATAGATAGATCGTCGGGAATAGAAATATGTCGTAAACAACGAGGGAAATCGGCATGTGTTTGAAATGTGGATAAACAATTTGTGGCAAATATCGATGTGTTGAAAAACATTATTGAGAATTGAGCTCCGTAGTAATAAAAATGTATGCAACTAAGCTTTTGTAAAATCTATTTGAGGAGAATCGGGATGTGTGGAAAAGAGACATGGTGGAGAATCTAGCTGTATAGTAATGACGATATGTGCAACTGAGTTTGTGTATAATCAAAAATGGAGAGTCCATTTGTGGAGGATCGAAATGTGTGGAAAAGGGATTGTAAAGCAAAGAATCGTGCATTAAAGAGAATGTGTGCAACTGACTTTGTGCGCTATTAGGGTTATCATCCGTTCGGATTTGTCCGGCTTTTTTTACTTTAGGATGAAAAATTTGTAATGAATGTTTCATTTTTACATTCAATTACTTAAACGTAAAATAAACGTATTAAATCAGGCTTCAATCTTCATTCAATTACATGTAACTATAGTTCAAAAAAAATAATAATCTGTTTTATCAATCAACTTTACTAGTTCAAACATAAAATTTTATTAATTTTACTAATTTTAGAAATAATAAATCTGAAGAGGATCCGAATTAGGATCGAAACGTTATACCAAAAAAATTGTCCACTGTCATTTGGACCCACTGGCCGAATCGCAGCCGATTCTTCCTTCACTATTGTCTCTCTACGGCCGCATACCTAAATCACCACTTGAATTAACTGGCTCAAAACTCGACGAAAATGACCTTCTTCAACGAGATTCTGCAATTATTTGGTTGCATCATCCTCGCAGCCTTTAAACATTGGAAACGCAATAACACCGCTAAAACTCGCTACCACCAACAACTACGGTTTTTATTAAAATGCAGACAAGAAGGCCTCATACCTAAACACATCTATTCACAGAACATAAACAACATTCTAATTTTTAACAACCGAAATAAATTCAAACTCAAAACGGTCTTACACAAAACTTACAAATCTTTACTCAACATAGAGATTGACGACCTAAATTACAAAATTAAAATACTCAACAAAAAGATTCAAAAAAACACAGAATTAATCGCAAAAACTCCAAAACACATACACGAAAAATTCTTCAAATTTGAACAAATTAGACTGAACAGAATATCAAAAGAATTCTTTGACAAACACCAAAAGAAATTAAGTAATCTCAGATATGAAAGAACACAAAATATCCACCAACACATTTTTAATTACGATGAATTCCTAAGAACAATCACATCACAATCAAATCAGAATCGAGAAAACATAAATGATCCAAACCAACATCAAAGAAAGAAACCAACATCACAAATCAATCTTTTTAATTCAGCCACATCAAACAATACTCAACATAACACAAACAATAACATAACTAATGACCCATTAACCAACATAGAATCAACAATCTCAAACAACAAAGTTAAAGAATGGCTGATCAATCTATCAAACATAGACATTCCCACACACATATCAACCTTTTTATCATTGGGTGAAAAATTCAGCTTTCCATATCTAAAACCGACAGATATCAAAACATACATCTATAAAACCATCTCAGAGTTTGAATCCAAAATAGATTACTTATTGGAAAAACCAATACAAGAAGAAATTAGAAAGAAATTCACCAAATTAATTGATAAAGTAAAAACTCCAAACTCATTCTTCAACACGAACAAAATAATCAAAGATACATCCATCTTTCTTAAAAACAATCCTCAATTAATCATTACAAGAGCAGATAAAGGAAACTCAACTGTTATATTGGACAAACTAGACTACATCACCAAAACTGATAATCTACTTGCAGACGAAACCACATATAAAATCACAAATAAAAATCCACTTAACAGACTACAAAAAGGCGTAAACCAAATTCTTACGAGATGGAAAAATCTTAAAATAATAGACGAAACCACACAGAAACATTTAAAAGCAGAAAACTGTAATTTAGCACGATTATACTGCCTTCCAAAAATTCACAAACATAACTATCCGCTACGTCCAATCGTATCTTCTATTAATAGTCCTACACATAAATTGGCCGAATTCATTCAAACTAAACTCTCAAAATTAATAGACACAACAAACTCACACGTTAAAGACAGTTTCTCATTTAAAAGATTGGTATCGAACATCTTTATACCCGATAACTACCAACTCATTTCCTTCGATGTCATCTCACTTTACACCAATGTACCTTTGGAATTAGTCATACAAAGCCTCCAAAAAAGATCAGATCTCTTCTCTGAAAAATTTCCACTAAACGAAGTAATAAAAACAATAGAATTCATAATGTTCTCAACCTACTTCACCTTTAACGACAAAATATATCAACAAATATTCGGCTTGCCAATGGGTTCACCGTTAGCCCCGATATTATCAAACATTGTAATGATCGACTTAGAAACCAACTGCTTAGAAAAACTGAAGTTCACGATACCAATCTACAAAAGATACGTAGACGATATTATTATGGCTCTGCCTACGGACAAAATCGATTCAACACTTAACATCTTTAATTCATACCACACTAAACTACAGTTCACAGTTGAAGTAGAAACAAACAACAAATTACCATTTCTAGATATCTTGCTAATCCACAAAAATAACTCAATAATCACAGACTGGTACAGAAAACCGACTTGGTCAGGTCGATTCATAAACTTTTTCTCTCACCACCCTCTTACGCAAAAAAAAGGAATTATCATGATGTTGGTAGACAGAGCGATAAAACTATCACACGCATCCTTCCACCAAAAAAACATTGAACTAATCAAAAACACAATGACACAAAACTGTTACCCAATCTCCTTCACAGAAAAAATAATAAACCAAAGGCTAAGATTAATTCATTCACAATCAAATAACGACAACGCATTCGACTCCTCCAGATTAATAAATTTACCCTATACTGAAAATATTCACCACCAACTAATCCGCCTTTTTCGACAATTCAATATAACACTAGTCACTAACAACCAACACAACATTCACTCCATCACCGGTTCCACAAAAGATAAAATAGATAACATGGATAAATCAAACGTAGTTTACCAAATCGATTGTAATGATTGTGATGCATTGTACATAGGACAAACAAAAAGATACTTAAAAACGAGAATCAACGAACACAAAAATAGTCTAAAACACACTAACACAATAAATACAGCGTTAGCAAAACACGGAATAGAACTAAAACACAATTTTAAATTTGACGACGTTAAAATTTTAAATAATGAAAAATGGCTCAAAAAGCGATTAATTCTGGAAATGATACAAATTAAAGCACACCCCAAAGCAATCAATTTTAGAACCGACATCGACAAACTAAGCAGCATATATAATTCAATAATTTAATAATACTCAAAATAATAACGGGAAAACCTCAAATTACCATCCACCAATTGAAAATTCATTACCAAATCTAACAGTTATCAATTTAAACCCGATCCAAAACCGGTTAACATAACCAGTCCGGCAAGAAAAATCACTAACGGCAAACTTCCCCAACCATGAAAAACCACCCCCACTTTTCAATACTCAATCACACTACCCCATTAATATAAATACCTCCTCACTCGCCTCAATACTCAGTCGCTACTTAGCTCTCGAATCGCCATGTAATGAAAACTGTTAATTTTGATCACAAATGAATCTTGGAAATTATCAAACATGAAATTCATAGGTAAATAACACATACACAAAAGTCTCAAAAAAAAAAAAAAAAAAAAAAAAAAAAAAAAAAAAAAAAAAAAAAAAAACTAAGCAATAAAATATCAAAATCCTCCTTCTCACAGACACCAAGGATCACAAAAAAATGACCCGTCTTTATACAATAAATTCATAATGAATATTATCCAAGATTCATTAAATGACCAAAAAAAAAAAATTACCCGTACAAATTCAGGTCAGTCAGGACAGATAACATTTAAGCCTATAATGTAAAACATATCATACAAAATAAGACAAAAAAGAATGTAATTTTAGAAATAATAAATCTGAAGAGGATCCGAATTAGGATCGAAACGTTATACCAAAAAAATTGTCCACTGTCATTTGGACCCACTGGCCGAATCGCAGCCGATTCTTCCTTCACTATTGTCTCTCTACGGCCGCATACCTAAATCACCACTTGAATTAACTGGCTCAAAACTCGACGAAAATGACCTTCTTCAACGAGATTCTGCAATTATTTGGTTGCATCATCCTCGCAGCCTTTAAACATTGGAAACGCAATAACACCGCTAAAACTCGCTACCACCAACAACTACGGTTTTTATTAAAATGCAGACAAGAAGGCCTCATACCTAAACACATCTATTCACAGAACATAAACAACATTCTAATTTTTAACAACCGAAATAAATTCAAACTCAAAACGGTCTTACACAAAACTTACAAATCTTTACTCAACATAGAGATTGACGACCTAAATTACAAAATTAAAATACTCAACAAAAAGATTCAAAAAAACACAGAATTAATCGCAAAAACTCCAAAACACATACACGAAAAATTCTTCAAATTTGAACAAATTAGACTGAACAGAATATCAAAAGAATTCTTTGACAAACACCAAAAGAAATTAAGTAATCTCAGATATGAAAGAACACAAAATATCCACCAACACATTTTTAATTACGATGAATTCCTAAGAACAATCACATCACAATCAAATCAGAATCGAGAAAACATAAATGATCCAAACCAACATCAAAGAAAGAAACCAACATCACAAATCAATCTTTTTAATTCAGCCACATCAAACAATACTCAACATAACACAAACAATAACATAACTAATGACCCATTAACCAACATAGAATCAACAATCTCAAACAACAAAGTTAAAGAATGGCTGATCAATCTATCAAACATAGACATTCCCACACACATATCAACCTTTTTATCATTGGGTGAAAAATTCAGCTTTCCATATCTAAAACCGACAGATATCAAAACATACATCTATAAAACCATCTCAGAGTTTGAATCCAAAATAGATTACTTATTGGAAAAACCAATACAAGAAGAAATTAGAAAGAAATTCACCAAATTAATTGATAAAGTAAAAACTCCAAACTCATTCTTCAACACGAACAAAATAATCAAAGATACATCCATCTTTCTTAAAAACAATCCTCAATTAATCATTACAAGAGCAGATAAAGGAAACTCAACTGTTATATTGGACAAACTAGACTACATCACCAAAACTGATAATCTACTTGCAGACGAAACCACATATAAAATCACAAATAAAAATCCACTTAACAGACTACAAAAAGGCGTAAACCAAATTCTTACGAGATGGAAAAATCTTAAAATAATAGACGAAACCACACAGAAACATTTAAAAGCAGAAAACTGTAATTTAGCACGATTATACTGCCTTCCAAAAATTCACAAACATAACTATCCGCTACGTCCAATCGTATCTTCTATTAATAGTCCTACACATAAATTGGCCGAATTCATTCAAACTAAACTCTCAAAATTAATAGACACAACAAACTCACACGTTAAAGACAGTTTCTCATTTAAAAGATTGGTATCGAACATCTTTATACCCGATAACTACCAACTCATTTCCTTCGATGTCATCTCACTTTACACCAATGTACCTTTGGAATTAGTCATACAAAGCCTCCAAAAAAGATCAGATCTCTTCTCTGAAAAATTTCCACTAAACGAAGTAATAAAAACAATAGAATTCATAATGTTCTCAACCTACTTCACCTTTAACGACAAAATATATCAACAAATATTCGGCTTGCCAATGGGTTCACCGTTAGCCCCGATATTATCAAACATTGTAATGATCGACTTAGAAACCAACTGCTTAGAAAAACTGAAGTTCACGATACCAATCTACAAAAGATACGTAGACGATATTATTATGGCTCTGCCTACGGACAAAATCGATTCAACACTTAACATCTTTAATTCATACCACACTAAACTACAGTTCACAGTTGAAGTAGAAACAAACAACAAATTACCATTTCTAGATATCTTGCTAATCCACAAAAATAACTCAATAATCACAGACTGGTACAGAAAACCGACTTGGTCAGGTCGATTCATAAACTTTTTCTCTCACCACCCTCTTACGCAAAAAAAAGGAATTATCATGATGTTGGTAGACAGAGCGATAAAACTATCACACGCATCCTTCCACCAAAAAAACATTGAACTAATCAAAAACACAATGACACAAAACTGTTACCCAATCTCCTTCACAGAAAAAATAATAAACCAAAGGCTAAGATTAATTCATTCACAATCAAATAACGACAACGCATTCGACTCCTCCAGATTAATAAATTTACCCTATACTGAAAATATTCACCACCAACTAATCCGCCTTTTTCGACAATTCAATATAACACTAGTCACTAACAACCAACACAACATTCACTCCATCACCGGTTCCACAAAAGATAAAATAGATAACATGGATAAATCAAACGTAGTTTACCAAATCGATTGTAATGATTGTGATGCATTGTACATAGGACAAACAAAAAGATACTTAAAAACGAGAATCAACGAACACAAAAATAGTCTAAAACACACTAACACAATAAATACAGCGTTAGCAAAACACGGAATAGAACTAAAACACAATTTTAAATTTGACGACGTTAAAATTTTAAATAATGAAAAATGGCTCAAAAAGCGATTAATTCTGGAAATGATACAAATTAAAGCACACCCCAAAGCAATCAATTTTAGAACCGACATCGACAAACTAAGCAGCATATATAATTCAATAATTTAATAATACTCAAAATAATAACGGGAAAACCTCAAATTACCATCCACCAATTGAAAATTCATTACCAAATCTAACAGTTATCAATTTAAACCCGATCCAAAACCGGTTAACATAACCAGTCCGGCAAGAAAAATCACTAACGGCAAACTTCCCCAACCATGAAAAACCACCCCCACTTTTCAATACTCAATCACACTACCCCATTAATATAAATACCTCCTCACTCGCCTCAATACTCAGTCGCTACTTAGCTCTCGAATCGCCATGTAATGAAAACTGTTAATTTTGATCACAAATGAATCTTGGAAATTATCAAACATGAAATTCATAGGTAAATAACACATACACAAAAGTCTCAAAAAAAAAAAAAAAAAAAAAAAAAAAAAAAAAAAAAAAAAAAAACTAAGCAATAAAATATCAAAATCCTCCTTCTCACAGACACCAAGGATCACAAAAAAATGACCCGTCTTTATACAATAAATTCATAATGAATATTATCCAAGATTCATTAAATGACCAAAAAAAAAAATTACCCGTACAAATTCAGGTCAGTCAGGACAGATAACATTTAAGCCTATAATGTAAAACATATCATACAAAATAAGACAAAAAAGAATGTAATTTTAGAAATAATAAATCTGAAGAGGATCCGAATTAGGATCGAAACGTTATACCAAAAAAATTGTCCACTGTCATTTGGACCCACTGGCCGAATCGCAGCCGATTCTTCCTTCACTATTATAAAATAATAATCTTTTTTTTGCCAATCAACTTGACTAGTTTAAACATGAAATAATATTTTCTGTTAATCAACTTTACCGTTCAAACATAAAATTAAAATTTGTTTTAATCAATCAACTTTACTAGTTCAAACATCGATTAATAATCTTTTTTATCAATCAACTGTACCAGTGAAAACATGAAATAATACTTTTGTTTTATCGACCGACTTGTCTACTTCAAACATAAAATACCTTTCTTTTAGCAATTAACTAGTTCAAATATAAAATAATAATATTTTTTATCAATCAACTTGACTAGTTCAACAAAACTAATTTTTTTCATTAATCAACTTGACTTGTTCAAACAGAACATAATGATATTTTTTTTATCAATTAACTTGACGAGTCCAAACTTAAAATATTAATCATTTATCAATGAACTTGACTTGTTCAAACATAAAATAATATTTTTTTTTAATCAGTCAACATGACTACTTTAAATATAAAATGATAACCTTTTTTTTTATCAATCGACTTCTAGTGCAAACATTAAATAATAATCTTTTTTGATTAATCAACTTCACTCGTTCAAACAAAAAATCATATTTTTTTTCATCAATCAACTTCATTTGTCAACAAACAAACAATAATTATTTTTTTCTATCAATCAACTTTACTAGACTAAACATAAAATAATAATCTTTTTTTTTATCAACCAACTTGATTAGTCCAAACATAAAATAATAATTTTTGTTTATCAATCAATTAACTTTTTGAATTCATTAAAATGGCTGAACTTTCTTTGAAAAGTCCGGCTTCTTGTCAAGACTTATCGAATTTTTAAATGTAACCCTATAAGCAATCGAATGTGAAGGATAGAGATTGTGGAGAATCGTTATGTGAAGCAAACGGGGGGCAGCCGAATGAACTTTTTTCTCCAAAGGAGACCCAAGTGACAGAAAATGTTACAAACAAAAGTCTCTCAAATTATATGTATCAGAACTTAAGTCAAAAGATGAGTTTATCAACTTAGAGAAGTTTGAAAAACTCGACAAAAAATGTTAAACATTTTTTCACTCCTTACGCGTGTCTTCATCTATGTCGGTATCGATGCTCGGTGACCGGCTGACGTCGGCTTCGCTCATCAGATCGCCGCTGTCTATGCTGCTTACATCGCCGATGTCTTCGCTGCTTACATCGTCGATGTCTTTGCTGTTTACATCGTTGATGTCTTTACTGTTTCGATTCGTCAAGTTTTTGCTGCTTCGATTCGTCAAGTTTTTGCGGCTTCGATTCAAGTCTTTGCTGCTTCGATTCGGCAAGTCTTTGCTGCTTAGATTCGTCAAGTCTTTGCTGCTTCGATTCGTCAAGTCTTTGCTGCTTCGAGTCGTCAAGTCTTTGCTGCTTCGATTCGTCAAGTCTTTGCTGCTTCGATTCGTCAAGTCTCTGCTGCTTCGACTCGTCAAGTCTTTGTTGCTTCGATTCGTCAAGTCTTTGTTGCTTCGATTCGTCAAGTCTTTGTTGCTTCGATTCGTCAAGTCTTTGTTGCTTCGATTCGTCAAGTCTTTGCTGCTCCGATTCGTCAAGTCTTTGCTGCTTCGATTTGTCAAGTCTTTGCTGCTTCGATTCGCCAAGTCTGTGCTGCTTCGATTCGTCAAGTGTTTGCCGCTTCGATTCATCAAGTCTTTGCTGATTCGATTCGTCAAGGTTCCGGAATCCGGTTGACTGCGTTCACTCTGCCGGGAGCGGTTGCGACTGCGGTTTCTAGCAATGGGTTGCAGATTCGTCAAGTCTTTGCTGATTCGATTCGTCAAGGTTTCGGAATCCGGTTGACTGCGTTCACTCTGCCGGGAGCGGTTGCGACTGCGGTTTCTAGCAATGGGTTGCAAAGTATCGCTATTATCATAATCAGATTCGATATAATCTCTTCGACGAGCTCGAGAAAGTTGCGTTTGTTCCATTTCGGCTTCTATCTTATACATGGCGTTACGATGACGCTGCTTGGCAGTTCTCAGTGCATTCGTCATTGCATCTGAAAACTCTGCCCATAGCGGTCTTGGGAAATGACGATTGTTTGCAACTGCAGCTGTTTGCAATAACAAAATTCATCAATATATAAAAATTTGATCGTGCATTTTCAAATAATGGAAAATGTTATTTCGATGTACCATAGAGTGCTTTGGCAAGTCTCGTTTTTGAGAGGCCCAACGTATTTCCGTCGCGGCCAAGCCACGTCACAAATGGAGCCATCGAGTCCTCTAGGCTATTCTTCACGATATCGTTCACTGTCTCCCCGATATTTTGGCCACCGAACGATCCCAAGTATCTGACCTGAGACATAGAAAAGCCAAAAGTACCCATTACAAAAGAGCTCAATAACAAGTTTTTGGATCACAATCCAGGCAGTTTTTTCGCGTACTTACGACATTTTGATATTCATCGAATGAAATCTCTTCGAAATCATGTACTTGCTGGTTATTTGATATTGGCAGCAAGTCGGGTTTGGTAGGGAACTCCGTCGATCGTTCGCGTTCGAAGACGTCTACCATTTTTATCATTTGTTTTCGCAATAATCTGTACATTAAGGTTTGGGATAGATCAACATATTAAAACATTGGCGTACAGGCACATTAGGGCGTCCGTCCTTTTCCAAGTGGGGTTTGCTTTTGCATGCGTCTCGTGAATTTTACGTTTTTACGATACAAAATCAAATTCAATGCTCTACAAAGAAGATTTTTCATGTTTTTAAAATAAATTGATGCCTTCAAAAGTCATTCAAGGTTAATGTTGGGTTATTAGCTGACCTCATCGTTTGTTATTTTTCTTTTTTTTCCGCTATATATCTATTGATCAAAAACGATTGACTAAAAATTAACATATTTCTGTATACTTTTTAGTACTCAAATTGTTTTTTTCCCATTCACTTGGTACATGTAATGCGAATAAACGGAAAAAGTTTAACAAAATCATATTTTAAATGTATTTTTCCGATTTGTACCCCAACGCCATCTATCAGTCATCGATTAGAACTTTAATTAATAGTCATATTTTTCGAATTTCCGGTTTTGACCATGGTCAGCATTAGCTCCAAATCAAGATTTACAATCCTCGAAAGCTCTTTATCAATACAGGACAATTGATTAGCCCTCCATGTTTCCACTGGATCCTTAAGGAACCAGTCGAAATTTGAAACTCAAATTTCTTCCTTATGAATAGAGGAGCGGGCTTCGGCTACTCGCCCGTAAAATTCGAAGTAGTAGTGGAGACTCAAGGTCCGAGAAATGCCCGAGCGTGGCAATTTACCTGCAAACGCCAGCAAGTGCAAATCACGGCCGTTCCCTAAAAGAGTCAGTATACACACGGCGTCAGTATTTTCGAAGGTAAGTGACTAAATTTTTTCGGCTTTTCTGGTAGTTTTTCTGTGTATTTATGGTTCTGTATTCTGTGTATTCGGTAAAATACAAAAAATTATTAAAATCCATATTCATTGTTTATTTTATAAGTTTTTTTGAAAAAATTCAGAATTCATCGATAATTACTTTTATTGATTTTCTTGGTCTTTTAATTATATCAATTTTTTCTTTATTAAATCGATTTTTTCCAAAAATCTAAAAAAAAAATGAACATGGGTTCATTTTTGGAAAAATTCGAAAAGTTCTCGATGATAACCACTTTCGATTTTCGTTTTTATTGATTTCTTATTAATTTCGAAGTTTTCTTAACACCCTACAAGTTTTTCATAATGATGTTATGAGAAATAATGCTTGCTATAATTGTTTTTTGTTGAAAGTGAAAAAAAGAAATGGAAAACATAAAACATCCACTCTGAAAAAATTTTAGGATTTGCAAAAAATGTCAAAGTTTGATAAATAAAAAATAAAAAAACAATTAAAAATGGTTATAATCAAGAAATTTTCGATTTTTTCCAAAAATCTTTAATAAAAACAGATAAAGATGGGTTTCATCATTTTCTTTGTATTTTTTTTTTCAAAAGTACATTCAAAAATAATAATTTTTAAACAGAAAACGTTTTGATAAGACAAATTTAAAAAAAGTTATAGCTATTTGAAAATAAAAAGCCAATTTCTTCTTGAAAAATTCCCAACTTTTTATTTTGTTACTTTTTATGTTCTTGATAGGGTAGAAAGAGATTTAAAAATTTCAGCCAAATCAAAAGGGGTCGGGTTATAAAGTGGTCTGTATGGCGTGGAATGCCCCATAAAGAAATGATAACTATAGAAAATATTCAAAAAACGAAGATTTTGACCATGAGCAACCTGTAATAAATTTTGAAAGGGTGAATTTACTAACAGAAACAACAAAACTTTTTTGTAGAGCGTTCAATTTCCTATCAAAATATGCATCGTTCATTGTTCTAGCTGCATTTGTTTCAGAGCAAACAAATTGAATGTCAAGACTGCAAAAATCCTATGTTATTTAAATGGGAAATGTATCATGTTGGGGCACGTGTTAATATAAAAATTAAGCGCTTATTTCGGTTAAATATATTTTTTTTTAATAGCAAAAACTGAAACTTCAGGGAGCGCATGCAAAAGAAACCAAATTGGCAAATCACGGACGACCTATTGCACATATACACGTGCACTAGCACTGTTATCGATATAGATCGTGGTCACAATATATTAGTGATTTGCCATACGCACGGTACTTCCTTTCTCAGGGATTCGGAATTCGATCTAAATTATAGAAAATTCCAAAACAGTTTTAATTATGTAACCGCAGACAACAATTAAGACTTATTTTACAGTACATACATAAACAGTATATACAGTATATACATAAACATACCTTATTTCTTTCCGTAACATTTTAATGGAATCTTTTGTTGCATAGTTCAACGGTGATTGCGGCTGGTACGGCAGTTGCGGTACGTTTTGCCATAGGCTTTGTTCATTTTGGTACGGAAGAATGCCATTGGCCTGGTTGTCACTGCGGCCTGATTGACATTGCCCGTATGGTCTCGGCACGTAGAATTGTGGGTCTGGTAACGGTTGAAAACCGCTGTTACGTGGCAAGGATGAGGCAGCGACTGAAAAATTTTGCTCATATGAACGAGCGTTTCTTGGAAGCGTGCTGGCAGTGGGGACCGTTTTGTTTACGCCATTTGGTGTCGTTCCGTCAGACTTGTCAGCTTGCGTCGGTGAACGCAAATGATTGGTCACAGTGTGTGGTATTGACGTATGGTCACGAGATTCCGTTCGTCGGGAATATTGCGGAAGCTGCAATAGACTCGTTTCATACTGCCCGCATGGTTGAGCGTGCTCAATTTGATTATCAAATTCGGAATTTCTTCCATTGATTGATGCTGGTATTCCGTTTTCCGCTGTTGTGTTTGTTGTTGTCGATATATTTAAATCGTTATGACAACGGATATTATCGTTTGTTGTTGATGTCTGCTTCGATTGTATCAAAATATTTTGTGATTCCTGATGAGGAAGTTGTGAACTGACGAGTTCAGTGTATGTTTTTGGTAATGCCTATGAGTAACAGAAAAGAGTACATGACGATACGAGTGCGATGAAACTTTTTCTGACGAGTGTAAGTTTGTAGCATGAGCCGAAGGCGAATGTTGTAATCACACGAGTTGAGAAAAAGTTTCTCGGACGAGTTTTGTACAAATTTTTATTGCAAGAGTGCGTAACGGCCCAGTGAAATAAATAAAGTTTTGGCAAATGCATCAAGTTGTAGAAATTTTAAATAACTACGAGGTTATAAAATGCGAACGTTCTCATCACTAATTATATGGTTCATGTATGCTGAGAGTTGATCATCTTCGTAGCCTAAAGACCCGTCCATATTACGCCGGATATCGTTTATTGCTTCTCCAACGGTACGATTGTTGGTACTTTGTCCCGTTGTATCTAGAGGGCTTTCCTCTGATGATGGAGTGTCCACAGAAGGCACGTAAGATGCCAGATATGGCGGTGGACGGGTAGTCCGTGAGGGCCGGTCGTGACTAGCCATTCTGATAAGGTACAAAGCAAAAATTAATACCAATCAACTTTTTATCCCAGATTAGCTGTTTGTCGTTATTACAAATTGTATCAAAAGTATTGCGGACATGACAATAGGTTCATCCCTTCTTATTTCCCTCTACGATTCACTTGGCCAACAAAACGGCGCAAATAGCCATATCAATTGCAAAAATATTGAAATGACAACTCGATATTCATCTGATAGTTTGCACTAAATAGAGATGCAAAAAAAAACTGTGTTATTACAACAGAATAAAATCAAAGTATGAACAACTCCAGTGATGAGAATTGAATTTTGCTCGGAACGCGACTTTTTAATAATTTAATTTCGACAAAGTCTTCCAATCCAACTATTCGAAATTTTATGAGTATGTCGTTGACTATGCTCTTTCACAATTGGTATTGTTTCAGAAGAAGGACTCGGGAAAAAAAAATTCCATACACCCGTTTAGCTATGGCGGACTGACAAATTTACGAATCCTCCAACACATTGTTTTTAAACATCGATTTATTTTGTCAATATCAATTTTTGCTTTTCATTATCGAACAATACGGTTTTTATGTTAAATATGCTATGCTATATTTAGACCGATAATACTTACACATATTTGAATAACGCGTTGGTGTTTCAATAATTGCTGGTATTGTGCATAGTAGCTACAACAAATGTACCATCAGCGACAACTTCATCATTATTTTCATCGAAATGTCGTGGAATCCATAAAGGCATGGCATAACCCTTTGCCAAGACATCGATTAATCTCACTAAAGATGTCTTCCGATCCAAGTCTGTGCACTTGAAGAATCCTACTTTGTTTGATGGATATCCGGTGTCGAAGAAGGGTAGTGTGGAAGCAAATTTTTTGACAACCAAGTATTCCATGTTCTCGTAAATAACGATGTTTTCAACAAAGCAGATTGTACAATCATTGAGCACACAGCAGCGGTTTCGACGTTTAGTATCGAAAACAAATTTCGGTGTCTTCACACACCGATATTGAACAACGTCGTTAGCAGTGATGCCTTCTGGAATTGGCCCAGCAAAATGTCGGTCCTTCATAGATGCAGCTTCGTTCTGATGCTTTTGGCGACGGGAATCGATTATGTGAGAATGTTCCTCCCTCCGGTTCGCAATTTGCTGCAGTGACAGATGGGGTTTCCTGACGGATCGACGATAAATTGGCATGGCATTTTCGTACGGAAAAGCGGAATACTCGTCTGCGGGTCCAAGGAACTTGACATCGTCAACAAGGTGCAACAAACCATGAACGTTGTAGCTGACGAAATTGGACCCATATAAGCTCGGACAATTCTCAACGAATGCTATTAATGCCATTCTGGCATAGGCCAATTGTTGTCTCGAAGGGCTTACAGAAACCAAGATACGCATGGCACTGCTAAGAAGAAGAAAATGATCGTACAGGTCCTTCTTTAAAATACCGTATAGCACTACAGGACCCGTATACAACAGAAATTGACGCAACTCAGTAGCCTTGTATAATCCATATCGGTTGAGTGAACGAGGCGGACGAGCGAACTCACTGGGATACCATTTCGACAGGCATTCAAGTCTTGCAGATATGAGAGCAATGTCTTGCGCGCACAATTTACTGGTCTTTGCAAATTTCCCACTTATCCACGCTTTTATCATTCGTTTCATGACACCGAGATATACCAAGTGCATAGCGTCAAATGGAACTTGAGTCACCGAATCGATGGGAAGAAACGAAAGGGGACTCTGCTCAGCATTGTAATGATTGCCATCGGTTCGATTTACGAACTCTTCATTCGTTCGTGAAATATTATCGGTTTCGAGATAACACATATGTCTATGCGAAATCTCGCCGGTGATTTTGCACTTTGAACAAGGGTTGGACGAATTGTGACCCTTATGATTCAATATAAAAGCACGAGCAGGTGCGTCGGCAATAAACGCTCGAAGAGTAAGAGGATATGTTTTTCCGTGATAGGTGATACCGCCATTTTCCATTATTATATTGACATCATTTATGAAAGGTCTCAGAAACTCCATCGCACTTTCCGGTTTTTTGGCTCCTCTGTATATACCTATAGCTTCTACTCGACTGTTTACGATATTCGCGATACGACACTGCAGTGGCCAGATGGGATTGGTACCAGAGTTATTGAGATTTGCTCCATCAGTGCTGAAATCCATTTGCAGACACTGTGGAAGTTTTTGTGGTGGTATTGAATCAAGAATTGCTGGCACAGCAGCCTGTACCCCAAAATGAATATATTTTCCTGGGGCTATGTTCAACAACTCAACCGAAGTCCGAGGAGTCCCCAAAAGAGTTTTCATTGATTTTGGTAAATTGGAGTGACATGGATGTTTTCGAAGTATTTCGAGTAGTTCGTCTCCTGCTTTGTGGCTGATACCGTCCTGAACACACCACCTCGCCAGCTCTTGACGAAAATTCAAGTTTGGAGCCTCATCGGACGTGTCAGTAAACTCAGATTCTTCGCTTCTATCTGTATCCAGACAAGATGAACCGGAAATGTCATCTCCAAGATGGTTTTGGATGCCTACAAGTTTGTCGTTTGCAGCGTTCTCCACAGCATTGGCGTGGAAAGATGAGTTCGAAGGAATACTACCTTCTGCGTCTCCGGAGGATTCATCAGTTAACGCAGGGTCAACTGTAAACTCGTCAACTATTGCGTTCTGTTCTTTGTCACCGGGAATAGACGTACATTCCCCCAATCATTTTCCACAATTTCGCAATATATTAATCCTTATCTCCCTTTTAATTGTCAATTTCTGTCGAGAGGACAATGTCATCAGTGCCTTGCGCCGAATAGATTTCTTCCAAACAGGTGGCATGTTACCGATTTCTTCGAGACAGGTGATAGATTATTGATATTAGCCACACTTTTGACTGATTTTGGAATATACAATGAACGTCATGTAATAGGACAATACTATTGCAAAACCGTTCGGTGGAGCTTATTTCTGATGTCCGATTGAAAAAGTTGGCATATCCACGCTTGCTATTTTCCATACATCTGAAATTAGTTATTTTACATACTATTAGGAAATTCGTCTGTAATATTGATTCAAAAGGCGTGATACTATTTCAAACAAATTTTTTAATTTCTAGGCCATTTTATCGTCAGAAACATACTTGCTGAAACTATCATTTCGATATTTATAGAATGATCAAAGTAAAAAAGCATGCTTACAAATATAATTTTTATTACCTAGGAAGGTGAGCATATATATATTTATATCGGAATTCATGTTGCTGAAACATATCCACCGAATTTAAACTGCGCTGTGAGGAAATCGGGCTCGCTTAATATTCATAATCACATAACAATTCTACCTAATATTGAATCTCTTTGAGATTTCTTTTTGAAGTGAATACTTCTTATGCGAAGCTGCGGCCGCCGCGTTATAACAGCGGACAAGAGAATGAAAGAATCGAAGAAGAGAGAGAATGATACGAAGCCGTGTGTTTACGAGTGAGAGCGAGCGAGTCAGTGCGCTGGTTGTACGTGTGAGCCCGCAGCTCAGCGGACCAGAGAATGAAAGAATCGAAGAAGAGAGAGAATGATACGCAAGCCGTGTGTTTGCGAGTGAGAGCGAGCGAGTCAGTGTCGCTGGTTGTACGTGTGAGCCCACAGCTTTGTGTGAGTTCACACAGCTCTTCGTCCCTTGTGGCAAATTACAGTTTTTGTTGGTTGTTTATTGTTTTGTTATTTCTTGCTTGTTAGTTTGGTGTTAGGCTACTCTCTCTCTCTCTTTCCCTTTCAAGAAGATGTGAAAGATTTGCTTTGCCGACAATTTTTCGAACAACTCTCTTTCGTAAACGTTGAAGAATAAAAAAAAAAAAGAAATTTTAGGCCCTGCATAATATACTGATGCAGAGCCTAAAACTTTTATTTTGCACCAAATGTTGCCAATCTCTGCGAAAGATCGTTCAAAAATTTCAGTTATATCTCTCTCGCACACGGAAAGAAATTTTATTACAAAAAGTACAATAAAATATAGCAATTCAGGGGCAAACAAGTAAATCATAAACATTCCTATAATAATAGGATATTATGCTATCTTTATGTATATTCATATTGTCTTGAAAAGCAAGAATTACTAGTCATATAGTAATTCTTGTTTTTCATGATAATATTAATATATATAAATAGATAGCATAATCTCCTATTATTACAGGAATGTTTATGATTGTATCTTGTTTGTCCCTGAATTGCTATATTTTATTGTACTTTTTATTACGCGAAAAACCAAATATTGCAATAAAATTTCTTTCAGTGCAATCATATATCAGCTGATCAACTTTCATATCATCTTAATTTATCGGCAAAAATAATTTGTCGCGTCAGCGAAATGCATACAAGTATTCACTTCCGCGGCGTGTGATTGCACACACCCCAATTTTGTTGTTGTTAATATCTGCAAATTTAAATATCTACTGGAATACATTTCGTCGGCTTTTAACATTTTACATTATTGTAAGATCGCAATACGGCAAAGATTCATCATTGAAAATTTGTATATTGGCAGAGATATTTTTGGGGAATCCTAATATCAAGACAATGAGTATCTACATAAAGTTGTATGTACAAAAATATATGCCTATAATAGTACATTACATCACGAGGATGTAAAAACATTTTCTGACGAGTGTGAGTTTGCAGGACGAGCCAAAGGCGAATCCTGCAATCACGAGTCAGAAAATGTTTTTACGCCGAGTGATGTACAAAATTTTATATCACGAGGTGCAATATGGACGTTTTTACATCCGCATGCGGATGTAAAAACGTCCATTATTGTACTGAGTGATATAAAATTACATACTGTAATTATGAACAGCCGAATGAAGCATCAATCATCGGGAGGTTCGGTGTGCTTTACTTTTCAGCTCCTCCTGGCATCACATGATATAAAGTATTAAACTCTATTCGGGCTATGTGTCAATAACACGCATGGGTTTTTGTAACAAATTTTTCGTTTCATTATTTATCAAGTGCAGCGAGTTCTCGAGGTAACTCTCCTTCCCCTCCGCTGTCACTCCACGAACAGACTAAACAATCTTGAGGAGCTGTTAAGTAATATATCCTATGAAACCGCCTCGTTTACCAGAGGTCCTTTTTACGACAGATCATATTCCCTCGCTACGCACTGACACTCTGGCGAGGAATAGCATTTACAAAGCACTGAGTGGCTGACACGGTAGGTAGTCCGACATTTATGATGCTGCAACTGGCATAGCTATCAGATGCGGCCCGCTGGTGTGCAGTAGGTTTTCAGCGTAACAGTACGCCCCCGCTCACTGTAGCAGGGCTCATCGCGCTAGGCAAATGGCAGCTGCAGTCTGCAGGCACCTAGCTTAGACCATGTATGAAATATAAATAACGCGCAAACGAATTTATCCCGTGATTGAACGAAAACTGGAGTAGTGGCTAGGGTACTTGCCTCTAAACCAGAGCATCGGAAGGTTCGTCGTTCGATTCCCTGTGCCGTAGTCTCGTCGAGAAATAAAAATATGGGCGTGACAAGCTCAAAATAGATATATATATATATATGTGGCACAAGTACTATTTGTCCAAGTGTACTAAACATTTGACAAAATTGTCAAGTCTCGGAATCCATTTTCAATACACGAAGAACAAAAGTCATAACTTCCCAGAATATGGTAAGAGAAAACAGATATGACCATTTAAACACAAAGACACTAGACTTCAAGTAGTTAAAAAATATAGCGTCAGTCGCCATCTTGAATTTAAGGGAGAATCGTTTTTGCTCAATATCTCGGTCGTTTTTAACATTTCAACGACAATGGTTGAAACTCAAGTTGTTGCAAATGCGATTTCCTACAACTTCTTTCTTGCAAATTCTATCCTGCGATTGGTTTAGTTCGAGTTAAGAGGGAAATTATCAGGTTTGATATTAACTTTACGACATAAATGTACATAACCAAAGTTGGAAAGAATTATATTTTCTACAATTTTATTTTCGTTGATTTTTTTGCTACTACCAATATTTAAGGTCGTACGCTTGCGGTAAAGGCGCAGAGCAATCTGATGAAAATTGTATTTTGAAAACTCTTTTCCACACCACACCACCGGGGTAGAGTTTCAGGCGCGTTTTTTTTTACGTGGTATCCCCAGTAGGCCTAATCCACGTGTCACACTTACAAGTTTGTTGCGACTTCTGCCGTCTTCTTTCATATAAAAGTTTCTTGCAAGCGTTAACGGTGTATAACACGGTATTTTGTAATTTTTCTTTCTTGTAGGGTTTGGATTAACTCTTGTAAATTTATGTCGTCAAATTAATAACAAACGAGATAATTCAATAAATATACTTTATCACTATTTTTCCCCTTGAATCGGAAAATATCGATCGTAGGATAAAAATTTTCCCGCGATTGAACGAAAATTGTCACGATAAATCATGATACATAGGAATATGCGCTTTATTTTGCCGCAGAGTTGGATCAATTTGTGAATTTTAGTTTTTAAATGTTTCAACATGACTGACTAATATTATATTCAATAATTGATGTAGAAACGGAAGAAATTCTGAAGAGATTAAATATATGGATGGTCTAATACAATTATTTACAGAATAGATATTATATTCTTGGAGCCTTCAATGCACAGCACATAACTCGCCTTATTTTCTTTTCTACAAAGACTATCAGTGAGACTATTTGCAGGATGATCGTATTGTCCAAGTACTAAACAGTTGACAAACTTGACAAGTCTGAGAATCCATTGTCAATACTCGACGAACAAAAGTCATAACTTCTCAGAATACGGTAAGAGAAAACAGACATGACTATTCACTATTTAAACACAAAGATACTAGACTCCAATTAGTTAAAAAATATATCAATACTAACGGGTCACTTCTCATGGTTCTCATATTTTATAAAAATATATCTAATGGGCGTTAACTACAAGAGTGGTAGCTCTAGACACCATGGAGAGACATCTGTTCGAACACCTGAATGAATAGATGACATTCGAGGTTACCTATTATCTTCCACCGCTATCCTCGTATTTGTCTCGACCAAACAGTCGTTATAGGCTTTGATGATTTCCTAGGAGCATGAATAATGGCAATTGAATCTCAAACGATTAAAACATCCTTATCCAATTGCAGTTTGTACTGAATTGCGAGCCAGGAGCCGTTACAAACAGATATGTCTATAACAGGTCTTAGTACCACACACTATCCAGCGTACTGTAAAATTGAAAACTACATATGTTTAGTTTCGATGAATATCTGGAGATTCACGGATCAAAATAATCATTCAGTGCAGACCTGCACGTAATAGAGATGCATTAAAAACTGTGTTACAGTGAACTCTCACCTATTTTACATGGTCGAGACCGACGATCGCCACTTATTTAACGACGTAAGGGGTTTCCCACTACTGATAGAAATGGTGGCGACATCTTACGGCAAAGCGCGAAATCACGACAGTTAACACGGAGAAAAGAATAGAGTAAGGGATAGGGGAAGGATACCTCGGTAAAATAGCTGGCGGTCGTTTCGTAAAATAGCCGGCGATGTAAAATAGCTGGCGGTAAAATAGATGAGAGTTGACTGTATTACAACAAAATAACATCAAATTATGAACAAGTCCAGTAATAAAAATTTATTTTCGCTCGGAACGCGACTTTTTAATAATTCAAATTCGACAAACTCTTCCACGCCAACTATTCAAAATTTTGTGAGTGTGTGTCAATTAGTATTGTTTCAGAAGAAGGACTTTGAAAAAGAAAATTTCCATACACCCGTTTAGCTATAACGGGCTGACAATTTTACGAATCCTCCAACACATTGTTTTTAAACATCGATTTATTTTGTCAATAACAAATTTTGCTTTTCATCATCAAACAATACGCTTTTATGTTAAATATGCTATGCTACATTTAGACCGATAATACTTACTTATATTTGGGATAACGCTTTGGTGTTTCAATAATTGCCGGTATTGTACATAGTAGCTACAACAAATGTACTATCAGCGACAACTTCATCGTTATTTTCATCGAAATGTCGTGGAATCCATAATGGCATGGCATAATCCTTTCCCAAGACATCGATCAACCTCACTAAAGATGTCTCCCGATCCAAGTCTGTGCACTTGAAGAATCCTACTTTATTTGATGTATAACTGGTGTCGAAAAAAGGTAGTGCGGAAGCAAATTTTTAGACAACCAAGTATTCCATGTTCTCGTAGATAACAATGTTTTCAACAACGCAGATTGTACAAACATTGAGCACACAGCAGCATTTTCGACGTTTACTATCAGAAACAAATTTTTGTGTCTTCACACGCCGATATTGAACAACGTCGTTAGCAGCGATGCCTTCTGGAATTGGCCCATCAAAATGTCGGTCCTTCATAGATGCAGCTTCGTTCTCATGCTTTTGGTGAAGGGATTCGATTATGCGACAATGTTCCTCCCTCCGGTTTGCAATTGGCTGCATCGACAGATCGGGTTTCCTGATGGATCGACGATACATTGGCATGGCATTTTCGTACGGAAAAGCGGAATACTCGTCTGCGGGTCCAAGAAACTTGACATCGTCAACAAGGTTCAGCAATTCATGAACGTTGTAGCTGACGAAACTGGACCCATATAAGCTCGGGCAACTCTCAACGAATCCTATTAATGCCATTCTGGGGTAGGCCAATTGTTGGCTCAAAGAGCTGACAGAAACCAAGATACGCATGGCACTGCTAAGAAGAAGAAAATGATCGTACAGGTCCTTCTTTAAAACATTGTATAGCACTACGGGACCCGTTTACAACAGAAATTGACGCAACTCAGTAGCCTTGTATAATCCATATCGGTTGAGTGAACGAGGCGGACGAGCGAACTCACTGGGATACCATTTCGACAGGCATTCAAGTCTTGCAGATATGAGAGCAATGTCTTGCGCGCACAATTTACTGGTCTTTGCAAATTTCCCACTTATCCACGCTTTCATCATTCGTTTCATGACACCGAGATATACCAAGTGCATAGCGTCAAATGGAACTTGAGTCACCGAATCGATGGGAAGAAACGAAAGGGGACTCTGCTCAGCATTGTTATGATGGTAATCGATTTGATTGACTAACTCTTCATCCGTTCGTAAAATATTATCCGTTTCGAGATAACACATATGTCTGCGAAATCTCGCCGGTAATTTTGCACTTTGAACAAGGGTTGGACGAATTGTGACCCTATGATTCAATATAAAAGCACGAGCAGGTGCGTCGGCAATAAACGCTCGAAGAGTAAGAGGATATGTTTTTCCGCGGTAGGTGACACCGCCATTTGCCATTATTATATTGACATCATTTATCAAAGGCCTCAGAAACTCCATCGCACTGTCAGGTTTTTTGGCTCGTCTGTATATACCTATAGCTTCCACTCGACTGTATACGATATTCGCGATACGACATTCATCTGGCCAGATGGGATTGATACCAGAGTTATTGAGATTTGCTTCATCACTGCTGAAATCCATTTGCAGACACTGTGGAAGTTTTTGTGGTGGTATTGAATCAAGAATTGCTGTCACAGCAACCGGTACACCAAAATGAAGGTATTTTCCTGGGGCCATGATCAACAACTCAATCGAAGTCCGAGGGGTCTCCAAAAGAGTTTTCATTGATTTTGGTAAATTGGAGTGACATGGATGTCCCTGAAGAATTTCGAGTAGTTCATCTCCTGCTTTATGGCTGATACACATGGACCATTACCTCGACCAAACCGTCGTCATAGGCTTTGATGATTTCCAAGGAGCATAAATAAAGGCAATCGAATCTCAAACGACTAAAACATCCTTATCCAGTTGCAGTTTGTGCTGAACTGCGAGCCAGGAGCCATTAGAAAAGTGCGTCTTATACACTTTTGAAATAACAAATTAACGAAATTCACACACAGACGTGTGTATTACTGTTCTTAATGCCACACACCATCCAGCGTACTGTAAAATTGAAAATACATACGTTCAGTTTCGAGGAATATCTGGAGATTCACGGATCAAAATAATCATTCAGTGCAGACCTGCACGTAATAGAGATGCATCAAAAACTGTGTTATTACAACAGAATATTATCAAATTATAAACAAGTCCAGTAATAAAACTTGAATTTAGCTCGGAACGCGACATTCTAGTAATTAAATTTCGAGAAACTCCGACAAACTCTTTCACAATTGGTATTGTTTCAGAAGGACTTGGGAAAAAAAAATTTCCATACACCCGTTTAGCTATGGCGGACTGACAATTTTACGTATTCTCCAACACATTGTTTTTAAAGACCGATTCATTTTGTCGATAACAAGGTTAGCTTTTCATGCAAGGATGAGGCAGCGACTGAAGAATTTTGTTCATATGAAGGAGCGTTTCTTCAAAGCGTATTGGCAGTGGGGGCCGTTTTGTTTACTTCATTTGGTGTTATTCCGTCATACTTATCAGCTTGCATCAGTGAACGCCAATGATCGGTCTCAGTGTGTGGTATTGACGTATGGTCACGAGATTCCGTTCGACGGAAATCTTGCGGAAGCTGCGATATACTCGTTTCATACTGCCCGCATTGTTGAGCGTACTCAATTTTATTATCAAATTCAGAATTTCATTCATTGATTGATGCTGTTATTCCGTTTTCCGCTGTTGTGTTTATTGCACTGTAAAAAATGGTGGCGTAAAAATAACAGCACCAGTGGTCTCTATAGGTCCATCCCGTTTTGTGTAAAGCATTGACTTATTCGGTGCTTTTAAATAACACTGGAAAAGACCTCACTTTATTCGGTGTTATTTAAAAACACCGAATAAGTCAGTGCTTTACACAAAACGGGATGGACCTATATATAGACCACTGGTGGTGTTATTTTTACACCACCATTTTTTACAGTGTGTTGTCGATATATTTAAATCATTAGGACCACGGATATTATCGTTTGTTGTTGAGGTCCGCTTCGGTTGTATAAAAATATTTTGTGATTCCTGTTGAGGAAGTTGTGAACTGACGAGTTTAGAGTATGTCTTTGGTGATGACTATGAGTAACAGAAAATAGTACGTGACAATACGAGTGCGATGAAACTTTTTCTGACGAGTGTGAGTTTGTAGCATGAACCGAAGGCGAATGTTGCAATCACACGAGATGAGAAAAAGTTTCTCGCACGAGTTTTGTACAATTTTTTATTGCACGAGTGCGTAAAAGCCCAGCGAAATAAATCGAGTTTTGGTAAATGCTTCAAGTTGTACAAATTTTTAATAACTACGAGGTTCTAAAATACGAACGTTCCCATCACTATTTATATGGTTCATGTATGTTGGGAGTTCATCATCTTCGTAGCCTAAAGACCCGTCCATATTACGCCGGATATCGTTTATTGCTTTTTCAACGGTACGATCGTTGGTACTTTGTCCCGTTGTATCTAAAGGGCTTTCCTCTGATGATGGAGTGTCTACAGAAGACACGTAAGATGACAGATATGTCGGTGGACGGATAACCCGCGAGGGCCAGTGTCGACTAGCCATATATTATGATAATAAGGTACAATGCAAAAATTAATACCAATCAACTAATTATCCCAGATTAACTATTTGTCATTATTATCATTTGTATCAAAAGTATTGCGGACATGACAATTGGTTCATCCCTTATTATTTCTCTCCACGATTTACTGGGCCAACAAAACGGCACAAATAGCCATATCAATTTCAAAAACTTTGAAGTGACAACTCAATATTCATCTGATAGTTTACATATATACCAATTGCATAGCGTCAAATGGAACTTGAGTCACCGAATCGATGGGAAGGAACGAAAGGAGGCTCTGCTGAGCATTGTTATGACTGCCATCGGTACGATTTACGAACTCTTCATCCGTTCGTAAAATATTATCGGTTTGGAGATAACACATATGTCTATGCGAAATCTCGCCGGTGATTTTGCACTTTTAACAAGGGTTTGACGAATTGTGACCTTTATGATTCAATATAAGAGCACGAGCTGGTGCGTCGGCAATGAACGCTCGAAAATTAAGATTATATGTCTTTCCGTGATAGGTGACACCGCCATCTACCATTATTATATTGACATCATTTATCAAAGGCCTCAGAAACTCCATCGCACTGTCAGGTTTTTTGGCTCCTCTGTATATACCTATAGCTTCTACTCGACTGTTTACGATATTCGCGATACGACATTGAAGTGGCCAGAAGGGATTGATACCAGTCATTGATATTTGCTCCATCAGTGCTGAAATCCATTTGCAGACACTGTGGAAGTTTTTTGGGTGGTATCGAATCAAGATCTGCTGTTACAGCAGCCTGTACACCAAAATAAAGATATTTTCCTGGGGCCACGTTCAACAACTCAACCGAAGTCCGAGGGGTCCCCAAAAGAGTTTTCATTGATTTCGGTAAATTGGATTGACATGGATGTCTCCAAAGAATTTCGAGTAGTTTATCTCCTGCTTTGTGGCTAATACCGTCCTGAACATACCACCTCGTCAGCTCTTGACGATAATTCAAGTTTGGAGCCTCATCTGATGTATCAGTAAACTCAGATTCTTCGCTTCTGTCTGTATCCAGACAAGATGAACCGGAAATGTCGTCTCCAAGATGGTTTTCAATACCTACAAGTGTGTCGTTTGCAGCCTTCTCCACAGCATTGGCGTGGAAAGATGAGATCGAAGGAATACTTCTGCGTCTCCGGAGGATTCATCAGTTAACGCAGGGTCAACTGTAAACTCGTCGACTGTTGCGTTCTGTTCTTTGTTACCGGGAATAGACGTACATTCCCCCAATCGTATTCTACAATTTCGCAATATATTAATCCTTATCTTTTTTTTAATTGTTAATTTCTGTCGAGAGGACAATTGAATCTGTGCCTTCCGCCGAATAGATTTATTCAAAACAGGTAGCATTTTACTGATTTCTTCAAGACAGGTGATAGATTACTGATATTAGCCACATTTTCGACTGATTTTGGATTATACAATTAACGTCATGTAATAGGACAATACTATCGCAAAACCGTTCGGCTAAGCTCATTTCTGATGTCCGATTGAAAAAGTTGGCATATTCACGCCTGCTATTTTCCATACATATTAGGGTGACCGTTATTTTGGCTTTATTTAAATTTTTTTAACGTCTAGCAACAAAAGTAATCAAGATATAAAAAAAAAATCTGTGTAAAATTTGGACGCGCTGGGATAAGGAGAACACGTGCCACCGGGCAGTTTAATTTTCAAAAATCCATGCATTTGTTTAATGGCCGCACTAAAATATTTTTTAGGCTTATAATATTAATTAAAAAATCTGGAATTGGGTAAATTGATTATACATGGGGCATTGCACGCCAAATCAACCACTTTTGACCCCGACCCCTTTCGATTTGGCTGAAACTTTTTTATCTTTTTATACCCTAATAAAAACATTTTTCAAAATTTTTTCAAATTTTTTCAACGAACTGTCAAAAAGTTATGAATTTCCAAAAAAAATAGCTATTTATTTTTCAAATGTCCATAACTTTTTCAAAAATTGTCTTATCGGGACGATTTTTTTTTTCAAAATTTTTGTTCTAAATTCACTTTTTAGAAAATGATTTTGAGAAATAATTCAGACCGATCTTCATCGTTTTTTTTTAATTTTTGGAAAAAAACAAAAAATTTCTCTATGATTGACATTTTTATTTTCTTTTCTTCATTAGAAACTTTGACATTTTCTGCAAATTTCCTCAAATTTTGAGAGTAGGATTATATTGCTTTCTATTTTTTTTAGAAAACAAAATAATCCCACTCCAAAAATAGAAAACAAAAAAATCCCACTCTAAAAATTTCAGAGAATTCGCAGGAAATGTCAAAGTTTGTAATGAAAACAAAAGAAAAAATGCCAATCATCGAGAAATTTCCGTTTTTTTCCGAAAATTAAAAAAAAAAAACAATGAAGATCGGTCTGAATAATTTTTGCAAGTATTTTTCTCAAAAGTACGTTCAAAAACAAAAATTTTGAAAAAAAATCGTCCCGATAAGTCAATTTTTAAAAAAGTTATGGACATTTGAAAAATAAAAAACCATTTTTTTGGGAAATTCATAACTTCTTGACAGTTCGTTATAAAAATTTGAAAAAATTCTGAAAAATGTTTTTATCAGAGTAGAAAAAGATAAAAAAGTTTCAGCCAAATCGAAAGGGGTAGGGGTCAAAAGTGGTCGATTTGGCGTGGAATGCCCCATGTATAATCAATGTACCCAATTCCAGATTTTTAAATTAATATTATAAGCCTAATAAATATCTTAGTGCGGCCATTAAACAACTGCATGTATTTTTGAAAATTAAACTGCCCGGTGGCACGTGTTCTCCTTATCCCAGCGTGTCCAAATTTTACACAGATTTTTTTTTTCATATCTTGATTACTTTTTTTGCTAGACGTTAAAAAAATTTAAATAAAGCCAAAATAACGGTCACCCTAATACATATGGAATTGGTTATTTCACATACTATTAAGAATTTCGTCCGTAATATTGATTCAAAATGCGTGATACTATTTCAAACAAATTTTTCAATTTGTAGGTTATTTTATCGTCAGAAACATACTTGTTGAAACTATCATTTCGGTATTTATAGAATAATCAAAGTAAAAAAGCATTCTTACAAATAGAATTTTTATTACCTTGGAAGGTGAGCACATATATATTTCTATCGGAATTCATGTTGCTGAAACATATCCACCGAATTTAAACTGCCCTGTGAGGAAATCGTGCTCGCTTAATATTCATAATCACATAACAATTCTACTTAATATTGAATCTCTTTGGAATTTTTTTTTTTCTTAAATCTCTGCAAATTTAATTATCTACTAGAATAAATTTTGCCGGCTTGTAACATTTTGCAATATTGTAATATCGCAATACGGCAAAGATTTATCATTGAAAATTTGTATATTGACACAGATATTTTTGGGGAATCGTAATATCAAGACAATGAGTGGTGATTTAGGTATGATAGGACAATGAGTATCTACATTAAGTTGTATGTCTAAAAATATCGGGAGGTTCGGTGTGCTTAATTTTTCAGCTCCCCCTGGCATCACAGGATATAAAGTATTGAACACTATTCGGGCTATGTAAATAACACGCATGGGCTTCTTTCACAAATTTTTCGTTCCATTATTTATCAAGTGAGGCGAGTTCTCGAGGTAACTCTTCTTCCCCTCTGCTGTCACTCCACAAGCAGACTAAACAATCTTTAGGAGCTGTTAAGTAATATACCCTATGAAACCGCCTTGTTTACCAGAGGTCCATTTCACGACAGATCATATTCCCTCACCACGCACAGTGACATTCTGGCGAGGAATAGTATTTAAAAAGCGCCGAGTGTTTGACACGGTAGGTAGTCAGACATTTATGATGATGCAAGTGGCAGAGCTAACAGATGCGGCTCGCAGGTGTGCAGTAGGTTTTCAACGTAACAGTACGCCCCCGCTCACTGTAGCAGAGCTCATCGCGCTAGGTAAATGGCAGCTGCAGTCTACAGGCACCTAGCTTAGACCATGTATGAAATATAAATAACACGGAAACGAATTCATCCCGTGATTGAACGAAAACTGGAGTAGTGGCTAGGGAACTTGCCTCTACTCCAGTTTTACCTCTAACCAGAGCATCGGAAGGTTCGTCGTTTGATTCCCTGTGCCGTAGTCTCGTCGAGAAATAATAATATGGGCGTGAGAAGCTCCAGATAGATATATATATGTGGCACAAGTACTATTCGTCCAAGTGTACTAAACAGTTGACAAAATTGTCAAGTTTCAGAATCCATTTGCAATACACGAAGAACAAAAGTCATAACTTCTCAGAATATGGTAAGAGAAAACAGATATGACCATTTAAACACAAAGACACTAGACTTCAATTAGTTAAAAAATATAGTTCTAGCCGCCATCTTGAATTTAAGGGAGGTTTTTGCTCAATATCTCGGTGTTTTTAACTTTTCAACAACAATGGTTGTGACTCAAGTGGTTGCAAATGCGATTTTCTACAACTGCTTTCTAGCAAATTCTATCGTGCCATTGTTATTTTTTCCGTGTTAAGGGGGAAATTATCTCGTTTGTTATTAACTTTACGACATAAATGTACATAACCAAAGTTGGAAAGAATTATGTTTTGTACTATTTTGTTCTCGTCGATTTTTTTTGCTACTACCAATATTTAAGGTCGTACGCTTGCGGTAAAGGCGTAGAGCAATCTGATGAAAAATGTATTTTGAAAACTCTTTTCCACACCACCCCACCGGGGTAGAGTTTCAGGCGCGTTTTTTTTTACGTGGTATCCCCAGTAGGCCTAATCCACGTGTCACACTTGCAAGTTTGTTGCGACTTCTGCCATCTTCTTTCTTATAAAAGTTTCTTGCAAGCGTTAACGGTGTAAGACATGGTATTTTGTAATATTTCTTTCTTGTAGGGTTTGGATTAACTCTTGTACATTTATGTCGTCAAATTAATAACAAACGAGATAATTCAATAAATATACTTTATCACTATTTTTCCCCTTGAATCGGAAAATATCGATCGTAGGATAAAAATTTTCCCGCGATTGAACGAAAATTGTCACGATAAATCATGATACATAGGAATATGCGCTTGATTTTGCAGCAGAATTGGATCAATTTGTGAATTTTAGTTTTTAAATATTTCAACATGACTGACTAATATTATATTCAATAATTGATGTAGAAACAGAAGAAATTCTGAAGAGATTCAATTCATGGATGGTCTAATACAATTACTTACAAAATAGATATTATATTCTTGGAGCCTTCATTGCACAGCACATAATTCGCCTTATTTTCTTTTCTACAAAGACTATCAGTGAGACGTGGCGATTACCACGTGTCATCACTTGCAAGTTTGTTGTGACTTCAGCCGTCTTTTTGCTTATAAAAGTTTTTGAAGTGAATATTTCTTATGCGAAGCAATATAATTCCCACGGCCGCGTTATAACACCGGACAAGAGAATGAAAGAATGGAATAAGAGAGAGAGGATGATGCGTAAACCGTGCGTGTGCGAGTGACAGCGAGTGACTCAGTGCAGAGAGAGGGTAGGGCGGCGTGCTTCGTGCATGGAAGCGACAGTCAGCGCTCGCAGTGGCTAGCTAGGGCACTAGCGACCAGCGAGTAACACAAAGCAGATAATATAGAGTTTTTCGTTGCCCAAAGAAATCGTGTCAAATGTTTCCATAAGCATGGCGCTTTCATGCAATATGTATATGTCGCTGGTTGTACGTGTGAGCCCACAGCTTTGTGTGAGTTCACACAGCTCTTTGTCCCTTCGGGCAAATTACAGTTTTTGTTGGTTGTTGTTTGTTTTGTTATTTGCTGGTTTGTTAGTTTGGTGTTAGGCTTCTCTCTCTCTCGCTCTTCCTCTTAAGAAGATATGAAAGATTTGTCCTACCGACAATTTTTCGAAAAAGTATTTTTCGTAAACTTCAAAGAATTCAAAAAGAAAAAAAAAAAAATTTAGGCCCTGCGAAATATACTGATGCAGAGGCAAAAACTTTTATTTTGCCCCAAATGTTGCTAATCTCTGCGAAAGATCGTTTGGAAATTTCAGCTATCTCTCTCACAATCATAATTAGCTGATCAACTTTCATATCCTCTTAAGGGCAGGCTAAAGACCCTCTCTCTCGCTCTCACAGGTCCCCTATAGCTGCTCTCTCTCGCACTCACAAGAGCAGAAAGGCGGGGGGGAGGGTGTTTAGCCTGCCCTTAAGGGGAGTGTAAAGGTCAACATAACCTTAAAAATTTTTGAACACATTTTTCTTTTAGGTGGCTTTGATAGAATAATAAAATAAGAGTGGGGCCTCCTGCGTAATTAATGCGTACAAGTTTCGATTTTTCGAGAAAAATGTGTTAAAAGTTTTAACTTTATCTCTCTTGCACTCACGAGAGCGGAAAGGCGGGGGAGGGGATCGGGTTTACCCTACCCTTTATTTATCGGCAAAAATAATTACTCCCGTCAGCGAAATGCATACAAGTATTCACTTCCGTGGCGTGTGATTGCACACAACCCGATTTTTTCTTTCAACTTTGAAATTTTATCAGACTTTAATCGTTAAGGTTAGGAGAGCTTTGTTAGCATATTTCTGTAGAAAATTTGATGCTCTACAGAAAAGCTCTCTTGTGTCTAATCGATAAAATTAACCATTCAGAAAATAATCGTTGCTGAAGCTTAACCTCTTGACTGGTGAGCCCGCCATATGGCGGGCTGTCGGAAAAAATGCGTTATATACGAAAATCTTTAGAATTTCTGAACTAAAATCCATACCCGGTGGTTTGCGGGGTCGCTGATTAGGAATCTGCACTCAAAATTCAAAAATTAAAAATGGCGGATCCAATATGGCGGACCAAAAATGCAAAAAATCATTTGATGGGAGTGATAATTGGTACTCGGGGGTTTTGGGATCGCTAATTATGAATCGGCACTCCAAATTTCGAAATTCAAGATCGCGGATCCAATATGGTGGACCAAAATGCAAAAAGTCATTTGACGAGAGCGAAAATTCGTACTTGAGAGTTTTTGAGGTCCCTGATTACGATTCTGCACTTGAAACTCAACATTTTATAATTGCGGATCCAATATGGCCGACCGAAAATGTAAAAAGTTGTTTGATGTGAGCAAAAATTGGTGCTCGGCGGTTTTCGAAGTCCCTGATTACGAATCTGCACTCACAATTTAGAAATTCAAATTCAAATTTACTCCCAATTTATAAATCCTTTTTGCATCTTGGTCGGCCATATTGGATCCACCATTTTGATTTTCTAAATTGTCAGTGCGGATCCGTAATCAGGGACCTCAAAAACCCCCGAGTACCAATTTTTGCTCTCGTCAAATGACTTTTTGCATTTTTGGTACGCCATATTGATTCCACCATCTTGAATTTCGAAATTTGGAGTGCAGATTCGTAATTGGCGACCCCACAAACTCCCGAGTATCCATGTTCGCTCCCGTTAAATGATTTTTTGCATTTTCGGTCCGCCATATTGGATCCGCCATCTTGAATTTATAAATTTTGAGTGCATATTCGTAATCAGCGACTCCGAAAACCCCCGACTATGGATTTTAGTTCAGAAATTCTAAGGAATTTCATATCTAACGCATTTTTTCCGACAACCCGCTATATGGCGGGCTCACCAGTCGAGAGGTTAAGCTTCAGCAACGATTATTTTCTTAACGGTTAGTTTCATCGATTAGACACAAGAGAGCTTTTTTGTAGAGCATCAAATTTTCTACAGAAATGTGCTAAAAAAGTTCTCTTAACCGGAAGGATCAAAGTCTGATAAAATTTTAAAAGTTGAAAGAATAAATTTCCTATGTTATTGAAATGGGAAATAAAGATAGGCGATGAGGGACCTCTTAATTTAGATATGAAGGGCTAATACTTGCAGAGGGTTCTTTTGAGATGCCAAACAATACATTTTTCATTATATCGAGGGAAAAAAAAAAATAGTCATTTTATTTGACCCACCCTAATAAATATAACGTACAGCATATCGGTACGCGAGTCGAAAAGTATTACACCTCAGATTAATGCTCGAAACTATGACACCTCTGTGTTAAAGTGATAGGTGGTGTCATAGTTTCTGGCGTTAATCTGAGGTGTAATACTTTTCGACTCACGTACCGATATAATATGTTCATAATTAGATAAACCACACGTTTGAAATCGCTATGTAAATAGATCGCCCAAAAAGTACATATCAGCTACTTTTTTAAGGCATGAACAAAGTAATATTATTACACGGATCCAAATGTTTTGCGTCAGCAATAAAGAAGAAAATTGGAAATTTGCACATAGCTTCCTCATTTGTTTCAGTCTCCCGTCAAGCCTCCTTTATGAGCATTTTCTTGACCATATTTATCATGTTTATGATTATCTATTTTGGCTTCCTCATAACGGAAGCTTGACGGGAGACTGAAACAAATAAGAAAGCTTCGTGCAAATTTCCAATTTGCACGATTTTTTTTTCATTTTTATAAAATTTTGGTCATCTACTCAATCTAGGTAGACAATCTAGTGTATTGGTGCTAAAAAAGTGAACTCGAGAGCTGCCAGATTAGGAAACTTGCTCGGTAGTATTCTCAAGTACTTTTGGAAAAACTCAAAAAATTTTTGACAGCGAACCTTTCGAGCGTTTTTCACCAAATTTAGCACTAACTATTCTTGTCATCTAGTGTATTCGTGCAAAAAATTTTAGCTCAATACTTCTAAAAATGCGAATGTTGGAGCGTTTACAAAATTTTTTTGAAAAATTCAAAAAATTTTTTTAACCGAACCCCTGCAGCGATTTTCTTTTGCTTCCTCATAAAGGAAGCTTTGTTTTCGCGAAAAAAAAAATTTTCGCAATTTTCATGTCAGTATGTTCAAAATGTCCCAAAACGTCGAGAAATCATATTTAGAAAAAATGTCCGGACGTGTGTGTGTGTGCGTGTGTGTTTTTTTGTTGTCATTGAATATATCATCACAAAAAAATTCAGCTTCATAGATGCAAATTTACAAAAGTTGGAGAACTTTCAAAATTTTTGCGAAAATTTACAATTTTTTTTTAAGCCGAACCTCTTGAGCGATTTTTTTCAAATTCAATCCCAGCCATATAAAGGGTATCTACATAAAAAATTTTAGAGTGATAATTTCAAAATTACGAAAGTTAGACGACGAACAAACAATTTACAGAAAATGCAAAGTCTCGCCAAATTGACAATTATTTTGCAATTTTGAAAAAATTTGCACTGAGTAGAGGGACATAGATGATCTACTTGCATACTAAGTTTCAACTCGGTAACTTGAACCGTTCTCTAGATATATTCATTTTAATAAAAGCCCAAAGTAAAATAAAATAAAAAATAAATAAAAAAATAAATAAAAGACCACACACACACACACGCGCGCGCGCGCGTCCGGACTTTTTTTCTAAATATGATTTCTCGACGTTTTGGGACATTTTGAACATACTGACATGTAAATTCAAAAAATTTTTTTCTTGAAAACAAAGCTTCCTTTATGAGGAAGCAAAAGAAAAATTTCCTTCGATTCGAATTTCTATTCAATAAAATAGCGATTATTGATATAAATGAATTTAGCTTTTTATAATTTAAACCGATATATCTTGAGAGATCGTCAAACGAGAACATTACGAACGCAACAGCAGGAAGACAGGTCTAAATTGTCGCAGAATGCAACAAAAACTTCAAAAAAATCCATGGAAGAAAAATACTCTACTAAGGGCAATTGGTCTTTTAAGGCTCCAGAGCTGAAGGCAGAGCTTCCGCTTCTACACAAAAAAAAAAGAAAGAAAAATATATATATGAGGCTGTCCACGTCAATCCAGCTACCCTCCAGACCTCAACATTTTTTATTTGCTTCGTAATTTTTTATGGTGTTGTCCTTGCTCTCAAACATTTTTCTGAATTTTTTCAGATTTTTCAGAACAACCGTTTCTGAGTTACGATTTTTTTTTACCGAAAAAAAATGACCATTTTTAAAAATCTGAAAAAATTCACAAAATTCGTATGAATAACGTAGAACAGTCTCCCGCTCGCGAAAATGTGGTGCAATTTTTAAAAATATTTTTTTCACCTTTTTTCAATATTATTATTATTTTTTTAATATTAGTTTAATCTAGAATTTACTGCGTGCCAAGAATGAGATGTGTAAAAAATTATTTGTTTCAGTCTGTATATCTCAGGAAGGATTAATAACTCACTGAAACAACTAATTTTAACACCCTGTATACGGTGACTGTAGCTCTATTGCCTATCGTACATACTTTCGATAAATCGAAATATACGCTCTAGCATGCTCACATGTATTTCAGTTATTTACAACAAAAACATAACTGTATACATATCAATACGCTTGCATATCCGATCGTCGAAACGCAGAGAGTTCAGCGCAGCTTTTTCGAAGCGTTTCGACGTTCGGATATGCAAGCATATTGATATGTATACACTATACATTCATTTTTTTTGTAAATAACTAAAATACATGTGAGCACACTAAGACGTACATTTCGATTTATTGAATATGTGTACGATAGGTAATAGTAATAGTCACCGTATACACCGTGTCACCAGTCACCGTATACACGGTGTAAAAATTGGTTGTTTCAGTGAGTTATTAATCCTTCCTGAGATATACACACTGAAACGAATAATTTTTTACACATCTCATTCTTGGCACGCAGTAAATTCTTGATTAAACTAATATCCAAAAAAAAATTCATATTTAAAAAAGTCGAAAAAAATATTTTAAAAAGTTGCACCATATTTTCGCGAGCGGGAGACTGTTCTACATTATTCATACGAATTTTGTGCATTTTTTCAGATTTTTAAAAATGGTCCTTTTTTCGGTAAAAAAAATCGTAACTCAGAAACGGTTGTTCTGAAAAATCTGAAAAAATTCAGAAAAATGTTTGAGAGCAAGGACAACACCATAAAAAATTACAGAGCAAATCAAAAATGTTGCGGTCTGGAGGGTAGCTGGATTGACGTGGACAGCCTCATATATATATATATATGATGAAAATTATCTAAAAATATCTTGATTCTGAAGAATTTCCAGAAATATAAAGATTCTTTAATATAAATATTTGATACAAAAATTAATCGCGAATAAATTAAACAATAAAAATGCAATGTCTGAAAAGTAAGAGGAAATAGAAAAATCGGACAAAACCGTAATAATGTAGAGTTTACAAAAATATTAAAATGCTGCATTTAATATCTGAAATATTCAAAAACGCAAAATAAATAACAACAAATATAAAAATATATTTTTTTAAGAATTGAAAAAACTTAAAGGTAGTTTAAAAATAATAATAATAATAATAATATGAAAGTAAAATCAGAACAAAGAAATGCGATTCTGCAGATTTACTAAAAAAAATGGGATTATTTCTAATTTTTAAAAATGGAACGAATTTATTGTGAAAAATCATTTTGATATGGAGAATATTCGCACTGCCATGAAATTAATTTCAGAAAGAAGCTTTATGGCGAATCTTGATCTGCAAATGCTTACTTTACTGTACCCATTCATCCGGAGTATTGTAAACTTTTAAGATTCAGGTGGGGACACGATCTTTTTGAGTTCGTTTGGCTGCCTTTTTGGGTTGGTACAGCACCCCGGGTTTTTACAAAGGCTCTCAAGCCAGTCGTAAGCGTCCTCAGGAGTCAGGTAAGGTTGTCGGTGATATATTAAGACGATTTTCTGGTATTAGCAATATGAATAAAAGTTGTTTTACGCCATCAACGTCTTGAGCGTGTCATATATTTGGCCCTAAGTAAATAGAGAGGGGATTACCAGGCCGACATGGTGATATCCGAGTCGGTAAAGCAGTCTCGAGTGGTGGCGAGGAAAAATTCTCGCCACAAATAACTCCATTCGCAAGTCGATATTCTCAGATGCCTCTTTGTCTGGACGGGGAGCCTTGTGCAATGATGAGGTAGTATAAGGTCTTTGGTCCCCAGGGGAGAGGTTGTTGCACATGAAACATCTTGAATTTTTGGCGGACAAAGCTTGTGGAATTCTTTTCAAAATTGGTTAACTCAACCGCTTTCAGTATCATTTCTAGACAATATGGTTATCCGGAAATCGATTTATTTGCTTCTACCTGGGGAAAAAAGATTATATATAATGATATCTAACTATATTTTCATTATTTGTTTATTCTTTATTTCATACATTTATTAGTTGTAACAATGAAAATCGGTTTTTTATTCATTGTTGGTAGTTTCTAAAGATCAAGTGAATTTAAAAAACAAAATTTTGAGAAAAAAAATGGTTGCCACAGGGAATCGAACCCTCGACCCTCTGATTTGACCGCATCACCGTGTCCTATTACTGACACGCTAGCCGCTACACTACCGATCACTTTTAGAATTGATATCCATATGTCATACTTATATAGGACATAGGCCAGAAAAATGGACAGAAATAACCTCAGTCAGTGTGGACAGTGACCGTGATCGCAAACACACACTCTGAATTTAAGTTATGAAAGGGACCTAACTTATGAGGGGTCAGATATACTGGAATTAAGTTTTGAGGCTTCACATAACTTACGAGGTGTCAGAGTTCCTGAAATTAAGTTGTGAGAGGTTACTCAACTTAAAAGAGTTCGGGTATGCTGGAATCAACAATTATAATATATATATATTATATGTCTTACTAGTTTTAATGAACATTAATTTTACGGGTCAATTAAAAAATATTCTAAGTCCTTTCTGTTGAATAATTATATATAAATCATATATAATTGTATATAATTAGATATAATTATTTATAATTATATATAACTATATAAAATTATACATAATTATATGCGATTATAATTGTATATATAATTGTATATAATTTTATACAATGATATATACTTATATATCATTATATACAATTACATATGATTCCTATAAAATTGCATATAATTATATACTTCTATATATAAATTGCCAGAACGATTATATATAATTATGTATAATTGTGCACAATTATATATAAATATATGAAATTCTATATGAATCATATATAATTATATATGATCATATATGATTATATATAATCTTTTTTCCCCGGGTAGTCAAATTACCAAATGCGAAATCCTTTGTTCATGTCCTAAAGACCCTCATGCAGTATGCATTTAATCGGGTTTCATTTGTACCCATAATTAGTTGGGCAACCTCTAAACATCCTACATGGTGATCTCGAGAACGAAGCTCGATCGCAATTATGCCGATTGCTTCGTTCGAAGAGATCACTCCCCTCCCATTCGACAGAACAAAAGTTTAGTTCATTCCCTCCCGTGATCTCTTCTGTGGCGCTAAACTAGAAGAAAGGCGTCGAAGTATAGGTGCCAACTTAGTTTTTTATTTTCCCCTAGCGAAAATGTGCGGTGGCTCCAGCGGATACTAGCGGTACTACATAGTGATCTCTTCGAACGAAGCAATCGGCATAATTACGATCGAGCTTCGATCGATCTCCAAATTTATGTTCTAATGAAAAAAGTCACTCTGATAAAAAGTTGGTGAGTAACCCCTTAAGTTGGTTGTTGTCACCGTTTTATTCGTGCTGTGATTGGTCGGTCAGTTTGACAGATGTGTCCTGCCAGTTTGACAGTTGTTTTGAAGGTTGTAATTTGGGCGCAGCAGCGCAAATAACCCCCGGTACGCGCGCTGCAGCGCGCGGTGGGTACTCTAGCTTAGTTAAAATACTAAAGCGAGTAGGCTGAAAATGATTGCGACTGTGCTATTCAAAATTTATTTCTGAGTCTCAATTTCCGTGCATTTACACAGTATCGCGCTCGAGTGCGGGGGGAGGTTCATCCTACACAAGGTGGTCCTACACAAGAAATGCTACACAAATTTTTGACCAGCATTTATAATCCTACACTTCCGACCACCATTTATTATCCTACACAAAGTTTTGACCAGCGTTTGTTATCCTACACATATTTTCCTACACAATTTTGATCCTTAATAAATTCGATCCAAGACAAGAAATGCTACACAAAGTATCCTACACAAAGTTTTGACCAGCGTTTATTATCCTACACAAAGTTTCGATCAGCTTTTATTATCCTACACAAAGTTTCGACCAGAATTTGTTATCCTACACAAAGTTTCGACCAGCATTTGTTATCCTGCACAAAGTTTCGATCAGCATTCGTTATCCTACACAAAGTTTTGAGCAGCGATTATTATACTACTCAAAGTTTTTACCAGCATTTATTGACCTCAAAACTTTGTGTCAGAAACAGAATGAGCTAGTTGTAAATAGCGTCCACAAAAATTACGTCGTTCTACGGATGGGATTGTTCTCCTTCGGTGATAATAAAAAAAAAAGTTTCATTCCGATTCGAATTTATATTTAATCAAATTACTTAATTACTGCTGTAAATTAGGTTCGTTATCAACAATTTTAACCGATATCTTGAGAGATCGTCGAACATAACGCCTAAGCAACATCAGGGGGACAGCGTGTGAGTGGGCGGGGCCTGTCTCGCCGCTTCGACAAAGACGCACTTGCTTCGCGCGCAGAATTGTCTGAAAACGCGGTACAAAGGAAGAATCAAGAAGAAACATATCCCGTCAATGTATTTTTTTTACCTTGAAAAAAGATTTACGATCGTGCACACAAATCAGAAAATGTATTACAACCTTAGAGTAAAAGTGGTATAGCATAAAAGAGAAAAATAATGTAGATTCTAATGACAAAAGATTGATTGTTCTAACAGTCGTAAGTAGTATTAACAAATTTTTTCATTTTACTTCAAATAAGGTTTACGATCGCGGACAAAAATCGAACATTATATAATAAACTGATAGTACAGCGGGTCTGCAGGGTTGCCACACCGCGATGGATATATTTCTTAAGATGGCGCCTTGAAAATTCTTAAGATTTCTTAGTCACGTTAGCGGCCGAGGACTCGAGACATTTCCTACCTTACTGACAGTCGAGATTGTCGGTAAAACGGCTCTTTTGGTACAGTTTGTCGGTAAAACAGCCTTACCGACAGTCAAGATTGTCGGTAAAACGGATCTTTTAGTACAGTCAGACTTACTGAGAAGATAGGACTATAGGAGCTCATTTCTTCAGCTTTATCAAAATTTCTTAAGAACCCGCAAATTTTCTTAAGCTTTATGAAAATTTCTTAAGAACTCGCAAATTTTCTTTAGCTTTATGAAAATTTCTTAAGGATACTTTTATTTTTCTTATTTCTTACCAATCTATCAAAATTCTTAAGATCTTAAGAAATTTCTTTAACAGTGGCAACACTGCGGGTCTGGCGAAAAGTCAAAATATTAATTTAGATTGTGATTACAAACTATCGATTGAGAGGAGAGCCGAGTAGCTAGAGCGCGGGTCTCGTAACCCGCGGACCCGGGTACGATCTCCGAGGCGACAGCGCTGCAAAAATTTATTTAAGTGTTTCTGGTGCTCTCCCGGTGGATTTGGACCCCACCTTAAATAAAAATTGGTCCCAATACCCCATTGTGAGGGGTGGGTGGCTGCTGTATGGTTCCGGTGAGGCTTCCCGAGGGGGTTCTCATCGCTCGGTAGAGAAACCATTTAACCATGCAGTAGCTGACTCACTCGGTCACAAGTGGGGAGGTAACTGCCTACCCGACCGACGATAGTCGTGCTTGAGCGTGCTCCCACTGCTATCGGGGGAATTGGGTATAAGTTACCGGCAGTTTCAGCGAGAGGTTTTCTGCAGTTTCCCTCCGTCCTCGGCAAATGCGAGACAGCGTGGGATAAGTCGGCTGCAGCAACACAAGGAGGGGGGGGGGGGATTAGAGGACCGGCTATAAGGGAGGGACCCTAGCTCAGTGGAAGGCCCAATACAATACAATACAAACTATCGATTGTTTTAACAAACGTAAAATATTATCAACAACAATTTAATTAGATCACTCAAGCAAGTGAAGGTGATTACGACTACAATATTTCAAATGTATTTGGATTTCAAATATACCTGTTCATTTCGGAAATCGGATTAACACAAAATAACAGTATGTTCGAGTAATCATAAGGTTTTCATGATCAAAATGAAAAGCTGCTGTTTTTTGAATGAGGAAAAAAAATTGATTTTTGCAAAAACTGTGGGACGAAAATAAAATGCCCAATACACGTATTCGATTATTTTGGAAATTAAACCTGGGTTGGCAATCATTCTTATCGCTTTTTCATACGTCGGAGAAACACGCATTTTATTCGAACAAAATGCTCTAAATGGAATGGAATTTTTTTCGTAAAACAAGAACTCTTTCGGGGACATTTGGTTCATTCGATTTCAAAAATATTGTATCAATTTTTGACACAGTTATGCGTACATTCGTAGTATGCCACCAACCGGAAAAATCAAGTACTTTTTCGGTATACGACGCGAAAAATTGGACTGCACACATAAGGAGATAAAATTTCACAAACAAAAATTCATGGACTTTTCATGGATCGCGATAAAAAAATGAATGCGTATAATGACTTACATTAGATAAAATCCTCGTACGTCGAGTCTGTAAAGATTCTTGCACTAATGGACTGCGGTTTGTTCAGAATGTTTATAATGTTCCGCTCATGTTTGGAAATAGACAGGTGGAAAAAAAAGGCCTAGCCACTTTTTCTATCGGGATGGCGATATCACGCTTGTTTAAATTTGTTACTAGTTTTGACCGATCAAGAAAATAGAAGAGTGTTCCACGCATTTCGAATCCGTCACACACTCGCCTGAGCTCTCCTGCACGCGATAAGACTTTTTGAAACCAATTTTCCAATAAAATCGGATTATAAATTGATTTACCGCTCTCTCTCTCAGACAGCACCGTATGATACCGTATCCGGACAGCGGTTGAGCGAAAAGTGCCGGGCACCTGGCGAATGCTACGCAGTAGCGATCGCGTGGGGGTTCAATGGGGGAAACTGCCTCGCCGCGCAAAGACGCGCTTGCTTACCGCGCAAAATTGTCAGAGGCGCGGGAAAAAAAATAAATTGGAGAAAGATATCATGTATTTATTTTTTTATTTAAAAGCAGTTATCGAGCATTAATAAAAATCGAAAAAGATTTTACACACCGAGCGTAAAACTGATGTACTAAAGAGCCAATGATTATTTTCGATTATAATGACAGAAGATCGATTAAGTGTTTCAATAAGCGTCAAATAATATTAACAACTATTCAATTTTAATATTGAAGCGAGCGAGCCAAAAATTATTACCACGCTACTAAATTAAATTAAATCGGATGTTCATCGCAGCTGCTTGTTTCGGAAGTCGATAAAATAGAAAATTACAGTACGTCTGAATATTTAAAGATAGCTTACAGTACGTCTGATTATTTAAAAATAGCGAAGATTTCGGAAATCGATTTGGAAGAAAGATACAGCACGTTCGAATATTTCAAAATTGCAAAGTTTCCAACATTATACCTAGAAGTTGCGTCATATAAAAATGTTTAATAAAGACGAAGTTAGGAACGTTGTTGCGTAGCGTCAAGGTTGCGCGCATTCGATCGAGTTTTTTTTTTAATCAAGATTCGGTGGAACAGTATTTTCCGAATATTGAATCTTTTTTTCTTTGTTTTCCCCCGAAAAGAGCTGATGTATTTACAGTGGACGCTCCCACAACTTGACCCCCCATGACTTAACAGCTCCCATAACTTAACACGTTACCATGGCAACACGCTCCCATAACTTAACGACCCCTACCGCGCTTTCACCCCGCTCCAAACTCAGCCACCCTGCTGCGTAATTTCACACCGGGCAACGTACGATTTATCAAGCGTCAGTACTCAAACCATCAGTTTAGGTGCAATTAGAGTGTGGAAAGTTGATAAATAATACAAGATGACGATTTTGGTAAAAATAACTGCTTAATGGGGCAGTACGCATGCGTTGAAACACGAGAGTGGAAGAATGAGGGGGAGCGTTGAGTTTTAGGAGAGTTTCCGGTCCCGAGGCAGCAAGTTGTGAAAGCGTCCACTGTAATGTTTGATTGTAAAAAAAATGGACAACGGGAAGAATTTTCGTCCATTCACACACATTCGCTCAGATTCTTGAAACGGAAATATAATGAACAGCGTATAATGTTCATAATAATATAGACTACACGTTGTGAATCGCTATTAAAATCCAGCGATCAAAGAGTTCGTCAGTCATTTTTTTTCTCGCGTCACCAGAATTACGTTGTTTCACGAATCCAAGTGTTTTGCGTAAGCGATAAATAAAGAAAATTGCTTTGATCGAAGTTTCTTTTGAATTCAATTGGAATTATTGCTGTCAATGAATTTAGCGTTTGACAATTTCAACCGATATCTTGGGAGACGTCGCGCGCGAATATCGCGTAAAAAACATTAGGGGGACATCGTGTCAATGGGCGGGGCCTGCCTCGCCGCTTAAACAAAGACGCGCTTGCTTCGCGCGCAAAATTGTCTGAAAACGCAGAACAAAAAAAATCGAACAAATATATATGAGGCATTCAACGCCGTTTCGACATGGGTCTGACCCTTCACCTCTCCGAATTCGTCCGTGATTTTTTATGTTTTTGTGGTACTTCTGAAAAGCACTCAGGATTTTTTTCCGATTTTTTTGGCGTGATTTGACATACTAATAATTTAATGAACAGCCTATATTAGACCCAAATTTAAAAATCTGAAAAAAATCACAAAAATCCCGTTTTTGGTATAAAAAATGTCGAGCATTTAGCCAAAGTGGGCAGGGGCGTCCTGTTGATCAGGCTTTTTTTATTCAAAAAAATAGAAAAAGCCTGTTATCTAGAGAAGGAAGCCCCTGCCGACTTTGGAAAAATGTTCGGCATTTTTTATATAAAAAATAGGATTTTTGTGATTTTTTTTAGATTTTTGAATTTGGGTTAAAATTAAGGTTGTTTATAAAATTATAATTAAGTCAAATCGAGCCGAAAAAATCCGAAAAAAATCACAAAAATCCCATTTTTTATATAAAAAATCGTGCAGATTGGAAAGTTGCACATAGCTTCCTCATTTGTTTCAGTTTCCCATCAAGTCTCCTTTATGAGCATTTTCTTGACCATCTTTATCATGTTTATGATTATTTATTATGGCTTCCTCATAACGGAAGCTTGACGGAAGACTGAAACAAATGAGAAAGCTATGTGCAACTTTCCAATTTGCACGATTTTTTTTTCATTATTATAAAATTTTTGTCATATAGTGTATCGGTACTAAAAAAAGTGAACTCGAGAGCTGCCAAATTAGGAAACTTGCTCGTTAGTGTTCACAAGTACTTTTCGAAAACTTCAAAAATTTTTGGACAGCGAACCTTTCGAGCGTTTTTCACCAAATTTAACAATAACCATTCTTGTCATCTAGTGTATTCGTGCAAAAAATTTTAGCTTGATACTTCTAAAAATGCGAATGCTGGAGAGTTTACAAAATTTTTTTAAACCGAACCCCTCAAGCGATTTTTTTGAAATTTAGAACTATTGTTTGTTGTCATTAAATGTATCATCACAAGAAAATTCAGCTTCATAGATGCAAAATTACAAAAGTTGGAGAACTTACAAATTTTTTGCGAAAAATTACAATTTTTTTTTAGAACGAACCACTTGAGCGATTGTTTTCAAATTCAATCCCAGCCGTCCATATTATAAAGTGTATCTACATAAAAAATTTCAGACCGATAACTTCAAAATTACGAAAGTCAGACGACCCACAAACAATTTACAAAAAATTCAAAGTCTCGCCAAATTGACAATTATTCTGCAATTTTGAAAAAATTTGCACTGAGTAGAGGGGCATAGATGGTCTACTTGCATACCAAATTTCAACTCGATAACTTAAACCGTTCTCTAGATATATTCATTTTAATAATAGCACGAGAAGGTCTCATTCTCCGTTATTTCAAATGCCGTAGTGCTCAAACTCCGTGGCCAAATGCCGTGTGTATCAAACTCCGTTCTTCATTTTCCGGCGTTTCCCCCTTCTCCCTAATAATCCAAAAGGGTCGCCACTCGCTCCGAGCTCGACCCTCGCACCTTTTTTTTTAAATCGCCCATGTACCTGCTTTATCTATACCCCATTACTAATAATACGGTTCGTGGCAACGACGAACTGGACGGCCACGTGGTTCAGTTAACATCTCACGAAATGTCATCGCGCCGCACTGCCTCAGTGATTCTCAACACTTCAAGTCGCAGCCGTTTTTTCCAATTTTATAGATTAATATGTGAAATAATGTTATGATATTAATTAATCACAGATAATAATCGCTCGCTCGGATGTATTCATACACGGAATAATTCACGGTAGATTCTCTAAACTGAATTCTCGTAGTATATATTGTACCGCATGAAATAATCCCTCCGTGATTATTAACATTCATGTTCTTGTAAAAAGAATGGAATGAAAGACGCACTGTTTTTGTACATATATCACTGTTATGATTCTATCAGAACATACCATACTAACAGATATTCATATTATATGAGGAGCATTCCACGCCAAATCAACCACTTTAGAATCCAACCCCTTTCGATTTGGCTGAAACATTTTTATTTTTTTCTACCCTTTCAAAAACATTTTACAGAATTTTTTCAAATTTTTTCACCCAACCAGTAAAAAATTATGAACTTTTCAGGAAAAATAACCTTTTTATTTTTCAAATATCTATAACTTTTTCAAAAATTGACATATCTGGATGTTTTTTTTTTATGTGTGTTTTTTTATGTACTTTTTAGAAATAAAATAGAAAAAAATATTCGGGCCGATCTTCAACGTTTTTTTTTGTGAATTTTCAGAAAAAAAAAATTTCTCGATTATTATCATTTTTAATTTTTCTTATCTTTTTTTTGATAGAAACTTTTCCATTTTATGCAAATTCACTGAAATTTTCAGAGTGGGATTTTTTTGTTTTCTATTTCTTTTTTCAATTCAAAATTTTTTTTTTCACTCAGCTTATTTCTCATAATACCACTCTGGGGATTTTTGAGGATGTCGAAAGAACCTCAAATTTTGAAAAAAAAAAAAATAATAAATGCAATCGAAAGTGGTATCCATCGAAAAGAAAATTTATTTTTCGAATATCTATAACTTTTTTGAAAATTGACTTTTCGTGACGTTGTTTTTTTGAAAATTTATATTTATCAATGTACTTTTCAGAAAAAAAAACGGAAAAAAATATTCGGGCCGATTGTTTGTTTTGCGTTTGTTTTGCGAATTTTCCAAAAAAAAAAAAAAAAAATTTCTTGATTATTGTCATTTTTAATTTTTCGTATCGTTTTTTTAATAAAAACTTTGCCATTTTCTGCAAATTCACTGAAATTTTCAGAATAGGATTTTTTTTCAATTCAAACATTTTTTTTTTTACTCAGCTCATTTCTTATATTATCACTTTGGGAATTTTTGAGGATGTTGAGAGAATGTCAAAGTTTGAAAAAAAATAATAATAAATGAAATTGAAAGTGTTAATCATCGAAAAAATTTCAATGTTTTTTGAAAAAGTAGGACAAAAAATGGAAGATAGTTCTGGATAATTTTTTTATTCAGAACTATTCAGACTTTTCAAAAGCGTCCACTTTATCATTGCACAATGATTTTCATCGTCCTTAATTTAGCATTACGATTTTTGCAATTATTGAGGGGTTATGGGCAAAAGAAATATTGAAAAATCAATAACTACCGTGGTTCACGGTATTCAGACTTTTCAAAAGCGTCCACTTTATCAATGCACAATGATTTTCATCGTCCTTAATTTGGCATTGCGATTTTCGCAATTATTAAGGGGTTATGAGCAAAAGAAATATTGAAAAATCAATAACTACCGTGATTCACGGTATTCAGACTTTTCAAAAGCGTCCACTTTATCATTGCACAATGATTTTTGTCGTCCTCAATTTGGCATTGCGATTTTTGCAATTATTAAGGGGTTATGGGCAAAAGAAATATTGAAAAATCAATAACTACCGTGGTGCACGGTATTCAGACTTTTCGAAAACGTCCACTTTATCAATGCACAATGATTTTCATCGTCCTTAATTTGGAATTGCGATTTTTGCAATTATTAAGGGGTTATGGCTGAAAGAAATATTGAAAAATCAATAACTACCGTGATTCACGGTATTCAGACTTTTCAAAAGCGTCCACTTCATCATTGCACAATGATTTTTATCGTCCTCAATTTGGCATTGCGATTTTTGCAATTATTAAGGGGTTATGGGCAAAAGAAATATTGAAAAATCAATAACTACCATGGTTCACGCTATTCAGACTTTTCAAAAGCTCCCACTTTATCATTGCATGATGTTTTCAGTCAACCGTAATTTGGCATTGTGGTTTTGCAATTATTAAGGGGTTATCGACAAAAGAAATATTGAAAAGTCAATAACTACCGCGTTTCACAGTTTGCAGACTTTTCAGAGCGTCCACTTTATCATTGCACAATGATTTTCATCGTCCTCAATTTAGCATTGCGATTTCTGCAATTATTAAGGGGTTATGGGCAAAAGAAATATTGAAAAATCAATAACTACCGTGGTTCACGGTATTTAGACTTTTCAAAAGCTTCCACTTCATCATTGCACAATGTTTTCAGTCATTCTTAATTTGACATTGCGATTTTCGCAATTATTAAGGTGTTATCGACAAAAGAAATATTTGAAAATCAATAACTACTGTGTTTTACGGTATTCAGACTCTTCAAAAGCGTCCACTCTACTATTGCACAATGATTCTCATCATCCTTAATTTGGCATCGCGATTTTCGCAATAATTAAGGTGTTATCGACAAAATAAATATTGAAAAATCAATAACTACTGTGTTTATCGGGATTCAGACTTTTTAAAAGCGTTCACTCCATCACTGTACAATGATGTTCATCATCAATATGTTTGTAAATGTCTGAATCCCGATAAACACGGTAGTTATCGATTTTTCAATATTTCTTTTGCTCATAACCCCTTAATAATTGCAAAAATCCCAATGCCAAATTAAGGACGATGAAAATCATTGTGCGATGATAAAGTGGACGCTTTTTAAAAGTCTGAACACCGTGAACCACGGTAGTTATTGATTTTTTAATATATCTTTTGCTCATAACCCCTTAATAATTGCGAAAATCGCAATGCCAAATTAAGGACGATGAAAATCATTGTGCAATGATAAAGTGGACGCTTTTGAAAAGTCTGAATACCGTGAACCGCGGTAGTTATTGATTTTTCAATATTTCTTTTGCTCATAACCCCTTAATAATTGCAAAAATCGCAATGCCAAATTAAGGATGATGGAAATCATTGTGCATTGATAAAGCGGACTTTTTTGAAAAGTCTGAATACCGTGAACCACGGTAGTTATTGATTTTTCAAGATTTCTTTTGCTCATAACCCCTTAATAATTGCAAAAATCGCAATAACAAATTAAGGACGATAGAAATCATTGTGCAACGATAAAGTGGACTCTTTTGAAAAGTCTGAATACCGTGAACCACGGTAGTTATTGATTTTTCAATATTTCTTTTTCCCATAACCCCTTAATAATTGCAAAAATCGCAATGCCAAATTGAGGACGATGAAAATCATTGTGCAATGATAAAGTGGACGCTTTTGAAAAGTCTGAATACCGTGAACCACGGTAGTTATTGATTTTTCAATATTTCTTTTGCCCATAACCCCTTAATAATTGCAAAAATCGCAATGCCAAATTAAGGACGATGAAAATCATTGTGCAATGATAAAGTGGACGCTTTTGAAAAGTCTGAATACCGTGAACCACGGTAGTTATTGATTTTTCAATGTTTCTTTTGCTCATAACCCCTTAATAATTGCAAAAATCGCAATGCCAAATTAAGGACGATGATAATCATTGTGCATTGATAAAGTGGACGCTTTTGAAAAGTCTGAATACCGTGAACCACGGTAGTCATTTATTTTTCAATATTTCTTTTGCTCATAACCCCTTAATAATTGCAAAAATCGCAATGCCAAATTGAGGACGATGAAAATCATTGTGCAATGATAAAGTGGACGCTTTTGAAAAGTCTGAAGACCGTGAACCACGGTAGTTATTGATTTTTCAATGTTTCTTTTGCTCATAACCCCTTAATAATTGCACAAATCGCAATACTCAATTAAGGACGATAAGAATCATTGTGCAATGATAAAGTGGACGCTTTTGAAAAGTCTGAATACCGTGAACCACGGTAGTTATTGATTTTTCAATATTTCTTTTGCTCATAACCCCTTAATAATTGCAAAAATCGCAATGCCAAATAGAGGACGATGAAAATCATTGTGCATTGATAATGTGGACGCTTTTGAAAAGTCTAAATACCGTGAACCACGGTAGTTATTGATTTTTCAATATTTCTTTTGCCCATAACCCCTTAATAATTGCAAAAATCGCAATGCCAAATTGAGGACGATGAAAATCATTGTGCAATGATAAAGTGGACGCTTTTGAAAAGTCTGAATACCGTGAACCACGGTAGTTATTGATTTTTCAATATTTCTTTTGCTCATAACCCCTTAATAATTGCAAAAATCGCAATGCCAAATAAAGGACGATGAAAATCATTGTGCATTGATAATGTGGACGCTTTTGAAAAGTCTAAATACCGTGAACCACGGTAGTTATTGATTTTTCAATATTTCTTTTGCCCATAACCCCTTAATAATTGCACAAATCGCAATGCTCAATTAAAAACGATAAAAATCATTGTGCAATGATAAAGTGGACGCTTTTGAAAAGTCTGAATACCGTGAATCACGGTAGTTATTGATTTTTCAATATTTCTTTTGCCCATAACCCCTTAATAATTGCAAAAATCGCAATGCCAAATTGAGGACGATGAAAATCATTGTGCAATGATAAAGTGGACGCTTTTGAAAAGTCTGAATACCGTGAACCACGGTAGTTATTGATTTTTCAATATTTCTTTTGCTCATAACCCCTTAATAATTGCAAAAATCGCAATGCCAAATAAAGAACGATGAAAATCATTGTGCATTGATAATGTGGACGCTTTTGAAAAGTCTAAATACCGTGAACCTCGGTAGTTATTGATTTTTCAATATTTCTTTTGCCCATAACCCCTTAATAATTGCAAAAATCGCAATGCCAAATTGAGGACGATGAAAATCATTGTGCAATGATAAAGTGGACGCTTTTGAAAAGTCTGAATACCGTGAACCACGGTAGTTATTGATTTTTCAATATTTCTTTTGCTCATAACCCCTTAATAATTGCAAAAATCGCAATGCCAAATAAAGGACGATGAAAATCATTGTGCATTGATAATGTGGACGCTTTTGAAAAGTCGAAATACCGTGAACCACGGTAGTTATTGATTTTTCAATATTTCTTTTTCCCATAACCCCTTAATAATTGCAAAAATCGCAATGCCAAATTGAGGACGATGAAAATCATTGTGCAATGATAAAGTGGACGCTTTTGAAAATTCTGAATACCGTGAACCACGGTAGTTATTGATTTTTCAATATTTCTTTTGCTCATAACCCCTTAATAATTGCAAAAATCGCAATGCCAAATTGAGGACGATGAAAATCATTGTGCATTGATAATGTGGACGCTTTTGAAAAGTCTAAATACCGTGAACCACGGTAGTTATTGATTTTTCAATATTTCTTTTGCCCATAACCCCTTAATAATTGCACAAATCGCAATGCTCAATTAAAGACGATAAAAATCATTGTGCAATGATAAAGTGGACGCTTTTGAAAAGTCTGAATACCGTGAATCACGGTAGTTATTGATTTTTCAATATTTCTTTTGCCCATAACCCCTTAATAATTGCAAAAATCGCAATGCCAAATTGAGGACGATGAAAATCATTGTGCAATGATAAAGTGGACGCTTTTGAAAAGTCTGAATACCGTGAACCACGGTAGTTATTGATTTTTCAATGTTTCTTTTGCTCATAACCCCTTAATAATTGCAAAAATCGCAATGCCAAATTAAGGACGATGAAAATCATTGTGCATTGATAAAGTGGACGCTTTTGAAAAGTCTCAATACCGTGAACCACGGTAGTCATTTATTTTTCAATATTTCTTTTGCTCATAACCCCTTAATAATTGCAAAAATCGCAATGCCAAATTAAGGACGATGGAAATCATTGTGCAACGATAAAGTGGACGCTTTTGAAAAGTCTGAATACCGTGAACCACGCCAGTTATTGATTTTTCAATATTTCTTTTGCCCATAACCCCTTAATAATTGCAAAAATCGCAATGCCAAATTAAGGACGATGAAAATCATTGTGCAATGATAAAGTGGACGCTTTTGAAAAGTCTGAATAGTTCTGAATAAAAAAATTATTCAGAACTATCTTCCATTTTTTGTCTTACTTTTTCAAAAAACATTGAAATTTTTTCGATGATTACCAATATCGATTTCATTTATTATTATTTTTTTTCGAACTTTGACGTTCTCTCAACAACCTCAAGAATTCCCAGAGTGGTATTATAAGAGATAAACTGAGTGAAAAAAAAAAAATTTTGAATTGAAAAAAATCCTACTCTGAAAATTTCAGTGAATTTGCAGAAAATGGCAAAGTTTTTATAAAAAAAATCGATACGAAAAATTAAAAATGACAATAATCGAGAAAATTTTGTTTTTGTTTGGAAAATTCGCAAAACAAACGTTGAAGACCGGCCCGAATATTTTTTTCCATTTTTTTTCTGAAAAGTACATTGGTAAACATAAATTTTCAAAAAAACAACGTCACGAAAAGTCAATTTTCAAAAAAGTCATAGATATTTGAAAAATAAATTTTCTTTTCGATGGATACCACTTTCGATTGCATTTATTATTATTATTTTCTTTTTTTTCAAAATTTGAGGTTCTTTCGACATCCTCAAAAATCCCCAGAGTGGTATTATAAGAAATAAGCAGAGTGAAAAAAAATATTTTGAATTGAAAAAAGAAATGGAAAACGAAAAAATCCCTTTCTGAAAATTTCAGTGAATTTGCAGAAAATGGAAAAGTTTCTATCAAAAAAAAGATAAGAAAAATTAAAAATGATAATAATCGAGAAATTTTTTTTTTCGGAAAATTCGCAAAAAAAAACGTTGAAGATCGGCCCGAATATTTTTTTCTATTTATTTCTAAAAAGTACATAGAAAAACACACATAAAAAAAAAACATCCAGATATGTCAATTTTTGAAAAAGTTATAGATATTTGAAAAATAAAAAGGTTATTTTTCCTGAAAAGTTCATAATTTTTTACTGGTTGGGTGAAAAAATTTGAAAAAATTCTGTAAAATGTTTTTGAAAGGGTAGAAAAAAATAAAAATGTTTCAGCCAAATCGAAAGGGGTTGGATTCTAAAGTGGTTGATTTGGCGTGGAATGCTCCTCATATAATAGGAATATCTGTTAGTATGGTATGTTCTGATAGAATCATAACAGTGATATATGTACAAAAACAGTGCGTCTTTCATTCCATTCTTTTTACAAGAACATGAATGTTAATAATCACGGAGGGATTATTTCATGCGGTACAATATATACTACGAGAATTCAGTTTAGAGAATCTACCGTGAATTATTCCGTGTATGAATACATCCGAGCGAGCGATTATTATCTGTGATTAATTAATATCATAACATTATTTCACATATTAATCTATAAAATTGGAAAAAACGGCTGCGACTTGAAGTGTTGAGAATCACTGAGGCAGTGCGGCGCGATGACATTTCGTGAGATCTTAACTGAACCACGTGGCCGTCCAGTTCGTCGTTGCCACGAACCGTATTATTGGTAATGGGGTATAGATAAAGCAGGTACACGGGCGATTTTAAAAAAAAGGTGCGAGGGTCGAGCTCGGAGCGAGTGGCGACCCTTTTGGATTATTAGGGAGAAGGGGGAAACGCCGGAAAATGAAGAACGGAGTTTGATACACACGGCATTTGGCCACGGAGTTTGAGCACTACGGCATTTGAAATAACGGAGAATGAGACCTTCTCAATAGCACAAAGCGTACACACACACACACACACACACACACACACACACACACACACACACACATGTATACGTCCGGACATTTTTTCTCAATGTGATTTCTCGACGTTTTGGGACATTTTGAACATACTGACATGAAAATTGCGAAAATTTTTTTTTTCGCGAAAACAAAGCTTTCTTTATGAGGAAGCAAAAATGAGATTTTTGTGATTTTTTTCTGATTTTTTTGGCTCGATTTCACTTAATTATAATTTTATTAACAGCCTACATTTTAACCCAAATTTAAAAGTATGAAAAAAATCACAAAAATCCCATTTTTGTATAAAAAATGTCGAGCATTGAGCCAAAGTGGGCAGGGGCTTCCTTCTGTTGATAACAGGCTTTTTTTATTTTTTTAAATCAAAAAAGCTTGTTATCAACAGAAGGAAGCCCCTGCCCACTTTGGCTAAATGCTCGACATGTTTTATACAAAAAACGGGATTTTTGTGATTTTTTTCGGATTTTCAAATTTGGGCTTAATTTCGGCTGTTTATAAAATTATAAGTATGTCAAATCGCGCCAAAAAAATCTGAAAAAAATCCTGAGTGCTTTTCAGAAGTACTACAAAAATATAAAAAATTAAGGATGAAATCGGAGAGGTGAAGGGTCAGACCCAGGTCAAAACGGAGTGGAATGCCTCATATATATCCAATCAATGTATTTTTCTTACCTTCAAAAAATAATACGATCGTGCACAGAAATCGAAAAAAATATTACAACCTTAGAGTAAAACTGGTATAACATAAAAACGAATATTAACGTAGATTCCCATGACAAAAAATGATAGTTCTAAGAGTCGTAAATAGTATCAACGAATTTTTTCATTTCACTTCAAATGAGATTTACGATCGCGGACGAGAATCAAACATTATATAACAAACTGAGAGTGCAATGGGTCTGGCGAAAAAACAAAAATCAATTAATTTGGATGGTTCTTACAAACTATCGATTGTTTTAACACGCGGACAAAAATATCAACAACAATTAAATTAAATTATTCAAGCGAGTTTAATAAAGACGATTACGACTACTGTATTTCGAATTTATTTGGATTCTTATGAAACCTGTTCGTTCAGGAAATCGGTTAAACACGAGATAACAGCATATTCAAGGAATCATGAAGTTTTCACGATCAAAATAGAGGGCGGCTGTTTTTAAAATGAGGGAAAAAAATCGATTTTTGCAGGAACTGTGGAACGAAAACACAATGCCTAATACACGTATTCGATTATTTTGAAAATCAAACCTAGATCGGTAATCTTTCTTATCGCTTTTTCGCACGTAGAAACTTGCTTTTGTTCAAACAAAATGCCCTCTATGCGATGAAAGTTTTTTTGTGAACAAAAAAAACTTCGACTCTTTCGGGGAAATTTGATTTCTTTAATTTTTCAAATATAAAATTAATTTTTGACACAGTTATGCGTACATTCGTAGTCTACCACCAACCGGAAAAATCAAGTACTTTTCCAGTAAACAAAACATTAAGATATTAAATTCGACAAACAAAAATTCATGAATTTCTCATGGATTGCGATAATTAAATAAATACGTACAATGACTTACATTGGATGAAATGTTCCGTACGTCGAGTAACGATTCTCGCACTAATGGACTGCAGATTGTTCAGAATGTTTCCAATGTTCCGCTTATGTTTGAAAATAGACAGGTGGAAAAAATAAAACCCAGCCACTTTTTTTTTATCGGGATAACAAAATAAGGTTTGTTCAAGCTTGTAACTAGTTTTGACCGATAAATAAAATAAAAGAGTGTTTCACGCACTTCTAATCCGTCACACACTCCGCTGAGCTCTCGTGCACTCGATAATATTTTTTCAATGCAATTAAAAAAAAAAATCTGACCATAAATTGATTTTCCGTTCGCTCTCTCAGACAGCCTCGTATGATACCGTATCCGGACAGCGGTTGCTACGCAGGAGCGATCGCGTGGGGGTAGAATGGGGGAAACTGCCTCGCCGCGCGAAGACGCGCCTGCTTACCGCGCAAAATTGTCGGAAGACGCGGGAAAAAAAATCAATTGGGAAAATATATCCCGTATAACTTTTTTGATTTGAAAGCAGTTATCGAGCATTAATAAAAATCGGAAGAGATTTTACACACCGAGCGTAAAACTGATGTACCAAAGAGCTGATAATTATTTTCAATTGTATTGACAAGAGATCGATTTATTGTTTCAATAAGCGTCAAGTAATATTAACAACTATTCAATTTTAATATCTAAGCGAACGAGCTGAAAACTATTACCATGTAACTAAATTGAATCGAATTGGATGAAATCGATAGAAAAGAAAATTACAGTACGTCTGATTATTTTAAAAAAGCAAAGTTTTCAACATTATAACTAGAAGCTGCGTCATATAAAAATATTAATATTTAAAAAAAATTTTTTTTAAAGAAGTTTGGAACGTTGTTGCGTAGCATCAAGATTCCGCGCAGTCGATTTAATCGAAAAGAGCTGTTGTATTTCATTATGTTTCTTTGCAAAAAAAGTAATGGACAACGATAGAACTTTTCATCCATTTACACACATTCGCCAAGATTCTTAAGACGGAAATTTAATGAACAGCGTATAATGTTCATAATAATATGAACGACATGTTGTGAATCGCTATTAAAATTCATCGATCAAAAAGTTCGTTTCAGCCATTTTTTTCTCGCATCACCTGAATTACGTTGTTTCACGAATCCAAGTGTTTTGCGTAAGCAATAAATAAAAAAATTCCTTCGATATAAATTTGTTGTCAATTCAACAGCAATTATTGCTGTAAATTAATTTAGCGGTTGATAACTTCAACCGATACTTGGGAGATCATCCAGCGCGAATATCGCGTGTAAACAACATCAGGGGGACATCGTGTCAGTGGGCGGGGCCTGCCCGACAAAGACGCGCTTGCTTCGCGCCCAAAATTGTCTGAAGACGCGGTACAAAAAAAAATCTTAAATAAATATTTCCAATCAACGTATTTTTTTTACCTTGAAAAAAGATTAACGACCGTGCAAAGAAATCGAAAAATATATAACAACCTCAGAGTAAAACTGGTATAACATAAAAACGGATATTCATGTAGATTCTAATGACAAAAGATTGATTTTTCCAACAGTCGTAAATAGTATAAACTAAATATTTCATTTCACTTCAAATAAGGTTTACAATTGCGTAAAAAAATCGAACATTATATAGTAGGTCCTCTTTATAAGCTTGTCTTCTTCTCTTTCTTCTACTCATTGGGGCTGGCTTAGAAGAAAAAGGACAAGAAGCAAGCTTATCGAGAGAACCTACACCAATTGTTTAAATAGGAATAAAATAATATTGACAACTTTTCAGTTTCAATAGTGAAACGAGCAAGCTGAAAATTATTACCACGCTACTATATTAATCTGAATCTGATGTTCATCATAGATGCTTGTTTCTGAAACCGTTCGAACATAAATCTACAGTACGTTCCAGTATTTCGAATTTTAACATTATAACTACCAAGTTACGTCATAAAAAAATGTTAATAATAAAAAAATCTTTTTGTAAAAGAAGAACGTTGATGCGTAGCGTCAAGATTCCGCGCAGTCGATCGAGTTTTTTTTCAAGATTCGGTGAAATAGTATTTTCCGAATATTAAATGTTTCACCTTCCCCCCCCCCCCCCCCGCCCGAAAATAGCTGTTGTATTTAATGATGATTCATTGTAAAAAAATAATGGCCAACGGAAGAAATTTTCGTTTATTCACACACATTCGCCCACATTCTTAAGACGGAAATATAATGAGCAACAGAGAATGTTCATAATAATATGGACCACACATTGTGAATCGCTATTAAAATCCATTGATCAAAAACTTCGTTTTCTCCATTTTTTTTCTCGCGTTATCAGAATTACGTTGTTCCACGAATTCAATTAGTGTTTTCCGTAAGCGATGAATAAAAAAAATTCCTTGAATTAAAATTTGTTTGAAATTCAATTGCAATTATTGCTGTAAATAAATTCAGCGGTTGATAATTTCAACCGATATCTTTAGAGATCGTCGAGCGGGAATATCGCGTAGACAAAATCAGGGGGACATTGTGTCAGTGGGCGGGGCCTGCCTCGCCGCTGCGACGAAGACGCGCTTGCTTCGCGCACAAAATTGTCTGAAAACGCGGGACCAAAAAAGAATCGAAAAGGAATATATATCCAATCAATGTATTTTTTTTTTACTTTGAAAAACGAATAAAGATCATGCACAGAAATCAAAAAGTATTCTAAAACCTCAGAGTAAAACTGGTATAACATAAAGACGAATATTAATGTATTTAGATTCTCATGACAAAAGATTGATAGTTCTAAGAGTGGTAAATAGTATCAACGAATTTTTTTATTTCACTTCAAATGAGATTTACAATCGCGGACGAGAATCGAACGTTATATAACAAAATAAGAGTACAAAGGGTCCGGCGAAAAAACCAATATTAATTTGGATGGTTCTTACAAACTATCAATTGTTTTAACACGCGTACAAAAATATAAACAACAATTTAGTTAAATCATTTAATGGAGTATAACAAAGACGATTACGACTACTGTATTTCAAATTTATTTGGACTTCTATTAAACCTGTACGTTCCGGAAATCGGTAAGACACGAAATAACAGCATGTTCAAGGGATCATAAGGTTTTCACGATCAAAATAGAGGGCAGCTGTTTTTAAAATGAGGAAAAAAAATCGATTTTTACAAGAACTGTGGGACGAAAACAAAATTCTTTATACACGTATTCGATTATTTTTAAAATCAAACCTGGATCGGTAATCTTTATTAACGCTTTTTAACACGTCGGAAAAACACGCATTTTGTTCGAACAAATTGCGGTTGATGTGATGGAAGTTTTTTCGTGAAAAAAAAACGTCTACTCTTTCGGGGAAAATTGATTCATTTAATTTAAAAAATATTTTATCAATTTTTCAAACAGTTATGCGAACATACGTAGTCTGCCACCAATCGGAATAATCGAGTACTTTTCCGGTAAACAACACAAAAATATCCAATTCGAAAAACAAAAATTCATTAAATTTTCATGGATCGCGATAATTAAATGAATACGTACAATGACTTACATTGGATGAAATCCTCGTACGTCGAGACTGTAACGATTCTCGCACTAACGGACTGCGGATTGTTCAGAGTGTTTCGAATGTACCGCTTATGTTTGGAAATAGACAGGTGGAAAAAAATAAGGCCCAGCCCTTTTTTTTAAAGGGATGGCGATATCATGTTTGTTCGAATTTTTCACTAGTTTTTACCGATCAAGAAAATATAAGAGTGCTCCACGCACTTCGAATCCGTCACACACTCAGCTGAGCTCTCGCGTGCACGCGATAATACTTTTTCAATTCGATTTTCCAAAAAAATCTAACTATGAATTGATTTTCCGTTCTCTCTCTCAGACAGCACCGTATGATACCTTATCCGGACAGCGCCACAGCGGTTGAGCGAAGAGTGCCGGGCCGGGGCGACTTGCGAATGCTACGCAGTGGCGATCGCGTGGGGGTGTAATGGGGGAAACTGCGTCGCCGCGCGAAGACGCGCTCGCTTACCGCGCAAAATTGTCGGAAGACACGGGAAAAAAATAAATTGTAGAAATATATCCCGTAATTATTTTTTGATTTAAAAGCAGTTATCGAACATGAATAAAAAACGGAAAAGATTTTACACACCGAATGTAAAATTTATGTACCAGAGAGTTGATAATTTCAACCGATATCTTGGGAGACGTCGCGCGCGAATATCGCGTAAACAACGTCAGGGGGACATCGTGTCAGTGGGCAGGGCCTGCCTCGCCGCTTCGACAAAGACGCGCTTGCTTCGCGCGCAAAATTGTCTGAAGACGCGGTACAAAAAAAATCGAAAAGAAATATATCCAATCAACGTATTTTTTTTAACTTGAACAAAGATTAACGACCGAGCACAGAAATCGAAAAATATATTACAACCTCAGAGTAAAACTGGTAAAACATAAAAACTGATATTAATGTAGTCTCTAATGACAAAAGATTGATTTTTCTAACAGTTGTAAATAGTATAAACGAAATATTTCATTTCACTTTAAATAAGGTTTACGATCGCGGACGAATATCGAATATTATACAATAGGCTCTCTTTATAAGCTTATCTTCTTCTCTTTCTTCTACTCATCGGGGTTGGATTAGAAAAAAAGGACAAGAAGCAAGCTCATAAAGAGAACCTACAGTAATTGTTTAAATAAGCGTCAAACAATATTAACAACTTTTCATTTTCAATATTGAAGCGTGCAAGCTGAAAGTTATTACCACGCAACTAAATTAAATTGAATCTGATGTTTATCATAGCTGCTTGTTTCGGAAATCGATTAAAAATGAAATTACAGCACTTCTGATTAATTCGAAATAGCAAAGTTTTCGGTAATCAATTTAAAAGAAATATACAGCACGTACGAGTCTTTCGAAATCGCAAAGTTTTCAACATTATGACTAGAAGTTGCGTCATAAAAAAATGTTAATAATAAAAAAATATTTTTTTGAAACACGTTAGGAAAGTTGCTGCGTAGCGTCAAAATCCCGCGCACTCGATAGAGCTTTATTCTGAAGATTCGGTGGAATAATAATTGCCAAATATTGAATGTTTTTTCTTCAACCCCCCCCCCCCCCCCCCAAAGAAAAAAAAGCCGATGTATTTAATGATGTTTGATTTTTTAAAAATAATGGACAACGGGAAAAATTTTCGTTTTTTCACACACATTTGCCCAGATTCTTAAGACGGAAATATAATGAACGCGTATAATGTTCATAATAATATGGACCACACGTTGTGAATCGCTATTAAAATCCGTCGATCAAAAACTTTGTTTCACCCATTTTTTTCTCGCGTCATCAAAATTAAGTTGTTCGATGAATTCAATTAGTGTTCTGCGTAAGCGATGAATGAAAAAATTCATACAATTAGAATTTGTTTTACATTCAATTGCAATTATTGCTGTAAATGAATTTAGTGGTTGGTAATTTCAACCAACATCGTGGGAGATCGTCGAGCGCGAATATCGCGTAAACACATCAGGGGGACCATCGTGTCAATCTAAACAAATCAGTCATTGTAATTTCTGTCGAAAAGCAAGTGCCGTTATGGCTCAGCGTGGAATGTGAATGTAGCATCTAGTCTACACGTATATAGATCGAATCACATATAAACGCCTTCTTACAGCCGTATTACGAGAGATTTCCTGATAAATATCGAACTTTCTGCATATACCTATCAATAAATCGTATGGGTCAAAAGTTATGATTAAAAATCGAAAAAAAATCAAAATTTTTTTCCTTTGCCACATATTAGTTTTTCATAGGATTTGTATAGACGAGTCAAATGCAATAAAAAAGAACATGCGCGTTTTATTGACCATGTATAGGGAATACGTGCTACGAGTCCTAACCGTGATTTTCTCGAAAACATATGAGTGAATCTTGTTAAAAATTTTTAGAGAGATGTACTGCTATGCACATATAAGACGTACAAAAAATTGCAGCGCGATTACATGGTTTTGAGTTTACCGTAGTAATACCTTAAGATTAGTACAAAATATTATATACAAGAAATTCAACGAAAAATGTAATGTACAACTTAAATTTTCACGATTTTTGAAAATTAAAAATTCTCGATATTCATGAATTTTCAATTTTTTTTTTTTTAATATTTTTTTTTCATAGCCTTAAATAAACTCTATACGTCGAATTCAGAACAATTTTTCGTAGCTATAATAGTATCCGAGATATTGAAAAAATGAAATGAAATGAAATCTGAAAGATTTTAAAAATGTCGAAAGTGTAAATTTTTAATAACTTTTGGAAAAAAAATTTCTCATTTTTTTGCAAAATTTCAATTTTCTCAATGCAGAAAAATTATGATTCTTATTTTTTTCGATAAAGTAGAAAAAATAAAAAAGTTTTTATCCTTATGTTTTTTTTGTTTGATGAATATTTTTTGAGATACAGTGTTCGTAATGAAAAATTAAAAATCTTGAACGGACGCCTAAAAAAATCTAAAAAAAATCACAGACGTTCCTTTTTACTAATATTTTAAAAAACTGGCAGATTTTGAAAAAAATTGGAGAGGTTTAAAAAAAAAGTTGCTCAGTTGATAAATAATTCCCCATATATGAACTATTTGTTAATGTTCAGTAAATATGGGTTAGAAAGAGTACATGTCTGGGCACCTTATATAAAAAATTCATAATTTTTCGAATGATCGGTTTCGGTTTATCAGTGATTTAGTAAATTTTAGGTTAAAAATGGCGTGTTTGGACGCCCCGCGTGCCCTCTAAAAAAATTCAAAAAATCTAACCGCTGCACAGAGACCTTTATTTCAACGATATCTTTGATTTTTGAGGGTAGCCAACAGTTTTTAGTTTTTTTGATTCACCCTAATGTATATACTACCTCTATGGTCACGATCGACTTCGAGTCATCGACGTACAGTATGGACTACGCTTAGGCCGGTAGAATGTATCCGGCTGGTAGAAAGAACGCTTAGGCCAGTAGAATGTATCCGGCTGGTAGAAAGAGATAGCGACTGTCAATGGTCAATCTCCGTCTCTTTCGCGCACAGCACACACCATTCTTAGAAAGAGACAGCAATTGACCTTTGTCTTGTTCCCTCTTTGTCTACTCTGGTGGATACATTCAGGAGGCCTTTATGTTGGGATCGCGCAGTCCATACTATACGTCGATGCTTCGAGTCCTCGACTTCTACCACTGAACTCAAGATACAACTGGAACGCGTACTGCCGTGATGGGGAGCGACCAGACAAAGATAGCTCGGCAGAGGATCTTGTCTCTCTCTTGCACCGCGTACAGTCAGACAAAAATATTAGTGCAACTTCACTGAGTACTTGCTACCATAGACTTAAAGAGATAGACTGAGCGCTTCCATAAGAGGCACTCACGGAACATATAAAGGACAGAGATATATCTGGAGTCAGGTTCTCTCTCTTCAATCGGCGTCATGGTGGGAGACATCGGAGCAGTGGAAGAGGAACGCGCCGCGTGATTTCTCCTCCTTCTCCTCAACCGCCTCATTCCCCACCACCAATCTTGCGAGACAGAGAGAGACTGACACTACATATATCTCTGTCCTTTATATGCTCCCAGAAGCGGCCCATAAGAGCGCTAAGTCTATCTCTTTAAGTCTATGCTTGCTACCCGTCATCAGTGATGTGAAATGACCGTCATTTTGAGCCGCGTCAGTCACGCGTCACCTGACCGTCACGTGACGTCATTTTTGTTTTACCCAATTTTCTATGTGAAAATGACTTCTTTTTTCCTCTCGTCATCTGACAAAACAAACCTGACGGGCACCTCTATTTACACGGAGAAAAAAACCACCTCGAACCCTAGTGCCCGTTACCAGAATTCTAATATTCAGTACTAGATGTATAGTAATTTACTTTTAGTCCGGATTTCTCGTACTTATTACTATACCATATTGTAATCACCACTTATATTTAATACTAAATTCTGGTTTATATCGGGATAAGTATTAAATAGAAGTGGTGATCACAATATGGTATAGTAATAAGTCCGAGAAATCCGGACTAGAAGTAAATTAATATACATCTAGTACTGAATATTAGAATTCTTGTAACCGGCACTGGTTCGAGGTGGCTTTTTTCTCCGTGTAGATGCTAAATGACCGTCACGATTTTTTTGGTCACAATTCGGTCACAAGCCAAGCCTGACAGGGACTTCTATTTAGATGGAAAATGACCGTCACGATTTTTTCGGTCATTTTTTGGTCCGAACATTTTGAGATTTCATGACAATTGTAAAAAAATTATTTTCGTCGTGATTGTTTGAGTAAATTAGGAATTACAATGCTTAGAACATTGGAATGAAGAAAGACAAGAATTTTCAAAATTTGTTTAATTATTGTGTGCTCATGCGCAGATATGATATCGGGAGGTCAGTCATTTTTGCATCCGTCATGTGACGGTTTTATTACGGTCACGTCACGGTCACACGACGGTCACGTCACAGCTTCACATCACTGCCCGACTGTACGAAGAAGGACAGAAACCCTCCGCTAATCCGCTATATCCGCTACCCCCACCACGGCGGTAAACGTTCCAGTTGTATCTTGAGTTCAGAGACTTCTACGATTTTCCGTTCTGCCGTTTTTCATAGTTCGTGCTCATTTTTCGTAGAGTTTTTATTTTGTCCGATTGTGCGACGAACGTGACTGGTGGACAAGTTTGGGTTTGCCCAATCGCGAGTGCTCACAAGTTTTATTTTCCCCCAGACATCTGTTATAGATATATATTTATATATCGAAGCCTTGTATGAACGAATTAAAGTGCGAAAGAAAAACGGAGAGGGAGAGAGAGAGAGAGAAAATGCGTTTTCGCCACGCACGACGAACAAAATGGAAAAAAGATACGATAATTATACCTCTCGGTGATTTAATCCCTTTTGGGTTTAGCACCAAACGATAATTCACGTTCTCACTTTGTCGCGTGGTACGTAATCCGGCCCCAGCGCAAGTTTTTTAAAAATGACGATGTTTATACGCATGTACAAATAATGTATATCGTTATGCAGAGACGCGCGGTTGCAATTACTTTTATAATTAAATTAAACGTTTAATTACTAATTATTCAAAGCATTTGTAATTTTATAGAATCAAGTTATGCATTCATTAGAGCAGTTTTAATTATTATTATTATAACTCGTTGGTGACTTACTAGTAACTCACTAGTAAGATACTAAACTGCTGGTCACTACCAATTAACTACAAAAAAATTCCGAACGTACTCAGCATAAAATACAAAAACGATGAAAGATGAAAGTGATAAAAGTCGAATGATCGAATTCGAGACATCCTCTCTTTCGCGTCACATAGTGCTGCAAGCTTGTTGCAAATTTTCGACAGGCCGTGCTGCTTTTAAGCTGAAAATTTGCGGCAAGTCGTGCTGCGATTAACCTGCGAATTAGCAGCATGCCATGCTGCAATTAAGGTGTGATTTCGCGGCACGCCGTGCTGCAATTAAGCTGCGAATTCGCGGCACGCCGTGCTGCGATTGAGCTGCAAATTCGTCGCACGCCGTGCTGCAATTAAGCTGCAAATTCACGGCACGCCGTGCTGCGATTACGCTGCGAATTCGCCGCACGCGGTGCTGCGATTAGGCTGCAAATTCACGGCACGCCGTGCTGTGATTACGCTGCGAATTCGCCGCACGGGGTGCTGCGATTAAGCTGCAAATTCACGGCACACCGTGCTGTGATTACGCTGCGAATTCACTGCACGCGGTGCTGCGATTAAGCTGCAAATTCACGGCACGCCGTGCTGCGATTAAGCTTCGAATTCGCTGCAAGTGGTGCTGCGATTAAGCTGCAATTTCGCGGCACGCCGTGCTGTTATTTTTCTGCATTCTAACGTTAGACCTTAACAGAGTAATAATGCAAATGTCACAGCGCATGGCGTCAATATGCTGCTCAATTCGGAAGTAGAACACTGCTTACTGACGACACGCTATGCTGTATCTTGTCGCAAAATTTGCGTCACTAGGCCGTCAAGCGATTTTCTACAGCACGTTTGTCTATCTGGGAAGCGACTTCAAAGATTGGCTCTGTCCCCGCTATTTTGTGTCAAAGTGATAGTAACATTTTTTTAATGCTTCAATATACATTACATTTTATTCATTCTTTATACCCTCAGCGAATATTTTTTAATTCATCACAAATTATTCTTATCAGTTTATGTAATTGTGTGAAAAATCTCAGCTTTTTACACGCGAAACTTCTTTTTCATCAGGATCATGATATAGCGTGATATATCACCGACTCAACTTATGTCGCCCCGTTTTCTATTTATTGCACTCGCGGATTTTCAAACTTGTGTCGCCCCGTTTTCTGTTTATTGCACTCGCGGATTTTCAAACAGGCCGACATAAGTTTAAAAATCCGCGAGTGCAATAAATAGAAAACGGGGCGACATAAGTTGGGTCGGTGATATATCACGCTATATCATGATCCTGATGAAAAAGAAGTTTTGCGTGTAAAAAGCTGAGATTTTTCACACAATTACATAAACTGATAAGAATAATTTGTGATGAATTAAAAAATATTCGCTGAGGGTATGAAGAATGAATAAAATGTAATGTATATTGAAGCATTAAAAAAATGTTACAATCACTTTGACACAAAATAGCGGGGACAGAGCCAATCTTTGAAGTCGCTTCATTTCCTAAACTCTTTGATGGGAGGCCAGACTTGGTAGTAAAACTTATGATCTGGATAAAAAAACTAAAACAAATTCCTAATCTATGTAATATCGACAATGGAACTACATAAAGGTTTTTTTTTAAACAAATTTTGCAGAAATTGTGAACTTTTGAAAAAAATGCATTGATTTTTGGCATAAAACTAAGAAGTAAAGCGTTTATAAAAAATGTTTTCATTAAAACAAATTTTTAATACAGTACAAGACCTGAAATGAAAAACCAAAATATTACATAATCTACATGCTATCGGCTATGGAACTACGTAGTGATTTTCATTCTTCAATTAAATTTTTCAGAAATGGTGCGCTTTTGAAAAATATGCAGTAAATTGTTTTCCTGCAATGGGTATATTTGCGTGCAAACTCGCGAATTTTCGCATAGGGTTCATTTTCGCTTCCAAATAGCTTACAGAAAAACGACGCAACCAAAATATGTAGCAAGGTTGAATGTTCATGCGGATATGAGAATAATGTGCAAGATTTGTTATCATGGGATCACTGAAAATCAAGCGTCCAACCAGCTTCTAGAAAAACGCTTGTCCAATCAGCTCATCGAAAAACCCCTCGACTAAAATATCTGGGGAGATTAAATTATCGTAAGGATATGCGAATAATATGCGAGGTTTTGTTATAATATTTTTAGGATCTTAATAATGATGAATAATTCTGCTTGTGGAAAAAGGCGTGTCCAAATTTTCTGAAAAGGTTGAATCTTCACACGGAAATGCGAATAATGTGTGGAATTTCGTTATCATATGATCATGAAAAGTGAAGCAACCAATGAGTTTTTAGAAGATTACCGTCCAATTAGCGCAATGAAAAACCCTCGTCCAAAATATCTGGGAAAGTTACATCATCATAAGAATGTGTGAATAATGTTCGAGGTTTTGTTACAACAGGATCATAAAAATGATGAGACAGTTGGAGAAATCTCGAAAAATAGGAGCGACGTAGATATAGTGTGATTGACGACCCTTTTATGAAATCAGAATATTTGAAAAAAGCTGTATCAGTGCATCGATATGAGAATAATGTGTAAACTTTTAATATCATTTGAGCATCCAAAACGATGTGATTGCGTCCAATGAGCTTACAGCCAAACGTACGTCCAGTTGGACCCGTCCCATCAGCTTATAGAAAAAACGCATGTACAAAACTTATGAAAAGGTTAAATCATTATACGAGAATGCGAATAATGAGCGGAACTCGTTATCATAGGGTGATAAAATGACGCGTCCGATCAGCTCATAGAAAATGGCTCGTACAAAATATCGAAAAACGGCAAATCGTCTTACGGATATGCGAATAATGCACCAAGTTTCGTTATCGTAAAATCGTAAAAATTATACGATAAATGCGCATATCGTGCAAAAAAGGAGCGATATATAAAGGTATAAAAGCATTCTAAATCGCGCGACATTTTTTTCAAATTTTGACGATTTCATATATATATATTTTTAATGAGAATAATGCAGTACTATTTTTTTCGTACGTATATATATGATATAACAAATAACACACAAAGTTTCATGAACCTTTAGCACATCTACTCCGTCATTTTGCATATACCAATAGAAGCAACTAGCAGAAGTTGACTACAGTGATACAAAAGTTTTAAGTTGTATTTTTTCGGGAGCGGAGACAAACACTTGTCGTCTGAAAATGTAAAGAGTGCCAATGAGCAATTGATATTTTTTATTTCTAACTTTAGCAGTAAACACCTAATCACTTAACACAGATGTGTGCTTCCTTAACGGACAAAATTAATGCTGCGATCTGTAAAAATAGGGACAGAATGCGGATGAGGAATGATACGGATTATTCCAGGATGGTAACATTATCCGCGGCACACGTTATGCCTGACATGAAGTCGCAAGTATGGCAAAGGGTGAGTTAGTGGTAAAGGAATTCAGTCATACGTATTTTGTCGACAGAGTTTAGCGGGTATTGAAAAAGTTATTTATCAGAAAATGAATTTTTGTTATTGTTGAATGTAAGTGTTATTTTCAAGACCTCAAATCAGCCTTTTGGCCCGCGCCCTTCCTCTCATTGTTTCTCCAATTATTTTTCAGATACAAAAGCGAATTCTCTGTAATGACTCGTATTTTGCAATCATGATTCGAATTAAATGAAGTCAATGAAATCATGAATTGACAGTTTCGAACGAAAAAATTGACAATCTTATCCTCTTACAGAAGTTTTTTTGAGGCTTGTTAATACTTTGGAAATACTTTTTGAAACGTTGTTCAATATCTGAAGTTATTATTAACAAAGTAATTTGCATGGTTCTCCCAATTTTTTCGTTAAACAAATACATTTATAGATTTTTCGTTCAACCGAACGTTCGAAACTTCAATTAGCTACGAAATCAGGAAAACTATGTATGAATCTTTGAAATCATGTTGGGTTGCAATCACTAAAATCATACACGAAATCACGTGAAGGCGGACCCTCACTGAAATCATTTGTACACCGGGCAGGAGAGTAAAGCCCCTCGATGCTGTATCATCGGAGAAAAAATCATATATAATAGTTTAATTTTATGACTTGAAAAATGAGTTATACAAAATAATGGTTTAATTTTACGAGACTAACAATGATGAGACTCAAAGCCTGATTTTTTTGACAACAATAGAAATAAAATATTTTTCCGTCCGAGAATCCCTTGACGTTGATGTCTTTTATTTTTTCTTATAATCTATCGATTATATTTAGAAATTCGTGTAAAGTTTTATCATGATAAAAATTAGAGTTATCATGAACTACAATAAAAATTGAAATTGTTTCGAGCGGTTCCATTCCAATTTCTAAGAAGAATAGGGAGCAAATATTTTTCGATTGAGGTCTCCTTATCGATCTTGATATTCTTGTAGATGATATGCAAATTCCATGAGAAGGATTGACACGGCGATGTCGGATGAAGTATATCATGAAGAAATCGGATATTTCATAGTTACGATAACTTAAATTTTGGTGTAGATTTCATATTTTTCTAGAACCGTCGATATGAGGATTACTTACTGTTCTCATATTTTTGCAAATGTAACAGAAATTTTATGCAAAGCCATAAGAAATAATTTAAAAAAGAAATCAAATAAATGAGCTGGCTTCTTTATGATATATTTTTTCAAGGATTTTCATGTAATCTACGGATTGTAAGAAAAATTGTTAGTTACATAATGTTATTAATAATGATTTCTCTAATTTTTTGACAATCTGTAGACGACGTGAAAATTTTAAAAAAGTTTTGTTTCGAAGGAGCAATATGTTTCAACGGTACAAAAATTTAGATTTTTTCTGTACGTGGCCACATGGTTGTTAGTGATATATACTTGGATGATGTGATAATTACATAGATATGCATATATAATTGAGAAATGTAACCCCCTCAAAATCATGACAATTTACATTTTCGGGAAGTTTTAATATTTATTTCTGACCATAGGCCCGAAAATATTAATATAATCGATTTTTCTCCGAGCGTATCGATGTCATAGAATTTTCGTGAAAATTTATCATGAAGAAATCAGATGTTCCAAAGATAAGACAATCAAGATTTTTCTGAATGATTTAATATTTTTCTGTGCGAGGGCCCTTCCAAATAATATATAACTTCTACGTTATTCGCAGAAGATGAGAAAAAATGAGTAACCCGCATTTCCATGGTCCCTCGTTCAGAGGAATATTCAATTATTCGAAACAAATTTAACTGTCATAGTTTTGGAACATCTGATTTCGTCGTGATGATTTTTCAGGAAATTTGTGTCATCGACAGATGATGAAAAAAAAAATTACATTAATATTCTTAGGCCTTTGGTGAGAAAAAATTATGAATTTTTCCTAAAATAAACGTTTTTGTAATTTTTATGGCGTCCATAGAATATATGTATATGTGTCATTCTATACCATTTTGACCTGGGCCTGACCCTTGACCTCTCGAATTTGGCTCGCGATTTTTTATATGGTTGTTCTCACTTTGAAAGGCACCCAGTTTTTTTTGGAGGTTTTTCAGATTCAATTTGAATATTCTACAATTTTTTAAACGATTTTATTACAATAATTTAAAAAAATTAGAAGCGTGAGTGATTTTACTATGGACGGTTGCTGGAACATTTTCATATATCATATGGGATTTTTCAAAAAAAAATTTCAGTTTTTTGGAATCATTTATATTAGCAAAATCAAGAAGAAAAAATCTCTTCCGAAAAATCTGAAATTTTTTTCAAAAATCCGATATTACATATGAAAATGTTTCAGCAACCATTCATAGTAAAATAACTTCCGCTTCTATTTTTTGGAACGTTTTTTTCCGAAAAAGCTTAAAAATAGTAAGAAGGAAAAATCTCCCCACTCCGGCTCTAAGCTCAAAAATTTTGATATCTGACACACGATTTTTCAGAATTTTTTCAAATGTTTAAATTGTGTCGATCAATAAAATCGTTTAATGAAATATAGAAGATTCAAATAAAATCTGAAAAATCTAGAAAAAACTGGGTACCTTTCAAAGTGAGAACAATCATATAAAAAATCGCGAGCCAAATCCGAGAGGTCAAGGGTCAGACCCTGGTCGAAATTGTCATAGCTTTGAAATAGCTAAATATCGAAATATCATGACAAAACTTTTTTCAATTTGAATGTCGTTTGAAAATAATGAGAACAAATAAAACAGTGAATATCAATGGGTCTTTGACCAAAAATATTTGATTTCATGCTTCTAAAAAATCACGCAAAAACTACAATAAAAATCCAATTTTTGAAATTATCTCTACAAAACGTTTAAATCATTAGGTTGGTTTGTACTTCCGTAAATAATGCTGTAAATATATTGTGAGGTTGATGATAACATTGACGATAAAAATAATCTGAAGCGGTGAATGGAAATGAACGATTGTTAGCAATTTATTTTGTCGCGATCAAAGGTGATTATTAAAACTATGCAATCACATAGAGTAATGATATCGAATATGATGCTGAGATAAGCAGTTCTTTTGCGTTCCTACAGCCTTTGTGTTTGAACGTGCTTTTCTGTGTGTATGTTTGTGTTCGTGTGTCTTTGTTGTGTATCTGTGTGTGTGTGGGTCTGTGCACACACACAACACGTGTGTGTGTGTATCTGGACACGTTAAATCTTTCGCAAAAAAAAAATGTCGCAACGTTACACATATGAAGAATGAGCTCTATCTTATTTTCTGGAATAGATGGAGTGTCGCGCTTGAAGCTTAGAATGCTGGTGAGCCGCTGCAGAGAGAATAGCATTTTTGCTAAAAGTTGCAATCGGATATCCACCGGGGTAAAAATGTTTCATACCGACGTACCATCATTGTCTTTTTCGGTATTGTTAAGAGGTCTCAACTTTGCACAACAGCTGCAGTCCTTATCCAGTCACCAAAGTTCGCGGATTGCTCCGCTGCGCGCGTTTTCAGTGAAAAATTATGTATCAGTAGTAGGTGTACCACTATGGCGAAAAAGTGGTGGGGGTAATCCCCCCACCACTCTCGTCAGAGCGGCATTATTTCCCCCTCCACTTTTCGCCGGAGATATTATTATTATTATTATTGTTGTTGTTGTTGTTGTTGTTGTTGTTGTTGTTGTTGTTGTTGTTGTTATTATTATTATTATTATTATTATTATTATTATTATTATTATTATTATTATTATTATTATTTACGCTATTATTTCGCCACCACTTTTTTCGCCAGAGTGATGCGCTTCCCCCCTCTCCTCACACACACACACAAAAATCAACGAATAAATAATAAAACACACACACACACGCTCGCAAATAATTTCAAAATAACAATTTCTACTCACCATTTACGCGCTTCTCGCCGCTGTCCTTCTCCTCCTCCTCCTGCAGCTCTTCTCTCTCTCTCTCTCCTACTCAACTTCGTTTTTGTTCTATTTTTCATTATTTCATTTTTCGCGCAATACTTTTCCACTATTGTTTGATTTATTTGTTATTTTAATTTATTCATTATTTATTCATACGTTTTTTGTTTTTTCAATTTTCGCGTTTTTATTATTATTTTGATTTATTTATTATTTATTTTTTGTCGGGACAGTTTTTTCACACTCCTTTAGTTTCGAATTTTTTATAATTCTTTTTCAGATTATTTTCCGCGCACTGTTGCAGATTTGAAAAATAGTTTGTCGAAGAGAAACTTCAAAATGTACAAAAATCTCGGTGGCACACTTTTACGCTATTTATTATTTTTACACTATTTATTTACACTATTTACACTTTTACACTATTTTCTTTTTTATTTTGCGCAATTTTATTTTCCGCGTAACGAACAGCACGACTGGTACTGCGCAATGTAATTTTTTTTTTTTTTTTTAATAATTATTTTTACATTATTTTCGCGCTTTCCTTTTTCACCGCTATTTTCGGGCAACGTTTTATTTATTTATTATTTACACTTCATTATTATTATTTTTTACATTATTTCGCGCAGAGTTACAGGCTTGTTCGTTTTTTTCATTTTTCGCGCAATGTCTTTATTTATTATTTATTCACACACTTTTTTCGTTTTTCTCATTTTTTTCGTGCAATCTTTTTCTTTTTTAATTTTAACGCATTGTTTTTTGTCACGATAATTTTTCACACATTTTTCCAGTTCTAAATTTTTTCAAGTCATTATTTTCATAATTATTTTTTTTTACATTACTTCGCGCGGCGTTTTCCTTTTTGCATTTTGTGCGCAAAGTTTTGCTTTCGCGCAATGTTTTTCTTATGACACTTATTTTTTCATTATTACACTATTATTATTTTTACACTATTCACACTATTTATTATTTTCGCGCAATGTTTTTCATTACTCGCGCGCAATGCGCAATCCGGTTCTAATATTCACGTAGCACCCGCTCGACGCATCAACCACATCGCCGAAAAAAAACTCTTCGTGAAAACTTAATGCAAAGCGCAGAAACATTTTTGACAAAAGATTCGATGCCGAGATAGTTCGAACCGCGACAGGAATATGATTAAAGTTGCAGAAGGCATAAAAACCCCTCATCAACGACGAAGGTGATGATATTCCGCCTCTCTCTCAAAATCTTTGTCAGCAAAATTGCACGCGCGAATGAAAATAATATTGCTCCATGACCGTGAACTCAAACTTGGAGACACATGCGTCGCAATGGACACATAGACGAAATAGATACGTGCAGCGCGTGACAACGACTGAGGCATAAAAGGGCGTAACGGTCGCGCAAAACATACATGTATTGAGTTGCAGCTTCATGAAAAAATACAACAAAAACGTTGAATCTAATTTTTATGTTTTCCGTTTTGAACCCTAAATATTTTTTTCAGCTTGGACCATTTTGATTTTTTTGAAAATATCACCGCTTTTAAGAGACATTCTTACAAGTACTAAAATTCGCAGCTTGTGATATTTATAACTTGTATTTTTTGTCTATTTTTGAAGTAGATATATAGATATATCTATATATAAGGCATTCCTCACGAAACCGATTAATACGTGACGCCGACCATTTTTGATTTTGTTGAAAATTTTCTATTTTTTGTACATACTGAAAGCAATCTTTCAGAATTTTCAGGCGGATGAATTTCACCCAGGAAAAAACGAACTATTTTCAACTAGAAAAATTTTTTTTAAAGAAAAAATCTATTATCCATAAAATAAAAACATTTTTAGCGTTAAAAAATATAGATTGAAAAATATAGAAGTTATTTAGCGCTTTTTTTATTAATCTCTATATGTAATCATAATACCTCTCGCCAACGAGCGGCGGACGCGAAGATCCGCACAAAGCGGAGACCGAGGAATATATGAGGCATTCCTTACGAGTCGACCAATTCGTGACTCTGACCATTTTTAATTTTGCTAAAAATTTTCTACTTTTTTGTACGTACTGAAAGCAGAGTTTTCAGAGTTTTTAGATTTTTGTCTGCACGCTTTTCGTCACAAATTTTTTTTCAAAATTTCACACAATTTTCAAATGCTCGTAACTTTTCAAAAACCGATCTTAAGCAATTGCTTTGCAACATCTCTCGAAGAAAATTTTGCGCCTCAGTCTTTTCTCAGAAATTTTGTGACCGAAAAATGTTTCGCAAAATTTTATAAAAAATTTGCTTGGAAATTGTTTTGCAACAAAAAATGTTTCGCATAATTTGTTTGAAAAAAAAATGGCTCGCAAAATTTTCGTGGAGAGATTAAGAGATAAGAGATAAGAGATTAAGCAATTGCTCAAAATCGGCTTTTGAAGAGTTACGAGCAAAATTTTGTTCACGAAATAGTTTTGAGCAATTACTTTGCAGCATCTCTTTATGAAAATTTTGCGCAACAGTCTTTTTCCAAAAATTTTGTGAAATTGCAAAAAATGCTGCAGATTAATTGTGTGAAACAATTTTGTCTAACAAATTTTGCAAAATAATTTGTCTGCAAAAAATTTTGCGCTTGCAAAAAAATTGTTTCGCAAAATCTTATAAAAAATTCGCTTGAAAATTGTTCTGCAGCAAAAAATTTTTCGCATAATTTTTTGCAAAGAAAAATAAATGTTTCGAAAAAATTTGTGCAAAAAAAATTGTTTTGCAAAATCTTGTTCACAGAATAGTTTCAAGCAATTGCTTTGCAACATCTCTTGACGAAAATTTTGCGCAACAGCCTTTTTGTAAAATTTTTGTTAAATTGCAGAAACATGCTGCAGATTGATTGTGTGAAACAATTTTGTCTGATAAATTTTGGAAAATAATTTTTGTGCAACAAATTTTGCGCCTGCAAAAAATAATTTGCAAAATTTTTCAAAAAAAAAAAAAAAAATGTTTTGCAAAATCTTGTTTACAGAATAGTTTTTGAGCAATTGCTTTGCAACATCTCTCTACGAATAGTTTGCGCACCAGTCTTTTTCAAAAATGTTGTGAACAAATCTGCTTGCATAAATTTTGCATAAAAATGTTGCAGATTAATTGTGTGAAACAATTTCGCCTAACAAATTTTGCAAAATAATTTTTGTGCAACAAATTTTGCTAAACATTTTTTGCAAAAAATACTGACAGGTAAAAATAAGTGAACGAAGTTTTTTCAAAAACAAGCTTTTATTTGTTGTTAATAAAGAATAACTAAAAAGTTGAAAATAATTTTACTCCGATTAGAAATAAGTTTTCAAATCTAAGTCTGCTGCATTTTAAACGTTTAGAGACATCGAAGTGAAATTTCGCACGCTAGTCAAGCACAAATTGCTCTTCATTATGAGCAAATTTTTGTTTTATTCCTAACGGGTGCTCAGATTGTATCGACTTTTTTCGTTTTTGCAAAATAACGTAAACACTCTGACTTCTGCTATTTCCAAATATAAGCGTGATGCATTTTAAACGCTTCGAGATATCGAAGTGAAATTTGGCACGCTTTCGAGCACAAATTGCTTTTCATTATAAATAAATTGGCACGCTTGTCAAGCACAAATTGCTCTTCATTATGAGCAAATTTTTGTTTTAATTCTTACGAGTGCCCAGATTTTACCGACTTTTTTCGTTTTTGTAAAACGGCGTAAACGCTCTAACTTCTGCTGTTTCATTTTGCGAAAGAATAAAGTTTTTTAAAAAATTCTGTTCTTCATGATAATTTTTTTTGATAGATCGATCAGTAACTGCCGCGTAAAAGAAAAAATGGGTTGCAAAATAGTTTTTAAGCAATTGCTTTGCAACATCTCTCTACGATTAGTTTGCGCAACAGTCTTTTTCCAAAAATTTTGTGAACAATTTTGCTTGCATAAATTTTGCAGAAAAATGTTGCAGATCAATTGTGTGAAAAAATTTTGTCTAACAAAGTTTGCAAAAAAATGTTGTTGTGCACAAATTTTGCGAAACATTTTTTGCAAAAAAATACTGATAAGTAGAAAATGAATAAACGAAATTTTTCTCAAAGACAAGCTGTTATTAGTTGTTAATAAAAAATGACTAAAAAGTTAAAAATAATTTTATTCCGATTGGAAATAAGTTTTCAAATAAAAGCGTGCTGCATTTCAAGCGCTTCGAGATATCGAAGTTAAATTTGACACTCTTGTCAAGCACAAATTGCTCTTCATTATGAGCAAATTTTTGTTTTTATTCTACCGGGTGCTCAGATTGTATCGACTTTTTTCGTTTTTGCAAAATGGCTTAAACACTCTAACTTCTGCTATTTCCAAATATAAGCGTGCTGCATTTGAAACACTCGATTCGTTTAAGAAAAAAGAACTTACCGAAAAATTGCTAAATAATTATTTGTTTAAACAATTTATTGATAACTTTTGGGCAATATTATTATTGATAATCGTTGTTTATGGCATGCGAAATGTTGCTTAATTTTTTTCAGATCTTTATCGTATCACGAAATACGGTAAATTCAATCAGATAAAGTTTTTTGGCTGGGGCTGCACCAGCAACCCGCTGTCTTATTATACTGAGAAAAAATCTATCGGACTCTAAAAAAATGTTTTTTTCACAAAAAAAGCTGAATCAAGCGTCATCGACAACTTTCAGATATTAAAGACTCAATTAGGTCGACGTGATCGCAATTTTCATAATAAATTGACAACATTCTATTCCATATTTTGCAAGTCTGATCGACCCGAGAGATTTCCAGGAAAACAGGGAAAACTTTGCCTTTCAGAATGAAAAAAGTATAATTTGCAGGAATTCCGTGAAAGAGGGGTGCCAAAAGGGAGGAAGGTATTGCCAATTAGGAGAATAACATTTTTTCGAATTTTCAATCGCCAATTTGTGTCTGTTGAAAAGCTTAAGTCGACGATAATTTTGATTGAAAATTAATGAGCGGAATTCTGCGCCAATTAGGCACAGTTTTGAACAATCGAATTCAGCTTTGATTCGATGGAAAATTTCGCAGCAAAATGAGTAATCGGCTTACACGCTCTGAGAAGCACCAAAAGACTCCGCGATGATTAATTAAACGGTCATAAAATTGGAAAAGTGGTTGTGGTGAGAAAAATAAGGAAACTTTAATTGTATATTGTTTATCTTATCAATTCCATCGCAGAATAATTCTATTAACAAATTTTTCATATGCATTCAGTTACAAAATTATAAAATACAAAAATTAATGAAAACGGAAAAGCCAATAATAATTGTACACTTCCATTTATGCCGACTGGTGTTTCTGTCTTACAAAATTGAGCCAATTATTAAAGACCTGAACTTCCTCGGCTGCGCAATGTAATTTTTTATTTGTTCCGCTCAAATGAAGGCTGCAGTTTACATTTTTATATGAATCAAATCGATTGTCCTTCATTAAATCATTGTATTTTGGACAATTTATTAACTCGAGATTGTATGATTCAAATCCTAATTCTCTTAAGATATCTCTTTCTATAGCGCCGCCTTTATAACCAACTAAAATAGGTTGATCATAATCACTTTTTAAATTAGCGCTGATAACATGTGGAACGTCATCCTGTATCCAAATTTCAGAGTCGAAATTTTTAAAAGGGATGCCGTGGACGAAGTTGGTAACGTATGCCACTGATTTACTATCGTCAAAGCTTAAATCGCAGAACCGTAAATTCAGTCTAAAGCTCGTATGAAAAACATCACCCGATGTGCAGTCGATGATGGCCAATTCTTTATACATTAGCCTCCTCTTAACGTAAAATCCCTCGATGTCAATTATATGAGTAATTGTGTTAGCTACATTATCCTATAATAACAACAACAACAAAATCACACGATTATAATTATTTAGTTTTATATTGGCAAGCGCTTATTATTAAACATACAAAATTTTTTAATTTTCATTACCGTTTTAAGGGCAGCTACAGATGATTTATCAAATCCCTGTGTTGAGCGAAACGATACCTGCGGTAGTAAATTTGGCGAACCAGGACTGATACTGCAGTCGTTGTTGGTAGTGCTGATGTGCTTTGATCTCAGAATATTGTCAATATCACTGCTTAACCACGGATAATGTTTCACCAGTGCTCCATGAAAAACATTAAAAGCATACGGTCTGCTGCAGCCTGACAGTAAATCAAGCAGAATATTGGCTCTGCCCTCCCTCGTCTGTCCAGAATTAATTTGCTGAACATCCTTCTTCCTCAGCACGTCTTGGCTCTCCAAAGGACGTAAAATATCGTTGTACACGTCGATATCGTTGATGATTTCTTTTCTTAATTCATGTAGTATGTCAAGATGTAATTTATTCATCGTCAATCACGTTGCCCTGTACGGTGGGCGAAGCAGGCGCGATTAAACTGCAGTTTTTGTTGCGGGAGAGAAAAGAAAACTGAGTTACGTCAACGCCGCAACTAAATACTCTGATCGTACGCTGATTTCAAACTGATTTGAAGCTACGGTGGTTCGATTCATCATATATATACCAAGGAGCTGTTGATACTGGTGGTAGAGAGGGGGTAATCGGAGTTAAAAATAGTGGGGGGTGATCTTGTTGATACTGCATGCTTTTTTTATTTTCAACCAACAATGGCTGCAGTATCAGTCCTGGTTCGCCAAATTTACTACCGCAGGTATCGTTTCGCTCAACACAGGGATTTGATAAATCATCTGTAGCTGCCCTTAAAACGGTAATGAAAATTAAAAAATTTTGTATGTTTAATAATAAGCGCTTGCCAATATAAAACTAAATAATTATGATCGTGTGATTTTGTTGTTGTTGTTATTATAGGATAATGTAGCTAACACAATTACTCATATAATTGACATCGAGGGATTTTACGTTAAGAGGAGGCTAATGTATAAAGAATTGGCCATCATCGACTGCACATCGGGTGATGTTTTTCATACGAGCTTTAGACTGAATTTACGGTTCTGCGATTTAAGCTTTGACGATAGTAAATCAGTGGCATACGTTACCAACTTCGTCCACGGCATCCCTTTTAAAAATTTCGACTCTGAAATTTGGATACAGGATGACGTTCCACATGTTATCAGCGCTAATTTAAAAAGTGATTATGGTCAACCTATTTTAGTTGGTTATAAAGGCGGCGCTATAGAAAGAGATATCTTAAGAGAATTAGGATTTGAATCATACAATCTCGAGTTAATAAATTGTCCAAAATACAATGATCTAATGAAGGACAATCGATTTAATTCATATAAAAATGTAAACTGCAGCCTTCATTTGAGCGGAACAAATAAAAAATTACATTGCGCAGCCGAGGAAGTTCAGGTCTTTAATAATTGGCTCAATTTTGTAAGACAGAAACACCAGTCGGCATAAATGGAAGTGTACAATTATTATTGGCTTTTCCGTTTTCATTAATTTTTGTATTTTATAATTTTGTAACGGAATGCATATGAAAAATTTGTTAATAGAATTATTCTGCGATAGAATTGATAAGATAAACAATATACAATTAAAGTTTCCTTATTTTTCTCACCACAACCACTTTTCCAATTTTATGACCGTTTAATTAATCATCGCGGAGTCTTTTGGTGCTTCTCAGAGCGTGTAAGCCGATTACTCATTTTGCTGCGAAATTTTCCAGCGAATCAAAGCTGAATTCGATTGTTCAAAACTGTGCCTAATTGGCGCAGAATTCCGCTCATTAATTTTCAATCAAAATTATCGTCGACTTAAGCTTTTCAACAGACACAAATTGGCGATTGAAAATTCGAAAAAATGTTATTCTCCTAATTGGCAATACCTTCCTCCCTTTTGGCACCCCTCTTTCACGGAATTCCTGCAAATTATACTTTTTTCATTCTGAAAGGCAAAGTTTTCCCTGTTTTCCTGGAAATCTCTCGGGTCGATCAGACTTGCAAAATATGGAATAGAATGTTGTCAATTTATTATGAAAATTGCGATCACGTCGACCTAATTGAGTCTTTAATATCTGAAAGTTGTCGATGACGCTTGATTCAGCTTTTTTTGTGAAAAAAAACATTTTTTTAGAGTCCGATAGATTTTTTCTCAGTATAATAAGACAGCGGGTTGCTGGTGCAGCCCCAGCCAAAAAACTTTATCTGATTGAATTTACCGTATTTCGTGATACGATAAAGATCTGAAAAAAATTAAGCAACATTTCGCATGCCATAAACAACGATTATCAATAATAATATTGCCCAAAAGTTATCAATAAATTGTTTAAACAAATAATTATTTAGCAATTTTTCGGTAAGTTCTTTTTTCTTAAACGAATCGAGTGTTTCAAATGCAGCACGCTTATATTTGGAAATAGCAGAAGTTAGAGTGTTTAAGCCATTTTGCAAAAACGAAAAAAGTCGATACAATCTGAGCACCCGGTAGAATAAAAACAAAAATTTGCTCATAATGAAGAGCAATTTGTGCTTGACAAGAGTGTCAAATTTAACTTCGATATCTCGAAGCGCTTGAAATGCAGCACGCTTTTATTTGAAAACTTATTTCCAATCGGAATAAAATTATTTTTAACTTTTTAGTCATTTTTTATTAACAACTAATAACAGCTTGTCTTTGAGAAAAATTTCGTTTATTCATTTTCTACTTATCAGTATTTTTTTGCAAAAAATGTTTCGCAAAATTTGTGCACAACAACATTTTTTTGCAAACTTTGTTAGACAAAATTTTTTCACACAATTGATCTGCAACATTTTTCTGCAAAATTTATGCAAGCAAAATTGTTCACAAAATTTTTGGAAAAAGACTGTTGCGCAAACTAATCGTAGAGAGATGTTGCAAAGCAATTGCTTAAAAACTATTTTGCAACCCATTTTTTCTTTTACGCGGCAGTTACTGATCGATCTATCAAAAAAAATTATCATGAAGAACAGAATTTTTTAAAAAACTTTATTCTTTCGCAAAATGAAACAGCAGAAGTTAGAGCGTTTACGCCGTTTTACAAAAACGAAAAAAGTCGGTAAAATCTGGGCACTCGTAAGAATTAAAACAAAAATTTGCTCATAATGAAGAGCAATTTGTGCTTGACAAGCGTGCCAATTTATTTATGATGAAAAGCAATTTGTGCTCGAAAGCGTGCCAAATTTCACTTCGATATCTCGAAGCGTTTAAAATGCATCACGCTTATATTTGGAAATAGCAGAAGTCAGAGTGTTTACGTTATTTTGCAAAAACGAAAAAAGTCGATACAATCTGAGCACCCGTTAGGAATAAAACAAAAATTTGCTCATAATGAAGAGCAATTTGTGCTTGACTAGCGTGCGAAATTTCACTTCGATGTCTCTAAACGTTTAAAATGCAGCAGACTTAGATTTGAAAACTTATTTCTAATCGGAGTAAAATTATTTTCAACTTTTTAGTTATTCTTTATTAACAACAAATAAAAGCTTGTTTTTGAAAAAACTTCGTTCACTTATTTTTACCTGTCAGTATTTTTTGCAAAAAATGTTTAGCAAAATTTGTTGCACAAAAATTATTTTGCAAAATTTGTTAGGCGAAATTGTTTCACACAATTAATCTGCAACATTTTTATGCAAAATTTATGCAAGCAGATTTGTTCACAACATTTTTGAAAAAGACTGGTGCGCAAACTATTCGTAGAGAGATGTTGCAAAGCAATTGCTCAAAAACTATTCTGTAAACAAGATTTTGCAAAACATTTTTTTTTTTTTTTGAAAAATTTTGCAAATTATTTTTTGCAGGCGCAAAATTTGTTGCACAAAAATTATTTTCCAAAATTTATCAGACAAAATTGTTTCACACAATCAATCTGCAGCATGTTTCTGCAATTTGACAAAAATTTTACAAAAAGGCTGTTGCGCAAAATTTTCGTCAAGAGATGTTGCAAAGCAATTGCTTGAAACTATTCTGTGAACAAGATTTTGCAAAACAATTTTTTTTGCAAAAATTTTTTCGAAACATTTATTTTTTTTTGCAAAAAATTATGCGAAAAATTTTTTGCTGCAGAACAATTTTCAAGCAAATTTTTTATAAGATTTTGCGAAACAATTTTTTTGCAAGCGCAAAATTTTTTGCAGACAAATTATTTTGCAAAATTTGTTAGACAAAATTGTTTCACACAATTAATCTGCAGCATTTTTTGCAATTTCACAAAATTTTTGGAAAAAGACTGTTGCGCAAAATTTTCATAAAGAGATGCTGCAAAGTAATTGCTCAAAACTATTTCGTGAACAAAATTTTGCTCGTAACTCTTCAAAAGCCGATTTTAAGCAATTGCTTAATCTCTTATCTCTTATCTCTTAATCTCTCCACGAAAATTTTGCGAGCCATTTTTTTTTCAAACAAATTATGCGAAACATTTTTTGTTGCAAAACAATTTCCAAGCAAATTTTTTATAAAATTTTGCGAAATATTTTTCGGTCACAAAATTTCTGAGAAACGACTGAGGCGCAAAATTTTCTTCGAGAGATGTTGCAAAGCAATTGCTTAAGATCGGTTTTTGAAAAGTTACGAGCATTTGAAAATTGTGTGAAATTTTGAAAAAAAATTTGTGACGAAAAGCGTGCAGACAAAAATCTAAAAACTCTGAAAACTCTGCTTTCAGTACGTACAAAAAAGTAGAAAATTTTTAGCAAAATTAAAAATGGTCAGAGTCACGAATTGGTCGACTCGTAAGGAATGCCTCATATATTCCTCGGTCTCCGCTTTGTGCGGATCTTCGCGTCCGCCGCTCGTTGGCGAGAGATATTATGATTACATATAGAGATTAATAAAAAAAGCGCTAAATAACTTCTATATTTTTCAATCTATATTTTTTAACGCTAAAAATGTTTTTATTTTATGGATAATAGATTTTTTCTTTAAAAAAAATTTTTCTAGTTGAAAATAGTTCGTTTTTTCCTGGGTGAAATTCATCCGCCTGAAAATTCTGAAAGACTGCTTTCAGTATGTACAAAAAATAGAAAATTTTCAACAAAATCAAAAATGGTCGGCGTCACGTATTAATCGGTTTCGTGAGGAATGCCTTATATATAGATATATCTATATATCTACTTCAAAAATAGACAAAAAATACAAGTTATAAATATCACAAGCTGCGAATTTTAGTACTTGTAAGAATGTCTCTTAAAAGCGGTGATATTTTCAAAAAAATCAAAATGGTCCAAGCTGAAAAAAATATTTAGGGTTCAAAACGGAAAACATAAAAATTAGATTCAACGTTTTTGTTGTATTTTTTTCATGAAGCTGCAACTCAATACATGTATGTTTTGCGCGACCGTTACGCCCTTTTATGCCTCAGTCGTTGTCACGCGCTGCACGTATCTATTTCGTCTATGTGTCCATTGCGACGCATGTGTCTCCAAGTTTGAGTTCACGGTCATGGAGCAATATTATTTTCATTCGCGCGTGCAATTTTGCTGACAAAGATTTTGAGAGAGAGGCGGAATATCATCACCTTCGTCGTTGATGAGGGGTTTTTATGCCTTCTGCAACTTTAATCATATTCCTGTCGCGGTTCGAACTATCTCGGCATCGAATCTTTTGTCAAAAATGTTTCTGCGCTTTGCATTAAGTTTTCACGAAGAGTTTTTTTTCGGCGTTGTGGTTGATGCGTCGAGCGGGTGCCACGTGAATATTAGAACCGGATTGCGCATTGCGCGCGAGTAATGAAAAACATTGCGCGAAAATAATAAATAGTTCGAATAGTGTAAAAATAATAATAGTGTAATAATGAAAAAATAAGTGTCATAAGAAAAACATTGCGCGAAAGCAAAACTTTGCGCACAAAATGCAAAAAGGAAAACGCCGCGCGAAGTAATGTAAAAAAAATAATTATGAAAATAATGACTTGAAAAAATTTAGAACTGGAAAAATGTGTGAAAAATTATCGTGACAAAAAACAATGCGTTAAAATTAAAAAAGAAAAAGATTGCACGAAAAAAATGAGAAAAACGAAAAAAGTGTGTGAATAAATAATAAATAAAGACATTGCGCGAAAAATGAAAAAATGAAAAAAACGAATAAGCCTGTAACTCTGCGCGAAATAATGTAAAAAATAATAATAATGAAGTGTAAATAATAAATAAATAAAACGTTGCCCGAAAATAGCGGTGAAAAAGAAAAGCGCGAAAATAATGTAAAAATAATTATTTAAAAAAAAAAAAAAAATTACATTGCGCAGTACCAGTCGTGCTGTTCGTTACGCGGAAAATAAAATTGCGCAAAATAAAAAAAAAAATAGTGTAAAAGTGTAAATAGTGTAAATAAATAGTGTAAAAATAATAAATACCGTAAAAGTGTGCCACCGAGATTTTTGTACATTTTGAAGTTTCTCTTCGACAAACTATTTTTCAAATCTGCAACAGTGCGCGGAAAATAATGTGAAAAAGAATTATAAAAAATTCGAAACTAAAGGAGTGTGAAAAAACTGTCCTGACAAAAAATAAATAATAAATAAATCAAAATAATAATAAAAACGCGAAAATTGAAAAAACAAAAAACGTATGAATAAATAATGAATAAATTAAAATAACAAATAAATCAAATAATAGTGGAAAAGTATTGCGCGAAAAATGAAATAATGGAAAAATAGAACAAAAACGAAGTTGAGTAGGAGAGAGAGAGAGAGAAGAGCTGCAGGAGGAGGAGGAGAAGGACAGCGGCGAGAAGCGCGTAAATGGTGAGTAGAAATTGTTATTTTGAAATTATTTGCCAGCGTGTGTGTGTGTGTTTTATTATTTATTCGTTGATTTTTGTGTGTGTGTGTGTGAGGAGAGGGGGGGAAGCGCATCACTCTGGCGAAAAAAGTGGTGGCGAAATAATAGCGTAAATAATAATAATAATAATAATAATAATAATAATAATAATAACAACAACAACAACAACAACAACAACAACAACAACAACAACAATAATAATAATAATACCTCCGGCGAAAAGTGGAGGGGGAAATAATGCCGCTCTGACGAGAGTGGTGGGGGGATTACCCCCACCACTTTTTCGCCATAGTGGTACACCTACTACTTGTATCTTTCAAAGGTATAATTTTTTATAATTTCAAACAATATATCGTACGGTATGAAATAATGAAAAATTCAGAAGTTTCCATAACATCGTTGCATTTTAATACTTATGGAGGTGAATAACGATGAATTTCGGAAGTGAAGTTGAATTTTCTCTAAACACATCAAAATTGGGGAACAAAATTTTGTTTCAAGATTTCAAAATGTGCTCAAAGAATTTTTGTGCAAAAATAGATCAATTGACGCAACGCAAAAGATTCGTTTATCGGGAAAAGGTGGAAACTTCGGAAAGTGAAGAAGACTGCTCGTTCGGAAGCGGTAGATTCAATAACCTAAGATTTTCGAACACGTACGCAATGGATGTTTTATGCGTCGATAAAAAATTCACACCTCATCGCTTTTTCCTCGGCCACCTGGATGTGGTGGGGGAAAAGTGGAGTGGTGGGCGAAGCCGCATGGTGGGGGAAGGAGTGGGGATAGGAGTGGGGGGCGCTATACGGGTACCAATACTACTAATATTTCAACATTTCAATTACCTCTGTCAATAAAGATTAAAGGATCGGATGATTAAATTGATAAATTATTAGAAAAGATAAAAAAATTCTTATTTGAATTTTATCATTTTGATTAAAACCTTTATTTGAATTTTAGTACTTGAAATCATCATTTTGAAATAAAATCTGTATTATTGGAATTTCATGATTTTAAATAAAATTTTTATGTAAATTCTATCATTTGAAATAAATAAATTTTTGTATTAGCCTGAAACAAATCATTCATACATGCATTCATAATTAATAATAATTCGCCCGTATACTTTGAGGCAAAATTTCTCTTGAGATTTTTAATTTGTCTTTTCATACAAAAAAAAAGAAATGCTTTTGAATATTACTTGTGCCCATATATGGTGTGTATCCTCTGTAGTGGCCCGTTGTGCGAGAGAGAACGACGCGGTTCAAGGGGGCAGCGGGCCTCGTGTCGTCCGCGGGGCGCGAGATTTCCTCGGACCCTTGGACAAACACTCACCCCCGCCTCGCTAATTCTCTCTTGCGTGGACTTATTTTTCTTTGGCGGTTGATAAATTGATAAATTATGCCCGGATCTTTAATATATTTGATATGTTCCTCTGCTTGAAAATCTCAACTATAAACGTTGGAAATAAATAGATATTGGGTTGCACTGAAGTGCGCCCTATCTCCAAGCGATTTCCTTTCTCTTTCCACGCAGGGTGACTAATTCTTGAAGAGCCGCGTGTGTGCTCTCTTCACGACACAGTGGTGTTCTTTTCTTTCGTCATTTTTCTATCCGCATGTTCCTTTCCCTTTTTTTTTCTTCCACCCCAATAAATCATCGCAAAACCCAACCATCTTGAAACTTTCAAGCAGCGAAATTCAATATTCTCAAGAGAAATTTTTCCTCTGCGCTTTCTATGTTTCTTTTTTTTTCTTTCCTCGAAAAAAAAAATGAATCCATTTTTTGTTTCGACCGACCTGACCCAGGCCATAATTTCCATTTTTGAATTTAGAATTGTCCTATTTTTCGGACTTTCGGGATTTCGAAATTATCACGTTAAAAAAAAAATTAAAGGGAAGAACCACTGATCGCACGTATTAATATCATTACTCGACGTATCATTTATCACAGCATCGGTGTGGATACACGTTAGTGTGCTCGAGTATCTTGAATTTATTCTCGGCTTAGTGTGTGTGCCACGCGCATTCAAAGATTGTAATGCCCGCGTCGCTTGGCCCGACAAAGGCCCTATCGCTATTTTCTCGGAGTCCGTATCTCCGCGGATGTTTAATATATTTGATATACCATTTTTTCTTTCGGCATTATAATTACTTCGCTCGAAATTCTCCTCGATGGTATGCGTTGATGCGTGAGGCGTCAACGCTGTCGCTATGGGCTGCAATTCGATAATTGGTGGGAATATGACCACCGTAAGGATAGATCCTCGCCTCGACCGTGTTCCCCTCTCATGCGCATTTTTCCTCGAGAATTACCCGATATAGGCAAACCCGTGGGCGATGAGAAATCCCGAAAGTCGCGGGACGTAACAGAACAAAGCCTAAAAATTTTGTTATATTTCATTAGATTATTCTGAATTTTTTCAGATTTTACAAATTGGTCCCGTTTTTTTTTCTCAAAACAGAAATAAAAAAAACGCGTGAGCAAAAAATTCTGAAAAAATTTGGAAAATTTTGTTTCAATGTCCTTCTTTATATAAAAAATGTAGAGGATATTCGAAATCATCAAGGCAAGATTTTGATCGAAATACCACGGAACGCCTCTTATATATTTATGTATATGAGTCATCACTTGTCAAATCGACCAAGAGTTGGAATCGACCCCTTTCAATTTCGATAAAATGTGGTCAGAAGTTTTCATTTCTAACAAAATGAAGTTCTACCAAAGGAAAAAAATTAACAATGTTGTCTTGAAAGTTATCAAAAATACGAAATTTCACAATTTTTCAAATATTTCAAATTTATTTCTTAAATATCTCGGGGACTATTGTAGTTATGAAAAATCGTCCTGAATTCGTCTTAAAGAGTATACTTAGGGCTATAAAACAAAAAAATATTCCGATTGAAAATGTTGGAAAATGATGATTGGCGAGAATTTTGAATTTTCAAAAATCGTGAAAATCCAAGTTAAACATTACATTTTTGGTTCCATTTATTATATAATACCTTGTACTGATCTTCAAAGATCCTGAAATTTTCAGAGAAGTACCTCTTTTGTTTGTCCAAAAATATGAATTTTTGAATTTTTGAAAATCAACCACAATCAACATTGAACTTTTGGTTACATTTTTTTTATATACCAGGTGTGTAAGTATGAAACGGGAATTTTTGTACAGAAAAAACACGTTTATTGTAATGATATGATACAAAGTAACTTATTCAAAGTATTGTCCGTCGCTATCTATACATTTTTCCCATCTTTCTAGCAATTTGTGGATTCCGCGCCAAAAGAACTGTTGCTCTTTTGAGGCAAACCAGTCATCGAGCCATTTTCGTACATCTCCGTAAGAAGTAAAGCACTGCTCAGCAAGTGCGTGTCCCATCGATGCAAACAAGTAGTAATCGGATGGGGCAAGGTCTGGTGAGTAAGGCGCGTGCTGAAGAATCTCCCAACGGAACGACTCTATCGTTTTCTGGACCTGTTTCGCTTTGTGTGCTGGTGCATTGTCATGCAGCAAAATCACCTTGTGTTGTCTTTGTTGGTATTCTGGTCGTTTTTCACGCAAAACTTGATCCAAATCGGTCATTTGTTGTCGGTAGCGTTGAGTATTGACAGTTTCCCCAGGTTTCAGCAGCTCGTAGTAGATTACGCCCTTCTGATCCCACCAAACACACAGCATTGTCTTTCGTCCGTAGCGGTTTGGTCTTGCCGTCGATGTTGATGGTTCACCCGGAGTAACCCATGACTTTTCGCGCTTAGGATTCTCGAAATATATCCACTTTTCATCGCCAGTCACAATTCGATGGAGAAATGACTTTCTTTTGAACCTGGTGAGCAGCATTTCGCATGATGTTTTGCGGTTTTCCTGCTGTCTTTCGTTGAGTTCATGTGGAACCCATTTCCCCACCTTTTGTATCTTTCCCATGGCTTTTAACTGAAGGGAGATGGCTTCTCGGGTCACCTTTAACTGATCCGCCAGTTGTTGTTGTGTTTGAGCGTCATCTTCGTCCAATAAGGCTTGCAGGTCAGCGTCTTCAAACTTTTTCGGTGGTCTTCCACTTTCTTCGTTCCTCACGTCAAAATTGCCACTTTTGAACCGTTTAAACCACTCGAAACACTGTGTTTTACCGAGAGCATTGCTTACCAAACGCCTCCAGAAGCATTCGATGCGATTCGGCTGCGGTTTTCTTCAGATGAAAACAGAAAAGTAGGGCTGTCCGCAAATCGTAATTTGTTGGCACAAAACTCGACATGTGTATCTCTAATAAACTGATGCTACTGAATGAAACTCGTGTTATTGTGAGTTGGAAATCTTTGTCGGATATCAATACAATAACAAGACATCGCTGACGTGATGTGTCGGTAACTGCATCGACATCTAGCGCCACCTATGGGCAAATTCCGATTTCATACTTAAACACCTGGTAATACCTTGTATTGATCTTAAACGATCCTGAATTTTTCAGGATGGTGTATTTTTGTTTCGTAAATATAAATTTTGGAATTTTGGTAAAAAAAAATTTTTTTGTTCACCTCGAAGTCAAGTAAAGTTGAGCAATAATGTAATTCTGTCATTTTGAGCAGTAAAAATAAAAATTAATGACAATTTAAAAAAAATGTTTTTTACCAAAATTTAATAATGTATATTCTTGAAACAAAACAATACCATCCCGAAAAGTTCAGTATCGTTTAAGGTATCAAAATAAGTGAAAAATAACATAATTTTTCGTATTTTTTTTGTAAAACCGCCGCCATTTTACATGATGCAAGTTAATCTGCAACTGCTCATAAATGCTCGTAACTATCTGCGAATGCTCATAACAACGGAGTACTGATACAAACTTATACAACCATATTCATGTCTATCTGTTCAACGAGTTCCGATTGTAGGGTGCACCATACAATACTCAAATAAATCCCGATCGAGGTGTGGTGCACTATTGCTCGCAAGTGTATTTTATGCCGAATGTATGATACCAATAGCCACAGATTGAAATAATTCGCACCGAGAAGTGCCTGCGGTGAATAATCCGATTTGAGCAGATCGAAGATTACTTTGCATTTTTGGATTGCAACCCGAATTCCGTTTGAAGGGTGCGTTGTTAAAAATGCAGATGAATTCCAATACAGGTGAAATGAATTTAAAAATGAGTATTGCCTGCCAGAAAATTATGAATCCGGATAAATATCCGTATCGGTGAAAAATGTAGTTACATTATAAAAACAAACATCAATTAGAATTTGCTGATACGTTGAGCATGGAATACAGATATTTAAAAGTTCGAATATGCCGTTATAATCTTATAACAAATTTCGTTCCTTTATTGGTAACTACAGTTTGAATCTGTATAAGCGAATCCACTACATTCTCATACAATATCCGATATGCAATAACTGCAATAATCGCATACAGAGAACAAGTTTCTATCGAAAAAAGATTTGTTTTTATCTCCGTTTTCTCTTATTGAATCCAACGAGCGAGCAGGATAAATAAGCCTTCATATTCTGATAAGACCGGATACAAAAGCGTTGGTCATGATAAGATTATTCTTTCAAATCCGAATAGATATGCGTATTGGATTGGTCTCATTAATACAGATTGACGTCCAAATTCAGAAATTTGCAGCATGTTGCAAGTTAATCTGTAAGTGCTCATAAATGCTCATAACTATCTGCGAATGCTCATAAAAACGGAGTACTGATACAAATTTATACAATCGTATTCATGTCCTATCTTTTTGTTTTTGTACCGAATGTATAATACAAATAGCGACAGATTGAAATGATTCTCACCGAAAAGTGCTTGCGGTGAACAATCCGATTTGTGCTGATCGAAGATTAATTTGCATTTTCGGATTGAAACCCGAGCTCCGTTCGGAGGGTGCGTTGTTAAAATGCAGATGAATTCCAATACAGGTGAAATAAATTTGTAAATGAGTATTGCCGGTCAGAAAATGATGAATCCAGATAAATATCCGTATCGGCAAAAACTTACAGTGACATTATGAAAATAAACATATGGATTGGAATTTGCTGATACGGGGAGCATGGCATACAGATATTTAAAAGTTCGAATATGCCGTTACAATCTTATACAAAATTTCATTCCTTTATTGGTGATTACAGATTGAATCTGCATAAGCGAATCCACTGGATTCTCATACAATATCAAATATGCAATAACTGCTAGAATCCTATACAGAAAACATGTTTCTATCGGAAAAAGATGTGTTTTTGTCCCCGGTTTCTCTCATTGAATCCGACGAGCGAGTAGGATATCTAATACTGCATATTCTGATAAGACCGGATACAATGGCGTTAATCATGATAAGCTTGTTCTTTCAAATCCTAATAGGAATGCGTATTGGATTTGTCTCATTAACACGGATTGACGTTCAAACAGAAAATCCGAATAATAACGTATACGATTAAAAGAAATGCGAACGCTCGTAGGAACACGTTGCAAGTAGATCTGTAACTGCTCATAAATTTTTATGATTTACAAGGCGAGTGTACTAGGCGAATTGAATCCCGTTGAACGTCTATCTGTACTTTCCGATATAATACTTCATTTTTCACAAAATGATAGATCCCGATACGATTACTAGCTGTGTATGCTCATAAAATCGAAGTATCCATAGAAACTCATACAACCGTATTCATGTCCTATCTGTACAATTTTCGGTACAGATACACCAGATAAATTCCGATAAATTCCCTATCGGTTTGAATAAGATCCTATCAGACTTTTTCAAAAGGGCGTTACGACTGAGAATGATTTGTCGTAACGACCCATTCCGGGGGCCAGGTGGCTGGTCGTTACGGCTGAGAATTATTAGTCGTAACGACCCATTCCGGGGGCCAGTTGGCTGGTCGTTACGACTGAGAATTATTAGTCGTAACGACCTATTCCAAAAGCCAGTTGGCTGGTCGTTACGACTGAGAATTATTAGTCGTAACGACCTATTCCGGGGCCCGTTTGCTGGTCGTTACGACCCGAAATCCTTAGTCGAATATTTTTTTCCCAGCGCAAATTAATACAAAAATTTGTATAGTTTATTCCGAAATAGCGCCCATGCAATCGGAACTAATAAAATTGTACGCCCGAGATATCCACAATACTTAGGGATATTCGCAAGGGTCAGCTCGACCGAAAGTGCAATGGAAGAGCTTCGCCCTGGAGGGACTGCCTTAATCATCACGGTAACTTCTGCGCTAGGTAAGTACTTGGCTTGGCACGCAGGCTGTCCGGTATATAACACCGTCATATGCCCATTTCGTTTGGGCACAGAGTTTTGAGCGCATGCGATGCGTAGTGTTGGACGCGTCAACTAGCGCTACCTAGCAGATTTGTTGACCAGAATTTTTCGGTCGTAGTCAATGTGGTGGACGCGTCAACTATAGTTAACGCGGTTCCTCCAGGGCGAAGCTCTATGGCACTTTCGGTCGAGCTGACCCTTGCGAATATCCCTAATGTGGATATCTCGGGCGTACAATTTCATTAGTTCCGATTGCATGGGCGCTATTTTGGAATAAACTCTACAAATTTTTGTATTAATTTGCGCTGGGAAAAAATATTCGACTAAGGATTTCGGGTCGTAACGACTATCAAAGGGCCCCGGAATGGGTCGTTACGACTAATAATTCTCAGTCGTAACGACCAGCCAACTGGCCCTCGGAATGGGTCGTTAAGACTAATAGTTCTCAGTCGTAACGACCCACGAGCGGACTGCGATGATCCTTCATACGACCAAAAAATTACGGTTGACATACGACCTTTTTTGACCGGAACTGTTTACGACCCTAAATTTAGGGTCGACGAATCTGCTAGGGTTATGTAAATAAACTGTTCGCAGCTTGCATTTAATTTGTAAGTGGGGTCGCGATGGCATTTCTGGCCAAAATGCAAATAAACAAACATTTACCGATGATGATGGAAGTTAGTCTGATGCTAATATATTCTCCACGTCGTTCGATCCATTGCAGTTGATATCAGTTGATCAAAAAACAAAAAATACTCTTGTTGTATGGGAAAATCCCAGGCCATCGTCTACCCGTTTTCGTCGGCCAATTAGAATTCAATTTTTGCACGAAAATACTAAAGCCACGGCGAGCAAAATGGAGTTTATTAAACAGCAGGAAAGTAAACTCGTCCCTTACGAGACTGCCATTGACGGAAAAGACATAACCGTTTCTTTCAAACTTGCATTCACCATGATAGATGGTATAGTTTGCAATGCAATCACGAGTAATGCTTCTGCTCAACGTTGCTATTTATGTCAAACAACATCAAAAGACTTCAACGATATCGATCGATGTTGAATCGAAAAATCAATGAAGATTGTCAACAGTTCGGGTTATCGACTCTGCATGCGTGGATTCGCTTCTTCGAATGTTGTTTGCATGTAGGGTATAAACTTGACATTGAAACATGGCAAGCTCGCACTGCAAATGATAAAAAAATTATAAAAAACCGAAAAGCAAGTATACAAAAAGGTTTCCGCATACGATTGGGTCTCATAGTTGATCAACCAAAGCCCGGATTTGGTAGCTTCAATGACGAGAATACTGCCCGACGGTTTTTTGAAGATTCAACCACTTCTGCTCCGATTACGGGGATGAATGAAGATCTGATCAAACGATTTCACGTTATATTGCAAACACTTTCGAGCGGCCATGAGATTGATATAATGAGATTTCAAGATTATGCCGTGCAAACTGCTCGCGACTACGTGAAGTTGCGTCTGTTGTGTCTGTACGAGTGAGTACGCGAGAGTATTATTTGAATCACGGAAGTTCCTTTAGCGCCTCCTATAGCGCTCGACGCGCTGCCTATGTTCCGGGGGTTCAACTATATTCGGAATGTACGCGACAGTGGGCCATCTCGCCCGGGGCTTGACACGCGACGGTGTGCCCGCCATACTGCCATAGAACGATTGTATTCGCCGAGTTATTTAACGTGTAAGGACTGAAGATTGTTATAAATAAATACTAAATAATATGTCCATCTAATAGTCGTGGACATTACAGTATCCGTGGTTTTATACGCCGACTTCAATGCATAAAATTTTGATTCATGGCGTAGCGATTATAAAGTCTGGAATATTACCAATTGGACAAATGTCCGAAGACGCCCAAGAGTCTACCAATAAATACATAAAAAAGAATAGGTCAGATTTTTCACGAAAATTTTCCCGAACAAAAACCATGGCAGACGTTTTTTCACGCCTACTATTAACGTCTGATCCATACATTTCTAGCCTGCACAAACTACCTGGTAAGAAAATGAAATCGTTGCTACCAGAAGCAATCCAGTTATTAATTGTGCCAAGCTCCTCAACAAATGCAGGGAGCTCGGGCAATGCGTCGTCAGTTGAATTCACTGTCTGTGAATCAGATAGTTCTGGTGACGATGAATAAAGTTGTATGTAATCCAATGTATCAGGGTGCCTACCCACACAGCGTAACTTGCGTATGGCGTAGCGTAACTTGCGTACGCGTAAGATAATCCGACCAATCATAATGCCTGATTTGGGGATCTAGTGATTTTTACGCCATTACGCTATGATGTTTACGCTCAAACCAATTTTCTGCGTAAATGCGCAGGATGTATGTGTGTTAGTGTATATGTGAGACGTGTGAGACCACGTGTTAGACACGCTCGGTACAGCTGATAAGTGATGATATTAACAATAATGTAATAAAAAGAAGCACATAATCAAAGATATTGGTGATGAGTTCTACGCCGATAAGGGTAGGTGGTTCTTATCTAAAAAATATATTAAAATAACATTAAAAGTTATAAGTAATGTAACGTAATAAAATGTGTCTGTTTATGACTATATGTTCTTTGTTCTAAAAAACAGCACAAATGTGGTTATTGCGGATGGCTGTTTGGGCTTACCACTGATTTTACTCAACACCAGTGCTTCAAACACTACGTCGAAGGCGTTGACCACATCAATGTGGATGAAAATGATGTCGCTACAATACGTAAGTTTGTAATCGTAGAGAAATTAGCAACATTACGCTAATGAAACTGTTACAGCGATCAATTTTCATACAAAGTTTTCCTAGAAAATTGCTTAAAAAATTGCTGTTGCTTCAAAGAATCTCTGCTTTCCAAAATATACTTTTTTCAAGTTCTTTCATTTACAAATTTCATATTAAAAATTGGGTATAGTATTTTCTCGCTCATATTATTATGGATGAAAATATGTAAGGGACTATTGCAGCTACAAATGAATTACTTGTGCTCTGCGAATAATTCTACTACCTATCATATAATTTGCATTATTTATATTTTATTTGTGAAATAATTTTCACAGCCCCAAATCAATAATGGTTTTATTCCGAACAAAATTTCACTACTACGACAACTGAAAATGTTGTCAGTGGTCAATGCTTTAGTTAGAGCAACGTTGCTAACCTTCTATGACTTTTTCTAAATGTTTTAATGATTTTGATTCATGTTGCCCTAATTCTTTTTGTTAAATGTGCAATTAATTAATAAATGTGTACTTAATGAAACTTATCAACCGTACAGTCTCGAGAAACAATGACGGCGCAACAGATATACCGAGAAGTGATGATATCGATGAACTGTTAATCAGTGTAGTTGCAGTAAAACCTGCATTATACGATCACCGTTTGCCTGCATCAGAAAGAACAGTATTGCGAAAAAATGCAATGTGGGATGAAAGTAATGATACTATGCCGGTTTTGACTAAAGATCCCTACCCCGACATTTACCGACCTTTTTTAACCGCGACTCGAGCCACTTAGCCGAGACTCGAACCACTTAGCCGAGACACAAGCCGCGTCGTGAGTCATGGGCAGCTTGCGGATGGTGGGTGGCGGACGGTGGGTGGCGGGTGGCAGGTGGGTGGTGGGCGGTAGGGGGGGATTTGGGATTTTTTTCGTTAGCATGTGTTGCGTGCATGTGCGTGTGTGCAGGGGCGGGGGGCGGGGGGGAGAAGGTCTTGGGATTTTCGAATAGATGCCCATGATTTTTTGAAGAAAGCATTGGATGACGTCGTCATCGATGGCGTTGACCCGCACGCGCTCTTCCTCTCTCTCTCTCTCTCGCACGTGCTCTCTCGCACGCGCTCTCTCACTCTCGCGCTCGCTCGCTCTCTCTCTCTCTCTCTCTCTTTCTCTCGGCCGGCCGCTCGCTACTGACGTGTGTCACTTCGCACCGTTGTTATCACTTCGTTTACAGCCGAGTGAGAGTTCAGTTTTTTTACTACTAGAGCTTATTCTATTCAGTAGTGCGTGTTCTATTCGTGAACTAAAAATGACTATTCTAGTGCATAAATTAGCCTAGTTATCGCTACATTTAAAATCGTTTACCGAGAACCATCAATCCGCTTATTCTCTTCGCATCGCGTCGAACCCATAATTTCATCACCGAGTTGAATACTGCGCAGGTTTATATTGTATCAGTTCATCGCACGTGTATCGAAATGCTCACCATTATCGTGAAGCTTCGCCCAGCGCGGGCTCTCTCGACATACTAACGTGTGCGCGCACCACCACAACTTTACTTTATCTGTGTGTCAACTGCCACGTGCCGTTCGTCAACTTTTCGCGCCAGCTGTGTTGTCGTTTTCGCCTCTGACCGCGGTCGTCGAACTCTTTAGATCGGTCCGATCACTTGGTACTCAGCTATACCTATAACAGTGGCCCCGGTTATTAACCCGAATTCTGTGGACATTTATCCGCACTCACTACCACTAGTGTATCAAGGTTAGTTCAAGCGGACTACCTGTATATTCGCGCATATATAACAGATATTGAGACATAATAAAATTCGCGCGAATTCGCGCGTATATTCGCGCATATATAACAGATATTAAGACATAATATAATTAAAAAATTAAGATATGCACCTATCAGAGTCGAAATAACCATACAGCTTGGTGCATATGGTGTTTTAGCCATCGTGTGCAACTTTTATGTCAGCAAATCAAGACTTTTTCTCTACATACGTTCCAACACTTTTTCAACGATGTCGGGTCGGTGCACGTTGTGCGGGTTTACAAATCGTGGTCGCAGTGACATTATTGAGTGCTCGGGTGAGTGCGATAGAAAGCTTCACTCTACCTGCGTTGTCGATAAATTGGGGTATGACCTCGCAAATATTGACACTTTTCGTTGTGACTCTTGTACGATGCAGCGTTCAACGATCATTCTACACACACCGCCTCTTGACAATTCATCAGCTCGGACCACGACTCATCACGTCACACCTGCGGCAGGTGCTACTTCCCTCGATTTTGCACAAAGCACTCCCAAGGCTACAACCTTGGAAGATATTGTCCGCATGATGCAAGAATCTGATGCCAAGTCGGATCTCAACTTCAGGGAACTACAGAAGTCTTTCACACGAGTCGAATCAAACATTGTGGAGCTCAAAAGCGACGTTTCGGAGCTCAAAAGTGATGTTTCCAAGCTCTCGGCCGTGCAAGTCGCCTTGACGTCGCGTGTATCCACGCTCGAATCAAATTCAGCTGTCGTTCGCAGTGACGTTGATGATCTATTCACCGAAACTCGCCATTTAAGGGATCAACTCAGTAATATTTCAAATCAAATAACAGCAATGAACTTGAATTCCACTACCTCTGAGCTCACAATATCGGGATTGCCAATTATACCATCTGATACGTCTGACGTGATGGTTCAAAAAGTATTCACTGCTCTGGGCATTCCACAGCTCTTCTGTGAAGTACTCGATATCCGGCCATTGCCTTTGAAGCAACCTCAGAATGCAGCGAACTCTTCGGCTTCGGCTCCGGCATCTAAGTCTTTCGTCGTTGCACTTAAATCATCAGCTGTGCGGGATCATATCATCGCCAAAAAACGGGGCAAAAAAGATTTGTCGGTACGCGAAGTTTTCGCCTTGGATCGTCCTGGCAGGATTTTCATTAATGAGCTTCTACCGTCAGCTACTTATAATCTTCTGCGTCTCACCAAAGCCAGAGCAGCGGAAGCTGGTTATAAATATGTCTGGGTGAGATCGGGCGTTGTTTGTGTGCGCAAGGCAGATAAACAACCGATTATCTACATCAGCAATGACTCGGATCTCACAAAGCTGGTATGACGTCCGGCGAGGGACCCCATGGACGTAGCTGCTGACCATCCAAGCGCTCACTGCACATTGCCCTCTTCGATGTCTCCGATCACTTCTTTAAATGTCGCACAATTTAATGCAAATTCGCTACTCGGCCACATCGACTACGTGCGCGCCCATCTACAATCGAATTTTTATCATATAATCTCTATCTCCGAAACATGGCTTCACTCTCGAGTGCCTGATTCTCTTGTAATCCTTGAAAATTATTCACTCATTCGTAATGATAGAGAAGGCAAGTGAGGGGGTGGCGTGGCGTGTTATATCCATGACTCTTTGAAGGTAAAAATTTTGGCGGCTTCTCCGAAAGAATTTTCGAATGCGCCCGAATACATTATTCTTGAATTACGTTGTCCCAGCGCTGAGTCTTTACTCTTTACATCCATGTACAGGAGACCAAAGGGACTCTTATTCAATGATTATTTGAATACACTGTTGCGGTTTTCTTTCGCATACAAAAATATTATCATTGGTGGTGATCTCAATTGTAACATGTCCACCTCTAATTGCGAATCCCGTTATTTGCGTGAACTCGTTGATTCGCTCTCGCTACACTTAGTAATATCTGATACGACTTTTCATACGGCCTCAACCGACTCTTGGCTCGACGTCTTTATTATCGACAATTCATCAAAAATTGCATCGTTCAAGAAATCGGACGCTCCGTTTATTGCGGGCCATGACCTAATAGAGCTGAGATATGTATTTGATAATGCTCCACTGAATGATCGCGCCGTCACTCGTCGCAATTTCAAAACATTTGACGTCGCTGCCTATCTCACCACGCTATCTTCGATTCTCGATGTCAATATTGACCACGGACCAGATTACTCTTACTGCTCATCGCACATACAGATTGACCACTTGTCGAATTCCTTATGTAATAAAATCGTATCAGCACTAGATATTCATGCACCTTTTCGAACGTTCAGGGTTAATAAACCACATGCACCGTGGCTGTCTGATTCTCTTAAACTTCGCATCAAAAAACGCAATAATCTTTACAAGCAGGCAAAGAGAGCAGGCAGTCTACTAGGGTGGCTATCTACAGAGAATATCGAAACCAACTAACGATTGACATTAGGCAAGCCAGAAATCTTCACACGGTACGAAAACTTTCCGGCATCTCAGATGCCGCGAGACTGTGGAGAGAACTTGCGAACATTGGCCTCGTCAAACTCGCACAAGCTTCTCCCCTGAATTTTTTTCGGCCGAGGAACTCAACACCTTCTATGCTAGCATCTCACGCGCTATCATTGGTGTTGATCCGGCCTCCGCTGATTTAACACCATACTTACCACGAGACCTACCTTTGTTTGAGTTTAGTTTTGTCACGCCTGAATTCGTCACAGCTCTTATCACAAGCTCCACATCAGCCTCTCACGCAGTTGGTCCTGACGGCATATCTTTATTTGCCATACATAAGGCTCTGCCGATTATTGCGCCAATCCTCGCAACGCTGTTTAACGATTCGCTGAAACTATCCTATTTTCCGGAGCAATGGAAGCGAGCATTCATTCGTCCGCTGTTAAAGGTAAATCGTCCTCTTTCCCCGTCCGACACTCGTCCGATCGCCAATCTATGCGAGCTCTCAAATATTCTCGAGAAAATTGTCCATGATCAAATAAAAAAATTCGTTGAGGAAAATGATATCCTCGACCCACGTCAATCAGGCTACCGTAAAGGCTTTAGTACGCAAACAGCGTTACTAAGAATTTGCCATGACGTAAGGCGAGCGGTGGATGACAGGCGACTTACAATCCTCGTTATGTTCGATTTTAGCAAAGCATTTGACCTGGTTTCTCATGCTTTGCTCCTATACAAATTACGCAAAATTGGTTTTTCAAATGGCGTGCTTAACTGGGTCCACTCTTACCTATCGGGCAGATCGCAGGCGGTCATTGATGAAAATGGTATCTCATCGAACTGGCTAGCGACTACTTCAGGGGTTCCTCAAGGGTCTGTCTTGGGTCCCCTGTTGTTTTCTCTTTTTATCAATGATATTGGCGCTGATCTAGTATACTCTCAGCACATAGTTTTCGCAGATGATACTCAGATCTATTTAAATTGTCTCCCTGCTGAGCTTAACGCTGGTCTGGCGCGAATAACAACAGATGTTAACATAATAGCTCGTTATGCGGAGAGAAATGGACTTAAGCTCAATCTTGCGAAATCAAAAGTCCTTATTCCAGGAAGTGCTAGGTACGTTAACTGCATAGATTTAACTAGTCTAGTCCCCATTTCGGTAAATGGAACCGTGCTTCCTTATGTGAATGAAGCGAAACCCTCGGTGTTGTCATGGCTACGAATCTCTCCTGGAGGAGTCACATTTTGTCAATTTCGCGCAGTGTTCATTTCGCTCTCTTTAGGTTGAAGCATCATAGGAATGTACTATCAATAGAACTTAAAACGATGCTCATAGTCTCTCTCATTTTTCCGCATTTCGACTACTGCTGTCTCGTCTACAATGACTTAACCAGTGAACTAAATCGGAAGCTTGAGCAAATCATGAATTGCTGCATTCGATTCATCTTCAACTTGAGGAGAGATGAACATATAACTCCTTTTCGCCGGCAACTTGGCTGGCTCACCGTGCGATCACGACGCCAATATTTTCTAGGAATTGCTGTTTATAATATTCTACACAGCAAGTCCCCGCCTTATATTACCGAGCTTTTCTCCGTGCCCTTACAGCCGATTCGCTCCACTCGTAGAAATCCGATGAACTATTTTTACATACCGCCGTTCAGGACTTCTATCTACGAGCACTCGTTTTTCCTTGCGGCAATTTATTTTTGGCACTCGCTCCCCGTTGAAGTCATGTCTTCGCCGTCTTCAGCGTCATTCAAGTGTCGTCTCTTTGCGTACCTTTTTAATGATGAAGCGTAGGAGTTATACACTCTGGTTTATCAAGACTAGGTGTAAGTCACGAGTTGTTCACTCTAAGTGTATCAAGGCTAGGGGTATGACTGTAGTCATTCACTCGAGGTTTATTATTATTATTAATACTAGGATTAAGATTACATAAAATAAGCTCGATAATGCATCATTATGCACAATATTCCATTACAATATTAAGAGTAATATGTGCTTACTCTATGCATAAGTTCTTGGAAATAAGATGTTCATTCGATGTAAGACGTTCATTCCATTAATGATTCAATGCTTTTGCTCTATGTGTATTCATCTATCATAAGTATATACTTTACAGATTTATAATATCCAACTAATATATGTACAAATAATATGCAAACATTTGCCTCAAGGATTAATCCAAGGCATAATAAAAATCAATCAATCAATCAATCAATCTCTCTCGCACGCGCTCTCTTTCTCGCTCTCGCTCGCTCGCGCTCTCACGCGGAGAGTGTCGAGTGTCAAATTTATGATGTATACAACTGTACCCCAACATGATCCGCCTTTTTTCGTCGCAACGCATATTATCGACGCATATCTGCATAGACGATCATCGCAATTCACAATTTTCGAGTTTTTTCAAGCAATTCTTCGGCAACGTCATTTCTCTCTCTCTCTCTTTCTCTTTATCTCTCTGTCCTCTCTTTGACTTGTTCTCCGTATCTCGTACGTCAGTGTATTCTAAGCTATGAGATTGCTAATGATTTAGACTTTTTGTAGTTCAAGCATGATTTTTGGGGAAAATGCGAAATCAAATATTTTAGGTGAAAGGCCCATTGATATTCACTATTTTATTTGTTATCAATATCCCTAGATGGCATTCAAATGGAAAAAAGTTTTATCATGATAGATTGATATCTAGATATTTCAAAGCTATGATGATTTCATTATTTCAGCAAAAATTTATATCGTGTTCTGCCCGCGGGTCCACTAATATTAGTGGTATATATAAATTCTATGGTTGATATGAAAATTAGGAAAACTTTTTTTTCATAAAGCAATTGGATTTTTAGAAAATTTATTATTTTTTCTCACCAAAGGTCACTAAGCATATTAATGTAATTTTTTTCTTATCTTCTGCGAATAATATAGAAGTTTCCTTTGAAATTATATCACGAACAATACAATCTTTTTTTATACTGTCTTTCCAAGTTTTTGAAAATAATTTTTATAACTTCACGTAAGACTCCTATGCGAGCCGCAGAGGATGAGAAAGCATAAGTAATCATCACTTTCAAGGGCCCTCGTTCAGAAAAAAAAATATATATATAGTATTATTCAGAAAAATCTTGGATGTCTTAGCTTTTTTTCACGAAATTTTAATGTCGTCGGCACATTACGAGAAAAATCAATTATATTTATATCTTTAGGTCTATGGTCAGAAACAAATATTAAAATTTCTCGAAAATGTGAATTGTCATAATTTTAAGGAGGGTTACTTTTCTCAAATATGAAAACATTTTTATGTAATTATAATAACAATAACAATTTCCAAGAACCATAGCCTTACAGATAGGAAAATCGAAATTCTCGTAACGTTGAAACATCCGAATGAATAACAACATTTTAACTAACAATTTTTGTTCCGCACAATTCGTAGATTACATGGAAATCCGTGAAAAATATATATCATGACGGAGCCAGCCCACTTATTCGATTTCTTTTTCAAGTTTTTCAAATAACTGCTTATAGCTTTGCATAATATTTATGTTACATCCATAGAATATGAGCAAAGTAAGTAAGCCTCACATCGACAACTGCAGATAAATATAAAATTAAAACAAAAATCACGGTTATTGTGAGTATGAAAGATCTGATTTTTTCATGATATTGGGAACCTAAGGAGAAGTATGACTTAATTCTGACGTCAGCAATATGGCGACGTAAGTAAATAGCTCGCTCGCGACTCGCATGTGACAGCGTGGTGTAGAGAGAGAGAGAGAGAGAGAGAGAGAGATTTGTCGTCGATTATTCTCAGATCATTACAGATTATGCTACTCACTACCGGACGCAAATGCAGTAAACGAGTAAAAGCAACTTTTGACCCTAACCTAAAAAAAAAAACCACATTTTGCATCCAAACTCCGAACTCTATATCTATATTATTGTTACGTGGACAATCTCAACAATTTTTAGAATTGATCCTAACAAACCTCGACGTTTCGCATGGTCGACGGGGCTTTGCGCTTCCTACTTAGTCAGTTCTTAGGTTTCGCTACCAGATGAATCTAACTTTGGATCCCCGATACATTATCCGGCATCTCCGTGTCAATCCTTCTCGCAGCATTTGCATATCATCTACAGATTGCGAAAATCATTGATATTAATGAAGGGCTCTCGATCGAAAAATATTTGCTTTCTACTTTTCTTCAAAATCGGAATAAAAACATCCGAAATAATTTTAATTTTTATTGTAGTTAATGTTAACTTTAATTTGTATCATGATAAAACTTTTTATGAATTTTCATATATAATTGGCAGATTATAAAAAATAAGACATCAATATCGGAGAGTTCTCGTTCGGAAAAATATTTCTATCAGTCCCGAAAAAAATGGCCTTGAGTCTCATCATCGCCAGTATCATAAAACTGAACTATTATTTACATATGGTTTTTTCCGGTGATATAACATCAAGAGGGGATCACTCTCCCGCTTGATATACAAATGATTTTAGAGAGGGTCTGACTTCACGTGATTTCGTGTATAAAATTCAAACAAAAAGCACGGCTGAAAAAGTATAGAGATATTGACACTGATTCACGTGAAAAATCAAATAATGAATTTGAGAAAAACTTTTTTAAACTCATGAATAATTTCAGTTTTCGGGAAGATAATGAAAAACGTTAGGCGACATCGAGATGTTAAGCTTGTGAGGAAATGGGGTAGAGCTTTTTGGTGCAAGGGCTTTAATCGCAAAGGTGACATTTCACAGCTACACGAGCTGAAGTGAAATTTATGAAAACCGACATACGTGAAGTTTGCATTTCTTGACATTTTAAAAATCACCCCTTTTTATGACTTTTGTTATAATTACCCTGAAGAGAAAAAATTTTGATATAGTAAAATAACTTTACACCGTTACCGGCAGTCTGAGTATCACATTAGGACCCCTCCCCGATATATAGAGCTACGATAGGGACGATTTGCCTCGATTTGATACGTCGGATTATGCACCCGACAATCGCTATGGCATACAATAAGCTAATAAATAAAAATAAATGAATAAAAAATTATATAAATATAAGGGTTCACGAAGGATAAGAATAACGGAAAGATAATGGAGGAATTGACGGGTTTGAGAGCCAAATTATACACCCCCGCCAAGTATATATATATCATAAATTTTTAAAATAATTTTTATATGTTCTGATAATCATTTTTATACATTGCATTTTCATACATTGCATTTAAAAATAAAAATAAAATATTTAGAAATCTATAAATTTTGGAAATTAAGAAAAAAATGTGTGTGTGTGTGTGTAAATGTATGTATGTGGATGTGTTTAGACTCCTCATTTAGATTCCTCGACGGAGGGCTTTGTAGAGAGTGCACCCCTAGCTGCACTGCAAACCTCAATGCATCAGGGAGAGAGAGAGAGAGAGAGAGAGAATCAGTGTCATATTTTCAGCATCCTCGTAACTATCAAGTGGTTCAAGTGGTGGTGCTGGTCGTTTGGGTGGTAAAATATATTGCGTTTGAAGATGTATATATTTTTCGAAAATTTCCATCCTTGTTTCTCGGGCTTGGTGTGACATCGAGATTGAATCTTAGCTTCAGTTCTATTTTAAAACTCAGAGTGAACGGCCGTACAAAAAAAAAATGAGTACAGTGCGAAACAACAGCGATATAACGGGCATTATTAAATTTCTGATCGAAGGTTTTTCCCCACTGAGAGTGGTGTTTCATCCTCAAGAGTGCATACGCGATGTACGTTTGATTAATCGGGCAGCAGCATAGCGTAAACTGCGGAGGATGCTGTATGCTGCGCGAAAAATGGATTTTATCGCAGCGTTTAATCTCGGGTTGCATTCGATGTACTGGACTCAGCAGTTCGGGTGATCCGATTATTCAATTGGCAAAATGTAAATCGTCTCCGACCAATTATTGATGCACACGGTAAGTGAATTTCAAATTCCCATCACCCATACATTTATATATTACTTAATTCTGTTGAAGTCGTTCAATATTTTAACAGAGAAAAACAATGTCTGTCACAGCGGAGATGTCTCGTCGCAGACGATCCAATTTGGGGGGAGAAGAAGAAGAAGAAGAAAAAGAAGAAGAGGAGGAGGAGGAGGAGGAAGAAGGAGAAGAAGAATAAGAAGAAGATGAAGAAGATGAAGAAAGAGAAGAAGGAGATGAAGAACTAGATGCTGATGATGAAGGGGGAGAAGATGATGAAGAAGAAGAAGAAGAAGAAGACGATGATGATGATGATGGAGGAGGAGGAGAAGAAGAAGTGGATGATGCACTAAGACCACCAACACCACCACCACAGTCACCACCACCACCACCACCACCACCACCACCACCACCACCACCACCACCACCACCATACGCCGATGGCATCGATTATGAGAGGGCCCGAATAGAATGGGAGCATCGGCAAATCGAGAGAGCTGTCGGAACCGCAAGAAATATGGATGAAGGTAAAAAGAATATGGGTGGGGTATTAAATTAATGATGCTCATGAGAGATATTAATTTCTATCCATCTTTTCAGGATATGAATCCGGTCAGTCCGATGAGCTAACATATAGATCACTATTCGGGGACGATCTCGAAATGTTCCCCGGTATGTTTAGCGAAGAAGAGCTAAATGCTCAAGATGTTAACCTTAGTTTTTACAAACATTAATTAAGAGAATACTTTATAAATATTTATAGCATAATTTTTTTCAATAAAAAAACAAAATATAAATAAAAAATCTTTGATAATGATCATTTCGGAATCCTTCCTATCGCGAAAAAGCGTTCCTTGGGGTGAAAAAAAATCATAAAAACTGTAAATTTCACAAATCAGCTTCATTGGTCCATGTGTCCTGGGTATCATCAAATCTCAACCATTTTACAAAAATGTTATTACCGTGCTTTTGTAGAACCTCTACGAGATCAGATAAATTAAGAGAATACTTTCTAAATATTTATAGCATAATTTTTTTCAATAAAAAAACAAAATATAAATCAAAAATCTTCGATAATGATAATTTCGGAATCCTTCCTATCGCGAAAAAGCGTTCCTTGGGGTGAAAAAAAAATCATAAAAACAGTAAATTTCACAAATCAGCTTCATTGGTCCATGTGTTCTGGGTATCATCAAATCTCAACCATTTTACAAAAATGTTATTACGTGCTTTTGTAGAACTTTTTCGAGATCAGATAAATATCTGGATATTCAACTTTCAATAATTCTTGTTCGTAAAATCCACCAACGATGGGCTCGTTCTGATAATCTTCAATATTATACGTCACATGATTGGTATTGTTCACTCAGCGAATAGTAAATATTTCTGTCGTTCAATTTGGGATATAACCCTTCGCGAAAACATTCTTAAACTTGCGTATTCGCACTTTGTCGCCAAATTTTTCAATGTGCGATTAAATCAGTGGCAATTTGCTCTATGTCGAGTACATATGAATATTATATTTTTGGATGAGCGATTCAAAATCTGGATTATTTATTCCATAAATGTATAGAAACTCTGCATCGCCAAAACCAAAGCAACGGGGATATCTATTCGAGTAGCAAATTTTGACAGTATCATTGTGTATATAAATATGTATGAGAAATGACATTATGCTTACGTTCTTTTTTTATCGAACCGCAAAAAAGTAAAATAAAATCAAATAAAATAAAAACAACAGAAACTCTGCAACGGAGATGTCCATTCTAGTAGCAAATTCTGGCGCGTCCCATCTAAACGCAAGTGTCGTCATTTACGAGTATTATAGTATATACAAATTCGTATGAGAAATGAAATTATTTCTACTTTTTTTTATAAAACAAAAAATAAATAAAAAAAATAAATAAAAATAAAATAAAAAATAAAAATAAAAATAAAAAAAAAACAAAAAAAAACAAAAAACAAAAACAAAACAAAAAACAAAAAAACAAAAGAAACTTTGCAACGGAGATATCTATTCGAGTAGCAAATTTTGACGGTATCATTGGGTATTTTATTTTTATTTATTTATTTATTTTTATTTATTTTTTATATAAAAAAAAGTAGAAATAATTTCATTTCTCATACGAATTTGTATATACTATAATACTGGTAAATGACGGCACTTGCGTTTAGATGGGACCCGCCAGAATTTGCTACTAGAATGGACATCTCCGTTGCAGAGTTTCCGTTGTTTTTATTTGATTTGATTTTATTTTTTTGCAGTTCGATAAAAAAAGAACGTAAGTATAATGTCATTTCTCATACATATTTTTATACACAATGATACTGGTAAATAACGCCATTTACGTTCAGATAGGGGAAGTCGAAATTTGCTACTAGAATGGATATCCCCGTTGCAGAGTTACTTTGGTTTTGGCGATGCAGAGTTTCTATACAGTTATGGAATAAATAATCCAGATTTTGAATCGCTCATCCAAAAATATAATATTCATATGTACTCGACATAGAGCAATTTGCCACTGATTTAATTGCACATTGAAAAATTTGGCGACAAAGTGCGAATACGCAAGTTTAAGAATGTTTTCGCGAAGGGTTATATCCCAAATTGAACGACAGAAATATTTACTATTCGCTGAGTGAACAATACCAATCATGTGACGTATAATATTGAAGATTATCAGAACGAGCCCATCGTCGGTGGATTTTACGAACAAGAATTATTGAAAGTTGAATATCCAGATATTTATCTGATCTCGAAAAAGTTCTACAAAAGCACGTAATAACATTTTTGTAAAATGGTTGAGATTTGATGATACCCAGAACACATGGACCAATGAAGCTGATTTGTGAAATTTACTGTTTTTATGATTTTTTTTTCACCCCAAGGAACGCTTTTTCGCGATAGGAAGGATTCCGAAATTATCATTATCGAAGATTTTTTATTTATATTTTGTTTTTTTTTGAAAAAAATTATGCTATAAATATTTAGAAAGTATTCTCTTAATTTATCTGATCTCGTAGAGGTTCTACAAAAGCACGGTAATAACATTTTTGTAAAATGGTTGAGATTTGATGATACCCAGGACACATGGACCAATGAAGCTGATTTGTGAAATTTACAGTTTTTATGATTTTTTTTCACCCCAAGGAACGCTTTTTCGCGATAGGAAGGATTCCGAAATGATCATTATCAAAGATTTTTTATTTATATTTTGTTTTTTTATTGAAAAAAATTATGCTATAAATATTTATAAAGTATTCTCTTAATTAATGTTTGTAAAAACTAAGGTTAACATCTTGAGCATTTAGCTCTTCTTCGCTAAACATACCGGGGAACATTTCGAGATCGTCCCCAAATAGTGATCTATATGTCAGCTCATCGGACTGACCAGATTCATATCCTGAAAAGATGGATAGAAATTAATATCTCTCATGAGCATCATTAATTTAATACCCCAACCATATTCTTTTCACCTTCATCCACATTTCTTACGGTTCCGACAGCTCTCTCGATTTGCCGATGCTCCCATTCTATTCAGGCCCTCTCATAATCGATGCCATCGGCGTATGGTGGTGGTGGTGGTGGTGGTGGTAGTGGTGGTGGTGGTGGTGGTGGTGGTGACTGTGGTGGTGGTGTTGGTGGTCATAGTGCATCATGCACTTCTTCTTCTCCTCCTTCTCCATCATCATCATCTTCTTCTTCTTCTTCTTCTTCTTCATCATCATCTTCTCCTTCTTCATCATCAGCATCTAGTTCTTTATCTCCTTCTTCTCTTTCTTCATCTTCTTCATCTTTTTCTTCTTCTTCTCCTTCTTCCTCCTCCTGATCCTCTTCTTCTTCTTCTTCTTCTTCTTCTTCTTCTTCTTCTTCTCCCCCCAAATTGGATCGTCTGCGACGAGACATCTCCGCTGTGACAGAAATTGTTTTTCTCTGTTAAAATATTGAAAGACTTCAACAGAATTAAGTAATATATAAATGTATGGGAGATGGGAATTTGAAATTCACTTACCGTGTGCATCAATAATTGGTCGGAGACGATTTACATTTTGCCAATTGAATAATCGGATCACCCGAACGGCTGAGTCCAGTACATCGAATGCAACCCGAGATTAAACGCTGTTATAAAATCCATTTTTCGCGCAGCATACAGCATCCTCCGCAGTTTACGCTATGCTGCTGCCCGATTAATCAAACGTACATCGCGTATGCACTCTTGAGGATAAAACGCCACTCTCAGTGGGGAAAAACGTTCGATCAGAAATTTAATAATGCCCGTTATATCGCTGTTGTTTCGCACTGTACTCATTTTCATTTTTTAATTTGTACGGCCGTTCACTCTGAGTTTTAAAATAGAACTGAAGCTAAGATTCAATCTCGATGTCACACCAAGCCCGAGAAACAAGGATGGAAATTTTCGAAAAATATATACATCTTCAAACGCAATATATTTTACCACCCAAACGACCAGCACCACCACTCGAACCACTTGATAGTTACGAGGATGCTGAAAATTTGACACTGATTCTCTCTCTCTCTCTCTCCCTGATGCATTGAGGTTTGCAGTGCAGCTAGGGGTGCACTCTCTACAAAGCCCTTCGTCGAGGAATCTAAATGAGGAGTCTAAACACATCCACATACATACATTTACACACACACACACACACACACACACACACACACACACACACACACACACACACACACACACACACACACACACACATTTTTTTTCTCAATTTCCAAAATTTATAGATTTCTAAATATTTTATTTTTATTTTTAAATGCAATGTATGAAAATGCAATGTATCAAAATGATTATCAGAACATATAAAAATTATTTAAAAAATTTAAGATATATATATACTTGGCGGGGGTGTATAGTTTGGGTCTCAAACCCGTCAATTCCTCCATTATCTTTCCGTTATTCTTATCCTTCGTGAACCCTTATATTTATATAATTTTTTATTCATTCATTTTTATTTATTAGCTTATTGTATGCCATAGCGATTGTCGGGTGCATAATCCGACGTATCAAATCGAGGCAAATCGTCCCTATCGTAGCTCTATATATCGGAGAGGGGTCCTAATGTGATACTCAGACTGCCGGTATCGGTGTAAAGTTATTTTACTATATCAAAATTTTTTCTCTTCAGGGTAATTATAATGAAAGTCATAAAAAGGGGTGATTTCAAAATGTCAAGAAATGTAAACTCCACATAAACTACGTAGGAAGCGCAAAGCCCCGTCGACCATGCGAAACGTCGAGGTTTGTTAGGATCAATTCTGAAAATTGTTGAGATTGTCCACGTAACAATAATATAGATATAGAGTTCGGAGTTTGGATGCAAAATGTGGTTTTTTTTTTAGGTTAGGGTCAAAAGTTGCTTTTACTCGTTTACTGCATTTGCGTCCGGTAGTGAGTAGCATAATCTGTAATGATCTGAGAATAATCGACGACAAATCTCTCTCTCTCTCTCTCTCTCTCTCTCTACACCACGCTGTCACATGCGAGTCGCGAACGAGCTATTTACTTACGTCGCCATATTATAATCAGATCTTTCATACTCACAATAACCGTGATTTTTGTTTTAATTTTATATTTATCTGGAGTTGTCGATGTGAGGATTACTTACTTTGCTCATATTCTGTGGATGTAACATAAATTTTATGCAAAGCTATAAGCAGTTATTCAAAAAACTTGAAAAAGAAATCGAATAAGTGGGCTGGCTCCGTCATGATATATATTTTTCACGGATTTCCATGTAATCTACGGATTGTGCGGAACAAAAATTGTTAGTTAAAATGTTGTTATTCATTCGGATGTTTCAACGTTACGAGAATTTTGATTTTCCTATCTGTAAGCCTATGGTTCTTGGAAATTGTTATTGTTATTATAATTACATCAAAATGTATTCATATTCGAGAAAAGTAACCCTCCTCAAAATTATGACAATTCACATTTTCGAGAAATTTTAATATTTGTTTCTGACCATAGACCTAAAGATATAAATATAATTGATTTTTCTCGTAATGTGCCGACGACATTAAAATTTCGTGAAAATAAGCTAAAACATCCAAGATTTTTCTGAATAATACTATATATATATTTTTTTTCTGAACGAGGGCCCTCGGAAGTGATGATTACTTATGCTTTCTCATCCTCTGCGGCTCTCATAGGAGTCTTACGTGAAGTTATAAAAATTATTTTAAAAAACTTGGAAAGACAGTATAAAAAAAGATTGTATTGTTCGTGTTTTAAATTTCAATGGAAACTTCTATATTATTCGCAGAAGATAAGAAAAAAATTACATTAATATGCTTAGTGACCTTTGGTGAGAAAAAATAATAAATTTTCAAAAAATCCAATTGCTTTATGAAAAAAAAGTTTTCCTAATTTTTATATCAACCATAGAATTTATATATACCACTAATATTAGTGGACTCGCGGGCAGAACACGATAGAAATTTTTGCTGAAATAATGAAATCATCATAGCTTTGAAATATCTAGATATCAATCTATCATGATAAAACTTTTTTCCATTTGAATGCCATCTAGGGATATTGATACCAAATAAAATAGTGAATATCAATGGGCCTTTCACCAAAAATACTTGATTTCGCATTTTCCCCAAAAATCATGCTTGAACTACAAAAAGTCTAAATCATTAGCAATCTCATAGCTCAGAATACACTGACGTACGAGATACGGAGAACAAGTGAAAGAGAGGACAGAGAGATAAAGAGAAAGAGAGAGAGAGAGAAATAACGTTGCCGAAGAATTGCTTGAAAAAACTCGAAAATTGTGAATTGCGATGATCGTCTATGCAGCTATGTGTCGATAATATGCGTTGCGACGAAAAAAGGCGGATCATGTTGGGGTACAGTTGTATACATCATAAATTTGACACTCGACACTCTGCGCGTGAGAGCGCGAGCGAGCGAGAGCGAGAAAGAGAGCGCGTGCGAGAGAGAGAGAGAGAGAGAGAGAGAGAGAGAGAGAGCGAGCGCGAGAGTGAGAGAGCGCGTGCGAGAGAGCGCGTGCGAGAGAGAGAGAGAGAGAGAAAGAGCGCGTGCGGGTCAACGCCATTGATGACGACGTCATGCAATGCTTTCTTCAAAAAATCATGGGCATCTATTCGAAAATCCCAAGACCTTCTCCCCCCCCCCACCTCGCCCCCCCGCTCCTGCACACACGCACATGCACGCAACACATGCTAACGAAAAAAATCCCAAATCCCCCCTCCCCTACCCCCCACCGCCCACCTGCAAGCCGCCACCCACCTGCCACCCGCCACCCACCTGCCACCCGCCACCCACCGTCCGCCACCCACCATCCGCAAGCTGCCCATGACTCACGACGCGGCTTGTGTCTCGGCTAAGTGGTTCGAGTCTCGGCTAAGTGGCTCGAGTCGCGGTTAAAAAAGGTCGGTAAATGTCGGGGTAGGGATCTTGAGTCAGAACCGGCATAGTATCATTACTGATGAAGTGTCCAATTGCCTTGGTGGTGAGCTGACATTTTGTTATTGCAATGTATGCCTTTCTTTTAATTTTTAAATATTTATAGTACATGTTTTGTAGGTGTTCTCGATCGAGACGAAGCTAAGGGGCGCTGGAAGTATTTGAGAGACAACTTCGTAAAAGCACGTAAAAAAATCCGAGCCCACGTTCCCAGCGGATCAGCGGCTGATGCCGCAACTAAAAATAAAACAAAATTTAAATTTTATGAAGCAATGAGATTTTTAGAAGATTGTCTGAGTACACGAATGTAAGTTTTTATCGCAAAGTTTTTTTCAATACACTACTAGAAAAAATTAAAGGAAGAAAATTTTTTTCACAATTATCTCAGTCAAAAAAGGTCGTATCGAGGTTTAAAAAAAAGCATTTTGAAGCGTAAAGTTCCCAGTTTTAAAATTTTCCAGTAACAAAATTTTCAAAGCTACAGCTTTCACGCAATCTTAAGAAGTACTGAGAAAAAAAAATGTGGCCAATTTTTAATATTTTTGTTTTGGCTGCAATTTCTGGGAAAATTTTTTTCAGCTCAACCATTGCATGGACCGGATAGCTTGTTCATTTAGCTTCAATTTTCATTTTTTGAGACCTCTGTGCGACCATTTTTCGCTGAGATATCGCACTTTTGATGAAAAAAGGTCCTTTTGTGTTTGACCATTGATATCTGAGTAACCAATGATCGCACAGAAATTGGAAGGGGGGTTTCAGAAACTTGAATTAATGCTCTATAAGGATCGACGATGGTTTTTAGAAAAAACAAATTTTCCATCCTTGCCATGAATTTTAAAAAACAGGAGAAAAAGGGTTATTCACGATTTGTTACAAAATCAACGGCCAAATTCAAAATATTGACAAAACGACTAATGTTGAGCGCGATCTTTACAGCTCAATATAACCACAAAAAACCCTGCAAAATTTCAATTTGTTCTATCGAAGCTCATAAAAAGCTCAAAAAAAAAAATTTCACTTTAATAATGGTTATAACTTTAGGGGCATAAACATTTTCCTTTAATTTTTTTCGACAATTTGTCTTGAAGCAAAAGAACCGTTCGATAGATCAAATAGAAACCTTACAGGGTTTTTATGGGTATATTGAGCTGTAAAAGTCACGCTCAACATTAGTCGTTTTGTGAATATTTTGAATTTGGCCTTTGATTTTGTAAAAAACCGTAAATAACCCTTTTCCTCCTGTCTTTTCAAATTGATGGTAAGGATGAAAAAACTTTTTTTTTCAAAACAAACCATCGGCAATCCTTGTAGAGCATTAATTCAAGTTTCTGAAACCCCCTTTCCAATTTCTGTACGATTATTGGTTGCTGAGATATCAATGGTCAAACACAAAAGGACCCGTTTTAATTAAACATCCGATATCTCAGCGAAAAATGGTCACACCGAGGTCCCAAAAAAGCAAATTGAAGCTAAATAAATAAGCTATCCGGTCCATGCAATGGTTGAGCTGAAAAAAATTATTCCTAAAAATTGCAACCGAAATAAAAGTACTAAAAATTGATCACATTTTTTTTCTCGGTACTTCACAAGATTGCGTGAACCCTGTAGCTTTGAAATTTTTTTTACTGAAGGATTTTGAAACTAGAAACTTCAAGCTTCAAAATGCTTTTCTTAAGACCTCGATAAGACCATTTTTGGCTGAGATACAGCATTGCCAAAAACCACTAAAAATTGAGGAAAATTTTTTGTTCCCTCAATTTTTTCCAGCAGTGTATTTGAAACATCAAGAAAAAACATTTTTTCCTATACCCGATTCTCATCGCAAACATTTGATACTGACAGCACTACAAGTTCACTGCTCGACGTGTCCAATTTGGAAGAAACCGACCGATGAAACATCCGAATGTCACGACGATTTTGAGTTGCCTTCGGTAAACCGAATTGTTTCTCGAAAAGCGGAAACTACCAAGCATATTATTCCGCAGACATCGGTTTCTGCCAGCCGAACTTCACTGCCGCGTACTGCCTTGACGCCGCTGACTCCACCTGCGGCGGCAAAAACATTAAGAAGTTTGTTCCTTTCCATATACATATATACATTTCTATGAACTCTGATTCTACTACGGACATTACTTCCGATAATGAAGCCAATTAGTGTTTTCAGTGTAAGGAATATCATAATTATGATAGTCTCTCTTCTGCAGTTTCCTCTCAGGCGTGTCCCGATGAATTTGTGCAAGAACAAAGACGCCCAACAAAAAGTATGTATTAATTAATTGGATTATTATGATTATTAATGTAAATCTTTCTTTTTCCTCGTGTGCTTGTTGATACTATGATAATTTTTACCATAGTTGTATCACTTTATTTGATGTTAGAACGTTTCACGTCATGTTTCAGAACACAAAAGTGATATGACAATACAAGCAGCTTTTATGGAAGCCCTGAAAGAGCCAACGAGTCAACCAGTTGAGCCAGTAGATGGGTTCCTTCTAAGACTTGGAGAGGGCATGCGAAGGTTTTCGTACCGACGTAGAGCCCGACTTGAAATACAGTTCTTGACTCTGCTCGCTGAAGCGGAGGATGAATCTGTGGATGCAGATTCATGAAATATTCCCCGATCTTCGGCCGTGTCCAGTTTTTTATTTTAATGATATAGATGAGTCATTCCATTTTATTTCGGATAATAGTTGGAATCAACCCCTTTCGATTTCGATGAAATTTGGTCCGAAGGTTTCGCTTTTAACCAAACGAAGTTCTACCAAAGGAAAAAAATTAAAATTTTTCTTTTCAAAAGTTATCCAGTATTTAAAATTTCACATTTTTTAAAATCTGTCAAGTTCATTTTTTAAATATCTCGAAAACTATTATTGCTACGAAAAATCGTCCTGAGTACATTTTGAAAAGTATACTTGGGGCTATGAAAAAAAAATATTCCGAAAAAAAATTTGGAAAAATGATGAATTCGGAGAATTTTGTATTTTTTAAAATCGTGAAAATCCAAGTTGTAAAGTACATTTTTCGTTCAATTTTTTTTTATATAATACCTTGTACTAATCTTAAAAAATCCTGAAATTTTCAGAGGGGTGTTCTTTCTTTTTTCAAAAATATGAATTTTTGAATTTTTAAAAGTCGCGTAAATCCACGATCAACATTAAATTTTTGGTTTTTTTTTTATATAATACCTTAGACTCATCTTTAAAGATCCTGAAAGTTTCAGCATGGTGTTGTTTTGTTTCAAAAATATATTTTTTCGAAACTTACCCAAAAAAAAACCAACCTTTTTTTTACGAAAATTCTAAAATTTTTATTCTTTAAAGAATACAACACCATGCTGAAACTTTCAGGATATTTAAAGATCAGTCCAAGGTATTATATAAAAAAAAAATAACCAAATGTTTAATGCTGATCGTGGATTTACACGACTTTTAAAAATTCAAAAATTCATATTTTTGAAAAAAGGAAGAACACCCCTCTGAAAATTTCAGGATCTTCTAAGATTAGTACAAGGTATTATATAAAAAAAATTGAACGAAAAATGTACTTTACAACTTCGATTTTCACGATTTTTACAAATTCAAAATTCTCCGAATCCATCATTTTTCAAAATTTTTATTCGAAATGTATTTTTTTTATAGCCCAAAGTATACTCTTCAAAATGTACTCAGGACGTTTTTTCGTAGCTATAATAGATTTCGAGATATTTAAAAAATGAACTTGACAGATTTGAAAAAATATGAAATTTTTAATACTGGATAACTTTTGAAAAAATTTCTTTTAATTTTTATCCTTTGGTAGAACTTCACTTGATTAAAAGCGAAACCTTCTGACCAAATTTCATCGAAATCGAAAGGGGTCGATTCCAACTATTTTTCAAAATGAAATGGAGTGACTCAGATATAATTCCATTATGTTCAAAGGAGAATGTCGCTCCATCGAATACTTTAATTACTTTTTGAATGAGATTCTCATTCGCTAGCGGTAAAGTTTGCGTTGTGATAAGATAGACTTTCGCGCATGGCTTGTATACTCAAATATTTCTCCTATTAGTTTTATTTTGCTTGACGTCTGAAAACATAAAAGAGAGTTTAAGTTGAAACCAAAGAGGTGGCGTGTAAAACATACTTAAGGTTACGACGGGTTAATGCAAGGATAACGCATGGCGAAAATCCTTTTTTTTTTTAATAAGCTCTTTTCTGGTCTCCCGGATTTTGCAATATACGAAAATAAGGATGTACAAACCGGTACTCTGGTGTAGTAGCTAGCGTGCCCGCCTCTAAACCAGAGCATCGGGAGGTCCTGGGTTCGATTCCCTGTGCCGTAGTTTCGTCGAGAAATAAAAATATGGGCGTGACAAGCTCCAGATATATATATGTGGCATACACAAGTATTCGTATAGGTGTGAGTCACATGTATGTAGCTGTAGTCCATGTTTACAATTTCTCGACGAAACGTGACGTAGCTCCGGCATCGGAAAGCAAACTCAGGACCGGCTATAGTGACACAGGTTTTCCGCAGTTTCCCTGTGTCTATGGAAATTAATTTCCATAGCAAATGCGCTATAGAGGGGGAAGTCGGATGCGGCCGCATGGGGATCTGGTTACTGATCCGGACCAGATCCTCAGGGGGGACTGGCTACTGACCCGGGCCGACTCTGTAATGGGCGAAAGCCTCTGGACGGGGGAAATGCACAAAAAAAAGGATGTACGTTACACAAATTCTTTGTTTTTTTTAAAATATTTTACGACATTTTGCTAGATGCTCGCTCAGGGTTTTTGTGCGTTCATACATTTTTCTGGTTAGTTTTAGTATCAATTTGCTTCATTAATATGTGACATACAAAGGACTGCCAAAATGAAAACCAAAAAGTTATGTGTTGCACATGTACGACATGCTATGATGTGATCATAAAAGAATCTCATTTCTTATGATTGTTTAGATTTTCCTTTTTTTTAAATTATATTGTTTCTCGGCAACTAATTTTCACAATTTACGTTATAACGTGTCGAATAAAATACTGTTATTCACGTTCATAGTTTACGTCTAGTTCCGATTTGCTAGATGAGCAGACGAAACATCATAAACTTTTCTGATTATTTTTTATTTCATTTTAATTGAGTTTATATGAATAGTATAATAAAGTTTGTATAACACGAGCAAATTTTAGTACTACATTCGGCTCTGAAAGGATTTAAATAAATGTCTATTGTCACCATACATATTGTTATGTGCAGGATATAGGATTAAGGTCTGGAATAATAGTTATCGGTGATATCTATTGTTAGCAGTTTAATGTTTCATTGTTTAATAAATACAAGAGTTTATACAAATGTTCTTTATGAAATTATGGATACTTGTTACTGCCAAAATCTTAGTTTCGACTTGAATACGGATTTCATATTTTCCGGGCATCACAAGTATTCAATTATATTTCTACTTTACAATTCAACTGTATGAGAACATTTTGACCGCTTAGTAACGTGTTACTGTGTTTACAATCTTTTTACATATTGTTTCTGTAAACATACTGATTGATCAAGTATGTATTTAAAAATCGTTGGTGAGAGCTTTTTCCCATTGCCACGGCACTGCTCCAGCATTTTCAAAATACTCAGCGAACCTGTCACGAACTGTGGTTGCACATCGAGTGTAAGCATTTGTTCTACCAGCATTGGATATATCTTGAATTGCCCCTCTAGTCGTGGGTTGCGCTTCTGTATGAATACGAGCGTAGCGCCTTTCGTTTGAAGGGACATTACTTTCACTCTGCATTATAAAATTATGTAAGCACGTTGTAGCTTGTATAATTGCAATCGCAGTGGAATCCGAAGCAATTATTGGTCGACGATAAATTCGCCATCGCTCAGCCAGAATACCAAATGTACTTTCGACCATCCTTCTGGCTCGACTAAGTCGATAGTTGAATATTTTTTTCCTCATATTTAAACGGCCGCTTCAAGGATATGGTCGCATTGTGTAATCATTTAAAGCAAAAGCTTCATCTGCTACCAGTACATACGGTAATGGAGGCCCACAAGGCTCTACAGATTCTGGTTTTGGGAGACACATTGTCCTATTTTCAAATCTCCTTCCAAAGTTTGAATTGCGAAAGACTCCTCCATCGCTCTGTCGACCTTCTGCTCCAATATCAACTAATGTGAAGCAATAGTTGGCGTCAATAATGGCTAAAAAATTGAAACTGTGACTTCCCTTGTAATTGTAATAAGTTGAGCCACTACGAGGAGGTGCCTAAAATATGTGATATGACAAAATGATCATTCAATTTCACAAAGCACCAAAAAGATGTATTTCTCACCTGAATTACTACGTGCTTCCCATCAATTGCACCAATACAATGGGGAAAATTCCATTTCGTCGTAAAGTCATTGGCAATATTTAACCAATTGTCTTCATTAATTGTAAGAAAAACTGACTCGTGTAGGCAATTCCATATTGCTGCACACGATTCCGGAATAATTTTGGAGACGGTATTTAATCCAATCCGGAATGCATATGAGATTGATGTCATGCTATCTCCAGATGCCACGTAACGCAAACATGCCAGAAGTCGTGTACGAGGTGGGATCGGGTCTCGAATTACTTGCTGTATTTCTATGAGTGGTCCAACGAGAGCTAGCAAGTGATCAAACATCTCACAGGACATTCTTGAATAGTTGAAAAACATTTCGCGGTCTTCAAACTCCATTTCTTTGACCAAATTGTCACCTGCACCCTGCATTATTCTACGCATTGATTGGAAGATAGGGCGTACCCACATTTTATGTGCAGCTGATTGTTCATCTTGCACCATCAGTTCTCTTGGTGCAAATAGTTTTAATAATTGGCGTCGACCAGCGTTTTTTTCTTTAGCATTTGCATGGATGCTCCGTTTCCACTTCATCCATCGGTTCCAAATAATGATCAATGCCAGATCGGAATTCATTTCAAACACACGTGAATTCCTGAGGAACGTATCCGTATTATTTAATTTCAACAAACGAGTAGAAAAACAAATTCTTTTTGGTTATTAACGATTGACAGTAGATATTATAAGATATTGTTTGCTGAGTACTCAATATGTAGGTTATGTATCCCAATGTTTATGTACACATATTCCGCTTCACACACTCTCGCATCTGAAGATCCTAGCTCCCCATGACGCGTATTTAGCGCAACATCGATTTGCAGCATCCAATCGCAATGCTGCTTATAATTTTAGTCATAGTAATTTATATGATATGCGATCTACCATTGGTTGCGCTAAATACGCTTTACGCAATATTTGAAAAAATACGCGCCATGTGCATTTAGGACCAAGAAACCAGCGTAAATGTGCTAGTGATTTTACGCGTACGCTAGTTACGCGAACGCAAGTTACGCTGTATGGGTAGGCACCCTCACGATAACTGACCAGTTATTCGGAATGCGTCAGTTACTTGTTTTTTAAGCGAATACATACCCAGTAAACACAGTTCGGTAGCGGCAATGTAACGGCAATGTAATGTTACGTCAAAAACGGGAGTTTTCACGAACTATTAATAATTTTCGACGTATGACGTGCTGAAATTGATTGAGACTCTCTAGTCGTGGAAATAAATTTCAGTACTACTCCTGGAATCAATCTCGAACACGTCTGCCCCTGTTTTTGAGTCTAACCTTTCGGAAAATTACTCGGGAAATGGGCTTGGAATCACTGTTTAATTCCCGGTCGCGTTGATGTCTATTGAATTTTCGGAACTTTCGCTACGATATAATTTGCTGTTAACTTTACCACGAGGATCTTGATCGTTACTTTTATTGAATGATGCGGTGATTGGGGGAAGATCGATCGGCCTTAGTTTGTAAATAATTACCGGATGTTTAATGATTTCGACAGCAATGATTTTAGGCTTTTGAGGTTTCTTCGCTGATTCTATTTGTTTGAAAAAGTTTCAAGGCCGAGAATTGACGTTAGAGACCCCGCACGCCCCTTCAATCTACTCGGCCAAGGATTTGTTGCTATCGCGTGGAGTTTATTTGTTTGATACCTTCTTCCAGCCCTGTGCGATCGTTTTTTTTGCGAGGTAGAGAAGAATTGTTGTTCATTGGATTGATTACCCAAATGTGAATTCTTGGTGTAGGGTTACGGTAGCCCTGAGACGCACCAATCCTCCGCAAGAGGGGGATAATTATGACTTCTTGGTGTAGGGCTACAGCAGCCGTGAGACGCACCCGTCCGCCACAATCGCAAAAATTATGATTTCTTGGTGTAGGGCTACGGTAGCCCTGAGACGCACCCGTCTGTCACAATCGGGAGGAAATTATTTGGGAAAAACTATCGCTCGCGGGGCTGGGAGAATTTCACGTCACGTTTTATGCAATTATTCGCGGCTTCGAAAGAGTCACTGGTTGCGAGAATCTCGAATTGGTCAATTTGTAATTAAACTTCCCCTGAATTTTACTTTCCCACAATATTAACTTTTTATTCCTTTTCACGATTTTCGCACTGAATCGATAGTAATAGCGAATGGATACCAGTGGATATTAGATAGTGCGCTGCATTAATAAAATAAATGGAGGGGAAACCGAGACGTGAAACTTTAATCAATAATCACGAATAAAATTTTCCTGATCCACGTTATTTAACAACGTTGTATTGTACATTTGCGAGATATGAGTTCTTTATTGTTGATTCGAAGTGGACTGTATTTTTTTGTGGTGCGAATGTCTACGATGTCACTTAAGAGATTGTAGTCGATTTATTTAAATGAAGGGTTGACTCGTTTTTTATGTTGAAATAATGTATTTATTTAATTACACTAAATTTAATCTAAAGAGATAAAATAATGTTTTGAGTTGAGCACTCGAGTCGTGTGTCAAAGTAATCCAGAGTTCAAGTGTTGAAGCTCAAACGACTCGGAGTGTGTAAGACTTGAAGATCCGCTCCAAATCGTGTCCAGTTTTCAACTAACTTAAATGTTTATACATCAAAGCGTCGAAGCCTTCTGCTAAAAACTAAGTTTTTCCCTCGGTGGGGTTACAAGTAATCTTATTGGCTAGAAATTTCGTGTGGAGGTGGGAATTAACATTTTGTGGAGGTGGAAATTACAACCTTTTTGGATTTTCAAAAATGTGAAAATTGTAGTCGTTGTATCGGGGAAAAATCTGGCGATGAATAGAAACATAAATCCATAAAAGAGGATTCGCAAAGAGACGAAAAGGCGGATGAAAGTTAATGAAGGTTTTGCGATCGGGAAAACCGTCTGAAAGCAATACAAATAAACGCATAAGAAGTGTGTCGAGACAGCGTCGAGAAACAGATGGCGAAGGGTGAAAAGATTAGGATTTCCCGATCCTCTGAGTTTAATATTTTGGAACAAATTTCCCGTTGCTTATAAAAAGATTAAAATTGGTCGAATAATATTTCGTTCCAGAAGGTTTGAATGACCTTTGTTTCTCCGATTCTATAGCGTGCTGCAGTAAATGTGAAAATGCGAGCGGGCGACCCTCGTGCTCGAGTGCTATGGTTGTAAACTAATAATATTTCGAGTGAGAACCGAACAAACGTTAATTAAAAATCGAACCTTGAACGAATTATGTCACAAACGCCGTGAGGTTAATCGATGGTTAGGATTCACTTGATTAATATTGGGCTTTTTCCCAATAAACAACTAAATGCTTAATTCCAATTAATTAATTTCAGTCCGAATTGATGAGGTTTACTGAATTATAACTTTTCATAAATAAAACGTTGCACAATCTCGAAAAATGTTTTTATAAATAAATAAAATTTCACTTACAAGGTTAGAAGCTCTCCTGATGGGAAGGGTGATACCATTTGTAACCGCGGTGATGACCCGGACGTGAGACGATGAAGAAATCGTCGAGTGCTCAAGGGCGTGGCAGGCAGATGACGAAATCGAAGAAATGTTGATGCACAGATTTTTTTTTTCGAGATCCAATTCTATTCAAAAATTATTAAAAGAATAAAAGAATAGTTTGCACAATAAGATCAGTCTTAAATTCCGCGATTTATTTAACAATAAGCGCGATTTGTACTTTTTCCAACAATTCTTGGATTGCGGTCGTTCAAGTAAAATAAATGAAAATCATTAAACAGAAAATAATAACTAGACAAAATAACATGAAGTAGAATAAAACGAGATCCAAAGTCTTTTCCGACATTCAAAGAGTCTCCTACCAAATGAAACGACGCGACGGAACGGACGAAAACCGTCACGTCGGAAACATTTTCAACGGAACTCCATCGGAACTTTGGATTTCCATCGGAACTATGAGAGGCCGTCAACTTGCTGTCATGACAGCGCGCGCATCGGAACAGCATAGTCCTCGGTTCCGTCGTAACTTTTGAATTTTGTGGTTTTTCGACGGATTTGTATTGGAACCAACATTTCGAATCGGAACGCAGATTTTCAGATTATGCGTCGAACCTTCGCCATTTTGGTCGAAACATAGTCGAATGGTTTTCTGCCCCCTGAAACGTCGCCGTTCTGTTCGAAATTCTCGAAAGGGTCCTGCCCCCTGAAACGTCGCTATTTTGGTCGAAACATTGTCGAATGGTTCGGCACACACCAATGTCGCCATTTTGTTCGGTAGCCATTTTCGCCGAAACATAGTCGGAGGGTTCGACCTATTCAAACGTCGCCGTTTTCGTCGAAACATAATCGAACCATTCGACACATACCAATGTCGCCATTTTTGTCGAAACATAGTCGGACGATTCGACACATACCAACGTCACCACTTTCGTCGAAACATAGTCGGACCATTCGACCCATACCACCGGCGCCGCTTTCGTCGAAACATAGTCGGACCGTTCGACCGATATTAACGTCGCCATTTTCGTCGAAACATAATCGGACCATTCGACCGATACCAACGTCACCAATTTTGTCGAAACATAGTTGGACGATTCGACACATACCAACGTCGCCATTTTTGTCGAAACATAGTCGGACGATTCGACACATACCAACGTTGCCATTTTCGTCGAAATATAGTCGGACGATTCGACATATACCAACGTCGCCATTTTCGTCGAAACACAGTCGGACCATTCGACCGATACCAACGTCGCCAATTTTGTCGAAACATAGTCGGTCGATTCGACACATACCAACGTCGCCATTTTTGTCGAAACATAGTCGGACCATTCGACACATACCAACTGTTCCGTCGCGCACAGAACGCGTACATTTTTATTTTTATTTTTGAGACAGCTGCAAACGCTGCCAGCAATTATTTTGATGTTTTTATATCGAGAAGGTCTTCGGTAATTCTGGGCCCTTCGAGGAAAAGCAATCAGCTACAATTTTGTATATTCTTAAACGTTTCGAGACGGAATAACGTACATTTTATTTTAGTCATAAGTACTTTCAGTGTGTATTATTATTTTTCTCTATTCCTTCTTAAGCAACATCTGCTCTATCGTAAAATCGACAATTGCCCAATCGGTTTTTCCGAGGGTAAAACGTTTATTATTTTAATCCTTCTTTTCGTATATTTTCATTTTTGAATATTCCAACATTTCCTTATTCTTAATCCCTTCTATCTTTCTTCTTTTTATTTTTTTGAATATTTCTTTTCACCTCGATTTCGCGAGACAGCGAGGTAAGCCATTTATTGCACCTCTCGACCTTTTTCTCACTCGCTCTCCGCGGTCAATTTCTCAGTGTCCCCCTCCAGCTATATGCATCGGGGAGAGAAAACAATTATATTTTCCCCAAGAAAAAAGGGTCACCACTTCGAAAATTCTCCCACTTTCCATTCCTCTCCGCCAATCAAAAATTTCGTACAGTTTTTCCCCACCTTTAATTGGTCTTATCCAATCATCTTCTTAGATTTAGTTTTTTGCGTTGCTTCTCGATGTTAACGAGGAGCACCTAAAATATTCTAAAATCAGTCGTCGATCAACCTTTAGAGAGTAGACAGCAAGAGATCAACCAGCGCGATTCTCTGCACCTCTCGTAACAATTTCAAGTCTCGTAGACTATTTTTTACAACATTTCAAGTCTCGTAGACTATGTTTGTACAACACTTGCTTTTTATCTAACACTAAAGTCAACATTGTTTTCCAACGATTTGTAAATATCTATGTGAATAAATTTAACGTTTTAGTTTATTCACGAGTGTTCAACTTTGATCATAACCACCTTCATCCCATTAAGTTGTGGTGACAGGAGTCCGCAGAGTTCACGGTGCCGAAACTAACGCTTTCGAAACCGGGATTTACAACCCCGGTTGATTCGCAATCAAGTAAGACGAATCGTACTGTGCGCGCGAACACATTTTTTTGGTCCTTCGAGCCGGATCGACATATCCAGGCACACCCATACTTCAGCGAATCGTTATTCGTGAACTTATACAGTGAATCGTTATTCATGAACTTATACAGTGAATCGTGAGCCAAGGTTTACACGCAGTGAACCGCGATTCGAAAATCGAGACAATAATAGACAAGTGAAGGTGATAAGTGTATCTAGAGCAATTAAGATACTGACCGACGGCAACTCCAAGACGGAAAAATTGACGCTGTCATCCAGCATCGGGGATTCAACGTCTCAATCGTCATCACCGTCTCAACAAAGGGTAAGCTCGTAAAAGAATTTATTGCCAATCATCTCGGACCCCTCACTTTATTCCAATTCGCTTCATACTCGCGGAAAAATGGCACTCGTCGTAAATGATGCAAAACGCAAGGAACATCTCGTTCGTAAACGCGCGTCTATCAAATCAAGGCTCACAAGCATTAAAAACTTCTTAGAGACTCAAGAAGTGAATCCGGATGTCCAAGCAATAAAGGCAAATATGTCACGTCTCGAAATATTATTCTCACCGTTAGGAGAATATACGTGCGAATTACAAGAGCTCGAACCCAACGGCAATCACCATATTGAACAAGACACAATGGAAGACGATTACGCGCTGCTTTTAAGTCGTTCATATAAATTGCAAGAGAAGGCAGCTCAAAGGTCAGTATCCGCGTCGAATGATACCGCTGCTACATCGCGACCATCTCCAAATCCGTTTTCGTCTCATCAGCAATCATTTACGCGTCTCCCCGAACAAGCACCTCCGAAGTTCAATGGAAAATATGAAGATTGGCTAAGTTTTGAAGACGACTTTCAGTCGACAATCGGGAGACGACCGGGTCTCAGTGATACCGAGAAATTAAAATATTTGCGGTCATGCCTCAGCGGGGAGCCTGAACGTCTCGTTAAACAGTTTGAGACGACAGATGAGGAGTACCAAAGCGCGTGGACCCTTTTCAAAAAAATGTTCGAGGATAAGGGTAGAATTCGCGAACGTCACGTGTCGGAAATTCTTAATATCCCCGTGATGCAGAGAGAATCAGCACAAGATCTCAACGAATTAATAAATACGCTTGAATTGCATAGCTCCGCGTTAAAATCGCTCGCGGAAAATACTTATAGCACGCTTATGCTGTGTATAGCGCTCTCTAAGGTCGATAAATCCACTCGCAAACAGTGGAGGATGAAGCAAGAAGACGATGAGCTGCCAACGTACGAAAAATTGATCGAATTCCTCCGACGAATCGTCATCTCGTCGGACGAGCCGCTCGTCACATCGAGGCAAGATCAAGCTAACGGGCAAGGCAAGGGTCGTAACAGCGCCCACCAAAATCAGAGCGGCAAGAATTCGAAACAAATTCGAAGCTTCGTTACTGCGGTGGCGAACGAATGTGCGGGCTGCAAGGGCCACCATTATCTATTTCAATGCGTGGAATTCAAGAAGCTTTCTCCGAAGGAAAGATATCAGACTGCATCTTGTGTTTCAGTTTGTATTAATTGTTTGCGTTCCGGTCACCATATCAAACAATGCACATCGCACTTCACTTGCAAAATATGTCACAAGAAGCATCAATCCATGCTGCATTTCACGGATTCGTCGCTACCAACGTCCGAGATAAGCGAGAGTTCTCAACCGAGAACCTCGCAATCCTGACTATCAACGTCGAGAATCACGGCGAACGAACCCGCAGTCGCGAGCCTCGTAGCCAGCATCCCATCGCGAGATCTTTTAGTGACAGCAAAAGTTAACGTTTACAATTCCTCGGGGAGATTCAGACCGTGTCGCGTCTTACTCGATACTTGTTCCAATACTAACTTCATGACAGAAAGATTAGCATCGTCTCTTAATTTGCCAAAATCAAAATTATCAATTCCTATCGGAGCGATGAACGAAACTCGAACGGTGAGCAATAATCTCGTCACCGCGAAAATACGATCGAGACTCTATAATTTTGAAAGGACGCTAAACTTTTTAATAATCGACAATATCGCGGGTTTAGTGCCAGACGAAAAAATCTCGCGAAATTCAATCGTGCTACCGCACAATATACATCTCGCGGATCCAGAATTCGACCGACCAGCAGAGGTCGATATGCTTATTGGCTCCGGGACAACGTTGTCCACACTTTGCGTGGGTCAAACAAACCTCTCCGCGTCAAACGGTCCAGATCTATATCTGCAGAAGACGCGGTTGGGATGGATCATCGGTGGGGCAATCCCTATGGATGGCTTGTCGGCTTACAATCGACAATGCCACACAACTACCATAGAAAATATCATCAAACGCTTTTGGGAAATCGAGGAAATTGATGCCAGCCATCACAACTCACCAGAAGAAGGATGCTGCGAAGATCACTTTAAGAAAACGGCGAGTCGAGACAACGAGGGTCGTTATATCGTTGCACTCCCGTTCAACACAAAAAAGGATCAACTCGGAGAAACGCGATCGATGGCAATGAAGCGTCTCTTCGCACTCGAGAGAAAACTACACAAAAATCTCGAGCTCAAAAAACAATACGAAGATGTACTCGAGGAATACCTGGCATTAGGGCACATGTCGAAGGTTCAGGACGACTGTGCTATGGGGGGAGGGTTCTATCTCCCCCACCATGCAGTTATAAAAGAGAGCAGCCTCACCACCAAAGTGAGAGTTGTATTTGATGGATCAGCGAAGTCCAGCACGGGCTTATCTCTGAACGATACTCTCATGGTCGGACCTACGATTCAAGACGACATTTTTTCACTCCTGCTGAGATTTCGCAGTCATCGGTATGTTCTCATAGGAGACATTGAAAAAATGTACCGGCAATTCACGGTTCGTAAGGAGGATCGAAAATATCAACGTATTCTGTGGCGCGACGCCAATGGCTCGATAGCCACCTACGAATTAAATACGGTAACGTTCGGATTATCTCTGGCGCCATTTTTGGCTACGCGTTGCCTTCATCAGCTGGCCGATGACGAGACATTCGATTATCCGAGAACCGCACATTCCATAAAACGCGATATCTACGTCGACGATTTGCTTACAGGAGCCGCAACGTTCGATGAGGCTTTGAATCTTCGCGATGAGATTAGCGCATTGCTACAAAGAGGCGGCCTCAACCTTCGACAATGGGCGTCGAACGAGCCGCGACTTCTTTAAGGCTTGTCATCTGCAAGCATCAATCTCAAATTGCAATCGCGGCAAGATCAGAAAATCAAAACGCTCGGCGCACATTGGGATTCCGAGCTCGACGCCATTATTTACACGGTCAGTCCAGTCGCTCAAGACGAGCGTGTCACGAAAAGAAGCATTCTCTCGCACATCGCGAGAATATTCGATCCACTGGGTCTCCTTGGTCCAGTCGTCTCTTACGCAAAAATTATAATGCAACGATTATGGAAGGAAAAGTTCGATTGGGATGAATCCATTCCGGCCGTAATACACACGGAATGGAGCAACTACGCGTCTCAATTAAATCTTCTCCACGACATCAAATTTAATCGAAAAATCACGTCATCAGCTTCTCAAGAAATTCAGCTGCACGGATTCTGCGATGCGAGCGAGAAGGCACACGGAGCATGCATTTATAAGGACTACCAATTACAACGGTGAAGCTTCGACAACACTTCTGTGTGCAAAATCTCGCGTCGCACCGCTAAAAAATGATGCTCACAATAGCCCGGATGCAGCAAGAAAAATCGAAGAAATTCCACCGATGACTATTCCCAAGCTGGAACTCTGTGGAGCGGCTCTTCTAGCCAAACTTTATTCAACCGTGCGGCAAGCGTTGAATATAGATATTCACAGAACCATTTTTTGGTGTGATAACACCGCGGTTCTCAATTGGATTCATACAACGCCGTACCAATTATTAACATTCGTAGCCAATCGTGTAGCCATTATTCAAGAAAAAACTCGCGCAAGCGACTGGCGTCACGTTCGATCGCTCGACAACCCCGCAGACCTTATCTCAAGAGGCCTGCTTCCAGCAGTATACATCTCTGATCGGAAGTGGTCCAACGGTCCTGCATGGCTCACAGAAGACGAAGCCACGTGGCCGCAACTCGGAGTACCAACAATGGATCAGTTACCTGGGCTCCGCAAGGTCAAATGTCTCATAGCACCAATTCCTAGCGATATTCTTAAACTCTTCTCGTCAATCGTGAAGCTGCGGCGCTTCATCGCATATGCGCAGCGGTTTAAAAAACGACACGACGGTCATCTTACCTGCAAGGAGCTCGAAGCAGCAAACGTGAAGATAATAAGGCTCGTGCAAGCGGAAAATTTTCCCAAGGAATTGAGAGATTTGAACGAAGAGGGAACCATCGACTCGAAGAGCAAGCTCACGTCCTTTTCACCATTTTTGGACGATCTGGGCATAATTCGAGTTGGCGGTCGACTCACAAACTCCAAAATCTCATTTAGAGAGAAACATCCGATAATTCTGCCGAAATCACATCATGTCACGAACATGCTCATTCGATACGAGCACATCAAGAATTATCACTCCGGCACCCAAGCCACCCTTTACTCTTTGCGAAAGGGATACTGGATCATCGACAGAAGGAATCAAGTTCGCAAGGTAATCCGAGACTGTATGGTCTGTGCCAGAGCAAGGCCGCGATCCGCGAGTTACGTCATGGGCAATCTACCTGGTTCTAGAATCACGGAGGCTCGTCCATTCTTGAATGTTGGTGTCGACTATTGCGGCCCATTCTATATCAAGGAGAGAAAAAATCGTAATCGAGCGAGCATCAAGGTGTACTACTGAAGCCTTTCTTGCTGCATTAAAACGATTCATCGCAAGAAAAGGGCTATGCAAAAATATTTATTCCGACAACGGAACAAATTTCGTCGGAGCTAACAACGAATTGAAGGAGATCATGAAGCAATCACGTACTGAGGAACAGAGCGAGCAAACGATAAATTTCTGCACGGAACACGGCATTAAATGGCATTTCATACTCAATCGCCAAATTTCGGCGACCTGTGGGAAGCTGCCGTAAAATCTTTCAAACATCATCTAAAACGTGTTGTAGGCGAGCAACTACTCACGTTCGAGCAGTTCAATACATTCATAACAGAGGTTGAAGCGATTCTTAACTCCCGTCCATTGACTCCTCTTTCATCCGATCCAAACGACCTACCAGTTTTATCACCCGGTCATTATTTGATTGGTAATACTTTAACGAGCATGCCTGAGGCTGACTTCATCAATACGCCTTCCAATCGCTTATCATTGTGGCAGCACATTCAAAAAATGAAGCAGGATTTCTGGGCCAGATGGCACAAGGAATACTTGAATGAGTTGAGTCTTCGCCACAAATGGTCCCAGGGGTCGCACAGCATCCGAGAGGGTTCTCTGGTGCTTCTGAAGGAAGACAACCTCCCACCGCTGCGATGGCTCATGGGGCGAGTCATCGAGACTCGACCTGGTTCTGATGGCATCATCAGAGTCGTACGCGTCAAGACGTCAAGGGGCATCTTCGAGAGAAACATCCGAAGGCTGGCTCCACTGCCAGTGCTTAGTGAAAGTGATAAAAATGCATAAATGACAATTGACTAATCTGATTGACTAATTGACTAAGATTAATTGCAATGAATAATGTGATGCATGCAATCTGTAATTATATCCATCATGTAACTTGATCGATCCTCTCTCAAGGGGGGAGTCTGTTCCGTCGCGCACGGAACGCGTACACTTTTATTTTTATTTTTGAGACAGCTGCAAACGCTGCCAGCAATTATTTTGATGTTTTTATATCGAGAAGGTCCTCGGTAATTCCGGGCTCTTCGAGGAAAAGCAATCAGCCACAATTTTGTATATTCTTAAACGTTTCGAGACGGAATAACGTACATTTTATTTTAGTCATAAGTACTTTCGGTGTGTATTATTATTTTTCTCTATTCCTTCTTAAGCAACATCTGCTCTATGGTAAAATCGACAATTTCCCAATCGGTTTTTCCGAGGGTAAAACGTTTATTATTTTAATCCTTCTTTTCGTATATTTTCATTTTTGAATATTCCAACATTTCCTTATTCTTAATCCCTTCTGTCTTTCTCCTTTTTATTTTTTTGAATATTTCTTTTCACCTCGATTTCGCGAGACAGCGAGGTAAGCCATTTATTGCTCCTCTCTTTTTCTCACTCGCTCTCAACGGTCAATTTCTCGGTGTCCCCCTCCAGTTATATGCATTGGGGCGAGAAAACAATTATATTTTCCCCAAGAAAAAAGGGTCACCACTTCGAAAATTCTCCCACTTTCCATTCCTCTCCGCCAATCAGAAATTTCGTACTGTTTTTCCCCACCTTTAATTGGTCTTATCCAATCATCTTCTTAGATTTAGTTTTTCGCGTTGCTTCTCGATGTTAACGAGGAGCACCTAAAATATTGTAAATTCAGTCGTCGATCAACCTTTAGAGAGTATACAGCAAGAGATCAACCAGCGCGATTCTCTGCACCTCTCGTAACAATTTCAAGTCTCGTAGACTATTTTTTACAACATTTCAAGTCTCGTAGACTATGTTTGTACAACACTTGCTTTTTATTTAACACTAAAGTCAACATTGTTTTCCAACGATTTGTAAATATCTGTGTGAATAAATTTAACGTTTTAGTTTATTCGCGAGTGTTCAACTTTGATCATAACCACCTTCATCCCATTAAGTTGTGGTGACAGGAGTCCGCAGAGTTCACGGTGCTGAAACTAACGCTTTCGAAACCGGGATTCACAACCCCGGTTGATTCGCAATCAAGTAAGACGAATCGTACTGTGCGCGCGAACACCAACATTGCTATTTTCGTCGGTACATCGTCGAACGGTTCGACAACCACCAACGTCGCCATTTTCGGTGAAATGTAGTCGGATGGTTCGACAACCACCAATGTCGCCATTGTCGTCTGTACATTGTCGAAGGGTTTGACACCCACGAACGTCGCCATTTTCGTCGGTACATCGTCGAACGGTTCGACAACCACCAACGTCGCCATTTTCGTCGGTACATCGTCGAACGGTTCGACAACCACCAACGTCGTCATTATCGTTGGTACATCGTCGAACTGTTCGACAATCACCAACGTCGCCATTTTCGTCGAATAGATTCACTTCGGATTACATACAGATGTGAAGTTATGTTTCATTTCTTTTTTTGAAAAACTGAGTTATTAAAAATAATACATTGTGATCAATGTTTCTCAACAATAAGACATTAGCGCTTTAACCTATCGTTCGCGTGTATATATTTATAATCATCAGGGTGTTTAATAAAATTTGAAATTGAAATTCAAGGACATTTCAAGAACAATGCAACGCTTTTACAGTATTTTTGAAGGATCGAAATGATGAAAAATAAGTTACATAAAAATATACATGAGAACTATTTTTTTTTAACTCGCAAAAATTTCTAAATTGCAATTTAAAAAGTTGTTGTACTTTCTGAAGTTGGTGGTCCATGCCAAATTACTAAGTTGAAGGATTGAAGGGATCAAAGAACAATTTACGATACATTGATGGTTCTTGTAAAATCTTTGAATTATTCGATGAAGATGCACATATTTTGAAAATGGAAAAATTAATATTTGAAATTGTTTCCGTGCATAATTGCGATATTAATTGGCAAGGGGGACAGAATTATGCCCAATATGTTTGTTCCAATTATTCGCGTATTTTGTTATCGCACAAGCAAAATCTACATTCCATACTGAGAATCATGGAAAATTCATAATTCAGAATTTATTCCAAAAAATGATTTCATCTTGCAAAATTTATATTTCATGACGTAAAAAAGAAAATGTACGTTCAGATACACCACATGAAATTTCTAAACCGTTAAAACGTTACATATCATTCATCTGCAAACTGCAAGTGAAAATTCTCAACTATAAGACTGTAATTTCGTTCATTAATTGTTATATTTTCGGCAACATAAGTTTGACGACCAATTATTCGCATTCATTTTAATGTGTTGTGAGAAAAAAAAATCAAGTTGCCGAGACTTAAAGTTTCTGTGAATGGCATTTTTGGAAAATTTTCTCGACGAAAATTGAATGAAAATGAAATGAAATCATGGGAAAATTAAACATTATACGCAAAATCGAAGGACTCGAAGGACAATCAAAATCCAAGGACCATTCAGGATTTCAAGAATACGAAGGACTTGAAAGATGCCAAGACACCCTGACCATTGGCCTACACACCATAAACATGAATAAATGTCGAAGCATCCCCATGGATGAATGTCCAAGTTGAAGCAGTCAAAAGGTATTATTCGGCCGGTACCGATTTACCTCGTAGTCCTCGGTAGAAAACGTTTAGCCAATTTTCCATTTATTACGGCATGTTACATATAAAACAAAAAAATATCCATTAGTGTACGAACGAAGATTACTCACACTACATCATCATTTTATGAAATTTCATCAAAAACTTTTTTCTCTACATTTTTCGATGCTTTCTTTAATAAAAAAAAATAATATCGACCAAAAATAGCGACGAATAAAAAATTAGTAGCGATGCCTATTCGGTGTCCAAGCTTCGCTTTGATTTGGCAGTTTCTCTTCGAACAACAGTAAGGGAGAATCACAGATGGGACACATCTAAATTATATTAACATATATTTTGTCAATTTCAATTATATTGCCATATACTTTTACGTTCCGTTCAATCATTACTTTGAAAAATATATTTGGCACAACCGTCTTGAATCGACACGATTTGACCTATGCTGCATTTAAATTTCAATTATAGATATATTTAAACCATTATCAAGAGAACAAATTTTGTATTTGAAACTAAACAATACTTATGAGGTATACGCGTATCTCGATATAATATATCTCTTTTTCGTACAGTAAATCATAAAAATCGTTTCATTTTAAAAATATAATTATTCATTATTGCTCTATATGAGGATAAATTTTGAGAAATATTAATTCAAATGGATTAATATAAACTGAAAATGTACGGTGCAGTTCCGTACGTTTTATACTTGCTTCATCACTCCTACGATAATTGGACAAAATTGAATTATCACAATCGGGTACCAATACATTTCTACAATATTTATATTGAAATATTTACCTACTACATATCATTATTTTCAATTGCAATCAATTCTTACCAAGCACATTGTCGGCGCGATAGTACCACGTACTTTATTCCCCCTGCGATTCCGATATTGCATTATTCGAATTATGGCTTAATGCTCATTTGGTATGCTTGTTACGACCAATGATGGATTATACGGCCGGTACCAATTTACATCGTCGCAGTTCGGTTCAATATCATTGTCCAATCTTCAATTGATCACGTAACTCCATATGTCAATAACAAAATGTTTCCATTTGTATTCAAACCAACATTATTCACATTAGATGGACTCAATTGTAATACAATATTTCTAATTTCGGACTCTTTATGGACAGTACTCTACATCGATGATGAACCGTTATAATTCACTCGGTAACAGCGCGGGTCATTTCATTTTCCTTCATTGATAGTACATTGTTGAAACAAAATATATCAACAATGCATAGTTAATTACAGTTGAGCCATAACGAATATTACTCAAACTCTGAATTTACATCCTCTCAACTTACCCCATTATATGGCGATGAATTTTCATCCAACGATCCTGGAAATTATTATTCCTTCGAACGTTTCGTTCCCTCCATTATTCTTATGATTCCAGTAGGCGAATTACGGCTACATGTTACTTCGGGAAGCTTTGCACGTTGAATAATTTATAATACTCTCGTCAACTTTTTATCTCCTACTTTGTTATAAGATGATTGTCGAATGTTTCATTGGCGACACCACTCCATATGTTGATAACAAACAGTATATATTACCAAATGAATGAAGATAATTAATATTACATGTATCGTATAATGATTAAATATTTGTCATCCTTGTATCTTTACGTACCGTATTCTTCATTGATGACGAATCGTTACAACTCATTTGGGAAGCAGCGTGGCGGTCCATTCCATTTCCCAACATTGGAAGTATATCGCGCAAACCAATCATAAGCACAATGAATTATCCATTAAAATAATGTCACTTCAAATATTATACAAACAGTGAATGAGCAAAATCCCCTCGACTTACCTCGCCCTTGGAAGACGAATTTTCGTTATACAATGTCACGTTATAAAGACCCTCCAAGAACGTCATCTTTCATTCCATTCCTATGAATCCAGCACTGGATGTACAACTGTATTACCTTTGTGGAACTGTTAAGAAATATTGAATTTACAATGGTACCTGATTCCCGTCCAGGACAGAACTACTAATGTACTTGGAACATTATTCATATTTTCGATATATGGTATTAAGAGAAATAAAATTAACCTGCATTAAAAAAATATTCAGTGTCGCCAAAATTAAAAGGAAACTATACGCGTCATGAACCGTCTGCCAAGTATGAAATATTTATTTATTCCTCAAAATAGATATATATCCATGAGAACGCATCTAAATTGTTATTTTTAATCCCAATAGCAAAAGTTTTCATTCCAAAGAGGTAATATTCAATTTCAAATTCATTGACAAGTAATTGGCAACGACGAAACGAAAAATAAAGTTTCATTAATCTATGAATGTAACATGTCATTTACGAAACTTTATAAATATACAGGAAGAACACAATTTACGTATATTGAACAAGTACATTTTTTGTGCGAATATTAAACCATCCATTACCGACGGTTGTGACACCCATTAACCCGGTCGTACCCATTCACAAAAGCATATCTTGACGTCGGTGCAATGAAAAAAAAAAATTGGGCGTCATTAATGAACATACGTATATGTGATTACTTTCTCTAAAATAATTATGAAGAACGTAAAATTTATGCAAGTTGGAGTGATTGATTTCTATACATTCAACAACCTTACCGTTCATATTCATAACAACAATTGTTGTTTTTTGATATCAATAATCCGCAACACATTGAAAATAACTGTGCACTAGATTGGAAAAAAAAACACGCAAATGTTGATACCTTTTCCGTTAGTCGACATTAATCCTTTTTACCTTTTCATCACAAATTCTTTATTCCATTAACTTTTATCTCCATATCAAATGAACGATTCATTATCACAGAACTCATTGGAGGTTTCTCTTTGGATTATTTCCCATGCATATTTGGTTGTAATTGCATTAATACTTTTGGTACTTTTGCATTATAAAAGTGCGTAACATTACGCTCGGTACCGTTCATCTCAGGTACCAATTTACTTCATTCCTGTACGGATGGCCCGTATTTTATTAATATTCTCTTCAAAAATATGTAATGCATCCAGTTTCGAAAACTCTCTCCTCAATCTAACCATCGTCTTATTATTTTCATCGTTAATCACGACTTCGACTATCGTTGCAATGCAATCATCGATTTCATTCACTGTCAATCACATTTAATTACTTATTTGTTAATTGCTCTTTCACTGTGCATACTGTGTGTTATTTTTACTTGAATATTTTTCCTCATACCGTCAGTTGTTATATTTTGGAGTTTTTCCATTACATTATCGTATTCGACGGTACCAATATTCCGAAACATTTTGTACATTTGTTTTTCCATAATTCTCATTACGTCAAATCTGCATGAAGCAACGAACGCTTTTCATTATGAACGGCTGCTCGCAATACGATTAAATATTTCACATCAATTGCCATTACCTCAGATATTGTTCTTCGGCATCATTCGGATTTGTTTCCAACGGTAGAAAGTACTTCTTTAGTAGATAATTTTGATAAATTTCAGATATATCTACGAACGCTGACATTATCATCCTCCACTGTTTCTCGGTTTGATGCATGTTATTTCTACCACACTTCATCACGAATGAAGAAAATATGTTCATAACCATATTACATTCGAATAGAAAATCAATCAGCCGCCACTTTCCTGCGGGTAAGAAAATAAATTATTCACGTATTACAGACATTTCACAGTGATACCATTTTCCATGAATCGTTGTGTCAGACGGACATTTCAATATAGGTAAAAACATGAAATACTTTCAGGAATGTGATAAAAGATGCCTGTTTACATTACTGCCCTTCATAAAAATATTTTAAGGATCTTCATCGCATATTTCTATTTCCCATTAAAGTAACACGAAATTCATGTTTCAACATTTTCTACTTTTACATCTTGGTTTAAAGTCAATGCACCGAAATGACCTACTCTCGTCGATTAAAGACATAAAATATTTATGAAATACAGGTAAATATGTCACGACCCTCTTTCGCCAAATTTTCATTTCGCGAGAACGGACGTGGACTCACGGCCCCACGTTAAAGCGCTCGCGTCAGCGGATTCCTGAGACTTGTGTGGTGTGTGCGCGCGATCACCCCATGTGTCGCAAGTCACAGTCAGCGCCTTCCGATCACCTTGAGCGAGCTCGGGTATGCCTATCAAGGGCATGCACGCGCCGTTTTCAGGAAAAGCCGACTTGTAAAAATCCTCGCTCGGCTCGTCAACGTTCTAAGGACCGTTGCCGAGACGAGCCAGTACCTCGCTAACCACCGACAGGTGAATCGGGGAAAATTACTCCAGCCTTCAGCTAGTCGTAGCGGCGTAATACCCCGCGCAACCGTATAAGATTAATATGCTCGCTCGCGTTAAACTTGGTGCGTCACGGGGGTGCTCGCGTGGACCCATAAGTCTCGGGCTGCTAATATCATTCAAACAAATATATTATTCAAACAAATAATCATTCAAGCAAATATATTATTTAAACAAATATATTATTCAAGCAAATATCATTATTCAAACGAATATAATTATTCAGCAATAATATAACAGTTCGATTAAGTGCCAACATTCATACAGTTAAACTATTCGACAATCGAACTATTCAACAATTCGAACATTCAATAAGTATCAACAGCGCAACGAAAATAGCGGACAGACATATACACAATTATATACATATTCGTGCGCCGTGAGTAACCGCGATCTACGAACGCCGCAGCGAGTGTGAGTCAACCCTTCACGCCCTCGGGCACCGGTGTGCGTAAAGAACTCTCTAGAAACTGCTAGTGTACGTGAGGACCTATAGGGATAATAGTGTGCGTGCGCAAGAGCTATTGGAAAACGCCAACGCTCAGTGCGAGGCCCAAGAGGTCTCCCCTTATTAGCGTGCGCGGGGACCCCTCCAACACTATATCGCGCGCCAGCCCAGAGCTCCGGCTAATGTAAGTCAGCTGTATTTTCACGAGTGACGGCGCGCGCGAGATTGTAAGCGCCGTCTCTCTCTTATGCTCATTCGTCGTGCAGACGAACCTCTACTGCCTTTTACGTATCGTCTCACCCGTGGTGAGTCGGTACAATAAACGATATATATATACATATTCTCAATATTAGTCAAGACGCGTTTATTCATTTACTGACGACCCTTTTCTTCTCTCGGCAGTGGTCGGGTCCGTATAGGACGATGTGGAGGCGCCCAAATACCTTCTCTTATCATAATCCAATTTGGGAAATTGATTTAGAATCTTTTTTATTCTTGAAACGCGCCTTCCGGCTCGTAACAAGTTTTGGTGGCAGCGGTGGGATTCTGCCTCCACCACGCACTTCCGAGAGAATGGATGGTGTCGTCAGTGTTATGTATATATATCTCTCGAATTATTAGCCCATGAAAATACAAATCGGTAAAAAAAAAATCCTCTTTTTCTTAAATTTTCCGAGATTATTTGATATAAAATGCGATAATTTATGCTGTGTGTAATTAAACGAATTCAAATAAGGGAATTTGAATTTGAATATTAAGTTTGATAAAATAGACCGAAATTAAAGATTCGAAATTTAATAATTAAAAAAAAAAAAAAAATCAAAAACCCCTTAAACAATAGAATCTCGAACTGATAGAGTAACTTCAGCATTTCTATTCCGGTCGTATTTTTAATCTCTCTTGTGCACATATCTCTCGCATATTTTTTTATTATTATTATTTTTTTAATTTTTTTTCCCTTCTGTATCTTATTTCTTTTCGAATTTCATCTCTTCCGTAGTTTTCTGCGTGAACAATTCGCAGGCTTAAGAAAATTATTTGCGATAACCATGTGCGGACTGTCGGAATTTCCCTATTCGGGTATATGTAAAGGAAATTGGACAAGAAAAATCATATTCCGATGGTACGACCACCCTGTTTGCCGAGGACTGCCCGTCAGAATTTGTCGTTGCTCATAACGTACCCTTCGGATGCGATGGAATCTTAGATTTCTCATAGTCTCAAACCGGTTAAAGGAAATCCCGGAAAAAAAGAGACGAAATTTCAATCAAATAATAAAAAAAGGGGGGAGAGAAAAATTTGAATCATAAATAAAGGAAAGTATTCCCATTATCAGTGACTGGACATTATCCGGACTGAAATATTTAATAACCCTAGATGAAATACTTTACCACCCCAATCCAACCGCGAATTAACCTTTAATTTTCTCATTTCACTTATTTGTATTAGATTCACCCTTTTCTTTTCCCAATTTTTGAGAATTGCTAATTTTGAAATTCCCATTTCTTCTTTTTTTTTACTATTTACCATTGTCGAATTGTTCTGACACCCTAAATTATAAACTCATTAATCCTTTGTTACCAATAGTCTATTTTGCCTTTACTCATTTCACTCTTCCTTATCTTATTTACCTTTATATTTTGTTTTTACTGTTTCGTTATTTTGCCATTCATTTTATTTTTATTTTTTTTTATTATTAAAATACTCGCGCTCCCCGGCTCGTTCTATAAAATCCGTTCCCGAATAAGATCGTCATCATAGCGGATCCAGACATTTCCGTAAGGTTGGCTGATTCGATGGCCAATATTTCCACCATGATAGGCACTATAACGTTGACCAGCCAGCTCTCGAGTATTCGGGAATTTGACGGTACGAACATCCCCCTAAGGGATTATTTGCAGGATCTCTAAAATTCGGCTTCCCTTATACCACCGGAATCCGCGGGCCAATTCGTTGCAGCTGTCATAAGTAGGCTGCGAGGTGAGGCGCGTGCATGCGTACAGGGGGAGACAATAAACACCGTCGAAGGGCTTATCGCGGCCCTTAAAGAGGGACTCGCCACATCGCGAAGTTTCGATGACTGCTTGGCTGATTTCATGCGGATACGCATGAAACAGGGGGAAACAGTCAGGAGACTCTATAATCGCGTCAGAATCCTGGTCAGCGTATCGCGAGCCGCGTGGAAAGCAGATACGTGAACCGAGATTCCCGTCGCGTTGACTCGCGTTCTCGATTCAACCGCCCTCAAGGCGTACAGCTGTGCGTTACCAACACGTCTCGCAGAATTACTAACCGTCGCGCCCCCAGCTTCATTAAAAGCGGCGGTCGAACTCGCTGAACGCGTGTCGGAATGCAGCGTTGATTCAGGGACAATCGAAACGCCAAAACCAGCCTCCAGGGACGCCCGAGCGCTAGTCGCGAAGGAAGGGCCGAAAAGATTAGCATCGCGTTCCCCCTCGCCAGCGCCTCACGGCCCTCCGTTTGTTAAATACCGAGGGTCGAGCCCTTACCCGTCTGAAAAATTTAATCCGCCCGGAATACTGAAACTCCGAGAACGGGAGACCTCTCGATCGCCTAGTCCCCACCGCGAGAGAGACGAGAGGGGGTGCGATCGCAGTCCCTCGGATACTGTTGTATCCGGGCAATAATCAAAATGCGGAGCAATTATTGTTTTAAAAATGGTTATCAGGGTATCACGTGATACAAATTTGTTAATTCTATATAAGAAATTTACTTTTTTCGCTGTTTTTTTTACTATATGCATCGCTTCTTTATTAAAATTTAAGTTATTGTCAATAATGATTCCTAGGTACTTGATATCTTTCACTTCGTCGATTTTTATCCCTTCTATTTCAATATTACATGAGTTGAAAATGTTTCTTTTTCGCATATCATGTATTACCATGAATTTTGTTTTAGTTGTATTCAGTCTTAATGAGTTCCCATTTATCCATTTCACTAGTCGTTCTAAGTCGTAATTTAGTTTCCATTCTACCTCATTTGTAGATTTTCCACTTATAAATATAACAGTGTCATCCGCAAACATTTTACAATCACAGTATTTCAGTTGTTTTTTTATATCGTTTATATTTAATATGAACAGTAAGGGACCTAGGACTGACCCTTGAGGGACGCCATGTATTATACTCTCTTTTGTTGACATATATTCTTCATATTTAACTTGCTGTGTACGGTTCGACATATACGATTTTATCCATGCATGTACAGTTTTCGTGATTCCATACATATGCAACTTCTTTAGTAATATTTTTCTATTGATTGTTTCAAAGGCTCTTTTAAAGTCTAAGAATATAACTCCTACGATGTTTCCATTATCTACGCTTCGTTTCCATTTTATTAGAGTATTTTGGAGTTGGTCGGTATTCTTCTGCTTTTATGCTTCCCGTTATCTTTTGAATCGGTATAATGGTCGATGTTTTCCAGTTATCTGGGAAGACTCCTTCTTGCAGCGATTTATTAATTAATTTTATCATATATGTTCCGATGACTGACCATTCATTCTGTATGATTCTCGTGCTTATTCCTTCTTCGGTTCCTTGTTTATTTTTCATGCTTCTTACTATTCTCTCTACCTCCTCGGTCCCTACTTCAGTAAATTTCTGCATGCTTGCTTCAGTTATATGTGATTCTCTATTTATTTCATATACGTTATTATTTGTGGCAGTCCCTAGAATCTCGTCAATACTCTGTATAAAGTATTTGTTAAATTTGTTTGCAACTGTTTTTTCGTCTGTATATAGTATTCCATCGAATTTTATTCCTGTCACGTTTTTTCCTATCTTTTTGTTACCAATTAACTCTTTGAGTGTTTTCCACATGTTTTTCGGGTCTGATTTTACCGCATCTATGTTTTCCTCATAAAATTTCCTTTTACTTGATCTAATCGCTTGTACTACTGTATTTCGCTTTTCCCTATAGTCTTCCCAGTCATTTGTTCTGTTATCGTTGTTTACACGTATAGCCTAGGACAGTTGACCGATCGCCCCGCCGCTGCTTCTACCATGCTGCACGACGTAACGTACGAGGCTTCCCCTAGCCGATGGCTCTCGCTCTCTCGCCCTTCAGCCCGCACAGATAAAACGCCTACACATGGCAAGAGAGACGCCGATGCCCGAACTCTCCTACTCTCCGTCTCCGGACCCTTTCCGTCTCTCTCGCTGGGGCGAGAGGAGACCTCTCCGCGCCAACACGCGCTGAGAGAGCGGCTATCATGGAAAGATGCTATCGCCGCTTCCCCTGACCCCGCGCCAAACTTCGCGAAGACGGAGAGCACAACAGAACAGCCGAGAGGGCATGAGGCCGCCAGCTGCGAATTGTACCCTCTCCTCTCTCCACTCAGCGACGAGTCAAAAATGAAAAGAAAGCCCGATGAGGGAAACACGCACGAAAAAACTGTTTCGGGAAAACTCTCAATAAAAGGGTCCCGCGAATGTTTAACCTATCGTCGCGACAATTATATCCTTTTTATGTCCGCAGACGGAGAGGTCTCGACGCCTGTCGAAAAAATATTGTCTGACTTGGACATTATAAACCCTTTCTCTCTCAAAAATAAAAATATGAACGTTGGGCAAGTCGTCTCGACGCGTTATGGACATCATCAAGTATACAGCGTAATTGTAAAACGCAAATACTACGATGAAACATCACAAAAAAATATCGAATTCGGCCTGACGACCCTAAGAGAACATCTACGGGGTTCAGGCACGACGACCATACGAATCGCCCGTTACGGTGATGTTACTGAGGATTTACCTCCTGGGGTATTCCTGCAGATAATGCACGATATTTTCGAAGACTCAGGAATCGCAGTAACAATCTGCTATGGGAAAGTGATATTGCCCCCACCCAAGGATCGAGCAGAAATCCTGCGAGAATTCCACTCGAGCCTTATAGGCGGTCATAAAGGGGTGACAAAAACTTACCATAGAATTCGAGAAAGGTTTTACTGGCCTGCGCTTCGCAACGACGTCCAAAATTTTATACGGCGTTGTAAAGGCTGCCAGGAAAATAAGCTGGTGAGGGCAAAAACCCGTGAGCCGATGCTCATCACGGACACCCCCACCGATACCTTTGACAAGGTCTCGCTCGACACAGTGGGGCCCCTGCCAACCACCCCTCATGGCAATAAACATATTCTGACGATGCAGGATCATTTGTCGAAATATTGCCTGGCAGAGCCTATTCCCGACTTTAAGGCGACTACCGTCGCCGAAGCAATAGTAAGGCGAGTGTTCAACCAATTCGGTGCTCCCCGAGCAATCCTAACGGACCGGGGAACGGCGTTTATAAACGGGTTGCTCCGCGAGATCTTGCGAATTTATAAGATCAAACACCTGACCACGTCAGGCTATCGGCCGCAAACGAATGGCGCCCTAGAACGAAGCCATATCGTCTTGGCCGAATATATCAAACATTATGCGAACGATTACGACGATTGGGACCGACTATTACCTTTTGCCGAATTTTCCTACAATACAAGCGTGCACGAATCTACCATTTTACCCCCCACGAAATCGTGTACGGTAAGTTGGCTCGTCAACCCAGCTCCTTCCCCATCAACAAACTCCCGACCACGAGCTTTTTCCTCACCGAGCTTATCAAACGGCAATCTGAGATCCGAGAGCTCGCCGGAGAAAACTTGATTAAATCTAAAGAGCGTTCTAAAACCTATTGCGATAGAAAATGCCGCGCTTTCGAAGGGAAGGTGGGGGATAAAGCTTATGTATTAGAGGAACCTAGAAATGGAAAATTCGACTGTCAGTATCACGGCCCTTACACTACCAAAATGATCTCGGACAAAAGTAACCTTATCTTAGAGACCGAAAATGGGCGGAGGTTCCGTAAGCACGTCGATAAATGTAAAATAGCTTACGAATAGATTTAAGAACGATGTACGCGAATAAAAGAAGAATGAATATTTCATTAGCCGTCACGGGAATCCGTCGTCGACTCCAGCACCGAAGGTAAGCAGACCTCCATTGAAGACCGCCTAAGAAGAAGACCGGCCGCCATGAAGATCGTCTTATTCATCGGAATAATGGGACTCGCCAGGGCTGAACCCGCCAGTGACGTATATCACGTCACGCCCCTCAAGGACTGCCCTGGGCTTTACTACGAGCGTCTGCTCCCACTCCAACACCAAGTGGCAGACTGAAGAATAACCATTTTCATTGAGATGATGAGGATACAGCGCGACTTTCCTCATGATCTCAAGGAAATGCACGTGATAGCTGGCGAATGCAGCCGATATAATTCGCGGCAACCTTGCGATGACCTGCTGGAGCACGATTATCTGGCAAATCGGGTTTCGCGTGTCATGACGCTGCGAGATGGATTGATCGACCTTGCGGAGCGGTCGCGAACCAAACAAGACTGACTACAGACGCCGCACTCTATGCAGAAGCGCTTGGTCCCCTTGGCAATAATCGGCTCAATCAGCAAATCGCTTTTCGGCACCCTCATGGAAGACGACGCCAAATACCTCACGAGCCAAATCGACCGCTTTTATGCCGATCAATCCAAACTCACCCATTTGGTCGGCGAGCAAATGCACATTACCGCCTCTAAGCTGCAGGCGCTCCATAGCGATCACCTTGAAGAGTCAAGACGGGTGGAAAGATTGCTGGAAACTGTCGAACAATTGAACGAGGACCTGAGGAGTGCGGATCAACGTGCCGCACTCGCTCGGTATAACAGTTCCTTGACACAATATGCGTTCAGAGTGGGGACGAAAGTAGAAAATTACAAGGACACCTGTCGCACGTACCTGCGAGTAATAATAGCGGCAAGAGAGGGGCGATTCGAGGCCGAAGCATTGGAGCCGGAACAGCTGATAGCCGTGGCGAAGGAAGCCCAGCTCCAAGCGGCGGGGTATGAGTTCCCCCTCCCCCTCGAGCACTTGCGGCCAGAAACGCTAGCTCCTCTCGTACGCACCGACCTGGTGTACGACGGTGACCGCATGATAATCGTGGTTCATTTTCCCCTGCTAGAGCACCAATTGTACGACTTCTATCGAATGCGCCCGTGGCCAGTATCGCAGCAATTTGAAGAGGAGAAGGGTACGGCCCTTATCATGCAAGCCACCCCTTACTTGGCACTGGCCACGGACCATCGCTCCTTCTTTATGGCCGATGCGACTTACTACGACTCCTGTAAATTCGCGGAGATTCGATTCCAATACTCGACGTATTGGCTGCAGAAATGTGCGAGCTGCTCATGTTAATTCGTCCTACAGAAAAGGTTTTGCAGAGATGCGACGTGCGTTTAAGCCCACACCACGAGGCACATTGGAGCCACCTCTCCGCTCAAGGAGGGTGGCTATAACCATTGCCTCATCCTGAGACAATGCAAATTAACTGCCCAAATCGTCAGAATATGCGTGTGGAATTGGAGGGAGTAGGAATTCTTTATTTGAGCCCCAATTGCATCGGAACGATCCATAGCGTAACACTAACGAGCTTACGCACATATGAGAGTCAAACGGTGTTTCAATACCAGCCAGGCATAACATTGCCTGGGAGAATCGCTGTACGAAATCGAACGAAGAATACGTGACATTGGAACTCACAAGCGAGAGCGAGCAATGTTTCCTTGCTCTCAGTGGCTTCGTGAGTCAAGGGGCTATGCTGCTTGCTGTAGTGTGCTATCTCGCTCGCACTAACCTAGCGCTCCTTTTCTCTCATATACGTGGAGCATTGTCGGGTGGGAGGAAGGAACGCACACCAACGGGATACATTGTCGAGGCTGTAAATTCCGAGATAATATACTCGGCGCCTGAACGGGACTCTCATTCCCGAAAAGCGGGAAGTATGACACCCCCGATTACGGGCCCAAGAGCCTGCGCGTCCCCTACCCCGCGATCCCTTCCTCGCCAAGAGCCGTTGGTGCCATGAACATCAGCGAAGAGAGGAAGGAAATCTCCATCCCCTCCGTGCGAATAATCAAAGGAACAAGAATCAGGCGACTCAACGTCTTAGAAGCCACGTCGAAACAAGACAACCAATCCAACTTCGAACGAGTTCGGACCTACGTGCGAACTGAAATTTTCCGTATTTCTGTAATTTTGAAACCTGCACAATCAAAAAATGCTCCACCCTCGCGCGCGTATACGGGTGGATCATGTACCCACGTGTGAATCGGCGGTGACATTCTACACAAAGGAAAAGTGATAGGGGAACCAACAAAAAAAACCCTCCTTTTAAGTAACTACACACACGGGTATAGGAAAATAACAATAACAATCATAATCCTATACTCGTAACGAGTGTGCGTTGTACCAACGTAGTACATCGTCTCAGTGAAAATAAAAAGAGGACACGATGGAGCAGCGAATCGTCGAAATGTGCCTGGCAGGAAAATGTCCGGTCTGCGAGCGCAGCACCCGGGCCTGTTCAGACGTATCGGCCTGTATTCGGCATTCCGTTGCAATTATTACTATTATTACTATTATTACTATTATTACTATTATTATCCTTTTCCTTTTCCTTTCCTTTTCCTTTTCTTTTTTTCCTTTTCTTTTTTCTTTTGGGTTTTTATCAATTCTTAAGGAATTGCAATGGTTCTTTGTTTCCGGTTATTAAAAGGGGTTTTCAATTAATTCTATATATTTCACTTTTCATTATTATCATCATTATTATGGCTAATTGCGCATATTATTCTTAATTAAACCGATGACGAGGCCGCCATCGCATTCGTAGGGAGGGTGGGTGTCACGTCCCTCTTTCGCCAAATTTTCATTTCGCGAGAACGGACGTGGACTAACGGTCCCACGTTAAAGCGCTCGCGTCAGCGGATTCCTGAGACTTGTGTGGTGTGTGCGCGCGATCACCCCATGTGTCGCAAGCCACAGTCAGCGCCTTCCGATCACCTTGACCGAGCTCGCGTATGCCTATCAAGGGCATGCACACGCCGTTTTCAGGAAAAGCCGACTTGCGAAAATCCTCGCTTGGCTCGTCAACGTTCTAAGGACCGTTGCCGAGACGAGCCAGTACCTCGCTAACCACCGACAGGTGAATCGGGGAAAATTACTCCAGCCTTCAGCTAGTCGTAGCGGCGTAATACCCCGCGCAATCGTATAAGATTAATACGCTCGCTCGCGTTAAACTTGGTGCGTCACGGGGGTGCTGGCGTGGACCCATAAGTCTCGGGCTGCTAATATCATTCAAACAAATATATTGTTCAAACAAATATAATTATATTTGTATTAATCTTTGATCATTTTGTGCCGTTGCCATATCCAGTTATGCTTCTGTCCCTGACGAGCACAATCTCGTTTAAATAAGAAGCAAAAATAAATTCTGCGACGTCTATCCACGACGTAACAATATCTATATATATATATATATATATATATATATATATATTATGTACATTGCAAATTTCTTGGAATTGCTGTATAAATATATCGAACTTATGCCGCAAAGATTCTCATGTATTTTTTGGATTCTGAAATTTATTGGATTTTTTGCTCTCTTTGAATTACAGCATTCTTAACCATTGAGACCTTGCAGTCCTTCCCCCTGCGATGTAAATGTACTTACTGGAGAGACAAAATTTGGCGTTGTGCGAAATGTGTGCCAGATTAGCATGGCGATCCTTATGAAGGTGTCATCCCAAGCGTTAATACCAGTTGTCTGAATTATCACGCTTGCATAAGAACAAAGTGCGAGGATCCTTGTCGCGGTAGTTGTGGCATTGAAGCCACCTGCACGGTCATGAAACACGTGCCAATGTGCTCATGTCCTTATCCAACGATGAGTAACGTTGGCTGTCAGCCTGAGTGCATATTGAGCTCTAATTGTCCAAGTAACAAGATGCTGCACTCTATTGTTCCATCAATCACAGTCCATTGTGCTCGTGTCCAGTACTGCTCGCTGGTAATCGATTTGTCGGTTGTTACAAGAAAATCGATGAGATATTGTATTTTCACTCAGGTTTATTGTGTGCTTGGAGTAAAGATTTTGATGCGTAAGATTGATGCGAGGTCCACAAGATTCTTGAACACTGAAACTAGGCGATAATCCATCTTTAAGATTCGTTGTTCATATCCGATGAATTCTCATTATCTACGATTTATAACGACAATTCTCTAAATAATAACATTTGCGCCACACAAGACCAAGGAAACCAAGAGCAAAATACTTCGCACCAGTTCAGTTGTCGTAAGATATCGAAGGAAGAAAACGAATAATCGACCAAGATGCGGAACTACAAGATTTTCTATCATTAATGAAGATCATCGCCAACGACAGCTGGATAAAAATTGTGGGGCAAATTGCAAATCATTGTTGAGAAAACGGATGATGATAATCAACGTGCGAAACAATTCTCGTTGCTAGCTTCAGCGAGGAATGCAGGGGGAGAAGGTCGGAAGATTGGTGAGCTATGAGTAAGAAAATTTTGGAAAATCACCCAATACAAACTTTGCCATTGAAACAACTGTTTTTCATTTTGCCAGGATCATTGTGGTTGAAGTGAAGCATCCTTGTCTTGCTGGATAATAAACAAAGCAAACGAATAATCAGGCACAACGGAAACTCCGAACGATGTTGAATCATCTATGTAGATAATCGCCGCATAAGAAACCTATGATGAGTGGTGGACGAGCTCTGCTTGGAATACTCCAGAATCTGGTCCAATCGTGAAAAAATTGCATACGCGCATTTGGAAATGTGAAAAAATCCTTTTTTCATCGTCCAATTGCGATCATTTCTACCCCAAATTCATTTGCCTTACAACGTAAGTCCAAAGGCAAAAGTTGCATTTATAGATACATGTATCGAAAAATTTTTGGTCTGAACGAATTAATTTTTCTTACAATTTTTTTTACAAAACTGCTACTGACTTCTCAACTTTATTGTCGATTTTGCTATATTTTTCAATCTCCACTATCTCACATCTTTCCAAACGAAATAGAAATATAAAAAAAATGGAGTCTCCATTTTAACATTGTTCAGCTTTGGAAAATATTCTGCGATCGATGCATCTTTTCTTTACTTATTGTTAAACACATTAAAGAATTATATGTAACATCAGGGATGTCACGACGTTTATTCTAAACTATTATTTCTATTTTCACGTCGGTAATTGCGAACAACACCACATTTTTCTCATTAAAGATCTTAAAATCATGTTTTCAAACACTACCCAAATCGATTTTTCAAAAATGTAAGTGAAGATCTATTTATAAATGGAATAATTGCTTCATAGAGATTTTAGTATGAATTTATTTGTCCGCTTAAAAAAAGGAAAGTACTTACCACCGCTGAACTTTAGTGCATTTGTTACAAATGTATGTAATATAAGAACGTGAAACAGAAAACTATTTAAAAAAAACATAATTAATGGAATGAATAAATTGAATAGTTGAAATTTAGTAAAACTTATAATTTTTCTTCTACCAACACTTTGTGAAGTATTAAAGTAAGAGTCGAAGATTTTTTACTACTGAATTTTATAAAAGTTGGCAGCACGGTTGAAATTTTGCGAAAATTCGATTTTTGTCAAACGGTTACAATTTTGCTGTGAAAATAAAAAATTGAATGATATGTTAAAAAGTGATTGTACTGTTGGGAAATGCACATGCATTCTGCAGAAAATAATGTACGATAAAAAAACTATAACAGTAAAAATGAAAGAGTAGAAAAAATGGAACACTCGATAGCAATATAATTTAGTTTTTGAACCTAATTATATGCAGTTTGTGCGAAGATTCTTTTTTCAAGGAAATTTTTTTATAAATTATATTAAAACGTTAGCTGCCACGCTGGTGGCAGCTAACGTGTAAATAGTTTAAAAGTTCAAAAACTTTGTTTTTACATATAATTAAATAAAAAGGAAGTCATGAAATTATCTGAACTTTTCGTAATTTCATTTTTTTCTATTATTTTCTTTCACTCTAATAACGTTTAACTAATGTCAAACCTGACAAATGTCCGACTATATTAAGCATAAACTTTGCTCACAACATTTTTCACTTCGAAGTGATGGATGGCAATACTTTACAATCAAATGCGACTATAGCACATTTTTCAATTGTTATACGGGTCGTTATAACCAAACCAAATCAAACAAGAGACAAAAATTTGAAAGGAATATGTTTAGAAATATTTTACTTCTACCTTATTAATAGAGAAATTTTAAGTTGTATTGTTTCTTTTCAAACGAAAGGAGTCTTGTGATCTCATCTACAACAAAAAAATCGTTTATCAAAATCCAGAATAAAACTGTATGCAATGCTCGGATTTTCAAAAGATTATAATTGTTGTAGACAATAAAAGATTTCTAGTCTTGACAATATTTCAAATCAAATTTGGATTCTGTTTTCATGATTCTAGAATCATTTGGTGCGAAAATTCGTTTCGGAATGGATACTTTTTACGCATTGGGCGACAAACTGACCCGTTTAAATAATAGAGGAAGATTGAAGCGTGTGACCTAGAAATATTGATTTTCTTCATTGATTTCTTCGGTGGTGATTTGCGATTTCCAGCGGATTTTTATCCAGCTCTGTTTGGCAATAATCTTCATTGGTGATCAACCATGTTCCAGATACACATCTCGCTCCATTATTTGTTTTCTTCATCAATTTGTACTGGCTGAGAATTCCTCTCTACTCCGAATAAAAATGATTCTAGCGGAACAAGAAACGCATCTTCCATGTTGCACGAATTTCATCATTGCAAATTGTTTTTCTCTGCTATGAATGAAATGAATTCATCTGATGTAAACAGTAAGTCTCGCCAATGGAGATTGTTCCCGGAGTTTGCGGATTGCCGGAGTTTCACATCTACCCTGTTTTTCAAAACCATTCTCTAGAGCCTGGTGATAGACAAATTTGGCTCGTTGGTGAAATACATTATTTTCTACAATGACGACAAAACCAAAGATACCCAACCATGATGGCGACGCCAAAACTCTTTGGAACAATGACTCGGAGCTTTAGCGTGCAAAGAAAAGGACATTCTTGAACGTCGCACACTTGGAGATGGTAGACTTGTTCCTAAGGACTGGATCCTGTAGAGGGAAATACAGTCGTAAGACAAAGAATGAAAAAAACATGAAAATGAGGTATAACAGCAAGGGACTCTGCGCGGTCATCCAAGAAAATTAGACTCACGATCCGATTCCTCTTTAAATGCTGGAGCATCCTGGTCGAAGAATGAAGAATATCTTCATGAATCGATCCTGCACAATAGAATCAACGAAATACGGGCGAAGAATACACATCAACGACAATCGATGTCGACATCCCAGATTGACGCCGTTCCGCGTCCTCGCCAAATTCCGACGATAAACATCACGAAACCCCTTGAAACGACGATAAATCATTTTCCAAGGATATTCTTCGACAGAAAAACTACCGATAACGTACAGGAATGACACCACGAGGACAAATTCGAGTAAAATCGAGTGAAAAAAATTGCGGTTAGGGGTTAGGGTGAAAACATCCGCCATGGTTTTAGATTGGCGTGATTATTATTTGTTTTCCCTTACAGCTGCGATCATTTTGGGTTGTGTGTCGAACAGCCGGTGTGCCGGTACCGAGGCTTGCGTCAATCGTCGATGCACGAATCCATGCAACTGCGGAACAAATGAGAATTGTCTCGTAACAAATAATTATCCAGCCTCCGTTTGTGATGCTAGTTACTCGGGAAATCCACAGCTTGGTTGTTCAAAACGTAAGACAAAAATTCTTATACTTAATCCTCGAGAAATAAATTTCTCCTTTGACGAAAAACAAAACATTTATACAGACCATAGAGTGATTTGAAAGGAAACCAATTAGGATAATCATTATTGGCACGAGAGCGAATAAAATTACAGTCAATGAAAAAACGTTATCGCAATATTAATTGATTTATATTTGCAGTCGAATGTGAGTCCCACGTCGAGTTTCTCAATGCCGAGGCTTGCCACGAGGGACATTGCATAAACGCTTATTGTCTCCTGGACAAAAGAGTGTGTGATAAATGCCGTGTGTCAGGGCAAGGATCATCATTCGTTGTGTCACTGTGGTTCCGGTAATTTTGGCAAACCCGATCAGATACTGTACGAGACAGCCGAATGTACGAACGACGAGGAATGTCCGCAAAATCTGGCGTGCGAAAACAAACGTTGCATCGATCCGTGCTACAAATAGTCCGAATGTTTGGCTTGAAATGCACAATGTTACATGAGAAATCACGTTGCCCTCTGTCGCTGTCTCGAAGATACACTAGCCGGTGATCCTTTCTCCTACTGCGAGCGATCGCCACCTCCGGGCGAGCCGGAATATCGCGGGGACGTCGAGTATCCGAGCAAACTCGCGTGCATTGATAAAACCTGCGTCAATCCTTGTCACGTGAAAAGACCTTGTTTGAAAAATGCGATATGCAAAGTACTCGATACGACACTCGTCAGAACGATGGTCTGGACTTGGCTCGAAGAATGGATCACCGATTCCGATAGAATATGTCGACAGAGTAAGGAAATAAAAATTTAATCAAAGTCCGTGTATCGTTCAACAAATTGTAAATTTGACCATGCCAAACGTAAAATTTGTCGAAGCCAAAACCAACTCTATTTTGATTAATTTGAAAATGTAGCTTGTGATACTAAAATTGACAAAGCCATACTCAAGAGGCTGTTCACTACCGTATGCGGTGTACAAGTTATTTCAAAATGAAGTCCATTTCACATTATTTCACTGATTTCATCAAGACTTTGTGTGATTTCAAAAGTCATGTGATTTTACCCGATTTCAAGTTATTCCAAGTGATTTCACATTGATTTCAATCATCTTGGAGCGATTTCATTCGGATTTCACTTGATTTCAACGATATTTTCGGAACATCGATTTTGTACGAATTCATGTGATTTCTCGTGATTTCATGTGATTTTTCACGCGATTTCAATTCTGATTTCATACCGAGGTGGTTCAATGATTTCACGAATCAATAGCCCCTTGGCCATACTTATTCATAGATAAAAATTTGCAAAAGCCTAAAAATTCTAAAATCGCAGTTTGCAAATCTTATCTTTTCGTTCTTGCATAATCTGCGTTATAAAAAAAACTATGTTTTCATGAATTCTGCAGTATCACTGTCCATCGTTGGAACGTGCAAGAGCGACGACGAGTGTGATCACAATGAGGCTTGCGTGAATAGCTGCGGTGGTCGGGATCCTTACAATTTTTGTCGAAACGCAAATTGTCTCGTAAGAAATCATCGTGAGCCTGTGTGCTCGTGCGATCCGAGTCATGACGGTAATCCATGCCTCGTTATTCAACCGTGTCAAGCACCATTGGAGTGCAAAGTTTTGCCGACATCCGGTCAGAACGATGATATGTGTATGTCCAAGTGGATACATTAGCAGCGGAAGTGGCACGTGCGAACCACCTGCGTAGAAAAAAAAATCTTTAAAAGAATCTATGAACAAATCTTAAAAAGATTCTTAGAATTTTTGAAAAAATCTTTGAAAGAATTTTGGAAAGAACCTTGGAAAGAACCTTGGAAAGAATCTTTGGAAGAATCTTTGAAAGAATCTTGAAAAGAATCTTTGAAAGAATCTTGGAAAGAATCTTTAAAACAGTCCCGCTCCGGATCCTATCCGGGATTCTTTCCAAGATTCTTTTTTTCTACGCCGGCAACGATACAGTTCGTTAAACTCCAATGTACGAGCAACGACTGCGAACAAACGCAATCCTGCATCAATGCCTTGTGCAAGGATCCGTGTAATTGTGGCGCAAATCCAAATCACAATGTCGTCAATCATAAACCAATATGCTCGTGCTTGATCGGCTACGATGGAAATCCTGGTACCAAAAGTGTCAGAAGTAGGTTAACCTTCTCGTTTGTGGAACAAAAAAATTAAAATGAGTGACGTATAACGTTATTAATAAGAAAAATTCTATTTTTCGTTTTCTCAATTCTTTTTACACAATTTTTCCTTTCTTTCAGTACCTGGTTGTTGATCGAGTCATGAATGCAGCAACAGTCACACATGCGTGCAGAATACGTACGTACCAGCTTGCTCGCCGATTCTCGCGACTTGCGCCAAAGGCGCCGAATTTTATGGAATAAATCATGAGGCAGTTTACAAATATCCATCAGGTTACGCCGGTAATCCAAGAATCTCGTGCAATCCACTTGGTTGTCGCAGCAGTTCAACAAACAAAACTTGCATAAATAGTCGCTGTGGAAATCCATGCGACGCTAATCCCTGCAGCGGACAATTGGAATGCACGATTTACAACCACGTCGCCGCGTGTTCTTGTCCACCAGGTTATGTGAGCAATGTCGAATCCGGCTGTACACCAAGTATGTAATCTGAAACAGGATTTTCCAACTGAAAATTTCAAAAATTTTCATATGAGTTTATTAAAAATGTCCCAGAACTCCGAGAAAGCATACTTTCATGTAAAATTATTTAGAAATATTTATTGCCAGTACTAAAAAAATACAAATCTATACCTAAAAAATTTCAATTCAATAATTAATGATAGTGAAGTAAATTATGATAGCGGAATAAAAATGTTATGATGAAAAGTTACGACCATAAAAATCTGGTAAATTTTACGATCAACCATTTGGAATTATTAATTTTCAGTTCGTGAGCGATGCAAGCAGGATTACGAGCATCCATACGAAACGGCATGTTTTGACAGCGAATGTATAAATCCATATACAAAGATCGAACCTTGTGCGACAAATGCAATTTGCAAAGTTCTCAATTCCAAACCATTGAGAGCCATGGTTTGCAATTGTTTGCCTGGATATCGTGGTAACGCTGTTATACGATGTGACAAAAGTAAGTAAAGCCATTAAACCTGATAATCGAAACATTATTTTTCAATCGTTTTGACAATGGAACATAATTTTTAAATTATTCATGCAATAAAAAGAATAAATTTTCAATCGAACATTCCACGCATTTTTTTCATCATCTGAATCGCATCGTCAACGACTTTTTCGTCCTTCTAGCGAACGTATGTGACGTCGAAAAAGGATCAAATGCGCGATGAAAATGGAAATTGCGTCTGTCACTTGTACTGCCAAGGGCGAGCGTGACAATTGCGCGACTTGTCGAAAGGATACAGGAATGATCATGACTTCCGATGGACGTTGCGTTTGTGCCCTTTAGAGAGGGATGATAATCGACGAATACGAAAGATGCGTTTGTCCGATTGAGCATGGCTATCACCTCGATCGCGTCAAGTATTGCAAGCCCCGTAAGTCTTGAAAAAAATGCACTCGATACAAATGAGATTTTTATTTTTCTTTCGACCACGTTAATGGAATTCTGCAATTTCTCTTTTAAGATGTTGCCGTGTGTTGAAATGACGATGAATGCGCTGACGACAGATATGTGTTGCGAAACGGAAACGGGAACTTGGGAGGATCCATGTCGCGAACCAGTCTGCGCATCAAATGTGATTCGCACGGCGAAAAAGCATCGTCCAACGTGCGCTTGTATAAACCGTTATGTCAGTGATCCTAACGTCGACTACAGTGAGTAGTTTTTTCAGCCATGGATTGTTTTCTGCACAAACCAGATTGAGAATGCACAAATAAATAAAATTCGAGATTTGAGCTTTTTTTCGTTCATCTAAACAAATGCATTGTAATGTTTTTTTCCTCCATCCCACTGATTACTTACGAGACTAATTGTTACTAAATATATTTCAAGAATTAACAATCATACGACGGGAAACATTTGCATCGCGCGTAACGTTCGCATTCGTTGCTTATATGTAGTATCGTAACACTCGATTTAACAAAATTTAATGTACTGATTTACTGACCTTAACACACACTCATAACAGCTGAAAAATCCAAAGGTGCGCGCACCGATTTTTCGATACCGGATATAGGAGCTGCCTGTCGGACGGTGTTCAGGTGCAGATGTCCAGGATCATGGATTCGTGATTGTTTTTTACGTAAAGGGACACAGCCAGAACGAACTGTGTCGAAGAATGTTGTCCGTACCAGCCAAAACGACTAACAGAACGGAAATATTTAAGGTTGCCTTTGGCACCTGCGGTCCCATTCACGTAAACATTGGTAAATTTTTAGAATAATCCCAAATCCACCGCTGAGCACTATTGAAAAAAGAAATCAACTTGATTTTGTGACGTAATAGTTAGGACTCATTACCGAAGAAAAGTTTATGAGTTTTCTGATATAAAGAATTAATTTGACACCGTTTGGGATAATCTGTTTCCTCGAAGTAATAAGTTTAGTTTAAAAATTATTTATTTTTCTAAATAGAAAAGATTTTTTACCGAATAGTGCGATGGTTCGTATGATTCTACAAATATCAAAATTGAACGAATTTTATGAATATGAATTACTAACGGGTGGGGACACGTGACTATGCAGTGTAGCCGCGGTTTGAACCAGTTCAAACGAACAACAATTATGAACTCAGACTCCGAGCTTACAAATAATTTTCTTGAAACTAAACTTTGTTAAGCCTGGTTTATCCAGCGGCCGTATTTTAACTTAGCCGTAACTTAAGAAGTTAAAAGTATATATTGCTCTTGTGGCGTTTATGCAGCAATTAGCCGTAACCGTAACCGTGCATAAACGCTACAAGGGCAATATATACTTTCAACTTTCTTAAGTTACGGCTAAGTTAAGTTACGGCTGCTGGATAAACCAGGCTTTACTCTATAAATTTATCTTCTCAGAGATTGATTCTTTTCTCGTTGAATATTATACACATAATAATATTGTTACGTCGTGGATAGACGATGCAGAATTTATTTTTGCTTTTTATTTAAACGAGAATGTGCTCCTCAGGGACAGAAGCATAACTGGATATGGCAACGGCACAAAATGATCAAATAATAATAATAATAATAATAAACTCTTACCTTTTGTTGCGTATTTCGGGTATACGTTTTACTTGCGTGGCCCGACCGCTGAGCGTAGCGGGTAGGTGAAGATTTTCCCAGTGCTCCGCGAACCCTGGGATTCTCGATGAATAATGTTGCTGAGGTGTTGGATTTTAGATGCTCCACCGAAGTGGTTGATTCGTGAGAACTTTGGATGAGGAGCGGTGATGCCCGCGTATTTTGGAAAGGTTCCTTTTGATAGGACTTGAGCGCAGCGTTCGCGATGTGTCTTGCTCAGACGAAAATGTCAGCAGGATTCACCACGATCACTGACTCAAAAATGAAGTTCACTGATATTTTAATTGTTGGTTAAATATATTGTTACAGTCACTTTTCTTTCGCTTACACTTGATCGTTACACTCGGAAAGCTCGTAAAATATGTTGTTAATTCGCCTTCATTTAGTTGAAATCATAATTTTTACGTTCTCGATTTGCTCAGATAAATTGTGCAGATAATTCGAGCCGAGGGACACTATGATCACTAAGAGCAGAGTCAAAGGCCGAGATTCGTACAATAAGAATTTATCGTTCTTTTACGGGACAGTAAGAATGCGATGAGCTTTTATTTCAAGCGAAAGCACAGAGTCTAAGTCGAAAAATGAATCTAATATTCTCTAACACTGGATTCGTTAAGAGAGCAGTGTTGAGGAGAGACCGATCGCGACGATTAATATTTTGAGACTGACTTAATTAAAACTATGGTCCGGGGCCTCAGGCCCTTCGGACTTCTTAAAAAGTGGGAGATGTCGGCTCGTGGGGGATGATTCTCTCTCGCGCCTCGACATCTCTTGATATGCACTATCTGCATCCCGTCTGGAGCAAAGTCAGCTAGCGCCGACTCAGCATCTTCACACGGTGCACTTGATCGCTTTTTCGCGAGAAAGAAATAAGTGATATTTCATTTATCGTTTAGAATTTTATTTTAATAATTTTATATTAAAATGTTGGCGTGAGAAGACGTACCTTGTTATGGGTCTCACGCTAGAAAAATGCTGATTTCGTCTTGTCACCTCAACATCGTATAAGTGTGAGTGTGAACGCCAATATACGCGCGACTATGTATTAGCCCCGCAGTGTGCATCTCGGGATGCGAGCGCTGTTATCTTATCGGTGCTGACCGAAGCACAGGTATATGGGGCGCTCCTACTCTCATAAGCACATGTATACGTGCGCGCATGCATGGTCGTTTGCTTAAAAATATGAAAAATAACAAAGTCTATTTATTTATTATCCGGAATTGTCATTGAAGTCGACCCAGGACGTAACACCTCCCCCCTTAAGTCGGAAGCAGTGCCGTGGCTGTGCGTACGACTGGCATGAAGGCGTCTTGCAAGTTCAGGGTCGACGTCCAATGGACATGATAAGCATCGTGTAAGTTCGTTTCGTGTCAGGATCGGATAGACGGATCTTCTTGGTGACGCAATCGGTTGATCTTCAGTTGAAGGTTGTTCGCCCATCTCGATGTCCTGTGTTCGTTGGGTACGTTTGTGGCCCAACGTGAGAAGAAGTCCGGTTAAGGAGCTCTATATAGCTCCCAGTAAGTAGCCACTCCAGCCGTATATCGAGTGGAGGGCATATCCGTGGATACAGGTGTCCATGAGTGTTTTTACGGCTTTCATAATTATGTATATTGCGAAAACGCCAGCACTTGCAATGCCAAATTTTTCGAATCCATGCCAAAATTTCCTTGCTGCACTTTCCGCAAGATGTTCCATGGTGTTTTCGTCGAGGAACCCCCAAATGGATACACTTCCCGGTGGAATGCTATAGCCGACAGATCCTCTCGCTAAGTTGTTGAGGAGGGCTGGTTTCTCGGCTGGGAACATTATTCGATCACGCAGTTTCCTGATATCCGCTTCTGAATAGATCCCGCTATTAGCAAGATTTCCAATAGACGTGTACTGCCAGGTAGGTTGTGTAGACGGTTCCAAACATTGCGGTGAAATTACCGCGATTGGATGCGGAGCGAATCTATACCAGGTGTTATCGATTAAATACATTGCAGGTAGCATCGGATCGCATTCGATTTGTGTCCCGGATTTCAGTAGCATCCTGGAGGTTGTTGATAAAAAATAAGATTCGTTACGGTAGGTAACAGGTAACTCGTGGTGGCACTCGTCCGTGCGACGCAAGCTGCATTCCACAGGAATACATTTGATAATATGGGCTACTTCGCCGGCTGTCACCGCCATGTACCCTGGTCCTTTCATAACTGCGTACGCGAATTTCTCAAGTAATAGTACCGCAGTCGAGAGTGCATTCTGTAGCACCTGTCTTTCTAAGTCGCAACGTTGTGTCAGAATATCCTGATATAATCCTTTCATCTGTTGCTTGATGTGTTTTTCGACGTAGACGAATTTGGAGTTGATGTATGAAAAAATGTCTAGATTAGCGATTGAAATTTCGCGTTTACCAGCGAACGAATTACCCTTAGATGTTTCCAATATAAAGAGTTTCGGATGCTCCGTTCGAATTAGGGTATATCCGCATAGTGGCTTGTCGGATCGTCTTGCTAATGCGAACGTTGTTTTCTGTGTTGTGAGCGTGTAAACGTCTGGTGAGTTTACATCGTCTCCTATTGTAGATAGTTTCGTTGCAGTGCCCTCGTAGAGGACGTAGAGGATTTTATCGGCTGTGAGGTCGACCGTGGCTTCGTAGTTGGATAATGACACGCTTACTGAGGCCTGGACCACTACGTTATCCCATGTGCCAAACGGATCGCTGTACTGCGTCCCTGAGCACCTTCTGTCGGCCATGGTGAGACTCCTGGTTGTCGTGCTGTTTCGTTGGAGTCCAATAAGGAGTCCTGAAGCGCTCAGCTGCAGAATTCCGGTTTCTTGAACGCGCAGACATGTCCTTTCGTCGAGGTCGTGTAGGTACACTTGTCGACCATTTTGGACGATGGAATTGTGCGAGTGCATCCCGCAATGGTAGATTATTCTGTCGATCTCGATCCGAAACTGCATTACGCCGGTATTTTTGAAATCGGAGAGCTGAAGTAGTTGTATATAAGTCGTTGTCGGAGTTGGCTCGAGCAATGGTATATTGCAGTCGGCCAGGCCGTTAAGCGAGACTGATGTAACGTTTAAAGATGTTTCTCCACAGTCGTACCCTACGAGTGCGACAATAGTATGAAAGCGGATGGTCAGTAACCAAAAGACGATTTGGGCGGCCTTCATCCTGCAACAGAGATGGTCGCCATTCAATTTATCAGGTCGCTCTGAAATTTCGGGTACTCTTCAGGTATTTCATAAAGTTTATCCTTGCAATAAATTATCATCACATCGTCGAGATCGATCAGAATCTTTTTAGCGCGACCGGTTTCTTCGCATATTGTTTCGATTTCGAATCTGTGCGTGGTGATACTGTATCGAATGACTTTTGCATTTTTCCAGTTTGCCCATTCGTCAAGATAGAATAAATGAATTTCGTCGCGGTATTCCCGTAGCGTCAATCCTGTTTCTTCTATCCTGCGACCAATGCCTCCTGGATCTCCTTCTGTTTCGTCCAATAATTGTTCTCGGTATTTTTCGAGGAAGGCTTCGCGTTCCCTCGGTATGTCGTAGGTAGAACTCCCAAAAGTGATGCTTGTCACTTTTTCTAGGAGAATCGTGCTGACTTCCCGTTTCCCGGTTTCTGTATTGCAGATCACATGATCTATTTTCCCTGTTTGTTCGTCAAATGTCTGGACGTTGTATTGACGGGGATGACCACACTCGTTATCGTAGCATACACTAAACCGTTGATCAGGTCATTTCCGTTTCCTACTAGAGGTCTGTTCTTGATTTGACCCCGTGGCGGACATTCTTCAGCAGGGTATGCCGATCTGGAACAGAGATCGTTATAACCTGGTCATTCTTAATTTGTTTGCATGAACGACCTCAGGTTTTCCCTTAAATCTAATTTTTACGTTGCCGCTGGGCATAATTCCGAGAACTTCGCAAGGCTCGGAATATTGATCACCAAATTTCCCGATTTTTGGTTCTTTTAAGACGAGAACTTTATCTCCGACCTTGAAGTTCTGGGGATTTATTCGTTGGTCGTATCGAACCTTCGATCTCTCTTTGGCAACCCCAGATTCTCCGCGGCCATTTCTTGAAGCCCGTGGATTTTGGTAAACAGCTTCAGCAGATACTCGGTATAGGTTGAGTCTTGAATTTCCTCAATCCTATCGTGAGCGGCGGGCTGTCTTGCCAATTTTCCGAATACGAGTTCATGAGGGGTGAACCCGTCCCCTCGTGTTGACTGGTGTTATAAGAAAACATGGCCATTTCCAGGAACTCGTCCCAATCGTTGTTTTGGTCCACGTATTGTTTTAAATATTTGACGAGGACGTGATGGGATCGCTCGATCGATCCATTCGACTGCGGGTGGAATGCCGTGGTTTTATAATGTTGGATTCTGAACTTCTTGGCCAGACTCCGCATTCAAGTACTGCGAAAATTGGTGCCCTGGTCGGTGAGGATTGCCCTTGGTGCGCCGAATCGAGCAACAAAATTCTTTACGAACGCGTCAGCTATATCGGTTGCGGTTGTTTTCTGCATCGGAATAGCCAACGAGTATTTTGCCGACGCGTCTCGGATGGTGAGGATGCTTACATGTCCCTTTTTCGTTACGGGGAATGGCCCGACGATATCCATCGCGACTTTATCAAAGGCACTACCCAGGGTGTCCGTGATCCTCATCGGCTGTTTCGTTTTTACGCGTACTAATTTTTTGAGTTGACAATTTCGACTTCATTGGATATACTCTTGGATATGCGTCTTCATATTATTCCAAAAGTAGTTTTCCCGAATTTGTTTATACGTTTCCGTGACGCCCTTGTGACCGCCAATTAACGACGCATGTTACTCTTCAATGATGCCGTTGCGTTCGTCCTGAGGTGGTACTCGCACAAGTTGTTTACAAATAGTTACGCGTACAGATAAGTCGTTAAGATTTTGACACAACATTTCTTGGACTACGTTCCATTGGATGTTATCTAATCAGTCCGTTTTAGCTATGCTCACGGATTTCATTCTCAACTCGATTACAACATCCCGGAGTGATTCTAACGCATCGCTCAAATCTCCCACCACAATATTAGTACGCAAGTCCCTTTTTACTGGGAGACCTATTAACAATTTGGTTCCAACCCGTTCGACGCTTGCTCTTGAGAGGTTTAAGCCTCGCTATACCGGAAGTATGAGTGACGACTCTAAGTCCTTCGCTCCCGCGTCTACGGCTTGGCTTTTTGTCGTAACAAAGTATGCCAGATTTTTTTTTTGCATGGAGAGGCTATCCCTAGTTTCTACAATCGTAAATTCGTTTAAACGTTCGGGGGAAGCTGATCTACTCGAGTCCGCGGAAGAGTCGGCAGAGCCAATGGATACATCGTCGGCTATGTCCGAATCTATTTCGTTCGACGATGCACTACTTAGTGACTCATGATTTTCTTCCTCGTGTCTTGCCGTCGACGGACTGGCGGCAGTTTCATTACCGTCTGCCGATCCTTCCGGTAGGACCTTACGCCTTTTATTTTTTGTTTGCACTAATTCTTCTTCGTCTTCCGAAACTGTTGGGTTAGCTCTCGTTCGAACAGGCATTACATTTAAGGTGGTTCCGTCCTTCTCGGGGGGGTTACGCGACAATGCATCGGCGTTATTATTTGCTTTGCCTGGTTTGTATACAATTTTATATTGGTAATTCGCAAGTTTCAAGCGCCAACGAACTAACCTATTGGCAGTATCTATTTCCGAGTCGAGCCATACCGACGGCTTATGGTCCGTCACGAGAGTGAATTCTCGGCCGTACACATAAGGTCTAAAGTGACCCACGCAATAAACAATTGCCAACAATTCCTTTTCGATTGTAGGGTAGTTCGTTTCGGCTTTTGATAATGTTCGCGATACGTAAGCTATCGGCCTATCGCTACCAATTTTTCCCTGACTTATGACTCCACCAATTGCCGTGTTCGAAGCATCGGTCGTTATGATAAATGGCTGAATGAAGTCCGGGTACTGGAGTACCGGTGCCTTACACAAAGCATCTCTGAGTTTTACAAAAGCGTCCTCCTGCGCTTGTGTCCATTTAAACACTGACTCCTTTTTCAACAACTGAGTCAGTGGCATAGCAATACCGGAAAAGCCCTCCACGAATCTGCGGTAGTAACCTGCTAATCCGAGAAATTGTTTGATTTTCTTCGAGTTAGTAGGTCGCGGATAACATTTCAAAGATTCTACTTTCTTGGGATCGGGCTTAACAACGTCCTCACTTATAACATGGCCTAAATAGGCAACTTCTTTACGTAAAAATTCGCATTTGTCAGGCTGCAGTTTTATTTCATGTTCTTGCATAAAACACGGTCCATCAACCTTTGAAATGTTGCTGGAGCATTTTTGAGCCCAAAGGGCATTCTGCAAAATTCGTAATGCTCGAATGGCGTAGAAAATGCTGTTTTGTGTGCATCTGAAGGATGCATTTGAATCTGATGAAATCCGCTCGCTAGGTCAAACACGGGAAAGTATTTCGCGCTCCCCAACTGATCAAGGATTTCAGTAATGTTTGGGAGCGGGTATGCGTCCCCTATCGTTTTTTCATTCAGGTTTCAATAGTCGATAACCATTCTCCACCTTGGCTTCCCCTGCGAATCGGCCTTTTTAGGGACAATCCACAAGGGTGAGCTATATGGGGAGTCTGATGGTTTAATTATTTTTCCTTCGATAAGATCACCAACTTGGTTTGTAATTTCGTCCTTATGTGCCGGCGGAAATCGGTACTGACGAGTGAAGACCGGTTGATCGTCAGTCGTGAAAATCTTATGATCGATGGCATTTGTACAGTCTAGAAATCGTCTCGGTATGCGAAAGAGATGTGAATTATTTTCTACTAATCTCTCAACGCTTACTCGCTCTTCTTCATTAAGATCATTAATGCGCAGTAAGTCTTTAATTTGTTTGCTCTCTATAGGGTTTTTTCCAACTACAAGAACATTACGGTCGTGCGTTTGTTGAGAATTGATAGGTTGGTCGCTCTTGTGATCGTCCGGGTATTGTGCGTTAAGCACTACACCGGGCTGGTCACAATTGCCCATACCGTACCCCGAATTGGGATCGTAGAGCTCAAAAGCCTCTAGGGTTACTGCCAGAACAGCAAGCTCCACGTCCTCCTCGTTGGTATTGAATGCAATCAGGGATCGGCAAAAAAAAAATTACCATTTTCCATTTTTCAATTGACGAAAAATGGCTAATTTGAAAAGATGAAATACCAATTGATGAAAAATTAAAATTATACGAAATTGTATTTTCAATTATCCAAAAAATCGATAATCGGTCGAAAAATAATATCAATTATTCGCCAATGATTAATGGGAAAAAATAAATTCCCAATTATCTCAGTAATCGGTAATTGGTCAAAAAATAATATCAATTAATCAGAAAATGTGTAATTGATTTGAAAATATTTCGAATTATCCGAATAATCGGCAAATGGTAAAATGAAAATATCAATTAATCAGGGAATGGGTAATTGGTTGGAAAATATTCTCAATTATCTGAATGATCGCTAATTGGTCGAAAAATAATATGAATTTTCAGAAAAATTATTAATTCGTTTGAAAATATTCTCAATTACCCAATCGTCAATTGATCGAAAAATAATGTCGATTTTTCAGAAAAATGGGTAATTGGTTTGAAAATATTCTCAATTACCCGAATAATCGTCAATTGATCGAAAAATAATGTCGATTTTTCAGAAAAATGGGTAATTGGTTTGAAAATATTCTCTATTACCCAAATAATCGTCAATTGATCGAAAAATAATGTCGATTTTTCAGAAAAATGGGTAATTGGTTTGAAAATATTCTCAATTACCCGAATAATCGTCAATTGATCGAAAATAATGAAACACCAAGTAATTAACTTCTCGCTTTCTGAGATGTCCAGGTTGACCGCTGCGTATTTTTCGGAGTCCAGGTTGAGAGCTTCGTAGATGTCGGCGTCCAGGTCGACCGCCACGTAGTTTTCGGTGTCCAGGTCGACCGCTGCGTAGTTGTCGACGTCCAGATCGACCGCTACGTAGTTTTCAGTGTCCAGGTCGACCGCTGCGTAGTTGTCGACGTTCAGGTCGACCACTACGTAGTTTTCGGTGTCCAAGTCGACAGCTTCGTAGTTTTCGGTGTCCAGGTCGAGAGCTTCGTAGTTATCGGTGTCCAAGTCGACCGCTGCGTAGTTGTCGACGTCCAGGTCAACCGCTACGTAGTTTTCAGTGTCCAGGTCACATCTTCGTAGTTGTCGGTGTCCAGGTCGACCGCTGCGTAGTTGTCGACGTCCAGGTAGACCGCTACGTAGTTTTCGGTGTCCAGGTCGACCGCTGCGTAGTTGTCGACCACTACGTAGTTTTCGGTGTCCAGGTCGACAGCTTCGTCGTTGTCGGTGTCCAGGTCGACCGCTGCGTAGTTATCGACGTCCAGGTTGACCGCTACGTAGTTTTCGGTGTCCAGGTCGACCGCTGCGTAGTTGTCGACGCCCAGGTCGACCGCTACGTAGTTTTCGGTGTCCAGGTCGACAGCTTCGTAGTTTTCGGTGTCCAGGTCGACAGCTCCGTAGTTTTCGGTGTCCAGGTCGACAGCTTCGTAGTTGTCGGTGTCCAGGTCGACCGCTGCGTAGTTGTCGACTTCCAGGTCGACCGCTACGTAGTTTTCGGTATCCAGATCGACAGCTTCGTAGTTGTCGGTGTCCAGGTCGACCGCTGCGTAGTTGTCGACGTCCAGGTCGACCACTACGTAGTTTTCGGTGTCCAGGTCGACCGCTGCGTAGTTGTCGACGTCCAGGTCGACCGCTGCGTAGTTTTCGGTGTCCAGGTCGACAGCTTCGTAGTTGTTGGTGTCCAGGTCAACCGCTGCGTTGTTGTCGACGTCCAAGTCGACCGCTACGTAGTTTTCGGTGTCCAGGTCAACAGCTTTGTAGTTGTCGGTGTCCAGGTCAATCGCGGCGTAGTTGTCGACGTCCAGGTCGACCGCTACGTAGTTTTCGGTGTCCAGGTCGACAGCTTCGTAGTTGTCGGTGTCCAGGTCGACCGCTGCGTAGTTATCGACGTCCAGGTCGACCGCTACGTAGTTTTCGGTGTCCTGGTCGACAGCTTCGTAGTTGTCGGTGTCCAGGTCGACCGCTGCGTAGTTGTCGACGTCCAGGTCGACCACTACGTGGTTTTCGGTGTCCAGGTCGACCGCTGCGTAGTTGTCGACGTCCAGGTCGACCGCTGCGTAGTTTTCGGTGTCCAGGTCGACAGCTTCGTAGTTGTTGGTGTCCAAGTCGACCGCTGCGTAGTTTTCGGTGTCCAGGTCGACCACTACGTAGTTTTCGGTGTCCAGGTCGACCGCTGCGTAGTTGTCGACGTCCAGGTCGACCGCTGCGTAGTTTTCGGTGTCCAGGTCGACAGCTTCGTAGTTGTTGGTGTCCAGGTCAACCGCTGCGTTGTTGTCGACGTCCAGGTCGACCGCTACGTAGTTTTCGGTGTCCAGGTCGACAGCTTTGTAGTTGTCAGTGTCCAGGTCAATCGCGGCGTAGTTGTCGACGTCCAGGTCGACCGCTACGTAGTTTTCGGTGTCCAGGTCGACAGCTTCGTAGTTGTCGGTGTCCAGGTCGACCGCTGCGTAGTTATCGACGTCCAGGTCGACCGCTACGTAGTTTTCGGTGTCCAGGTCGACAGCTTCGTAGTTGTCGGTGTCCAGGTCGACCGCTGCATAGTTGTCGACGTCCAGGTCGACCGCTACGTAGTTTTCGGTGTCCTGGTCGACAGCTTCGTAGTTGTCGGTGTCCAGGTCGACCGCTGCGTAGTTGTCGACGTCCAGGTCGACCACTACGTGGTTTTCGGTGTCCAGGTCGACCGCTGCGTAGTTGTCGACGTCCAGGTCGACCGCTGCGTAGTTTTCGGTGTCCAGGTCGACAGCTTCGTAGTTGTTGGTGTCCAGGTCGACCGCTGCGTAGTTTTCGGTGTCCAGGTCGACAGCTTCGTAGTTGTCGGTGTCCAGGTCGACCGCTGCGTAGTTATCGACGTCCAGGTCGACCGCTACGTAGTTTTCGGTGTCCAGGTCGACAGCTTCGTAGTTGTCGGTGTCCAGGTCGACCGCTGCATAGTTGTCGACGTCCAGGTCGACCGCTACGTAGTTTTCGGTGTCCTGGTCGACAGCTTCGTAGTTGTCGGTGTCCAGGTCGACCGCTGCGTAGTTGTCGACGTCCAGGTCGACCACTACATGGTTTTCGGTGTCCAGGTCGACCGCTGCGTAGTTGTCGACGTCCAGGTCGACCGCTGCGTAGTTTTCGGTGTCCAGGTCGACAGCTTCGTAGTTGTTGGTGTCCAGGTCGACCGCTGCGTAGTTTTCGGTGTCCAGGTCGACAGCTTCGTAGTTGTCGGTGTCCAGGTCGACCGCTGCGTAGTTGTCGACGTCCAGGTCGACCGCTACGTAGTTTTCGGTATCCGGGTCGACAGCTTCGTAGTTGTCGGTGTCCAGGTCGACCGCTGCGTAGTTGTCGACGTCCAGGTCGACCACTACGTAGTTTTCGGTGTCCAGGTAGACCGCTGCGTAGTTGTCGACGTCCAGGTCGACCGCTGCGTAGTTTTCGGTGTCCAGGTCGACAGCTTCGTAGTTGTTGGTGTCCAGGTCGACCGCTGCGTAGTTGTCGACGTCCAGGTCGACCGCTACGTAGTTTTCGGTGTCCAGGTCAACAGATTTGTAGTTGTCGGTGTCCAGGTCGACCGCGGCGTAGTTGTCGACGTCCAGGTCGACCGCTACGTAGTTTTCGGTGTCCAGGTCGACAGCTTCGTAGTTGTCGGTGTCCAGGTCGACCGCTGCGGAGTTGTCGACGTCCAGGTCGACCGCTGCGTAGTTTTCGGTGTCCAGGTCGACAGCTTCGTAGTTGTTGGTGTCCAGGTCGACCGCTGCGTAGTTTTCGGTGTCCAGGTCGACGGCTTCGTAGTTGTCGGTGTCCAGGTCGACCGCTGCGTAGTTGTCGACGTCCAGGACGACCGCTACGTAGTTTTCGGTATCCGGGTCGACAGCTTCGTAGTTGTCGGTGTCCAGGTCGACCGCTGCGTAGTTGTCGACGTCCAGGTCGACCACTACGTAGTTTTCGGTGTCCAGGTAGACCGCTGCGTAGTTGTCGACGTCCAGGTCGACCGCTGCGTAGTTTTCGGTGTCCAGGTCGACAGCTTCGTAGTTGTTGGTGTCCAGGTCGACCGCTGCGTTGTTGTCGACGTCCAGGTCGACCGCTACGTAGTTTTCGGTGTCCAGGTCAACAGCTTTGTAGTTGTCGGTGTCCAGGTCAATCGCGGCGTAGTTGTCGACGTCCAGGTCGACCGCTGCGTAGTTTTCGGTGTCCAGGTCGACAGCTTCGTAGTTGTTGGTGTCCAGGTCGACCGCTGCGTAGTTTTCGGTGTCCAGGTCGACAGCTTCGTAGTTGTCGGTGTCCAGGTCGACCGCTGCGTAGTTATCGACGTCCAGGTCGACCGCTACGTAGTTTTCGGTGTCCAGGTCGACAGCTTCGTAGTTGTCGGTGTCCAGGTCGACCGCTGCATAGTTGTCGACGTCCAGGTCGACCGCTACGTAGTTTTCGGTGTCCTGGTCGACAGCTTCGTAGTTGTCGGTGTCCAGGTCGACCGCTGCGTAGTTGTCGACGTCCAGGTCGACCACTACATGGTTTTCGGTGTCCAGGTCGACCGCTGCGTAGTTGTCGACGTCCAGGTCGACCGCTGCGTAGTTTTCGGTGTCCAGGTCGACAGCTTCGTAGTTGTTGGTGTCCAGGTCGACCGCTGCGTAGTTTTCGGTGTCCAGGTCGACAGCTTCGTAGTTTTCGGTGTCCAGGTAGACCGCTGCGTAGTTGTCGACGTCCAGGTCGACCGCTGCGTAGTTTTCGGTGTCCAGGTCGACAGCTTCGTAGTTGTTGGTGTCCAGGTCGACCGCTGCGTAGTTGTCGACGTCCAGGTCGACCGCTACGTAGTTTTCGGTGTCCAGGTCAACAGATTTGTAGTTGTCGGTGTCCAGGTCGACCGCGGCGTAGTTGTCGACGTCCAGGTCGACCGCTACGTAGTTTTCGGTGTCCAGGTCGACAGCTTCGTAGTTGTCGGTGTCCAGGTCGACCGCTGCGTAGTTGTCGACGTCCAGTTCGACCGCTGCGTAGTTTTCGGTGTCCAGGTCGACAGCTTCGTAGTTGTTGGTGTCCAGGTCGACCGCTGCGTAGTTTTCGGTGTCCAGGTCGACGGCTTCGTAGTTGTCGGTGTCCAGGTCGACCGCTGCGTAGTTGTCGACGTCCAGGACGACCGCTACGTAGTTTTCGGTATCCGGGTCGACAGCTTCGTAGTTGTCGGTGTCCAGGTCGACCGCTGCGTAGTTGTCGACGTCCAGGTCGACCACTACGTAGTTTTCGGTGTCCAGGTAGACCGCTGCGTAGTTGTCGACGTCCAGGTCGACCGCTACGTAGTTTTCGGTGTCCAGGTCGACAGCTTCGTAGTTGTCGGTGTCCAGGTCGACCGCTGCATAGTTGTCGACGTCCAGGTCGACCGCTACGTAGTTTTCGGTGTCCTGGTCGACAGCTTCGTAGTTGTCGGTGTCCAGGTCGACCGCTGCGTAGTTGTCGACGTCCAGGTCGACCACTACATGGTTTTCGGTGTCCAGGTCGACCGCTGCGTAGTTGTCGACGTCCAGGTCGACCGCTGCGTAGTTTTCGGTGTTCAGTTTGACAGCTTCGTAGTTGTTGGTGTCCAGGTCGACCGCTGCGTAGTTTTCGGTGTCCAGGTCGACAGCTTCGTAGTTGTCGGTGTCCAGGTCGACCGCTGCGTAGTTGTCGACGTCCAGGTCGACCGCTACGTAGTTTTCGGTATCCGGGTCGACAGCTTCGTAGTTGTCGGTGTCCAGGTCGACCGCTGCGTAGTTGTCGACGTCCAGGTCGACCACTACGTAGTTTTCGGTGTCCAGGTAGACCGCTGCGTAGTTGTCGACGTCCAGGTCGACCGCTGCGTAGTTTTCGGTGTCCAGGTCGACAGCTTCGTAGTTGTTGGTGTCCAGGTCGACCGCTGCGTTGTTGTCGACGTCCAGGTCGACCGCTACGTAGTTTTCGGTGTCCAGGTCAACAGCTTTGTAGTTGTCGGTGTCCAGGTCAATCGCGGCGTAGTTGTCGACGTCCAGGTCGACCGCTACGTAGTTTTCGGTGTCCAGGTCGACAGCTTCGTAGGTGTCGGTGTCCAGGTCGACCGCTGCGTAGTTGTCGACGTCCAGGTCGACCGCTACGTAGTTTTCAGTGTCCAGGTCGACAGCTTCGTAGTTGTCGGTGTCCAGGTCGACCGCTGCATGGTTGTCGACATCCAGGTCGACCGCTACGTAGTTTTCGGTGTCCAGGTCGACAGCTTCGTAGTTGTCGGTGTCCAGGTCGACCGCTGCGTAGTTGTCGACGTCCAGGTCGACCACTACGTGGTTTTCGGTGTCCAGGTCGACCGCTGCGTAGTTGTCGACGAACAGGTCGACCGCTGCGTAGTTTTCGTCGTCCAGGTCGACAGCTTCGTAGTTGTTGGTGTCCAGGTCAACCGCGGCGTAGTTGTCGACGTCCAGGTCGACCGCTACGTAGTTTTCGGTGTCCAGGTCGACAGCTTCGTAGTTGTCGGTGTCCAGGTCGACCGCTGCGTAGTTGTCGACGACCAGGTCGACCGCTGCGTAGTTTTCGGTGTCCAGGTCGACAGCTTCGTAGTTGTTGGTGTCCAGGTCGACTGCTGCGTAGTTGTCGACGTCCAGGTCGGCTGCTACGTAGTTTTTGGTGTCCAGGTCGACAGCTTCGTAGTTGTCTGTGTCCAGGTCGACCGCTGCGTAGTTGTCGACGTCCAGGTCGACCGCTACGTAGTTTTCGGTGTCCAGGTCGACAGCTTCGTAGTTGTCGGTGTCCAGGTCGACCGCTGCGTAGTTGTCGACATCCAGGTCGACCGCTACGTAGTTTTCGGTGTCCAGGTAAACAGCTTCGTAGTTGTCGGTGTCCAGATCGACCGCTGCGTCGTTGTCGACGTCCAGATAGATCGCTACGTAGTTTTCGGTGTCCAGGTCGACCGCTGCGTAGTTGTCGACGTCCAGGTCGACCGCTGCGTAGTTTTCGGTGTCCAGGTCGACAGCTTCGTAGTTGTTGGTGTCCAGGTCAACCGCTGCGTTGTTGTCGACGTCCAGGTCGACCGCTACGTAGTTTTCGGTGTCCAGGTCAACAGCTTTGTAGTTGTCAGTGTCCAGGTCAATCGCAGCGTAGTTGTCGACGTCCAGGTCGACCGCTACGTAGTTTTCGGTGTCCAGGTCGACAGCTTCGTAGTTGTCGGTGTCCAGGTCGACCGCTGCGTAGTTATCGACGTCCAGGTCGACCGCTACGTAGTTTTCGGTGTCCAGGTCGACAGCTTCGTAGTTGTCGGTGTCCAGGTCGACCGCTGCATAGTTGTCGACGTCCAGGTCGACCGCTACGTAGTTTTCGGTGTCCTGGTCGACAGCTTCGTAGTTGTCGGTGTCCAGGTCGACCGCTGCGTAGTTGTCGACGTCCAGGTCGACCACTACGTGGTTTTCGGTGTCCAGGTCGACCGCTGCGTAGTTGTCGACGTCCAGGTCGACCGCTGCGTAGTTTTCGGTGTCCAGGTCGACAGCTTCGTAGTTGTTGGTGTCCAGGTTGACCGCTGCGTAGTTTTCGGTGTCCAGGTCGACAGCTTTGTAGTTGTCGGTGTCCAGGTCGACCGCTGCGTAGTTATCGACGTCCAGGTCGACCGCTACGTAGTTTTCGGTGTCCAGGTCGACAGCTTCGTAGTTGTCGGTGTCCAGGTCGACCGCTGCATAGTTGTCGACGTCCAGGTCGACCGCTACGTAGTTTTCGGTGTCCTGGTTGACAGCTTCGTAGTTGTCGGTGTCCAGGTCGACCGCTGCGTAGTTGTCGACGTCCAGGTCGACCACTACATGGTTTTCGGTGTCCAGGTCGACCGCTGCGTAGTTGTCGACGTCCAGGTCGACCGCTGCGTCGTTTTCGGTGTCCAGGTCGACAGCTTCGTAGTTGTTGGTGTCCAGGTCGACCGCTGCGTAGTTTTCGGTGTCCAGGTCGACAGCTTCGTAGTTGTCGGTGTCCAGGTCGACCGCTGCGTAGTTGTCGACGTCCAGGTCGACCGCTACGTAGTTTTCGGTATCCGGGTCGACAGCTTCGTAGTTGTCGGTGTCCAGGTCGACCGCTGCGTAGTTGTCGACGTCCAGGTCGACCACTACGTAGTTTTCGGTGTCGAGGTAGACCGCTGCGTAGTTGTCGACGTCCAGGTCGACCGCTGCGTAGTTTTTGGTGTCCAGGTCGACAGCTTCGTAGTTGTTGGTGTCCAGGTCGACCGCTGCGTAGTTGTCGACGTACAGGTCGACCGCTACGTAGTTTTCGGTGTCCAGGTCAACAGCTTTGTAGTTGTCGGTGTCCAGGTCGACCGCGGCGTAGTTGTCGACGTCGAGGTCGACCGCTACGTAGTTTTCGGTGTCCAGGTCGACAGCTTCGTAGTTGTCGGTGTCCAGGTCGACCGCTGCGTAGTTGTCGACGTCCAGGTCGACCGCTGCGTAGTTTTCGGTGTCCAGGTCGACAGCTTCGTAGTTGTTGGTGTCCAGGTCGACCGCTGCGTAGTTTTCGGTGTCCAGGTCGACAGCTTCGTAGTTGTCGGTGTCCAGGTCGACCGCTGCGTAGTTGTCGACGTCCAGGTCGACCGCTACGTAGTTTTCAGTATCCGGGTCGACAGCTTCGTAGTTGTCGGTGTCCAGGTCGACCGCTGCGTAGTTGTCGGAGTCCAGGTCGACCACTACGTAGTTTTCGGTGTCCAGGTAGACCGCTGCGTAGTTGTCGACGTCCAGGTCGACCGCTGCGTAGTTTTCGGTGTCCAGGTCGACAGCTTCGTAGTTGTTGGTGTCCAGGTCGACCGCTGCGTTGTTGTCGACGTCCAGGTCGACCGCTACGTAGTTTTCGGTGTCCAGGTCAACAGCTTTGTAGTTGTCGGTGTCCAGGTCAATCGCGGCGTAGTTGTCGACGTCCAGGTCGACCGCTACGTAGTTTTCGGTGTCCAGGTCGACAGCTTCGTAGTTGTCGGTGTCCAGGTCGACCGATGCGTAGTTGTCGACGTCCAGGTCGACCGCTACGTAGTTTTCGGTGTCCATGTCGACAGCTTCGTAGTTCTCGGTGTCCAGGTCGACCGCTGCATGGTTGTCGACAACCAGGTCGACCGCTACGTAGTTTTCGGTGTCCAGGTCGACAGCTTCGTAGTTGTCGGTGTCCAGGTCGACCGCTGCGTAGTTGTCGACGTTCAGGTCGACCACTACGTGGTTTTCGGTGTCCAGGTCGACCGCTGCGTAGTTGTCGACGTCCAGGTCGACCGCTACGTAGTTTTCGGTGTCCAGGTCGACAGCTTCGTAGTTGTCGGTGTCCAGGTCGACCGCCCCGTAGTTTTTGGTGTCCAGGTCGACAGCTTCGTAGTTTTCGGTGTCCAGGTCGACAGCTTCGTAGTTGTCGGTGTCCAGGTCGCCCGCTGCGTAGTTGTCGACGTCCAGGTCGACTGCTACGTAGTTTTCGGTATCCAGGTCGACAGCTTCGTAGTTGTCGGTGTCCAGGTCGACCGCTGCGTAGTTTTCGGTGTCCAGGTCGACAGCTTCGTAGTTGTTGGTGTCCAGGTCGACCGCTGCGTAGTTTTCGGTGTCCAGGTCGACAACTTCGTAGTTGTCGGTGTCCAGGTCGACCGCTGCGTAGTTGTCGACGTCCAGGTCGACCGCTACGTAGTTTTCGGTATCCGGGTCGACAGCTTCGTAGTTGTCGGTGTCCAGGTCGACCGCTGCGTAGTTGTCGACGTCCAGGTCGACCACTACGTAGTTTTCGGTGTCCAGGTAGACCGCTGCGTAGTTGTCGACGTCCAGGTCGACCGCTGCGTAGTTTTCGGTGTCCAGGTCGACAGCTTCGTAGTTGTCGGTGTCCAGGTCGACCGCTGCGTAGTTGTCGACGTCCAGGTCGACCACTACGTGGTTTTCGGTGTCCAGGTCGACCGCTGCGTAGTTGTCGACGACCAGGTCGACCGCTGCGTAGTTTTCGTCGTCCAGGTCGACAGCTTCGTAGTTGTTGGTGTCCAGGTCAACCGCGGCGTAGTTGTCGACGTCCAGGTCGACCGCTACGTAGTTTTCGGTGTCCAGGTCGACAGCTTCGTAGTTGTCGGTGTCCAGGTCGACCGCTGCGTAGTTGTCGACGACCAGGTCGACCGCTGCGTAGTTTTCGGTGTCCAGGTCGACAGCTTCGTAGTTGTTGGTGTCCAGGTCGACTGCTGCGTAGTTGTCGACGTCCAGGTCGGCTGCTACGTAGTTTTCGGTGTCCAGGTCGACAGCTTCGTAGTTGTCTGTGTCCAGGTCGACCGCTGCGTAGTTGTCGACGTCCAGGTCGACCGCTACGTAGTTTTCGGTGTCCAGGTCGACAGCTTCGTAGTTGTCGGTGTCCAGGTCGACCGCTGCGTAGTTGTCGACATCCAGGTCGACCGCTACGTAGTTTTCGGTGTCCAGGTAAACAGCTTCGTAGTTGTCGGTGTCCAGATCGACCGCTGCGTCGTTGTCGACGTCCAGATAGATCGCTACGTAGTTTTCGGTGTCCAGGTCGACCGCTGCGTAGTTGTCGACGTCCAGGTCGACCGCTGCGTAGTTTTCGGTGTCCAGGTCGACAGCTTCGTCGTTGTTGGTGTCCAGGTCAACCGCTGCGTTGTTGTCGACGTCCAGGTCGACCGCTACGTAGTTTTCGGTGTCCAGGTCAACAGCTTTGTAGTTGTCAGTGTCCAGGTCAATCGCAGCGTAGTTGTCGACGTCCAGGTCGACCGCTACGTAGTTTTCGGTGTCCAGGTCGACAGCTTCGTAGTTGTCGGTGTCCAGGTCGACCGCTGCGTAGTTATCGACGTCCAGGTCGACCGCTACGTAGTTTTCGGTGTCCAGGTCGACAGCTTCGTAGTTGTCGGTGTCCAGGTCGACCGCTGCATAGTTGTCGACGTCCAGGTCGACCGCTACGTAGTTTTCGGTGTCCTGGTCGACAGCTTCCTAGTTGTCGGTGTCCAGGTCGACCGCTGCGTAGTTGTCGACGTCCAGGTCGACCACTACGTGGTTTTCGGTGTCCAGGTCGACCGCTGCGTAGTTGTCGACGTCCAGGTCGACCGCTGCGTAGTTTTCGGTGTCCAGGTCGACAGCTTCGTAGTTGTTGGTGTCCAGGTTGACCGCTGCGTAGTTTTCGGTGTCCAGGTCGACAGCTTTGTAGTTGTCGGTGTCCAGGTCGACCGCTGCGTAGTTATCGACGTCCAGGTCGACCGCTACGTAGTTTTCGGTGTCCAGGTCGACAGCTTCGTAGTTGTCGGTGTCCAGGTCGACCGCTGCATAGTTGTCGACGTCCAGGTCGACCGCTACGTAGTTTTCGGTGTCCTGGTCGACAGCTTCGTAGTTGTCGGTGTCCAGGTCGACCGCTGCGTAGTTGTCGACGTCCAGGTCGACCACTACATGGTTTTCGGTGTCCAGGTCGACCGCTGCGTAGTTGTCGACGTCCAGGTCGACCGCTGCGTCGTTTTCGGTGTCCAGGTCGACAGCTTCGTAGTTGTTGGTGTCCAGGTCGACCGCTGCGTAGTTTTCGGTGTCCAGGTCGACAGCTTCGTAGTTGTCGGTGTCCAGGTCGACCGCTGCGTAGTTGTCGACGTCCAGGTCGACCGCTACGTAGTTTTCGGTATCCGGGTCGACAGCTTCGTAGTTGTCGGTGTCCAGGTCGACCGCTGCGTAGTTGTCGACGTCCAGGTCGACCACTACGTAGTTTTCGGTGTCCAGGTAGACCGCTGCGTAGTTGTCGACGTCCAGGTCGACCGCTGCGTAGTTTTTGGTGTCCAGGTCGACAGCTTCGTAGTTGTTGGTGTCCAGGTCGACCGCTGCGAAGTTGTCGACGTCCAGGTCGACCGCTACGTAGTTTTCGGTGTCCAGGTCAACAGCTTTGTAGTTGTCGGTGTCCAGGTCGACCGCGGCGTAGTTGTCGACGTCCAGGTCGACCGCTACGTAGTTTTCGGTGTCCAGGTCGACAGCTTCGTAGTTGTCGGTGTCCAGGTCGACCGCTGCGTAGTTGTCGACGTCCAGGTCGACCGCTGCGTAGTTTTCGGTGTCCAGGTCGACAGCTTCGTAGTTGTTGGTGTCCAGGTCGACCGCTGCGTAGTTTTCGGTGTCCACGTCGACAGCTTCGTAGTTGTCGGTGTCCAGGTCGACCGCTGCGTAGTTGTCGACGTCCAGGTCGACCGCTACGTAGTTTTCGGTATCCGGGTCGACAGCTTCGTAGTTGTCGGTGTCCAGGTCGACCGCTGCGTAGTTGTCGGAGTCCAGGTCGACCACTACGTAGTTTTCGGTGTCCAGGTAGACCGCTGCGTAGTTGTCGACGTCCAGGTCGACCGCTGCGTAGTTTTCGGTGTCCAGGTCGACAGCTTCGTAGTTGTTGGTGTCCAGGTCGACCGCTGCGTTGTTGTCGACGTCCAGGTCGACCGCTACGTAGTTTTCGGTGTCCAGGTCAACAGCTTTGTAGTTGTCGGTGTCCAGGTCAATCGCGGCGTAGTTGTCGACGTCCAGGTCGACCGCTACGTAGTTTTCGGTGTCCAGGTCGACAGCTTCGTAGTTGTCGGTGTCCAGGTCGACCGCTGCGTAGTTGTCGACGTCCAGGTCGACCGCTACGTAGTTTTCGGTGTCCATGTCGACAGCTTCGTAGTTCTCGGTGTCCAGGTCGACCGCTGCATGGTTGTCGACATCCAGGTCGACCGCTACGTAGTTTTCGGTGTCCAGGTCGACAGCTTCGTAGTTGTCGGTGTCCAGGTCGACCGCTGCGTAGTTGTCGACGTTCAGGTCGACCACTACGTGGTTTTCGGTGTCCAGGTCGACCGCTGCGTAGTTGTCGACGTCCAGGTCGACCGCTACGTAGTTTTCGGTGTCCAGGTCGACAGCTTCGTAGTTGTCGGTGTCCAGGTCGACCGCCCCGTAGTTTTTGGTGTCCAGGTCGACAGCTTCGTAGTTTTCGGTGTCCAGGTCGACAGCTTCGTAGTTGTCGGTGTCCAGGTCGCCCGCTGCGTAGTTGTCGACGTCCAGGTCGACTGCTACGTAGTTTTCGGTATCCAGGTCGACAGCTTCGTAGTTGTCGGTGTCCAGGTCGACCGCTGCGTAGTTTTCGGTGTCCAGGTCAACAGCTTTGTAGTTGTCAGTGTCCAGGTCAATCGCAGCGTAGTTGTCGACGTCCAGGTCGACCGCTACGTAGTTTTCGGTGTCCAGGTCGACAGCTTCGTAGTTGTCGGTGTCCAGGTCGACCGCTGCGTAGTTATCGACGTCCAGGTCGACCGCTACGTAGTTTTCGGTGTCCAGGTCGACAGCTTCGTAGTTGTCGGTGTCCAGGTCGACCGCTGCATAGTTGTCGACGTCCAGGTCGACCGCTACGTAGTTTTCGGTGTCCTGGTCGACAGCTTCCTAGTTGTCGGTGTCCAGGTCGACCGCTGCGTAGTTGTCGACGTCCAGGTCGACCACTACGTGGTTTTCGGTGTCCAGGTCGACCGCTGCGTAGTTGTCGACGTCCAGGTCGACCGCTGCGTAGTTTTCGGTGTCCAGGTCGACAGCTTCGTAGTTGTTGGTGTCCAGGTTGACCGCTGCGTAGTTTTCGGTGTCCAGGTCGACAGCTTTGTAGTTGTCGGTGTCCAGGTCGACCGCTGCGTAGTTATCGACGTCCAGGTCGACCGCTACGTAGTTTTCGGTGTCCAGGTCGACAGCTTCGTAGTTGTCGGTGTCCAGGTCGACCGCTGCATAGTTGTCGACGTCCAGGTCGACCGCTACGTAGTTTTCGGTGTCCTGGTCGACAGCTTCGTAGTTGTCGGTGTCCAGGTCGACCGCTGCGTAGTTGTCGACGTCCAGGTCGACCACTACATGGTTTTCGGTGTCCAGGTCGACCGCTGCGTAGTTGTCGACGTCCAGGTCGACCGCTGCGTCGTTTTCGGTGTCCAGGTCGACAGCTTCGTAGTTGTTGGTGTCCAGGTCGACCGCTGCGTAGTTTTCGGTGTCCAGGTCGACAGCTTCGTAGTTGTCGGTGTCCAGGTCGACCGCTGCGTAGTTGTCGACGTCCAGGTCGACCGCTACGTAGTTTTCGGTATCCGGGTCGACAGCTTCGTAGTTGTCGGTGTCCAGGTCGACCGCTGCGTAGTTGTCGACGTCCAGGTCGACCACTACGTAGTTTTCGGTGTCCAGGTAGACCGCTGCGTAGTTGTCGACGTCCAGGTCGACCGCTGCGTAGTTTTTGGTGTCCAGGTCGACAGCTTCGTAGTTGTTGGTGTCCAGGTCGACCGCTGCGAAGTTGTCGACGTCCAGGTCGACCGCTACGTAGTTTTCGGTGTCCAGGTCAACAGCTTTGTAGTTGTCGGTGTCCAGGTCGACCGCGGCGTAGTTGTCGACGTCCAGGTCGACCGCTACGTAGTTTTCGGTGTCCAGGTCGACAGCTTCGTAGTTGTCGGTGTCCAGGTCGACCGCTGCGTAGTTGTCGACGTCCAGGTCGACCGCTGCGTAGTTTTCGGTGTCCAGGTCGACAGCTTCGTAGTTGTTGGTGTCCAGGTCGACCGCTGCGTAGTTTTCGGTGTCCAGGTCGACAGCTTCGTAGTTGTCGGTGTCCAGGTCGACCGCTGCGTAGTTGTCGACGTCCAGGTCGACCGCTACGTAGTTTTCGGTATCCGGGTCGACAGCTTCGTAGTTGTCGGTGTCCAGGTCGACCGCTGCGTAGTTGTCGGAGTCCAGGTCGACCACTACGTAGTTTTCGGTGTCCAGGTAGACCGCTGCGTAGTTGTCGACGTCCAGGTCGACCGCTGCGTAGTTTTCGGTGTCCAGGTCGACAGCTTCGTAGTTGTTGGTGTCCAGGTCGACCGCTGCGTTGTTGTCGACGTCCAGGTCGACCGCTACGTAGTTTTCGGTGTCCAGGTCAACAGCTTTGTAGTTGTCGGTGTCCAGGTCAATCGCGGCGTAGTTGTCGACGTCCAGGTCAACCGCTACGTAGTTTTCGGTGTCCAGGTCGACAGCTTCGTAGTTGTCGGTGTCCAGGTCGACCGCTGCGTAGTTGTCGACGTCCAGGTCGACCGCTACGTAGTTTTCGGTGTCCATGTCGACAGCTTCGTAGTTCTCGGTGTCCAGGTCGACCGCTGCATGGTTGTCGACATCCAGGTCGACCGCTACGTAGTTTTCGGTGTCCAGGTCGACAGCTTCGTAGTTGTCGGTGTCCAGGTCGACCGCTGCGTAGTTGTCGACGTTCAGGTCGACCACTACGTGGTTTTCGGTGTCCAGGTCGACCGCTGCGTAGTTGTCGACGTCCAGGTCGACCGCTACGTAGTTTTCGGTGTCCAGGTCGACAGCTTCGTAGTTGTCGGTGTCCAGGTCGACCGCCCCGTAGTTTTTGGTGTCCAGGTCGACAGCTTCGTAGTTTTCGGTGTCCAGGTCGACAGCTTCGTAGTTGTCGGTGTCCAGGTCGCCCGCTGCGTAGTTGTCGACGTCCAGGTCGACTGCTACGTAGTTTTCGGTATCCAGGTCGACAGCTTCGTAGTTGTCGGTGTCCAGGTCGACCGCTGCGTAGTTTTCGGTGTCCAGGTCGACAGCTTCGTAGTTGTTGGTGTCCAGGTCGACCGCTGCGTAGTTTTCGGTGTCCAGGTCGACAACTTCGTAGTTGTCGGTGTCCAGGTCGACCGCTGCGTAGTTGTCGACGTCCAGGTCGACCGCTACGTAGTTTTCGGTATCCGGGTCGACAGCTTCGTAGTTGTCGGTGTCCAGGTCGACCGCTGCGTAGTTGTCGACGTCCAGGTCGACCACTACGTAGTTTTCGGTGTCCAGGTAGACCGCTGCGTAGTTGTCGACGTCCAGGTCGACCGCTGCGTAGTTTTCGGTGTCCAGGTCGACAGCTTCGTAGCTGTTGGTGTCCAGGTCGACCGCTGCGTTGTTGTCGACGTCCAGGTCGACCGCTACGTAGTTTTCGGTGTCCAGGTCGACAGCTTCGTAGTTGTTGGTGTCCAGGTCGACCGCTGCGTAGTTTTCGGTGTCCAGGTCGACAGCTTCGTCGTTGTCGGTGTCCAGGTCGACCGCTGCGTAGTTGTCGACGTCCAGGTCGACCGCTACGTAGTTTTCGGTATCCGGGTCGACAGCTTCGTAGTTGTCGGTGTCCAGGTCGACCGCTGCGTAGTTGTCGACGTCCAGGTCGACCACGACGTAGTTTTCGGTGTCCAGGTAGACCGCTGCGTAGTTGTCGACGTCCAGGTCGACCGCTGCGTAGTTTTCGGTGTCCAGGTCGACAGCTTCGTAGTTGTTGGTGTCCAGGTCGACCGCTGCGTTGTTGTCGACGTCCAGGTCGACCGCTACGTAGTTTTCGGTGTCCAGGTCAACAGCTTTGTAGTTGTCGGTGTCCAGGTCAATCGCGGCGTAGTTGTCGACGTCCAGGTCGACCGCTACGTAGTTTTCGGTGTCCAGGTCGACAGCTTCGTAGTTGTCGGTGTCCAGGTCGACCGCTGCGTAGTTGTCGACGTCCAGGTCGACCGCTACGTAGTTTTCGGTGTCCAGGTCGACAGCTTCGTAGTTGTCGGTGTCCAGGTCGACCGCTGCATGGTTGTCGACATCCAGGTCGACCGCTACGTAGTTTTCGGTGTCCAGGTCGACAGCTTCGTAGTTGTCGGTGTCCAGGTCGACAGCTTCGTAGTTTTCGGTGTCCAGGTCGACAACTTCGTAGTTGTCGGTGTCCAGGTCGCCCGCTGCGTAGTTGTCGACGTCCAGGTCGACTGCTACGTAGTTTTCGGTATCCAGGTCGACAGCTTCGTAGTTGTCGGTGTCCAGGTCGACCGCTGCGTAGTTTTCGGTGTCCAGGTCGACAGCTTCGTAGTTGTTGGTGTCCAGGTCGACCGCTGCGTAGTTTTCGGTGTCCAGGTCGAAGGCTTCGTAGTTGTCGGTGTCCAGGTCGACCGCTGCGTAGTTGTCGACGTCCAGGTCGACCGCTACGTAGTTTTCGGTATCCGGGTCGACAGCTTCGTAGTTGTCGGTGTCCAGGTCGACCGCTGCGTAGTTGTCGACGTCCAGGTCGACCACTACGTAGTTTTCGGTGTCCAGGTAGACCGCTGCGTAGTTGTCGACGTCCAGGTCGACCGCTGCGTAGTTTTCGGTGTCCAGGTCTACAGCTTCGTAGCTGTTGGTGTCCAGGTCGACCGCTGCGTTGTTGTCGACGTCCAGGTCGACCGCTGCGTAGTTTTCGGTGTCCAGGTCGACAGCTTCGTCGTTGTCGGTGTCCAGGTCGACCGCTGCGTAGTTGTCGACGTCCAGGTCGACCGCTACGTAGTTTTCGGTATCCGGGTCGACAGCTTCGTAGTTGTCGGTGTCCAGGTCGACCGCTGCGTAGTTGTCGACGTCCAGGTCGACCACGACGTAGTTTTCGGTGTCCAGGTAGACCGCTGCGTAGTTGTCGACGTCCAGGTCGACCGCTGCGTAGTTTTCGGTGTCCAGGTCGACAGCTTCGTAGTTGTTGGTGTCCAGGTCGACCGCTGCGTTGTTGTCGACGTCCAGGTCGACCGCTACGTAGTTTTCGGTGTCCAGGTCAACAGCTTTGTAGTTGTCGGTGTCCAGGTCAATCGCGGCGTAGTTGTCGACGTCCAGGTCGACCGCTACGTAGTTTTCGGTGTCCAGGTCGACAGCTTCGTAGTTGTCGGTGTCCAGGTCGACCGCTGCGTAGTTGTCGACGTCCAGGTCGACCGCTACGTAGTTTTCGGTGTCCAGGTCGACAGCTTCGTAGGTGTCGGTGTCCAGGTCGACCGCTGCATGGTTGTCGACATCCAGGTCGACCGCTACGTAGTTTTCGGTGTCCAGGTCGACAGCTTCGTAGTTGTCGGTGTCCAGGTCGACCGCTGCGTAGTTGTCGACGTCCAGGTCGACCGCTACGTAGTTTTCGGTGTCCAGGTCGACAGCTTCGTAGTTGTCGGTGTCCAGGTCGACCGCCCCGTAGTTTTTGGTGTCCAGGTCGACAGCTTCGTAGTTTTCGGTGTCCAGGTCGACAGCTTCGTAGTTGTCGGTGTCCAGGTCGACCGCTGCGTAGTTGTCGACGTCCAGGTCGACTGCTACGTAGTTTTCGGTATCCAGGTCGACAGCTTCGTAGTTGTCGGTGTCCAGGTCGACCGCTGCGTAGTTGTCGACGTCCAGGTCGTCCACTACGTAGTTTTCGGTGTCCAGGTCGACCGCTGCGTAGTTGTCGACGTCCAGGTCAACCGCTGCGTAGTTTTCGGTGTCCAGGTCGACAGCTTCGTAGTTGTCGGTGTCCAGGTCGACCGCTGCGTAGTTGTCGACGTCCAGGTCGACCGCTACGTAGTTTTTGATGTCCAGGTCGACAGCTTCGTAGTTGTCGGTGTCCAGGTCGACGCCCCGTAGTTTTTGGTGTCCAGGTCGACCGCTACGTAGTTGTCGGTGTCCAGGTCGACCGCTGCGTAGTTGTCGACGTCCAGGTCGACCGCTACGTAGTTTTCGGTGTCCAAGTCAACAGCTTCGTAGTTGTCGGTGTCCAGGTCGACCGCGGCGTAGTTGTCGACGTCCAGGTCGACCGCTACGTAGTTTTCGGTGTCCATGTTGACAGCTTCGTAGTTTTCGGTGTCCTGGTCGACAGCTTCGTAGTTGTCGGTGTCCAGGTTGACCGCTGCGTAGCTGTCGACGTCCGGGTCGACCGCTACGTAGTTTTCGGTGTCCAGGTCGACAGCTTCGTAGTTGTCGGTGTCCAGGTCGACCGCTGCGTAGTTGTCGACGTCCAGGTCGACCGCTACGTAGTTTCCGGTGTCCAGGTCGACAGCTTCGTAGTTTTCGGTGTCCAGGTCGACCGCCCCGTAGTTGTTGGTGTCCAGGTCGACAGCTTCGTAGTTTTCGGTGTCCAGGTCGACAGCTTCGTAGTTGTCGGTGTCCAGGTCGACCGCTGCGTAGTTGTCGACGTCCAGGTCGACTGCTACGTAGTTTTCGGTATCCAGGTCGACAGCTTCGTAGTTGTCGGTGTCCAGGTCGACCGCTGCGTAGTTGTCGACGTCCAGGTCGTCCACTACGTAGTTTTCGGTGTCCAGGTCGACCGCTGCGTAGTTGTCGACGTCCAGGTCAACCGCTGCGTAGTTTTCGGTGTCCAGGTCGACAGCTTCGTAGTTGTCGGTGTCCGAGTCGACCGCTGCGTAGTTGTCGACGTCCAGGTCGACCGCTACGTAGTTTTTGATGTCCAGGTCGACAGCTTCGTAGTTGTCGGTGTCCAGGTCGACGCCCCGTAGTTTTTGGTGTCCAGGTCGACCGCTACGTAGTTGTCGGTGTCCAGGTCGACCGCTGCGTAGTTGTCGACGTCCAGGTCGACCGCTACGTAGTTTTCGGTGTCCAAGTCAACAGCTTCGTAGTTGTCGGTGTCCAGGTCGACCGCGGCGTAGTTGTCGACGTCCAGGTCGACCGCTACGTAGTTTTCGGTGTCCATGTTGACAGCTTCGTAGTTTTCGGTGTCCAGGTCGACAGCTTCGTAGTTGTCGGTGTCCAGGTTGACCGCTGCGTAGCTGTCGACGTCCGGGTCGACCGCTACGTAGTTTTCGGTGTCCAGGTCGACAGCTTCGTAGTTGTCGGTGTCCAGGTCGACCGCTGCGTAGTTGTCGACGTCCAGGTCGACCGCTACGTAGTTTCCGGTGTCCAGGTCGACAGCTTCGTAGTTGTCGGTGTCCAGGTCGACCGCTGCGTAGTTGTCGACGTCCAGGTCGACCGCTACGTAGTTTTCGGTGTCCATGTCGACAGCTTCGTAGTTGTCGGTGTCCAGGTCGACCGCTGCATGGTTGTCAACATCCAGGTCGACCGCTACGTAGTTTTCGGTGTCCAGGTCGACAGCTTCGTAGTTGTCGGTGTCCAGGTCGACCGCTGCGTAGTTGTCGACGTCCAGGTCGACCACTACGTGGTTTTCGGTGTCCAGGTCGACCGCTGCGTAGTTGTCGACGTCCAGGTCGACCGCTACGTAGTTTTCGGTGTCCAGGTCGACAGCTTCGTAGTTGTCGGTGTCCACGTCGACCGCCCCGTAGTTTTCGGTGTCCAGGTCGACAGCTTCGTAGTTGTTGGTGTCCAGGTCGACCGCTGCGTTGTTGTCGACGTCCAGGTCGACCGCTACGTAGTTTTCGGTGTCCAGGTCAACAGCTTTGTAGTTGTCGGTGTCCAGGTCAATCGCGGCGTAGTTGTCGACGTCCAGGTCGACCGCTACGTAGTTTTCGGTGTCCAGGTCGACAGCTTCGTAGTTGTCGGTGTCCAGGTCGACCGCTGCGTAGTTGTCGACGTCCAGGTCGACCGCTACGTAGTTTTCGGTGTCCAGGTCGACAGCTTCGTAGTTGTCGGTGTCCAGGTCGACCGCTGCATGGTTGTCGACATCCAGGTCGACCGCTACGTAGTTTTCGGTGTCCAGGTCGACAGCTTCGTAGTTGTCGGTGTCCAGGTCGACCGCTGCGTAGTTGTCGACGTCCAGGTCGACCACTACGTGGTTTTCGGTGTCCAGGTCGACCGCTGCGTAGTTGTCGACGTCCAGGTCGACCGCTACGTAGTTTTCGGTGTCCAGGTCGACAGCTTCGTAGTTGTCGGTGTCCAGGTCGACCGCCCCGTAGTTTTTGGTGTCCAGGTCGACAGCTTCGTAGTTTTCGGTGTCCAGGTCGACAGCTTCGTAGTTGTCGGTGTCCAGGTCGACCGCTGCGTAGTTGTCGACGTCCAGTACGACTGCTACGTAGTTTTCGGTATCCAGGTCGACAGCTTCGTAGTTGTCGGTGTCCAGGTCGACCGCTGCGTAGTTTTCGGTGTCCAGGTCGACAGCTTCGTAGTTGTTGGTGTCCAGGTCGACCGCTGCGTAGTTTTCGGTGTCCAGGTCGACGGCTTCGTAGTTGTCGGTGTCCAGGTCGACCGCTGCGTAGTTGTCGACGTCCAGGTCGACCGCTACGTAGTTTTCGGTATCCGGGTCGACAGCTTCGTAGTTGTCGGTGTCCAGGTCGACCGCTGCGTAGTTGTCGACGTCCAGGTCGACCACTACGTAGTTTTCGGTGTCCAGGTAGACCGCTGCGTAGTTGTCGATGTCCAGGTCGACCGCTGCGTAGTTTTCGGTGTCCAGGTCGACAGCTTCGTAGTTGTTGGTGTCCAGGTCGACCGCTGCGTTGTTGTCGACGTCCAGGTCGACCGCTACGTAGTTTTCGGTGTCCAGGTCGACAGCTTCGTAGTTGTTGGTGTCCAGGTCGACCGCTGCGTAGTTTTCGGTGTCCAGGTCGACAGCTTCGTAGTTGTCGGTGTCCAGGTCGACCGCTGCGTAGTTGTCGACGTCCAGGTCGACCGCTACGTAGTTTTCGGTATCCGGGTCGACAGCTTCGTAGTTGTCGGTGTCCAGGTCGACCGCTGCGTAGTTGTCGACGTCCAGGTCGACCACTACGTAGTTTTCGGTGTCCAGGTAGACCGCTGCGTAGTTGTCGACGTCCAGGTCGACCGCTGCGTAGTTTTCGGTGTCCAGGTCGACAGCTTCGTAGTTGTTGGTGTCCAGGTCGACCGCTGCGTTGTTGTCGACGTCCAGGTCGACCGCTACGTAGTTTTCGGTGTCCAGGTCAACAGCTTTGTAGTTATCGGTGTCCAGGTCAATCGCGGCGTAGTTGTCGACGTCCAGGTCGACCGCTACGTAGTTTTCGGTGTCCAGGTCGACAGCTTCGTAGTTGTCGGTGTCCAGGTCGACCGCTGCGTAGTTGTCGACGTCCAGGTCGACCGCTACGTAGTTTTCGGTGTCCAGGTCGACAGCTTCGTAGTTGTCGGTGTCCAGGTCGACCGCTGCATGGTTGTCGACATCCAGGTCGACCGCTACGTAGTTTTCGGTGTCCAGGTCGACAGCTTCGTAGTTGTCGGTGTCCAGGTCGACCGCTGCGTAGTTGTCGACGTCCAGGTCGACCACTACGTGGTTTTCGGTGTCCAGGTCGACCGCTGCGTAGTTGTCGACGTCCAGGTCGACCGCTACGTAGTTTTCGGTGTCCAGGTCGACAGCTTCGTAGTTGTCGGTGTCCAGGTCGACCGCCCCGTAGTTTTTGGTGTCCATGTCGACAGCTTCGTAGTTTTCGGTGTCCAGGTCGACAGCTTCGTAGTTGTCGGTGTCCAGGTCGACCGCTGCGTAGTTGTCGACGTCCAGGTCGACTGCTACGTAGTTTTCGGTATCCAGGTCGACAGCTTCGTAGTTGTCAGTGTCCAGGTCGACCGCTGCGTAGTTGTCGACGTCCAGGTCGTCCACTACGTAGTTTTCGGTGTCCAGGTCGACCGCTGCGTAGTTGTCGACGTCCAGGTCAACCGCTGCGTAGTTTTCGGTGTCCAGGTCGACAGCTTCGTAGTTGTCGGTGTCCAGGTCGACCGCTGCGTAGTTGTCGACGTCCAGGTCGACCGCTACGTAGTTTTTGATGTCCAGGTCGACAGCTTCGTAGTTGTCGGTGTCCAGGTCGACGCCCCGTAGTTTTTGGTGTCCAGGTCGACCGCTACGTAGTTGTCGGTGTCCAGGTCGACCGCTGCGTAGTTGTCGACGTCCAGGTCGACCGCTACGTAGTTTTCGGTGTCCAAGTCAACAGCTTCGTAGTTGTCGGTGTCCAGGTCGACCGCGGCGTAGTTGTCGACGTCCAGGTCGACCGCTACGTAGTTTTCGGTGTCCATGTTGACAGCATCGTAGTTTTCGGTGTCCAGGTCGACAGCTTCGTAGTTGTCGGTGTCCAGGTTGACCGCTGCGTAGCTGTCGACGTCCGGGTCGACCGCTACGTAGTTTTCGGTGTCCAGGTCGACAGCTTCGTAGTTGTCGGTGTCCAGGTCGACCGCTGCGTAGTTGTCGACGTCCAGGTCGATCGCTACGTAGTTTCCGGTGTCCAGGTCGACAGCTTCGTAGTTGTCGGTGTCCAGGTCGACCGCTGCGTAGTTGTCGACGTCCAGGTCGACCGCTACGTAGTTTTCGATATCCAGGTCGACGGCTTCGTAGTTGTCGGTGTCCAGGTCGACGCCCCGTAGTTTTTGGTGTCTAGGTCGACAGCTTCGTAGTTGTCGGTGTCCAGGTCGACCGCTGCGTAGTTGTCGACGTCCAGGTCGACCGCTACGTAGTTTTCGGTGTCCAGGTCGACAGCTTCGTAGTTGTCGGTGTTCAGGTCAACCGCTGCGTAGTTGTCGACGTCCTGGTCGACCGCTACGTAGTTTCCGGTGTCCAGGTCGACAGCTTCGTAGTTGTCGGTGTCCAGGTCGACCGCTGCGTAGTTGTCTACGTCCAGGTCGACCGCTACGTAGTTTTCGATGTCCAGGTTGACAGCTGCGTAGTTGTCGACGTCCAGGTCGACCGCTACGTAGTTCTCGGTGACCAAGTCAACAGCTTCGTAGTTGTCGGTGTCCAGGTCGACTGCGGCGTAGTTGTCGACGTCCAGGTCGACCGCTACGTAGTTTTCGGTGTCCATGTTGACAGCTTCGTAGTTTTCGGTGTCCAGGTCGACAGCTTCGTAGTTGTCGGTGTCCAGGTCGACCGCTGCGTAGTTGTCGACGTCCAGGTCGACCGCTACGTAGTTTTCGGTGTCCAAGTCAACAGCTTCGTAGTTGTCGGTGTCCAGGTCGATTGCTGCGTAGTTGTCGGCGTCCAGGTCGACAGCTTCGTAGTTTTTGGTGTCCAGGTCGATAGCTTCGTGATTTTCGGTGTCCAGGTCGACCGCTGCGTATTTGTCGGCGTCTAGGTCGACCGCTACGTAGTTTTGATATTATCAACTTCACATCAGTTCAACATAAACTTGATAACATAACGGTGATTGTCACCGTCACAAAATCACCGTGACAATCACCGTGGAATCACGTTGGAATCACCTTGAAATCACCACGATCTCGGTGATTTTGTGGGCACTTTGTCACCGTAAAAAATCATCGTGATTCAGTGGTTTTTCAGGGTGAAAACATCGTCACCCAATCCGCTAGGGTGTGAAGGAATTGCATAAAAATCTAAGGAAATTCCGAAGATTTGAAGATTACATAAACATCTGAGGAAATTTTGAAGATTTGAAAAAATTCCATAAAAACCTGCGGAAATTTTGAAGACACGAAGAAATTACACAAAAACCTGAGAAATTTCTAAAGATTCGAAAAAAAAACATAAAAATCTGAGGAAATTCTCAAGATTTAAAGAAAATACATAAAAATCTGAAGAATCTTTGAAGATTTAAAGAAATTACATAAAAATCTGGGGAAATTTTGGAGATTTGAAGACATTGCATATAAATCTGAGGAAATTTTGAAGATTTTAAGATATTACTTACAAATCTGAATAAATTTTGGAGATTCGAAGAAATTGCATAAAACTCTGAGGTAATTTTGAAGATTTGAGAAATTACATAAAAATCTGCGGAAATTTCGAAGATTTGAAGAAATTACATAAACATCTGAGGAAATTTTGACGATGTGAAGGAATTGCATAAAAATCTGAGGAAATTCCGGGTTTGAAGATTACATGAACATCTGAGAAAAATTTGAAGATTTGAAGAAATTCCATAAAAATCTGCGGAAATTTGGAAGGCTTGAAGAAATTACATAAAAATCTGAGGAATTTCTGAAGGTTCGGAAAAAAAACATAAAAATCTGAGGAAATTCTAAAGATTTTAAGAAAATACATAAAAATCTGAAGAAAATTTGAAGATTTGGAGAAATTACATAAAAATCTGGGGAAATTTTGAAGATTTAAAGACTGCATACAAATGTGAGGAAATTTTAAAGATTTCAAGAAATTACATAAAAATCTGGGGAAATTTTGAAGATATGAAGAAATTGCATAAAAATCAGAGGAAATTTTGAAGATTTGAAGATTACATGAATATCTGAGAAAATTTTGAAAAAATTCTATAAAAATCTGCGGAAATTTTGAAAGCTCGAAGAAATTACATGAAAATCTAAGGAAATTCTGAAAATTTCAAGAAATTACATAAAATCTGAGAAAATATTGAAGATTTGAAGAAATTACTTAAAAATCTGTAGAAGTTTTAAAGATTTTTGGAGAAATCACATAAACATCTGAGCAAATTCTGAACACTTTTCGAAATTGCATAGAAATCTGAAGATATTTTGAATATTTGAAGAAATTACATAAAAATCTGAGGATATTTGGAAGATTTAAATAAATTACATAAAAATCTGAGGAATCATTGAAGATTTGAAGAAATTACATAAAAATTTAAGGAAATTCTGGAGATTCTCATTTTTTTTACACGTATTTTTCCTTATCTTATAAACACACTTTTTTGGGCGATACATTTTTTTTCTACTTCTTCTACAAGTCGTACAAGAACATCACCAACGATTCCCGGATTGTAACAAAAAAAACCTTGAAATGGTCATCAGTTTATTCTATAACAACTTTTACACTTCGAATGAGCAATAAATTTTCAAAAGTAATGTTGAACGAAATTTATATGTAAGATCTAATTTTTCTACCTTCGTGAATATTAAACAGTATTTCTTTTAGAATTGTTATCTTTTCATTAACTTGCTATTTTATTGTAAGAAAAAAGTTCTTTCACAAGGGAGAGCAGTGGCCAAGTGGCTAGATCGCGGGTTTCGTAATCCGCGGGACCCAGGTTCGAACCCCGGCGACACCGCTGAAAAATATTCTAATTTTTTAAGTGTTGTTTATCAGCTGCAATTCCGGTGGATTGGGGACCCCACCTTAAATAATGGAATCCCAAGGACCTCATTGCGATGAGTGGGCGATTAATTGTACGGTTTCGGTGAGACCTGCCGACGCGGTTCTTATCGCTCGGATGGTGATTCACCTAACTGTGCAAGCAACTGGCTTACTGGATCACAATGGAGGAGGTAACTACCTAACCGACCGACGATAGTCGTGCTGGAGCGTACTCGCACTGCTACTTACGGTTTCTTATGTAGTTTACCGTCTGTATCGGTGAAGGTTTTTCTGCAGCTTTCCCTTCACTCTCGGCAGAATTGCGATACAGAATGGAAAAAGTGTAAGATGCGGGCTTTAGCCCCGGCCTTACCAGGAAAGGTAAGGGGTTTAGTATAAAGCAAGGCTGTACACTGGTAATAAACAAAAAATAAGTTTTTTTTTACAAAAAATGGGGATGTAGAACGTGGAACTGCTTGAAGCTTTACGAAACGAAAATTGTTAACTGACCCCTGTCCTCATGAAAAATCACAAATTATAGAATTTTCAAGAAAGATTTCAATATATTCAGTAATAAGTTGTAACATTTTATCGGAAACCGACGAAAAAAAAGTTAAATTTACTGTAAATTTGACTTTAACCTTCAATAGCTTCTGAAGTGGTAAGTTTATCGAAAAATCATAGGAACCTCTTTTGTAGGGGGTTCAATTCCCTACAAGAACATGTATTGCACATTTCGGTACATTTGACCACTGACAAAATCAAAAGGGTGGTTAACGCGATCTATTATAGCGAGTTATTACTAAAGCAAAAACCATAAAATTAATGTGGAAATTTCTCTCTGTAATATTATATTATGTATTATATGCATTCATATACACATAGGGGTCAGAATTCCTCTCGGCTAATCATTAAGACATATTTTGCTCTCGTTGTATTTTTTTGCACGAGTATCCTGGAAGCTTGTCGCGCGCGTAGCGCGCTCGTGAGCTAGTATTGATAAATTATTCTATGATAAGTTATTCTTTTTGAAAAATTATATCATCGACAACTACGCAACGGTCGACCTGGACACCGACAACTACGAAGCTGTCGACCTGGACACCGAAAACTACGTAGCGGTCAACCTGGACGTCGACAACTACGCAGCGGTCGACCTGGACACCGACAACTACGTAGCAGTCGACCTGGACGTCGACAACTACGCCGCGGTCGACCTGGACACCAAAAACTACGAAGCTGTCGACCTAGACGTCGACAACTACGCGGCGGTCGACCTGGACACTAACAACTACGAAGCTGTCGACCTGGACACCGAAAACTACGTAGCGGTCGACCTGGACGTCGACAACTACGCCGCGGTCGACCTGGACACCGACAACTACAAAGCTGTTGACCTGGACACCGGAAACTACGTACCGGTCGACCTGGACGTCGACAACTACGCAGCGGTCGACCTGGACACCAACAACTACGAAGCTGTCGACCTGGACACCGAAAACTACGCAGCGGTCGACCTGGACGTCGACAACTACGCAGCGGTCGACCTGGACACCGAAAACTACGTAGTGGTCGACCTGGACGTCGACAACTACGCAGCGGTCGACCTGGACACCGACAACTACGAAGCTGTCGATCTGGACACCGAAAACTACGTAGCGGTCGACCTGGACGTCGACAACTACGCAGCGGTCGACCTGGACACCGACAACTACGAAGCTGTCGACCTGGACACCGAAAACTACGTAGCGGTCGACCTGGACGTCGACAACTACGCAGCGGTCGACCTGGACACCGACAACTACGAAGCTGTCGACCTGGACACCGAAAACTACGTAGCGGTCGACCTGGACGTCGACAACTACGCCGCGGTCGACCTGGACACCGACAACTACAAAGCTGTTGACCAGGACACCGAAAACTACGTAGCGGTTGACCTGGACGTCGACAACTACGCAGCGGTCGACCTGGACACCAACAACTACGAAGCTGTCGACCTGGACACCGAAAACTACGCAGCGGTCGACCTGGACGTCGACAACTACGCAGCGGTCGACCTGGACACCGAAAACTACGTAGTGGTCGACCTGGACGTCGACAACTACGCAGCGGTCGACCTGGACACCGACAACTACGAAGCTGTCGACCTGGATACCGAAAACTACGTAGCGATCGACCTGGACGTCGACAACTACGCAGCGATCGACCTGGACACCGACAACTACGAAGCTGTCGACCTGGACACCGAAAACTACGTAGCGGTCGACCTGGACGTCGACAACTACGCAGCGGTCGACCTGGACACTGACAACTACGAAGCTGTCGACCTGGACACCGAAAACTACGAAGCTGTCGACCTGGACACCGAAAACTACGTAGCGGTCGACCTGGACGTCGACAACTACGCCGCGGTCGACCTGGACACCGACGACTACGAAGCTTTGACCTGGACACCAAAAATTACGTAGCGGTCGACCTGGACGTCGACAACTATGCAGCGGTCGACCTGGATACCGACAACTACGAAGCTGTCAACCTGGACACCGAAAACTACGAAGCTGTCGACCTGGACACCGAAAACTAGGTAGCGGTCAACCTGGACGTCGACAACTACGCAGCGGTCGACCTGGACACCGACAACTACGTAGCGGTCGACCTGGACACCAAAAACTACGGGGCGTCGACCTGGACACCGACAACTACGAAGCTGTCGACCTGGACACCGAAAACTACGTAGCGGTCGACCTGGACGTCGACAACTACGCAGCGGTCGACCTGGATACCGACAACTACGAAGCTGTCGACCTGGACACCGAAAACTACGAAGCTGTCGACCTGGACACCGAGAATTAGGTAGCGGTCGACCTGGACGTCGACAACTACGCAGCGGTCGACCTGGACACCGAAAACTACGTAGCGGTCGACCTGGACGTCGACAACTACGCAGCGGTCGACCTGGACGTCGACAACTACGCAGCGGTCGACCTGGACACCAACAACTACGAAGCTGTCGACCTGGACACCGAAAACTACGCAGCGGTCGACCTGGACGTCGACAACTACGCAGCGGTCGACCTGGACACCGAAAACTACGTAGTGATCGACCTGGACGTCGACAACTACGCAGCGGTCGACCTGGACACCGACAACTACGAAGCTGTCGACCTGGATACCGAAAACTACGTAGCGGTCGACCTGGACGTCGACAACTACGCAGCGATCGACCTGGACACCGACAACTACGAAGCTGTCGACCTGGACACCGAAAACTACGTAGCGGTCGACCTGGACGTCGACAACTACGCAGCGGTCGACCTGGACACCAAAAACTACGAAGCTGTCGACCTGGACGTCGACAACTACGCGGCGGTCGACCTGGACACTAACAACTACGAAGCTGTCGACCTGGACACCGAAAACTACGTAGCGGTCGACCTGGACGTCGAAAACTACGCCGCGGTCGACCTGGACACCGACAACTACAAAGCTGTTGACCTGGACACCGGAAACTACGTAGCGGTCGACCTGGACGTCGACAACTACGCAGCGGTCGACCTGGACACCAACAACTACGAAGCTGTCGACCTGGACACCGAAAACTACGCAGCGGTCGACCTGGACGTCGACAACTACGCAGCGGTCGACCTGGACACCGAAAACTACGTAGTGGTCGACCTGGACGTCGACAACTACGCAGCGGTCGACCTGGACACCGACAACTACGAAGCTGTCGATCTGGACACCGAAAACTACGTAGCGGTCGACCTGGACGTCGACAACTACGCAGCGGTCGACCTGGACACCGACAACTACGAAGCTGTCGACCTGGACACCGAAAACTACGTAGCGGTCGACCTGGACGTCGACAACTACGCAGCGGTCGACCTGGACACCGACAACTACGAAGCTGTCGACCTGGACACCGAAAACTACGTAGCGGTCGACCTGGACGTCGACAACTACGCCGCGGTCGACCTGGACACCGACAACTACAAAGCTGTTGACCAGGACACCGAAAACTACGTAGCGGTTGACCTGGACGTCGACAACTACGCAGCGGTCGACCTGGACACCAACAACTACGAAGCTGTCGACCTGGACACCGAAAACTACGCAGCGGTCGACCTGGACGTCGACAACTACGCAGCGGTCGACCTGGACACCGAAAACTACGTAGTGGTCGACCTGGACGTCGACAACTACGCAGCGGTCGACCTGGACACCGACAACTACGAAGCTGTCGACCTGGATACCGAAAACTACGTAGCGGTCGACCTGGACGTCGACAACTACGCAGCGATCGACCTGGACACCGACAACTACGAAGCTGTCGACCTGGACACCGAAAACTACGTAGCGGTCGACCTAGACGTCGACAACTACGCAGCGGTCGACCTGGACACCGACAACTACGAAGCTGTCGACCTGGACACCGAAAACTACGAAGCTGTCGACCTGGACACCGAAAACTACGTAGCGGTCGACCTGGACGTCGACAACTACGCCGCGGTCGACCTGAACACCGACGACTACGAAGCTTTGACCTGGACACCAAAAACTACGTAGCGGTCGACCTGGACGTCGACAACTATGCAGCGGTCGACCTGGATACCGACAACTACGAAGCTGTCAACCTGGACACCGAAAACTACGAAGCTGTCGACCTGGACACCGAAAACTAGGTAGCGGTCAACCTGGACGTCGACAACTACGCAGCGGTCGACCTGGACACCGACAACTACGTAGCGGTCGACCTGGACACCAAAAACTACGGGGCGTCGACCTGGACACCGACAACTACGAAGCTGTCGACCTGGACACCGAAAACTACGTAGCGGTCGACCTGGACGTCGACAACTACGCAGCGGTCGACCTGGATACCGACAACTACGAAGCTGTCGACCTGGACACCGAAAACTACGAAGCTGTCGACCTGGACGTCGACAACTACGCAGCGGTCGACCTGGACACCAACAACTACGAAGCTGTCGACCTGGACACCGAAAACTACGCAGCGGTCGACCTGGACGTCGTCAACTACGCAGCGGTCGACCTGGACACCGAAAACTACGTAGTGGTCGACCTGGACGTCGACAACTACGCAGCGGTCGACCTGGACACCGACAACTACGAAGCTGTCGACCTGGATACCGAAAACTACGTAGCGGTCGACCTGGACGTCGACAACTACGCAGCGATCGACCTGGACACCGACAACTACGAAGCTGTCGACCTGGACACCGAAAACTACGTAGCGGTCGACCTGGACGTCGACAACTACGCAGCGGTCGACCTGGACACCAAAAACTACGAAGCTGTCGACCTGGACGTCGACAACTACGCGGCGGTCGACCTGGACACTAACAACTACGAAGCTGTCGACCTGGACACCGAAAACTACGTAGCGGTCAACCTGGACGTCGACAACTACGCCGCGGTCGACCTGGACACCGACAACTACAAAGCTGTTGACCTGGACACCGGAAACTACGTAGCGGTCGACCTGGACGTCGACAACTACGCAGCGGTCGACCTGGACACCAACAACTACGAAGCTGTCGACCTGGACACCGAAAACTACGCAGCGGTCGACCTGGACGTCGACAACTACGCAGCGGTCGACCTGGACACCGAAAACTACGTAGTGGTCGACCTGGACGTCGACAACTACGCAGCGGTCGACCTGGACACCGACAACTACGAAGCTGTCGATCTGGACACCGAAAACTACGTAGCGGTCGACCTGGACGTCGACAACTACGCAGCGGTCGACCTGGACACCGACAACTACGAAGCTGTCGACCTGGACACCGAAAACTACGTAGCGGTCGACCTGGACGTCGACAACTACGCAGCGGTCGACCTGGACACCGACAACTACGAAGCTGTCGACCTGGACACCGAAAACTACGTAGCGGTCGACCTGGACGTCGACAACTACGCCGCGGTCGACCTGGACACCGACAACTACAAAGCTGTTGACCAGGACACCGAAAACTACGTAGCGGTTGACCTGGACGTCGACAACTACGCAGCGGTCGACCTGGACACCAACAACTACGAAGCTGTCGACCTGGACACCGAAAACTACGCAGCGGTCGACCTGGACGTCGACAACTACGCAGCGGTCGACCTGGACACCGAAAACTACGTAGTGGTCGACCTGGACGTCGACAACTACGCAGCGGTCGACCTGGACACCGACAACTACGAAGCTGTCGACCTGGATACCGAAAACTACGTAGCGGTCGACCTGGACGTCGACAACTACGCAGCGATCGACCTGGACACCGACAACTACGAAGCTGTCGACCTGGACACCGAAAACTACGTAGCGGTCGACCTGGACGTCGACAACTACGCAGCGGTCGACCTGGACACCGACAACTACGAAGCTGTCGACCTGGACACCGAAAACTACGAAGCTGTCGACCTGGACACCGAAAACTACGTAGCGGTCGACCTGGACGTCGACAACTACGCCGCGGTCGACCTGGACACCGACGACTACGAAGCTTTGACCTGGACACCAAAAACTACGTAGCGGTCGACCTGGACGTCGACAACTATGCAGCGGTCGACCTGGATACCGACAACTACGAAGCTGTCAACCTGGACACCGAAAACTACGAAGCTGTCGACCCGGACACCGAAAACTAGGTAGCGGTCAACCTGGACGTCGACAACTACGCAGCGGTCGACCTGGACACCGACAACTACGTAGCGGTCGACCTGGACACCAAAAACTACGGGGCGTCGACCTGGACACCGACAACTACGAAGCTGTCGACCTGGACACCGAAAACTACGTAGCGGTCGACCTGGACGTCGACAACTACGCAGCGGTCGACCTGGATACCGACAACTACGAAGCTGTCGACCTGGACACCGAAAACTACGAAGCTGTCGACCTGGACACCGAGAATTAGGTAGCGGTCGACCTGGACGTCGACAACTACGCAGCGGTCGACCTGGACACCGAAAACTACGTAGCGGTCGACCTGGACGTCGACAACTACGCAGCGGTCGACCTGGACGTCGACAACTACGCAGCGGTCGACCTGGACACCAACAACTACGAAGCTGTCGACCTGGACACCGAAAACTACGCAGCGGTCGACCTGGACGTCGACAACTACGCAGCGGTCGACCTGGACACCGAAAACTACGTAGTGGTCGACCTGGACGTCGACAACTACGCAGCGGTCGACCTGGACACCGACAACTACGAAGCTGTCGACCTGGATACCGAAAACTACGTAGCGGTCGACCTGGACGTCGACAACTACGCAGCGATCGACCTGGACACCGACAACTACGAAGCTGTCGACCTGGACACCGAAAACTACGTAGCGGTCGACCTGGACGTCGACAACTACGCAGCGGTCGACCTAGACACCGACAACTACGAAGCTGTCGACCTGGACACCGAAAACTACGAAGCTGTCGACCTGGACACCGAAAACTACGTAGCGGTCGACCTGGACGTCGACAACTACGCCGCGGTCGACCTGGACACCGACGACTACGAAGCTTTGACCTGGACACCAAAAACTACGTAGCGGTCGACCTGGACGTCGACAACTATGCAGCGGTCGACCTGGATACCGACAACTACGAAGCTGTCAACCTGGACACCGAAAACTACGAAGCTGTCGACCTGGACACCGAAAACTAGGTAGCGGTCAACCTGGACGTCGACAACTACGCAGCGGTCGACCTGGACACCGACAACTACGTAGCGGTCGACCTGGACACCAAAAACTACGGGGCGTCGACCTGGACACCGACAACTACGAAGCTGTCGACCTGGACACCGAAAACTACGTAGCGGTCGACCTGGACGTCGACAACTACGCAGCGGTCGACCTGGTTACCGACAACTACGAAGCTGTCGACCTGGACACCGAAAACTACGAAGCTGTCGACCTGGACACCGAGAATTAGGTAGCGGTCGACCTGGACGTCGACAACTACGCAGCGGTCGACCTGGACACCGAAAACTACGTAGCGGTCGACCTGGACGTCGGCAACTACGCAGCGGTCGACCTGGACGTCGACAACTACGCAGCGGTCGACCTGGATACCGACAACTACGAAGCTGTCGACCTGGACACCGAAAACTACGAAGCTGTCGACCTGGACACCGAGAACTAGGTAGCGGTCGACCTGGACGTCGACAACTACGCAGCGGTCGACCTGGACACCGAAAACTACGTAGCGGTCGACCTGGACGTCGACAACTACGCAGCGGTCGACCTGGACACCGAAAACTACGTAGCGGTCGACCTGGACGTCGACAACTACGCAGCGGTCGACCTGGACACCGACAACTACGAAGCTGTTGACCTGGACACCGAAAACTACGTAGCGGTCGACCTGGACGTCGACAACTACGCAGCGGTCGACCTGGACACCGACAACTACGAAGCTGTCGACCTGGACACCGAAAACTACGTAGCGGTCGACCTGGACGTCGACAACTACGCAGCGGTCGACCTCGACACCGACAACTACGAAGCTGTCGACCTGGACACCGAAAACTTCGTAGCGGTCGACCTGGACGTCGACAACTACGCCGCGGTCGACCTGGACACCGACAACTACGAAGCTTTCGACCTGGACACCGAAAACTACGTAGCGGTCGACCTGGACGTCGACAACTACGCAGCGGTCGACCCGGACACCGACAACTACGAAGCTGTTGACCTGGACACCGAAAACTACGAAGCGGTCGACCTGGACGTCGACAACTACGCAGCGGTCGACCTGGACACCGACAACTACGTAGCGGTCGACCTGGACACCATAAGCTACGGGGCGTCGACCTGGACACCGACAACTACGAAGCTGTCGACCTGGACACCGAAAACTAAGTAGCGGTCGACCTGGACGTCGACAACTACGCAGCGGTCGACCTGGATACCGACAACTACGAAGCTGTCGACCTAGACACCGAAATTACGTGGCGGTCGACCTGGACGCCGACATCTACGAAGATCTCAACCTGGACTCCGAAAAATACACAGCGGTCAACCTGGACATCTCAGAAAGCGAGAAGTTAATTACTTGGTGTTTCATTATTTTTGATCAATTGACGATTATTCGGGTAATTGAGAATATTTTCAAACCAATTACCCATTTTTCTGAAAAATTGACATTATTTTTCGATCAATCGACGATTATTTGGGTAATTGAGAATATTTTCAAACGAATTAATAATTTTTCTGAAAATTCATATTATTTTTTGACCAATTAGCGATTATTCAGATAATTGAGAATATTTTCAAACCAATTACCCATTTCCTGATTAATTGATATTTTCATTTTACCAATTGCCGATTATTCGGATAATTGGAAATATTTTCAAACCAATTACACATTTTCTGATTAATTGATATTATTTTTTGACCAATTACCGATTACTGAGATAATTGGGAATTTATTTTTTCCCATTAATCATTGGCGAATAATTGATATTATTTTTCGACCAATTATCGATTATTTGGATAATTGAAATTTTTTTTTTCCCATTAACCATTTTCGGGTAATTGAAAATTCGGATTTTAAAATTATCAATTTTCAAAAAATTGATAATATTTACCGAAAATGCGCTTGAAAATATCATTACTGCCGATCTCTGAATGCAATTAAACACGCTACGCCATTTTTATTTGAGACCACGGTTTCTCCTAGGTAGATTCCGTCTCTGGCCTCCAAACGAGGAATATAACCCTCTTTTACCTCCGGGTTCTTGACCCTGACATAATACACTGTCCGAGACCTTTCCGGCAATATTACCGTCTTGTGATTTTTAAAAGGGAGCGATTTATCTTTCCACCTGACCATTTCGTCATTCCAATCTATTATTGCACGATTACGACCATGAAACTCCGAACCAAGTATAGCGTCCTGTTCGATAGGGAATTCGTTCTCTACCACATGAAATTCTGACTCTGTCCCTTCAATAATGATATTAGTCGATCCTTTTGTAAAAACTGGCTGGTCTGAGATTCTCTTTAATTTTAGTACGTCATTTTCGTCTATAGGGACATCTTCATTTAATGCTTTCTCTTTTACTAAATTTGGATCCGACCCTGAATCCACAAGAAACTCGGATTTCTTAATCAATTGGGGAGAGCTGATTTCAACCGTGGGGACGAACGAGTGATTTCCTAGTCTGGTGTTGACGGTGCGGACTCTTCGTTCGCGGTTTGCACCGTTCGTACCGGGCGCTCGGTCGTTTTCTCTACTCGGTTCGCGCCCGTGTTTCCCGAGCGAGTTTTTTCGTTTCCCGACTTGCGTTTTTCGTCGTTCTGTTTTTTCCAACAACAAGTCAAAGTATGTCCGGGTTTGTTACAGTATTCGTATGAGATCGACTGTTTTTCCGTACCCTTCGAGCTATCGCTTGATTGTTTGGATTTTTCATTTTCAGAACGAGGTTTGTTTTGCGAAATATTTTGCGGTCGTTTGTCCGGAAACTTTTTCCAACAATCCCGGAGTTATGACCCTTTTTATTGCAGTTACCGCAGGATTTTGAATCGCGTGTGGATACTGTTTTTACGTTAATATCCGATCCACCCTTAGCCTCGGATCGCGTTTCCTTGAAATTCACCCGATCCCGTTCAATATCCTTTTCGATTTTAAATGCGTTTGCAAACGCCAAAGCGAGAGTGGAACACCCCTCTAATTTAAGTCGGACTTGAAAATCAGGAGGTAAACCGGCTATGAAACAGTCGAGAGTTTCCGCCTCAAGGTCTGCTGCCCTTACGCGAGAAATCGCTCCAGATCCCGTCGACTCCTCCTCGTTTATAGCTGTATGGAGGTCCTTTACACGACTTATATAATCGATTACATGTTCGGTTTTCTGTTTTGAGATATTTCCTTATTCACCGCGATATTGATTAGGTGTTTTCGAAACTCCGAATACTTCGTTCAAACGGTCCGTAAGTGCTTTAACGGTTAAAAAGGTATCATCCTCGATCGCGGTATATGCTCGGTCCTTTAATTTATTGCGGAGAAGCCGCGTAAATGTTGCTTTTAAGTGAGCAGGAAACATGTCTCGTGCTCTTTTACTTGCTCGCACAAATTTTAAGACCGACACATTGTCCCCGTTAAACATCGGTATTCCCTCTAGAACATCCCTAAAAGATAATTGCGTGACTCGGGCTGCATAGTTACTTGCGACTATCGGAGATTGAGGTGGTGTAAGAATATTTGATCGATTCGATTGTTATGGCGACCCAGTCAGATCAATTTGGACATGCAATGCCGCGAGGGTTTTTTTCACGCTTTCAAATTCTTCTGATATTCCTTGGACCGTCGACGGTAATTTGTCTTCGATCGTGTTTCGCGAATTTGCTTCCGCGACCTCTGATTTTTCTTCTTTATTGTGTTGGAGTTTAGTTTGCATTTCAATTCCGCGAATAGTTAATTCTTGTTCGCGTTCTTTCAACCTTTGCCTTTCGTTTTCTAATTGCAAGTGAAAAGCGCGTAATTCCTTTTGAGTTAAAGGTTCATCTGAATCGGACATTTTGGATATTTTCCCTCAAAAATAGCACCGGTTTAAAGGTTTTCCAATGCGGGTTTGATAAAATTGATTTCACAATGGTAAATAAACTTCCGAAGGAAGTGAATAGAAAAATGTGTTGCACGATATCCAGCTAACGCATCCCACCGCTGTCACCAAAAATGTATTCTGTTACGTCGTGGATAGACGTCGCAGAATTTATTTTTGCTTCTTATTTAAACGAGAATGTGCTCGTCAGGGACAGAAGCATAACTGGATATGGCAACGGCACAAAATGATCAAATAATAATAATAATAATAATAAACTCTTACCTTTTGTTGCGTATTTCGGGTATACGTTTTACTTGCGTGGCCCGACCGCTGAGCGTAGCGGGTAGGTGAAGATTTTCTCGGTGCTCCGCGAACCCTGGGATTCTCGATGAATAATGTTGCTGAGGTGCTGGATTTCAGATGCTCCACCGAAGTGGTTGATTCGTGAGAACTTTGGATGAGGAGCGGTGATGCCCGCGTATTTTGGAAAGGTTCCTTTTGATAGGACTTGAGCGCAGCGTTCGCGATGTGTCTTGCTCAGACGAAAATGTCAGCAGGATTCACCACGATCACTGACTCAAAAATAAAGTTCACTGATATTTTAATTGTTGGTTAAATATATTGTTACAGTCACTTTTCTTTCGTTTACACCTGATCGTTACACTCGGAAAGCTCGTAAAATATGTTGTTAATTCGCCTTCATTTAGTTGAAATCATAATTTTTACGTTCTCGATTTGCTCAGATAAATTGTGCAGATAATTCGAGCCGAGGGACACTGTGATCACTAAGAGCAGAGTCAAAGGCCGAGATTCGTACAATAAGAATTTATCGTTCTTTTACGGAACAGTAAGAATGCGATGAGCTTTTGTTTCAAGCGAAAGCACAGAGTCTAAATCGAAAAATGAATCTAATATTCTCTAACACTGGATTCGCTAAGAGAGCAGTGTTGAGAGGAGACCGATCGCGACGATTAATATTTTGAGACTGACTTAATTAAAACTATTGTCCGGGTCTCAGGCCCTTCGGACTTCTTAAAAAGTGCGAGATGTCGGCGCGTGGGGGATGATTCTCTCTCGCGCCTCGACATCTCTTGATATGCACTATCTGCATCCCGTCTGGAGCAAAGTCAGCCAGCGCCGACTCAGCATCTTCACACGGTGCACTTGATCGCTTTTTCGCGAGAAAGAAATAAGTGATATTTTATTTATCGTTTAAAATTTTTTTTCAATAATTTTATATTAAAATGTTGGCGTGAGAAGACGTACCTTGCCGTGGGTCTCACGCTAGAAAAATGCTGATTTCGTCTTGTCACCTCAACATTGTATAAGTGTGCGTGAGAACGCCAATATACGCGCGACTATGTATTAGCCCCGCAGTGTGCATCTCGGGATGCGAGCGCTGTTATCTTATCGGTGCTGACCGAAGCATAGGTATATGGGGCGCTCCCACTCTCATAAGCACATGCATACGTGCGCGCATGCATGGACGTTTGCATAAAAATATGAAAAATAACAAAATCTATTTATTTATCATCCGGAATTGTCATTGAAGTCGACCCAGGACGTAACAATATATATATATTTATATATACCGGGTGTCCCATTTTAATCTTACAGTTGATTTATTTCGAAAATTATTGCTCTGATCAAAAATTGAGTGGGATGAAACTTTTAGGGTTCAGAGGGGGACGTCTAAATTTTTTTTTTGTTTCGGTTCAAAATTTAAAATGGTAGCGTTATGATGGCTGACATGTTTTTTTAAAATGGAAACATGATTTTTTGTTCACCAAAATTTTTTTCAGATTAAATCTAACATCTTTTGTAGTAACATTTTTTTGATACAGCCCATAATAGAGGGTGTCCCATTTTAATCTTACAGCTGAATTATCTTGAAAAATTCTGCTCCGATTAAAAATTGAGTGGGATGAATCTTTTAGGGTTCAGAAGGGGACGTTCAAAAAAAATTTTTGTTTTGGTCCAAAATTTAAAGGGGGGTTAAGATGACCGAAAGGTTTTTCAAACAATGAAAATATGATTTTTTTTCACCAAAAAATGTGTCAAGTCAAAACTAACAACTTTTGTTGGAACATTTTTTTTATTCAGTCCATAAGAGATCACCATTTTTTACTATTTTAGTATTATCTGGGATAACCATGATGGTGGAATGGTGGAATGGTGAAATGGTGGAATCTTCGAACACCTTTAAGAAGATTTCAGAAAACACTCACGACGAGGATTTTGAAGACCTCCTGGGCTTCGTCATTATGCTGCATAACACTAAAATAGTCAAAAATGGTGATCTAGTCTAAAATATCCGGGCTATAAAAAAAATATTCCTACAAAAGATGTTAGATTTGATCTGAAAAATTTTTTGTTAAAAAAAAAAATCATGTTTCCATTAAAAAAAAACATGTCAGCCATCTTAACAGCGCCATTTTGAATTTTGGACCAAAACGAAAAAATTTTTTAAACGTCCTTCTCTGAACCCTAAAAGTTTCATCCCACTCAATTTTTTATCGGAGCAGTATTTTTCAAGATAATTCAGCTGTAAGATTAAGATGGGCCACCCTCTATTATGGGCTGTATCAAAAAAATGTTCCCACAAAAGATGTTAGATTTGATCTGAAAGAAATTTTAGTGAAAAAAAAATCATGTTTTCATTTTTAAAAAACATGTCAGCCATCTTAACGCCGCTATTTCAAATTTTGGACCAGAACAAAAAAAAATTTTAAACGTCCTCCTCTGGACCCTAAAAGTTTCATCCCACTCAATTTTTGATCAGAGCAATATTTTTCGAAATAAATCAACTGTAAGATTTAAATGGGACACCCGGTATATATATATATATTTGTATTTATTTAAAGTATATTTTATTCCTTACATGAATCGACTGAATCGCAGAGTTTTAAATAAATGCTGGAATCGGAAAAGTCCGCTTTTCTCGTACCAGCGCGGATGGTATAAATTTTTATTTTTTAGGCTTCTCGGGGATCGTTACAACGCTCCGAACTTTTTTTTACCGGAAATAGATCGAAACGCGGCGGAAGTCAAGCGGGTATCCTTCGTTCTGGGCTCTTAGTTTTTTGCGTTTTGATTGGAGTACCGATGATAGTTTTATTGCGACGCGAAGGTGCGAAAATTTTCTTCGGATGCGTCGGCTTCCGTACACAATTTTCTTCCAGCGATGCGTTGTCAGGGTTGACAGCAGGAGTCCTGTAATTGGACGGACCACATCTGGTTCGTGTCGAAGAAGCGCTGGGAGCGGGGGTAACCACGACTTGTGCCCCGGAAGTGGCAGCGGGGAAAGGTGAGGCCTCGTTAATTTCTAATTGTTTGAGAATGTTAGCCCGCTCGGCGGCTCTTCTTGCCATTCGCCGTAATTTTGATGGTTTCTTCATCTTCCGGATTCCGGGCATCATCTGCAGAAAGCGGAGAAAAAACGGTTAACGCTCGAATAATGGAAAGAAAAGGTGATAACATATATTTATAATCATTACAATGAAGCGTGGGGCTTACGTTAAACATTCCTTATCGGAGAACCTTTTATCACGACTGTTCTATGATAAACGTCGTCGTCGGTCCTTTCAGCACGACTGAGTTCGAGAGGCCTTGCGCGGCGTTCTTATATACCCTTCGCGGAGCGCGTGGCCGTCGCTGATTAGTGCGAGGTCGCGGAGTGGGAGAATCAGTGGTCCTCGAGCCAATCAGCGACGGCCAGGCGCTCCGCGGAGGGCATATAAGCGCGCCGCGCGAGGCCTTGAGCTCAGTCGTGCTGGAAGGACCAACGAGGAACGTTTATCTTAAAACAGTCGTGTCGAAAGGTTATCCGACAAGAAACGTTTAATGTAAGTCCCACGCTATCTGCAGATGCCCGAAATCCGGAAGAAAAGGCTTTCTATGCTGCGAACGTGAACTCCCCTTTGAATGAGGTCTCTCTCCATGGTACGCGCTCGGTCATAAGCCTCGGCATCCACTCGCTCGTAGTCATCAGTGTGGCTGCATAAGCTACGTAACGAGGACAATTATCCGATGCACAACCGCCGTTTTCAGGGTGCGAACGTGAACTTCGCAACTCTTTACCCACGGGGCGCAAGTCTCGGAACTCTCTCCCCACGGGGCGTAAGTCTCGGAACTCCCCCTACGGGGCGCAAGTCTCGAAACTCTCTCCCTACGGGGCGAAAGTCTCGGAACTCTCCCCACGGGGTGCAAGTCTCAGTTACCCCCGCTCCCAGTGTTTCTTCCTCACGAACCAGACTTGGTCCTACCAACTACAAATCCTCGCTCGCTCGCAGTCATCAGTGTGGCTGCACAAGCCACGAAACGAGGACAATTCTTCGTTCTACAACCGCCTTTTTTAAGGTGCGAACGTGAAGTCCGCTTTGAACGAGGTCTCTCTCCATGGTACGTGCTTGGTCATGAGCCGTGGCATCCACTCGCTCGCAGTCATCAGTGTGGCTGCACAAGTCACGTAGAAGACAACAATTCTGTATTGCTCAACCGCCCTTTTCAGGGTGCGAACGTAAACTCCACTTTTGACGAAGTCTCTCTCCATGGTACGCGCTCGGCCATAAGCCTCGGCATCCACTCGCTCGTAGTCATCAGTGTGGCTTCACAAGCCACGTAACGAGGACGATTCTCCGAAGCACAATCGCCTTTTTCAGGGTGCGAACGTGAACTCCGCAACTATTTCCTCACGGGGTGAAAGTCTCGAAACTCTCCCCACGGGGCGCAAGTCTCAGAACTCTCTCCCCACAGGGCGCAAGTCTCGGAACTCTCCCTACGGGGCGCAAGTCTCGGAACTCTCCCTCCGGGGCGAAAGTCTCGGAACTCTCCCCACGGGGTGCAAGTCTCAGTTACCCCCGCTCCCAGTGTTTCTTCCTCACGAACCCGACTTGGTCCTACCAACTACAAATCCTCGCTCGCTCGCAGTCATCAGTGTGGCTGCACAAGCCACGAAACGAGGACAATTCTCCGTTGCACAACCGTCTTTTTCAAGGTGCGAACGTAAACTCCGCTTTGAACGAAGTCTCTCTCCATGGTACGCGCTCGGTCATAAGCCTCGGCATCCACTCGCTCGCAGTCATCAGTGTGGCTGTACAAGTTACTTAGAAGACAACAATTCTGTATTGCTCAACCGCACTTTTCAGGGTGTGAACGTAAACTCCACTTTCAACGAAGTCTTTCTCCATGGTACGCGCTCGGCCATAAGCCTCGGCATCCACTCGCTCGTAGTCATCAGTGTGGCTGTACAAGCCACGTAACGAGGACGATTCTCCGAAGCACAACCGCCTTTTTCAGGGTGCGAACGTGAACTCCGCAACTATTTCCTCACGGGGTGAGTCTCGAAACTCTCCCCACGAGCGATCCAGACTCGGTCCTACCAACTACAGATCCTTGCTCGCTCGCAGTCATCAGTGTGGCTGCGCAAAGTCACGTATAAGAGAACAATTCTGTGCTGCACAACCGCCCTTTTCAGGGTACGAACGTAAACTCCGCTTTGAACGAGGTCTTTCTCCATGTCGCGCTCAGTCATAAGCCTCGGCATCCACTCGCTCGCAGCCATCAGTGTGGCTGCACAAGTCACGTAGAAGATTACAATTCTGTGTTCCACAACCGCCCTTTTCAGGGTGCGAACGTAAACTTCGCTTTGACCGAGGTCTTTCTCCATGGTACGCGCTCGGTCATAAGCCTCAGCATTCGCTCGCTCGTAGTAATCAGTGTAGCGGCACAAGCCACGTAACGAGGACATTTCTCCGATGTACAAACACCTTTTTCAGGGTGCGAACGTGAACTCCGCAACTTTTTCCCCACAGGGCGCAAGTCTCGTAACTCTCTCCCCACGGGGCGCAAGTCTCGGAACTCTCTCCCCACGGGGCGCAAGTCTCGGAACTCTCTCCCCACGGAGCGCAAGTCTCGGAACTCTCTCCCCACTGGGCGCAAGTCTCAGAACTCTCTCCCCACGGGGCGCAAGTCTCGGAACTCCCGCCCCACGGGGCGCAAGTCTCGGTTACCCCCGCTTCCAGAGTTTCTTCCTCACGAACCAGAGTTGGTCCTACCAACTACGAACCGACCAAACGAATTCAATACTGACAACGCATCACTTCAATGAATCTCCGTACGGAAGCCAACGCATCTGAAGAGTCCGCTTACGCTGGTGGGATCGACGCCTGTCCGATTTTCCCCGCTTGTCTTCAAAGTATTTTAACGAAAAGTTCACAGAGCAGCGTAGAAAGAAATTCGCAATGCCATTTGTATATATCCTGTAGCTTTGCTGTTATATTTTAACCACCTAAAATCAGAATTTTTTATGATTGTTAATAAGATTTTCGAAAAAACGTGCGTGTGCGAAACAATGTAACCTACCGGCTCACGTGCAAAAGCAAAAAAGCGTGCGATTTTTTCGACCAATATAAATTATTGAGACTAGCGGGTTTCTAGGAATGATAAGGCGTACGAACAGTAATAATCATGGCTGGACGGAAACCGGCTGTAAAAACTGAAGAGATATTTTTAGTTCTAAACGGATTTGACATATTGCAGGATACAAACGAACCGAAACGCAAAAATGACAAAGTATGGTTGGAAATTTGTAAAGAATTGGGTAATTCGATAAATCCTGTGAACTTATACCATTTTGTTCGGCAAGATAGACATAATATCTTGGTATCATACAAACGGTCCAGAGGATTGGTCTGTGGCACTGCAAAAAACGAGACTTCGAGCAATTCTGAGCATCCCGTTTCTGATGCCCATTCAGATTCCAGTTACGATCCCGATCATGGATCTGGAAAAAAAGAAGCAAGATAATTTATGCTTTAGCATAACATTGGATGAAGTAGCATGGAGAAAAATAAAGCCAACGGAGAGACTTTGTAAAAATGGTCGATCATATCTAGCTTTACAAAAAGGGTGGCCTGATATGATAGTAAAGATGATCTGGCAGCGCAAACTGCCATGTTCTTATCATTTCAAGCGAGCCAATGTTTCGAGTTATACATCTCCATTTCTGCGAATCCATGGTTACTGCAAAGAATGCGGCGCAGAGATTTACGGAAAATGTTTGGATAAACCAAAAAGTGATGAAAACGCAGTCATGTGGATCAAAACAGTAAGCACTCAAGGGACGCCTCATATTGGTAAGCGTCGTTTGGCTGGACCTGAATGCAAAAATATCAAGAATATATTAAAACACAAAAAGCCTCGGGTGTATCGGTGAGAGGTTGCAAATCAAGAAATGGACCATAACGATATAGAGCCAGCTTATTTGTATTCCAGCCAAGTGATTCGAAAGGCTTGTCAAGAAGCAAAAGGCGATGAGCTTGGCTTTGAGAAACCGATAAGACTGTGGGATTCCTTCGATCGACTGAAAAATAATGTCGAATTCAACAAGACAATTCGCCATATCGGATACAATGAATTCTTCGTATTTTACTGGTCACGGGAACGAGTCAGCATTCATAATGACATCCAAAAGTTTGGCTCACCTGTATCGATAGATGCGTCAGGTGGCGTTGTTAGACGACTCTCTCGGCCCATCGAAGACCCTAGCGGCCCTATATTGATATATATTATGGTCTCACATTTGGGCAAAAAGATTGTACCACTGTGCCGGGGGCAAGTACGAGAACGGTCTGTGTACGTTACGGGTTGACCGCAGTGTTTCCACGGAAGCATTGTTGGTTCATCCCGTGCGTGCCTTTCTCGATCCGGTCCTGGGAGATTTGGCTCTCAGGCGGTTGAGGCCACACTGGGGCGCTCCGAATGTTTCTCACACAAACATCGGGCGCTCTGTGGTCTTGGCCCACGGTTATTCTTGTCGGGGAGTGACGCCCTTGCTCAATTAGTCAACCAAAGCTGCTCGTCGCTAAGGCGGGCAGCGACTTGATGGGAGGCCTGGATAAGCGATTTGAACGAATACGCTAGGTTCGTCCGGCGTTTGCGCTTACTCCTGCGGTGGAATTTGACGCCCACGACCGGCCTAGTCATAGGTTCCACTAGGAAGGAGTCTAGCTACCGTTTTGAAAGTGAGGTAGCTATTGCCCTTAAGTGGGCCAAGTTGCTGCCACTAGAACGAGGGTAGCAGCGCGGCAGAGCTCGAGTAACCACGTTCCTTCGTGGTAGCCTCTTGCACAAGGAGCCTCCGCGAGGCGTTCCCTGGTAACGTGAAGTTTCCTGAGAAACCAAGCGGCTAATTCCTGATGTCAAATGCGGCATGTCGTCCGGTGGTGGCTAGCCGGTGCGTAGAGATGGTTTGCGTGAGGCACCTCCAAAGAAGGGTGTCTTGTATTGATTTTGTGCTGCCGTGTATGCCTTTAAAGGCGAGGTCACACAGGGATGGCAACTTCGGTTGTCATTTCCTTTATAATAAATGTACCACTGTGCCAAGCTATATCTGAAAGACACGATGCCAATTTCATAACATTCTGGTTGAACGATTTCCTACGATCTGGTGCTGTGATCCCCAAAGAAGTCATAACAGATATGAGCAAAGCATTACAAAACGCCGTTTGCATTTCTTTCAATGGAATGACATATAAAGAATACCTCGCAGAATGCTTCGTAATTTTAAAAGATGGTAAACAACCAACATCCAAGGTTTAATGTTTATTACTCATCGATATCGCTCACTTGATTAAAAATGTCACCAATCGTCTATCGCAACTAAAAGATTCCCGAAAAAAGGAATTTTATTGCAAATCTATCGGGTATCTGACTACCGTAGAAACTCTGGAGCAGTTCGACGCAACACTGCAGTCCATTTTCGTTGTTATGCAGAACGAGATCGACAGCACTGATATTTGTAAAAAAGCCAGGAAACGGTTAATTGATAAAATAAGTACGTTTCGGCTCGAAGATTTTAAAGTTAGCGATGGTCATGAGACTAAAGAGGACGAAGTAAATGAGGCAAAAGTATTTGATTTTGAAAAAGGGGAAGATGAAGACGATATCATCTCAGACCACGTTAAAGTTATACGAGGGAGGGCGTTCTTCAAAGACAGTTCTCGACTGATTTCAATGTCGATCTGAACCCTTTCTATTGTCCAGAAATTATTGAAAGTTTAGAGAACCTTTGTAAGGAATTTCCAGCATGGACAAACGTTATGAGGTCTCATTTCTATTCACCACACAAGGTCGCTACATCTGCCAGATCAGAAGTATACTTTGCAGATCTCAAAGATTCACTACTGGAAAATAAAAAACCTTTAAGAGCAGATAAATTTTTTATAAAAAACTCGAGACTAATTGACGGTACCATGAAATTGTCTAGGGCTGAGTACATCCACATTCAATCCACAGAACCGAAAAAAAAGAAAAAGAAAAAACGAAAAAGCATATTGAGCACTTACAAGAAAAAGAGAATTGGAGAGGCCTTGTGCTACCAGGTGATTCTGAGATTGCAGGATGCACGGAAAGTGATACAGATGTATTGCTAATCAATTCGAACCACGATTATAACACAAATGTTGCGAGGGTAGTCGAATGTTCGGATAAAAACGAAACTGAAGAAAATGAAAATCCGGAACAATATTCACTTCCTCCGGTCACAATTCCATCTGATGCTACCTCCAGTCTCACGTACACTGATTTCAATCAAAATGTAAAACTGCATTTAACAGCTAGACAAGATGAGAGAAGCGAAACAAATAATTATTCTCTTCAAAAAGTTGGTGTAGATACTTACACAATTGTGTTTGACGATGTGAATTCTTCCAAACTCAAAATTACCGGACAATTTGAAGGCAGAAACAAAGCAATTGTAACAACTACTGATGTTCCTCCGCAGGGTTCGTCGCAGTTAAACTATAAACCAGTTCGTGGAAAGTACGTCACCCCGGATCCCGGAACACTCGTGAAACTTCAAAAACCTAAAGGGAAAAGATCCAAAGGAAACATCCAGAATGGGAACAAATTATTACCACGACTAATAAATAAACAAAAGATATTATTTGAGAATAAAATTGCAGCTTCTGCGTATTCTAATTTCGCCAGCTTTCGTGATTTTGTTGACGAACAATATACATCGCATGAAAAGGGACCATCCTTCCTTGAAACCGTCCGCGAATACGCAATAAATGGGGTCAACAACCAGTGTTATAAAAATAGAGCCCATTTGTTGTATTCCTTGAGTCCCTCAGCGGTGGAAAATAGACTAGATTCTACTACGAACGTCAACAAACTGTTTGAAAAACTTATGATCGGCTATCCATATACAAAGGAAGTATTTACTTGCATTGATGGCTCCTGCAAATCAGTTCGAGAAAAAAGATTATGTGTGTTGGAATTATCGGCACCCGCGATTTGGCAACAAGGGATCAGTGCCATGGCTACCGAAATCTTCAACAGTTTGCGATCCTCTTTCACACATTGCTTTACTTGTAATAAAAGATTAGCACGAAGGGAGCTATTTTGGAGATGATTTTTTTTAGGCGAGCTTTACATTCACTGAGTTTAATTTATAAAATGTTGTGCAACTATTTAGCGATTTTTCAAGTATATCTATAGGAATTTTCTGAAAAGAAAACTATCACTATCTTATGTTGTATATACAAAAGACGCGATACCTCAATTTTTCTTCATGTGTGTATTATAACAATAAATAATTGTAGTTTGATCTGGTAATTTTTTGTGTCCGATTTCGTTATTACACGGGAAATCTCCGTGTACACACGGTACTGTGCGCGCACACGGGAAATCTCCGTGCTTTAGCTAATATATAGAAGAGATTTCCCCGTTGCAGAGTTTCTATTGTTTTTTGGGTTTAATAAAAAAAAAGAAGTTGAATTCAGCTATTAGAATATACATCCCCGTTGCAGAGTTTCTGTCGTTTCTTGGGTTTGATAAAAAAAAAGAAATTGAATTTAGCTACTAAAATAGATATCCCTGTTGCAGAGTTTCTGAGGTTTTGGTGCTGTTTGAAACTTCACCTGCAGAGTTTCTTAGAATGGAATGCAAGATTTGAATTTTCCCATATCTTTATAAAAACTGCATGTGAGGTTTCAAACAGGATCAAAATCACAGAAACATGGACGTACGCATGGCATGGACGCACGCACTCTATGGACGCACGCACCCCATGGACGCACGCACCACACCCGATGCTCCAAACGCACCCCACAAATCCACGTATCCCATGGCCACACGCACCTCATAGAATTTCAAAAGACCTAATTGATGACAAAGAGATCCGTCACGATAAAAGGGTTCACCGCGTGTCACATAACACATTCACAGTACTGGCGAATTTTCCTCGTCTGTACACGGTACAGTGTCTACACGGATCCGTGTCTACACGGTACTACACGTCACCGTGCAAGTACCGTGTACAGACGGATTGAAGAAAAAAAATAGGGGGAAATTTTTCGCGTGTACGTACGCACAGTAGGAGAAAAGCCCAAAAACCTGGCCAAAACCCCAAAAAATAAATTTTCGAAATAGGGTCAGTTGAGTAGTCATTCAGGTAGAGGACTAGTAACTGCATTCTATTGTGGAAGGGAAAGCCCTTTAAGTGTATACCTGCGCCGCAGCGTCAGTTGGCAGTTAGTGTTCGTGAAGAGTGTACGTGTCACGCGCTGAACAGACGAAAACAACGCTGACTTCAAAAACCCATAACTTTAAAGTGACGGGTTTAATTTCAATTCCGCAACATGGATACGACTTCTGGAGGTATGTAGAACATATTTTTACATCGGTTGAATCTAAACTTTATGTATAAATGATTGAAATGTAGTATAGCCGTCGGCATAGATAAAATTGAATAATTTTGAAAACTTATATTTTCAACGGTCTGAAAAGTTATATATTTTGTCACATTTTGCAAAGCTCCTAGTCATTTTGCAACGCTGTATCATTGACGAAATCTGCTCAACGGTGCTATTTGTGTGGAGCAACCAGCAAAGATTTTAATGCCATCGACACTGTATTGCAAAGGGAAATCAATGAAACAAATTTGAAGTTCGGATTGTCGACGCTGCATGCGTGGATACGGTGCTTCGAGTATTTCTTACACGTGTCTTACAAACTCGGCATTAAAAAATGGCAAGCTCGAAGTGCCGAAGAAAAAAAAATTACCCAGGAACGCAAGAGGGCCATTCAAGAAGGATTCAAGAAGCAATTGGGTCTAAATATCGATCGCCCAAAGCCTGCATACGGCAGCAGCAATGATGGCAACACAGCTTGGCGATTCTTTGAAAATTCGACGGTTTCCGCTGCGATAACAGGGGTCAACGAAGAAGTAATTAAACGCTTGTACGTAATCCTACAAGTTATATCGTGTGGCTACGAGATAAACTGTGAAAGATTTGAACAGTATGCTATTGAAACGGCAAGAAAGACCGTTGCATTATACCCTTGGTACTCCATGCCTACTTCGGTGCACAAACTATTAATTCATGGTCCAGTGATAATAACTCATGCTCTATTACCAATCGGCCAATTATCCGAAGATGCTCAGGAAGCTCGAAACAAAGACATCAAACGATATCGAGAAGATTTTGCGCGAAAAAGTTCCAGGGTTAAAACTATGGAAGATGTTTTTCATCGGCTCTTAGTTACTTCTGATCCGTACATTTCAAGTGTCAGAAGACTACCACAGAAGACGCTGAAGAGTTTGTCGCCGGAAGCTGTAGCGATGTTGATCGCTCCTAAAGTGGCTGCTGCAGCAGACGAATTTTGCGCCAAGATTGAAGCCGTGCCGGGAGTTGTAATAGATACAAACTCGGATAATGATTCTGACTCCGACTCCGACTCCGATTACGATTTTGATTAAGAATAAAATTTTCTATTTTTGAAACGTTCCGTATGTATTTTGGAAGTAAAAATAATAATTGCGTAGAATACACTGTTCACGTTTATTTTATTATGATGATTTTTTTTTATATATTAATTTATCTATTTAGCAGGATACTCGACCATTTTGTTTATAATAATTTGCTGTAAGCTCTTTGTTGCAAGTTATAAACAATAGATATCGGATTGGTAATCAGCGACCTTGAAAACCCGTATATACCAATTTTTGTCAACATCTGGTAACTTTTTAACGTTCATGTCGGCCATATTGGATCGGCCATTTTTTTTACGATAATTTGGCTTGCGGAATCGTAATCAGCGACCTTGAAAACCCGTAAATACCAATTTTTGTCGACATCTGGCAACTTTTTAACATTCATGTCAACCATATTGGATCGGCCATTTTGTTTACGATAATTTGGCTTTCAGATTCGTAATCAGCGACCTTGAAAACCCCTGTAAGTCAATTTTCATTCCCGTCAAAGGTCATTTGAGGTTTTGGCCAGGTTTTTGGGCTTTTCTCCTACTGTGGTACGGTACCGTGCATACTACACGGATTCGGGCGAATAGCAACAGTCCATCGTGCGTTTAAAGTTCGCCCGTTCGACGCCCTCAGAGCGTTCGGTTAGGGCCTCCGCAAACGGTACAAGTTTTCGGCGATGTTTCTTTTTAAACTGCAAGTACTGCAATATGGCAGCTACAAAGCGCACTGCAAGTGTTGTTCCGATATTATTTTTACAAGGTCTATGACTTTTTTTTTTTTTTAGCCTAGTATGGCTCGCCCTCTTTAGAAGGCCTGTGCCACTCACATCAACAATTTCAGGTTGGCCTACAGTCCCGAACCTATTACACCTCAACTCCGAGCTGTATCGCAATTTTGCCGAGGGTGGAGGGAAACTGCAGAAGACCTCCACCGATACAGCCAGTAGCCTACCTAATTCCTGTGATAGCAATGCGAGAAGGCTCTCACACGACTACCAACGGTTGGTTAGGCAGCTACCTCCTCCATTGCGATCTGGTGAGTCGGCCGTTCACTCGGTTAAGAGATAGACATCCGCGTGATAAGGACCGCGCGGATGCCACCCCCAAAACCGTGTGACGACTCCCACCCATCGCAATGAGGTATTGGGACAAACTTATTTAAGGTGGTGTCCAAACCACCGGGGATTACAGCCGAAAACACTTGAAAAAACCCGATACATTTTTTCAGCGGTGTCGCTGGGTTCGAACCCGGGTCCGCAACTTGCGAACTCGCGCTCGACCCACACGGCTACTGCTCTCCCCGTCTATGACTTTTACCTCCTGCTACCGTACAATTATAACGGAACGAGCTTCAAGTGTGCGTCCTGACACGAGCGCTCAACGCGTGTGCGCTACGCATCCAACGTTACCATTGGACAAAATGAATTTCGCGCGCCTCTCGTAGGCCCCCATGTTGTTACTTCTGTGACGTCAGTCACGCAGAAATTGAAGTTGGTGGGAGAATTGGAAGACTTTCGTTGGAAAGGAGCCTTGTTTCGCAGAAAGAGGATTTGGAGCGCCAGCAGGTGTTTGAATAATTTTAAAGTTATATTGAACAAATAAGATTTTCCTTCGCAATGGGAATTTGAAAAAGCTTCGAAATCTTTGAATTTCGCTTGTCAATTCGGCCATTGTGCTTCACGTAGCGTTTGTTTTTGGCATTATTATTGGGATCTGACATGGAGGCGTGGCTAAGACAATATGGCAGAAACTAGGTTGCACTTGGGCACCATATATGTAATACTCCTATATTGCTAGCGGCCTATGCTTCCCTCATATATGTAATACTCCTATATTGCCAGCGCTGGCGGAAACTCTGCGGATACTCTACGGTGCAGACAATATCGTTCTCTCTCTCCCTGGCTCTTGCAATGCGCAAGTGCGGATGAAAGCGGGAGTGCACTAGCCAATAACATTTATATATTATGCCTACGTAGTGGGTCGCGTGTGCGCAGAATGACCCAGTCTGAGTCTTCTATCTCTCTTTTTTTATGGACCCACCACTTATAGGGAAGCATAGGCCGCTAGCAATACAGGAGTATTACATATATGGCTTTCCTGTAAGTGGTGAGTTGAAAGAAAAAGAGAGACAGAGGACTGAAGGAGGTTCATCTGGTACTCGATTTACAATATAGATATTAATAAAAAAATCAGAATATAGTTATTAATATCTAAAAAGTCATCTGTTAAAATTTCAAGACCTGAGGGTACGTTGTTCGTGAGAAATAAATAAAAATGTAAATCATAAATAACATAGGCTCTTATGGGATACTGTCTATAAATATTAAATGCACGATCATTACAATACAGATTTTGACGAAAATTCAAGAATTAATGAAAAAGTATCTTAGGAACATTTTCAGAGCTTTATAAAATCGATTAGGTACTTGTGAGATTCATGATAAATTAATTAGTCTCGAAAATGCTGATGACTTTGAGGTTAAACATTGGCAATGACTACGCTAGTCACCGCTTATTTTGAGGTTAAGCATTGACATTTTTCTTTTGACTCACTCGGTACCAGATGAACCTCCTTAAAGGGGGTCCCACTTGGCCCACCGCCCAAGTTCGTTGTTTGCGTCTGCGTACTAGGCGCTAATCGCAGTGGAAATTCATCGAAGGTTTTTGAAAGCTTTTTTAAAGAAATTTTGTTATCACAAATGTTTTAATGAACGTCACAGTCACTCACAAACGAGTCGCATACGATAACTAAAATAATCACAACCGATTGTAAAAAATAAAGTTTCTGAAAGTTCAAATTACCCGCTCAAGTCCATTGTGTGCGTCTGTGCACTGGCTGCTGATAGGAGTGGATATTCATCGAAGGTTTTTTAAAACTTTTTTATGGAAATTATGTTATCACAAATGTTTTAATTAATGTCACAATCACTCACAAACGAGTCACAAGCGAATCACAAATGATGACGTAAAATAAAGTTTCCGAAAATTCAAATTACCCGCCCAAGTTTATTGTGTGCGTCTGTGCACTGGGCGCTGATCACAGTTGAAATTCATCGAAGGTTTTTAAAGCTTTTTTAAAGTAATTATATGATCACAAAAGTTTTAATTAATGTTAAAATCATTCATAAACGAGTCATAAGGGAATCACAAACAATTAGGGACAAAAAGTTCTCATAACAGCAACATCCGGCCAATTTAATTGTGTGCGTCGAAATTTACCCAGATTCTAGTTTTCTTTCGATTTATAATTTTTTTTCGGAAACTATGCGGGAGCAAATAATAAAAACTACGGAGCAATTAGGAGCAAATTGGGAGCAATTGACCCGTATAATCATTTTTCAAATTTCGTTACTGAGACTCGTTTAAATCACATGTTGTGAAGTTAGCCCGCCCCCCACCACTTTCATGGCCGCTCCACGCTTTACAAAAGAAATCCTCTAGATTCCAGTTGTCTTTTGGTTTTTTTAAGATTTTTTCGGAAACTATGCCAGAGCAAATAATAAAAACTACGGAGCAATTAGGAGCAAATTGGGAGCAAATTTTCCGTATAATTATTTTTCAACTTTCGCTAGTTAGACTCGGTTGAATCCTGTTGTGAAGTTGGCCCACCCCCCACCACTTTCATGGCCACTCCACGCTTTACAAAAGAAATTCTCTAGATTCTAGTTGTCTTTTGGTTTTTTAAAGATTTTTTCGGAAACTGTGCGAGAGCAAATAATAAAAACTACGGAGCAATTAGGAGCAAATTGGGAGCAAATTATCCGTATAATTATTTTTCAATTTTCGCTAGTTAGACTCGGTTGAATCATGTTGTGAAGTTGGCCCGCCCCCCACCACTTTCATGGCCGCTCCACGCTTTACAAAAGAAATCCTCTAGATTCTAGTTGTCTTTTGGTTTTTTAAAAAAAATTTCGGAAACTATGCGAGAGCAAATAATAAAAACTACGGAGCAATTAGGAGCAATTTGGGAGCAAATTATCCGTATAATTATTTTTCAATTTTCGCTAGTTAGACTCGGTTGAATCATGTTGTGAAGTTGGCCCACCCCCCACCACTTTCATGGCCTCTCCTCGCTTTACAGTTATTTTTCCCATAGTTTCCTGTAACGATGCGAATTTATTTAATTCGACAGCGCACAGTAGGAGAAAAGCCCAAAAACCTGGCCAAAACCCCAAAAAATAAATTTTCGAAATAGGTTCAGTTGAGTAGTCATTCAGGTAGAGGACTAGTAACTGCATTCTATTGTGGAAGGGAAAGCCCTTTAAGTGTATACCTGCGCCGCAGCGTCAGTTGGCAGTTAGTGTTCGTGAAGAGTGTACGTGTCACGCGCTGAACAGACGAAAATAACGCTGACTTCAAAAACCCATAACTTTAAAGTGACGGGTTTAATTTCAATTCTGCAACATGGATACGACTTCTGGAGGTATGTAGAACATATTTTTACATCGGTTGAATCTAAACTTTATGTATAAATGATTGAAATGTAGTATAGCCTTCGGCATAAATAAAATCGAATAATTTTGAAAACTTATATTTTCAACGGTCTGAAAAGTTATATATTTTGTCACATTTTGCAAAGCTCCTAGTCTCGGCCTTTAGTTTAATGTATAAGCTTTCGAAATTTACAAGAGTTACCTGCGGAAAACGTGCGTCTTGTCCGTTATGATTTTTTTTCGCATCGTGCGGTAGCCGAGCGTGCACGCGGCACTATTGAGCAGCCTCTGCGCCTACCTGAGAATGGGTGAAGTAGCATCATAACGGACAAGACGGCTGTTATACGCTTGAAATAAATTATTTCAATATATATGTATGTGTATATATATATATATATATATATATATATATACATATAAATTTTCTGTGATTCAATTATGATGTATACGTATGCATATATATATATATATATATATATATATATATACACATATTAAAATCAACCACATAAAAATTTCTTAAATATGAATGAAATGTTATAACATTCAAATAAAATATTTGAATATATATATATATTATATAGTAAGCAAAGCTTTCTTTTAACCAAATCCATGTCAATATTTTCTGTCTAATTTTTTTAAAATTATTTCAATTATTGCGGTTATTCATTTGGTAAAATAATGTACATTGTTCAAGTTATTGTATTAATTGAAAATTTTATCTTTTCCTTTAACACCATTTTTCTACAATTTTATGTCTTTATTACAGGATCCGGTTACAAAGAATTGGTGCTGACAAGGAAAGAAGTATTTCTGATAATCAGCGAGCATTTATCCGATTAATTCGCTTCCTTGATCGAATTTATGGTAGAAAAAACTCCGACTCCGATTACGATTTTGATTAAGAATAAAATTTTCTATTTTTGAAACGTTCCGTATGTATTTTGGAAATAAAAATAATAATTGCGTAGAATACACTGTTCACGTTTATTTTATTATGATGATTTTTTTTTATATATTAATTTATCTATTTGGCAGAATAGTCGGCGATTTTGTTTATAACAATTTGCTGTAAGCTCTTTGTTGCAAGTTATAAACAATAGATATCGGTTTGGTAATCAGCGACCTTGGAAACCCGTATATACCAATTTTTGTCAACATCTGGTAACTTTTTAACGTTCATGTCGACCATATTGGATCGGCCATTTTTTTTACGATAATTTGGCTAGCGGATTCGTAATCAGCGACCTTGAAAACCCGTAAATACTAATTTTTGTCGACATCTGGCAACTTTTTAACATTCATGTCAGCCATATTGGATTGGCCATTTTGTTTACGATAATTTGGCTTTTAGATTCGTAATCAGCGACCTTAAAAACCCCTGTAAGCCAATTTTCATTCCCGTCAAAGGTCATTTGAGGTTTTGGCCAGGTTTTTGGGGTTTTCTCCTACTGTGCAGCGGAGCAATTAAGAGCATACAGGCAGCAAATTTTTGGTTCATCAAAAGTCCTTCAAATCCTATTCGTTCAGCCGAAAACCAACTTTGAGAAATTTCCCCAGATTCTAGTTTTTTTTCGGTTTTCATTTTTTTAGATTTTCTCGAAAACTATGCGGGAGCAAATAATAAAAACTACGGAGCGAATAGGAGCAAATTAGGAGCAATTGTCTGGTATATTAGTTATTCGCAAATTCCAAAGTTGCGGGCCAACTTCCTGTAGGTCTCTCTCCTCGTCTTGTCTCGAGTCGAACGATGAGACAAATATCGTTCTCTCGTCTCGTCTCGTCTTTCGACTTAATTTTCCCGTCTCGTCTCGTTATTCTCGTCTGTCGCGGCATCACTAGTAAAATTGAATTATGCCCAGGTTTAAAATTCTGATTTTTTTTTCATAAAATCTGTAAATAAAAAAAAGTTCTACGCTGAACACGCGATGTTCTTGGCACTTTTTTGTTTTATTTTCTTTTTCATTTTTTTTCTCCGTCTCCTCCTCCTTCTCCTCCTTATTGGTCTTCTCTAGAACACACTTGAGGTCTGCGTACACAACAAATGGAACACGTTCCTTCCGATTGACATTGATAAACTCTAACCATTTGTTATTCTCGGATGGCAGGTGGACCGCACAATCGTTGATGGCTCATCCGCAGTCTACCTCGTGTGATTGTAGCCGGGCACGAGAATAAAAATAGTGTAGACAACTGCAAAATAAATAATAATTTTTAAACGTATATTCAATGTTAAATATATATTACATATATATGCTATATGAAGGTTGCAAATTCACTCACCGATCGCATATGTGCTTTTTTTCGTTGATCCACTCAGTTGCTTGCCGACGAGGCTAGATAAACTCTTAATCCAAAGGAAATGTCCAATTGTTTCATCCCGGGGATCGTCCAGGTAAAGTAGATTGACGTGCGTCTGTTTTTTATCCCTCGTGACGCGAATCGGAAGAATTTCATCGTCCCTGTCGATGTATGCATTTATCGATAGGTCATTCAATTCTTAAAATTTTTTAATTTGTTCCAATGTCATTGGAAAATTTATACCGCGAAGATTGAGGATCGTCGAATAATGAAGATACGATGATTCACGCTCAGGGTTACGTGTTGCAGGGTGTAAAGCCGCGACTACTGCCCATGCAAAACATGCTTGGTCATTAGATTTAATATTTATAATGCCACTTCGATTCTTGCTGGTGCCCGAATATTTAAAATGACATCCCGCACGCATTGCATTATATTTATTTATGTTTATTGTAAAATTTGATATTGCCACTAATGACCAGCCGCTATTTTGTTCTTGAAACTCGTCGAGTGATGCAAGCGTTGGTTCGACCACTCGCACATCGTACCACTCACGCAAATTTGACGTTTCAAACCATTTAACGTTTGACGTATTGATACTTTTAATTGCGCGTTTTTCCCCCGCAGCAAACTCACCATTAAACTCTGTATTCACTTTTACACTGTGGTGAATGGCGATACTGTTTGCCACTTGTGTCTTCACCAATTCAAACGAGTCCAATAGAAATTTACGCGGGTCGATGTAACTGCGGTTAATCACAGCGCCGGTTGTCACACGATTCACGAACGCAGTGTCAATTTCACGCCATATTAATCCGCAATCTCCCAATCCTTCACCCACATGCACAAATCGTTCACGTATTTGTCCCTTCAATCTTTCCAAACGCAAGATCCGTGAATTTAACGAGTGATGGTAACCGATTGATAGTCGCAAACGCTTAGTTCGCACTCGCTCCTTTAACGATTCAATGAGCGCATCACACTCTTCCTCCCATGATGCATATTCTTCCGCCGATCGAATTAATTCTCCTCGTTCGCGCAATGACTGCTCCACCACACTATCATCAATATGAGACATGGCGATGCAGCGAAAAAAAATTATACACCTCGATGTTGACTCAAAGACGACTTTGCTTCAAATGAATCCTATTAAGAAATCGTCCAAACTAAATCCTTTAGGGGGAAAAAAATAAGCTTTATTTTCTCCTAGGAGGGACTATCGGCGGGTGAGTGTAAGTGTGGGTGTGCATGTGTGTTTTTAAATTGTAAGGAAATAATCATCTATGCTTCTATGTGTCGATAATAAACAGCATGCGTCGCGACGAAAAAATTCGGATCATGTTTTGGATACAGTTGTAAACATCATAAATTTGACACTCGACACTCTGCGCGTGAGGGCGCGCGCGAGCGAGAGTGAGAGAGAGAGCGCGAGCGAGCAAAAGAGAGAGAGAGAGCGCAAGCGAGCGAGCGAGCGAGAGAGAGAGAGAGAGAGAGAGAGAGAGAGGGAGAGAGAGAGAGAAAGAGAGAGAGAGAGAGAGAGAGAGAGCACGCACATGTGCACACACGCACATGCACGCACATACACGCACATACACGCAACACATGCTAACGAAAAAAATCCCAAATCTCCCCTCCCCTAGCGCCCACCACCCACCTGCCACCCGCCACCCACCGTCCGCCACCTACCATCCGCAAGCCGCCCATGACTCACGACGCGGTTTGTGTCTCGGCTGAGTGGTTCGAATCTCGGCTGAGAACGGTCGGTAAATATCGGAATAGGGATCTTGATCCAGGGCCCCTTACATCACCCTTGGCTCCTCCCCTCCCTAGGCTTTCCCCTCCCCGGCATACCCTGCCCGCTACAGACCCTGCGCTCTTGACCCCGCGCTCCCCCCGTTCCCTCACCCCCCCTGAGATCCCTGAGTTGAAACATACATAGCTGTATTACTATAATATTGCCCAAAATTTATTAATAAACTGCTCAAAAAAATAATTTTTTACCAATTAGTCCATAAGTTTCTTGTTTTTCTTAAACAAATCGAATGCCTTAATTTTTCTGAATGCATGTGAATTTTTTCAGAATTTTCTCTTTATTTTAAAATATTTAAAAAAATTTCTTAAACATAAATCACAAATTACCAATTTTGTATATGTTTTTGTACACAAGTTTATCGCCAGCTTTGGAAACTTTTAAAGACACTCGGCCCAAAAATACATAAATACAGTCGTTTGAATAATTTCAAAACGGGAATTTCAAAATAAAGAGAAAATTCTGAAAAAATTCACATGCATTCAGAAAAATTAAGGCATTCGATTTGTTTAAGAAAAAAAACAATTCATCGACTAATTGTTGAAAAATTATTTGTTTAAACAGTTTATTAATAATTTTTGGGTAATATTATTATTGATAATTGTTGTTTATGGTATGCTCAATGTTGCTGAATTTTTTCAGATTTTTATTGTATCAGGAAGTATGAAAATTTCAATCAGATACAATTTTTGGCTCGGCCGGTATGGGCAAAGCATCCTTAAAAGAAGTGGCGAAAAAGGGCTATTGATGGTTTTTTTTAGAAAATCAACGGCTAAATTAAAAATATTGCAAAAACGACTAATGTTGAGCGTGAAGTCTACAGCTCAATGTACTCACAAAAACCCTGTTAAGTTTCCATTTGATCATTCGAAAGGTTTTTTTGATTCAAGCAATAAAATTGTTCAAAAAAAAATGAAAGGACATGTTTATGCCCCGAAACGTCATAATCATAATTAAAGCGAAAAAATATTGGCTTTGCGATTTTGTCACATTTTTATCGCAAACAGCTTTCAAATGTACGGGGAAAAAGAAATTTGAAGAATTTTCGAAATTTGTTTTGAAAATTGAATTCATTGTTTTTTTTCGCAAATTTGAAACCTGTCTGCGATAAGAATGTTAAAAAAACTCAAGAAATTCTTTCCTTATTTTAATAATGATTATAAAGTCTTTCAGGGGCAATAAACATAATACTTCCATTTTTTCAGAAGTTTGATTGCCTGATGCAAAAAAACCATTCGATAGATCTAATTGAAACTTTACAGGGTTTTTGTGGTTACATTGAACTGTAAAATTCACACTCAAGATTAGTCGTTTTGTGAATGTTTTAAATTTAGCCGTTGATTTTCTAAAAAAAACCATCAATAGCCCTTTTTCTTCTCTTTTTTTTTAATTCATAGCAAGGATGGAAAAAAAATGTTGTTTAAAAGAACCATCCTCAATCCTTGTAGAGCATAAATTGGAGTTTTCAAAACCCCACTTTTATTTTCTGTGCAATCATTGGTTCGTCAGATATCAATGGTCTAACACAAAAGAATCCTTTTTCATTAAAATCTCACTGAGCTGTGAAAATTTAATAAAATATTCCAATATTTAAAAAAATGCTTGAATGCGCATTATCAATAAACGATAGAAAAAAAAAGTTGTAATGTTTGTTGCGCGAAATTTTAAGATATACAATTTTTGTTTGAAGCTTATTCCCGATTTATTTCTCGTTCGCGTGGTTTGGTAATTTGAAGTTTTAAATAATTTTCACCGTGATGCGCGGAGCTATTGTAGTTAAAATTCATGCATAGATCGCTTCAGATTATCGAAAAACATAAGAAAAACGTGTTTATGTGTCGTAGCCCCAAATTTCGTTACATTTGCCCATTTTTACTGGACTCTCTCTCTCGTTTCGCGCGAGACGCCCTTTTCCCATTATTCCGCGAAGTAATATTTTCAGTAATAGAGAATAACCATAAATTACTATTATTCATTTGCTAAAACATCCATTGTCATAATACCTAATGATTAAGTATATTTATGAGGCATTCCAAGGTATTTCGATCAAAATCTTGCCTTGATGATTTCGATTTTCCTCTTAATTTTTTATATAATAAAGGACGTGAAACAAAATTTTCCAAATTTTTTCAGAATTTTTTGGTCACGCGTTTTTTTGATTTTTTTTTCATTTTTGAAAAAAGAAACGGGACCACTTTGTAAAATCTAAAAAATTTAGAATAATGTAAAACAATATAACGTTTTTAGGCTTTGTTTTAAAATGGAGATTTCAATACTTTATGAGTAAAATTCAAAAAATTCAAAAAAAAAATTTTTGGAATTTTACTCATAGAATATTAAAATCTCCATTTTGTAACTGTTACGCTCCAACCTGCGAGTTTTCCATCTCGGTCAAGAAGAGGCAAACCCTTCCTTTACACGTTTTTCGGAAGAAACTGCGTTATGTTGGACAGGTGGCCTTTTCGAGCCTAACCTCGCGGAAATTTGCTCAGGACGGCCGCGGCCGTGAGAGTGTATTTTATTGAGCTCGGTGTTTTAAATAACGGATTGTAACTGAGGCGTTAGAATAGTCCGATTTTCAAACTAGGAGATTTGATGCAAATGAAATGGAACAACATAAAAAAAATAACATATTGAAAAATTGCATAGTCGAAAATTGTAAAGGTCGCGTATGAACGGGGATCTCGATTAAACCGCTGTCGCAATTCCTTCAGATTGGACAAGGTGATTTATTTCAGCCAGGGAAAATTTAATTCGTGAAACAATTTTAATGGGAATGAATTTCTTTTGATTTTTGAAATAAAATAGACATGATAATATGACCAGAAGGACCAAACAAAAAATCATCAGCATAGTCGCAATTCGAAACTCGACCAGTGAACTCACGTTGAATTGAATTTAATAAGGACTTACTTTCGGGAATAGTCAAAATTTGACAACAATATCACCTTTCAGGAATCAAACGAGGTTACTTCCTTTTGGAAATAATTAGGATTTATGAACAAAATCATTTTTCGAGAATTTAAGAATGAAATTATTTTTCAGAAATTATTAACATTTAAGAACAAAACTAATTTTTCGAAAATAAGTACTTGAAATAAAATTATTCTTCAGAAGCTATAACCATTTAAAACAAAATTAAGTTTCGAAAATAAGTATTTGAAATGAAATTATTTTTTTCGGATTTTCCAGAAATAATTGAGATTCAAAAACAAAATTAATTTTCGAAAGTAAATATTTAAAATGCAATGATTTTTCAAAAATTATTAAAGCTTAAAAATTCACTTTTCAGTAACGCCTTTCGAAAACTTTTAAGATTAAAATTCATTTTTCAGAAATAGAAACGAAGTTAGTTTTTCCTTCCAGAAAGAATTCAAATTCGAAACAAATTATTTTTCATGGAAATGTCCCTTGAAAACGTTTAAAATTCAAAATTCATTTTTCAAAAATGGAGATGTGATAATTGAAATCTGCGAAATTATTTTTCAGAAATATTTTCCAGAAATACTTAAAGTTCATGACTTATTTCCAGAGATAGAATTTGAAATGAAATTATTTTCGGGTCTAGCAAGAATTTGGATCAAAATTATTTTCTTGAAATCGGAGAAACAGAGAGAAAATTAGTTTATTCATAGCTCACTAGAGTCGTCGCGTGGGAAATGAGCGCAAGATTGGGAGGGTTCATTCCTGATGATCAAATAGGTCATGATGAAAATCACAATAGTGAGTACGACAATGACTGCGATCCCTAACCACGCTGTTAATTCTTCCGTTTTAATCATCTTGAGGTTAACGTTAAATAATTAAAGGGGAAAACAATTTCAGAATGAACCGTCACCTTTTCCGCACAAACCTCTTACCAGCAGAAGCATTGTCTATCAACAGGCTACATGAAATAAAAGAAGACCAAAAAGGAAATTGCAATTTTCAATTGGAATATCTCCGATGCGCACATTGCAGCTTTTGAACTTTCAAAGTATCGGAAGCTTTGTACGATCAGAGACACCCAGTATATCACACGGAAGAGTCATCATGAGCCAGACATAACGGGGTCCAAAATAAATTTAATATCGACGGCAGAGAATAAATGAATTGAAAAATTGGATTTTTGTTTTTTTTATGAAAAGTTGATACGAAAATTTCGCGAAAATTCGGAGAGGGAAATTAGACAACCCACCTCGAGGCGTACTCGCGGGAGGTCGAGAGCATGTTCCCCTGAGTTTCAAGATCCTCATGCGAAAGACATATTTTGATTTTTTTTTCTTCCTTACCGTGTGTTGTTCTTTTTGGAGGGGTGAGAAATGGCAGACGAACTGCAAGGCCGATGGATCGAACGATGTAGATGAGCCCAGAGACTATAAGTTGAACGATGGAGATGAGTCCAAGAATGAGAGCTCGAACGACGGGGATGAATCCAGAGAAAACTACAAGTCGAACGAACAAAAAATGATGTATCGCAGAATAGCTCGATGCGACGAAGGGATAGGCGATTCGAGGATATTCAGCAGAGTGTTTGCGAAATTTTGTTGCTTATATTTCCCAAAGTAACTTAACACAAGGATTCACAGATTTCTTTTTCACACAATTCACACGATGACAGTTGTTGTAAGATGAATCCCGCACAATATTTATGATAACGTCAATGGATAATCAAAGCCGTAGCTCGATATAGCGATGAACAATAATTACTAAAGTACGCGTAAACGTTTAATTAATTTTGAAAGAAACGATTAGAATTATTAAGCTGTAGCTGGCTTAATCGATTAGAGATAATTATTAGAATTCACGTAATTGTTAAAAATGGAAAAAAACGAAAATCATATTAAACGAAACCACACTCTTAAAGTTCCATGAAATTTTATGGGGATTAAAATAGAAGAATATAAAAGGTTTGCACGGAAATCACACTTCCAAGATATTCACGCAGGCGACAACTTAAATTATAATGTTTGAGAAAAACGCGGAGATGAGTGTCGTGAACGGTGTAAAGTCGCGGAAAATTCGGTGATCAATGCGGTCATTGGTCCTTGTGACACGCGTTTTTATAATCATGACCCGCTTAGCTTCGGGAAGGGGTAATTTGTCCCTTGTCTCCAAGACGTTCACGCCTTGGTTCTCCCCTCCACCTCGCTGTTAATCCTAGTTTTTACAATAATTAAACTATAATTGAACTTAAGTCTTATACCAAATTACTTTCATTCTTCCATACTTTTATAATGCGCATGTTTCAGGACAATTTTAAATTTTCAATTTTTATGTAAATTTTCGCGCGTACAGGGAGTCGAGAGGTTTCTTTTTCGCTCTCCTTCTCTCTTACTCCCGCCCTCGCTTGGGCTCTCGCCGCGCTCTAGGCCCCGCCACGGAGGCTCTGACCATCCCTCTCTTCTCTTTCGCTCTCGCACGCGCGCTCGGACTCTCTCACTCATCGATACTTCCGATTGGCTTAATTTTCGGCTATGACTCTCTCACTCTCTTTCCTATGACAAATTCATATTTCTTTCTCTTTCTTTGCCCTACTGCTCTGCATTTCCTCTTTTTTCTTCGACTCCTCCCATCGTTTCCTTGCAAGAAAGGGAGAGTCTTTTAATTAATAAATGTTACTTTTATTTTAATGAATTATTTTATATTTTAATAATTCCAATAATTCCTTTCAATAAACTGTTTTATTATTTCCAAAGAATTTGATGATTTTATAATCTCGAAATTGTAAATTTTTACATATTTATTGAACTGATTTTCTATGGAGAAGAAAAAAAATGCGCTGATATAATTATTATAATGAATATTTTAACATTTCAATTACCTCTGTCAATAAAGATTAAAGGATCCAATGATTAAATTGATAAATTATTAGAAAAGATAAAAAAATTCTTATTTGAATTTTATCATTTAAAATAAGAATTTTATCATTTTGATAAAAACCTTTATTTGCATTCTACTACTTGAAATCATCATTTTTAAATAAAATCTGTATTATTGGAATTTCATGATTTTAAATAAAATTTGTATGTAAATTCTATCATTTGAAATAAATAAATTTTTGTATTAGCCTGGAACAAATCATTCATACATGCATTCATAATTCATAATAATTCGCCCGTATTCTTTGAGGCGAAATTTCTCTTGAGATTTTTAATTTGTCTTTTCATACAAAAAAAAAGAAATGCTTTTGAATATTACTTGTGCCCATATATGGCGTGTATCCTCTGTAGCGGCCCGTTGTGCGAGAGAGAACGACGCGGTTCAAGGGGGCAGCGGGCCTCGTGTCGTCCGCGGGGCGCGAGATTTCCTCGGACCCTTGGATAAACACTCACGCCCGCCTCGCTAATTCTCTCTTGCGTGGACTTATTTTTCTTTGGGGGTTGATAAATTTAATTACGCCCGGATCTTTAATATATTTGATATGTTCCTCTGCTTGAAAATCTCAACTATAAACGTTGGAAATAAATAGATATTGGGTTGCACTGAAGTGCGCCCTATCTCCAAGTGATTTCCTTTCTCTTTCCACGCAGGATGACTAATTCTTCAAGAGCCGCGTGTGTGCTCTCTTCACGACACAGCGGTGTTCTTTTCTTTCGTCATTTTTCTATCCGCATGTTCCTTTCCCTTTTTTGTCTCTTCCACCCCAATAAATCATTGCAAAACCCAACCATCTTGAAACTTTCAAGCAGCGAAATTCAATATTCTCAAGAGAAATTTTTCCTCTGCGCTCTCTATGTTTCTTTTTTTTTCTTTCCTAAAAAAAAAAAAAAATGAATCTATTTTTTGTTTCGACCGACCTGACCCAGGCCATAATTTCCATTTTTGAATTTAGAATTGTCCTATTTTTCGGACTTTCGGGATTTCGAAATTATCACGTTAAAAAAAAAAAATGAAAGGGAAGAACCACTGATCGCACGTATTAATATCATTACTCGACGTATCATTTATGACAGCATCGGTGTGGATACACGTTAGTGTGCGTGAGTATCTTGAATTTATTCTCGGCTTAGTGTGTGTGCCACGCGCATTCAAAGATTGTAATGCCCGCGTCGCTTGGCCCGACAAAGCCCCTATCGCTATTTTCTCGGAGTCCGTATCTCCGCGGATGTTTAATATATTTGATATACCATTTTTCTTTCGGCATTATAATTACTTCGCTCGAAATTCTCATCGATGGTATGCGTTGATGCGTGAGGCGTCAACGCTGTCGCTATGGGCTGCAATCCGAGAATTGGTGAGAATATGACCACCGTGAGGATAGATCCTCGCCTCGACCGTGTTTCCCTCTCATGCGCATTTTTCCTCGAGAATTACCCGATATAGGCAAACCCGTGGGCGGTGAGAAATCCCGAAAGTCGCGGGACGTAACAGAACAAAGCCTAAAAATTTTGTTATATTTCATTAGATTATTCTGAATTTTTTCAGATTTTACAAATTGGTCCCGTTTTTTTTCCTCAAAACAGAAATAAAAAAAACGCGTGAGCAAAAAATTCTGAAAAAATTTGGAAAATTTTGTTTCAATGTCCTTCTTTATATAAAAAGTGTAGAGGATTTTCGAAATCATTAAGGCAAGATTTTGATCGAAATACCATGGAACGCCTCTTATATATTTATGTATATGGGTCATTACTTGTCAAATCGACCAAGAGTTGGAATCGACCCCTTTCAATTTCGATAAAATGTGGTCAGAAGTTTTCATTTCTAACAAAATGAAGTTCTACCAAAGGAAAAAAATTAACAATGTTGTCTTGAAAGTTATCAAAAATACGAAATGTCACAATTTTTCAAATATTTCAAATTTATTTCTTAAATATCTCGGGGACTATTGTAGTTACGAAAAATCGTCCTGAATTCGTTTTAAAGAGTAAACTTAGGGCTATAAAACAAAAAAATATACCGATTAAAAATGTTGAAAAATGATGAATGGCGAGAATTTTGAATTTTCAAAAATCGTGAAAATCCAAGTTAAACATTACATTTTTGGTTCTATTTATTATATAATACCTCGTACTGATCTTCAAAGATCCTGAAATTTTCAGAGAGGTGTCTCTTTTGTTTGTCCAAAAATATGAATTTTTGAATTTTTGAAAATCGTGGAAATCCACAATCAACATTGAACTTTTGGTTACATTTTTTTTATATAATACCTTGTATTGATCTTAAACGATCCTGAATTTTTCAGGATGGTGTGTTTTTGTTTCGTAAATATAAATTTTGGAATTTTGGTAAAAAAAAGATTTTTTTGTTTACCTCGAAGTTAAGTAAAGTTGAGCAATAATGTAATTCTGTGATTTTGAGCAGTAAAAATAAAAATTAATGACAATTTAAAAAAATGTATTTTTTACAAAAATTTAATAATGTATATTCTTGAAACAAAACAATACCATCCCGAAAAGTTCAGTATCGTTTAAGGCATCAAAATAAGTGAAAAATAACCTAATTTTTCGTATTTTTTTTTGTAAAATCGCCGCCATTTTACATGTTGCAAGTTAATCTGCAACTGCTCATAAATGCTCGTAACTATCTGCGAATGCTCATAACAACGGAGTACTGATACAAACTTATACAACCACATTCATGTCTATCTGTTCAACGAGTTCCGATTGCACTATGCCAAACCACTAGGTTTCTTTGATACTTCAGATAGGTTTCTACAGCTTTTCTACAACGTTTCTTTACATCGATCGCCTCCTTACGTTTTTGACGACTGCCATTGACCAGTTTACTCGATCTGGGAGTCCCTGCCGTTAGTGTCACTGCCAAGTTGCGTGAACATCCGGCGGATTCTCGAATTCCAACATTTTTTTCAGAATTCGAAAATCTGCCATCGACAAGTTAACTCGTTGGGGAAGTCTCTGCCGTTAGAGTCACCACTAAGTTTCACGAACGTCCGGCAGATTCTCGAATCCCGCTATCCTTTTCATAACGACTGTCATCAACCAGTCGACTCGTTCAGGAAGTCCCCGCCGTCGGAGTCACCATGAAGTTTCGTGAACATCCGGCAGATTCTCGAATTCGGAATTTTTTTCTGAATTCGAGAAATTGCCATCCATCAATTGACTCGTTCAGGAAGTCCCTGCCGTTGAATTCCCCATTAAATTTCCGGAAGATCCAGCAGATTCTCGAATATTCAAATTTTCATCTGAACACTCATCTTCGGAACCTTGCACGATTAATTCGCGTTCGAGCGCTTTCGTCGTATCTTTCCTCATTTTTTAAATTCGCTTCATTGTTTTTTAGCCTTTTGCTGTTCTAATTTTTTTCTTGATATTCCTCTTTGGCGGCATTATTTCCCCGGCTTCCGAAACATCCGAACTTTCAAGGAACTGTTCGTCTTCTGTACAAATTAATGTAAAAATTTTATTGTGTACATGTTATATTAACCACTTGCTGACTAATAGATTGAAGATTTGGTAAATTGCAGATTTAGAGTTGTTTAATTTTACAGTCGTTATTATCTGACGAATAGATGAAGTCAAAGTACTCAAAGACGTATAAACGGTTATTCAAATACATAATAAATTTCAAAAATGATGTTTTCATAGAATGTGTAGATGTCGGTGCGTGCATGTGCTCCTGAGCTAACGTGCGTGTGTGTATCTATAAGCCAAGAGCCGCAATGTTTTTTAATTACATCATTTACGCGATCAGACTCAAATTGTGTAGGAACATCGAGCTACTTTGTGCGATTTAAGTTATGTGCCGTTTCAAATACTCGTTCAAATTATATTGCATTTGGATCTTTTTCTGTATGTTTATTAAGGCCTTAGGCCATTTTACAGGATCAAAAAAGGGTACATTTCGTAATTTATTACCAGCGATACCATTAAATAAATCGGACTTACAAAAAAGGGTTTTATTATTCATTCAATTGACATTGCAACCTAATTTTTTCATGGTAATATATGTCAAAATGACGACTGTGCAGCGTTTTTCCCATGGCGCCTTTATTTCTGGAAGGTCAACGGCCGAACCAACAGCTCATATAACTTTCAAGTCATGATGAGACACCAAAGTTTCTTCTCATATATATAAAAATAACTATTAAACTACGTCGTATTTGTTTGATACATTGTTTTTTGTAAAAACAGCGCATTTAAAGTTCAAAAAGTATAGAATGCTATGAAAAAATCCTCAGGAAATGGCTTATAAAAAAGAAACTATGCAATATAATGAAAAAATCTTATGTAGCGCTTCGGAGAACATTATTCGGAATGTATGTACAATTGAAATTTCAAATAAATATGTTGAAATTTGTTTGAGTTATGAATTCAGCCGAATAGAAAAATGTAGTTCTGAGATAAACGAGTTTCAATTTTGAAGAAAGATCGCTGCGGATGAAGAGGGGTTGCACTACAACACGAAAATCTAGTACTTAGAGATTTTTCATGCACATAACCTTTTCCAATATAATTCGAAACATACTAAGCTACGCTATTTGAAAAGAAGAACGACTTTTTGAAAGCCACCCTTAAGAATAATTTACTCGAGTAATTTTATAGATATCAATCCAAATTTTCTAATGTACATGCTGGGCATTAATGCCTGCAAATCTTTGAAAGAATCTTCGGAAGAATCTAAGATTCTTTGCAAGATTCTAAGATTCTTTTCAAGATTCTAAGATTCTTTTCAAGATTCTTTTAAAGATTCTTTTAAAGATTCTTTTAAAGATTTGCAGGCATTAATAGCCAGCAGTGTACATATAACCAACCTAAAGAATGTTTGCTTTTTATCTTTGTAAAAAGCAATCAAAGAGTTCAAGTAAAATGAAATAATGATTTTCTTTTTATTAACGTTGTTGGCTTTCTTTATAAGGAAAGCTAAAGAACATCGAAAAGATAACAAAAAACCCTGCAAACTGGACATTTGCACATTGCTTCCTCATCTCTGTCTATAGTTTTTCCCTTATCATAAAGTTTGTGGCGATCAAATTTGGCTTCTTCATAAAGGAAACTTCGTTAACTATCGAAAAACGTAAGTAATCAATATGCGATTTTGCCAAATTCTTTTCAATTTACGAGTTGCCAAATTTCATTTTTGCCAAATTCAATAGCAAACAACACAGATCACTAATTCAAATGTGTAGAAAATGTCAGTACAATCACTCCCCAAAAACACGAAAAATGGTGTACAAAAATTGGAGACAAATACGTTTTCGAAAGTATCTCTGCTTTAGTCTTCTTCAAAAAAATTGTAAAATAAATAGACATGAAATTAACGACACGCATTGTTAAGCATATGTAGTTTCCTCATGTAACGTTGGGTTTGCACTCACGATTTTCGAGGGTAGAACCGAAATAAAGAAATTGGAAAAAATGTTCACGTTGAAAATTTAAAAAAATTATAAATATGCACATAGCTTCCTCATTTTTTCCCGGCGTTCGTTGAACCTCCTTAATGAGGATTTCCTTGACCATCCGTACGGCATGTACGTTTATTATCATGACTTTCTCATAAAGGAAGCTTTACGAACGACGAAAACAAATGAAGAAGCTATGTGCAAATTTCTAATTTACATAATTTGTTGCAGTTCCGTTCAATTGCATTATTATTTTTGTCATATAGTGTATTGGTGCTAAACAAGTATACTTGATATCTGCTAAATTAGGAAACTTATTGTTCACAATTATTTTTCGGAAATTTGAAAAATTGTTTGACAGCGAACCTCTGGAGTGTTTTTCACCAAATTCAAGACCAACCACTCTTATCATCTAGTGGATTTGTGCAAAAAATTCACAATCAACATCGACGAAAAATCGCTATCAACAAAAAAAAACTCAGCTCGATAGATGCAAAATTAAAGAAGTTAGAGAACTTGAAATTTTTTTAGCGAAAAAACAAATTTTTTTGAAGCCGAACCTTCTGAGCATTTTTTCTCAAATTCAATCCAACTGTCCTTTTTATAAGGTGTATCTGTACAAAAAAATTCAGAGGAATAACTTCAAAATTACAAAAGTTAAGCGACCCACAAACATTTTACAAAAAATTCTAAGTCCCGCCAAATCGACAAATATTTTGCAATTCCAAAAACATTTGCACTAAGTGAAGGGACATAGATGATCTACTTGCATACCGAATTTCAACTCGGTAACTCAACCCTTTGTGTCACACATTTCTCCTTTAGTCATGGTGGCACTCTGAGAGTGCCACCATGGCACAAACGGTAAAACCGTTCTCGAGATATACACATTCATTTTTATAAAAACATAAAGCGCACGCACGCATGTACGGACGCACGCACGCACGCACGCACGCACGCACGCACGCACGCACGCACGCTGAACGCACGCACGCACGCACGCACGTGCGTGCACACAGACACACACACACACACACGTCCGAACATTTCCTAAATGCGTTTTTTGGACGTTTTGACATTTTGAACATACTGACATGAAAATGTCGAAAAACAAACTTTGCGAAAACAAAGCTTCCTTTATGAGGAAAGAAAATAATGAAATCAAGTAAAAATGGTCAACAAAGAGAATCTATAATTTCAAAAAATAATCAAAAAAATACAAAATACTTGGCCAGTTTGTATTTAACAAAAGATGAGCCAGAACGCAGTTTTTCGTAAACAGGTGAACACCAGAATGTCAGTACTCACAATCAGTATATTCTCAACAACAAAAAAATCGCCAAGTACTTTTTATTTTTTTAATTTTTTTTTAATTGATAATTTTTCTTTGTTGTTCATTTTTACTTGATTTCACTATTTTTTTAATTTTTAACGATGATATTTTTTCGATTTTTTTTTATTTCGGTTCTACCTTTGAAAATCATGAGTGTAAAATTAATTTTATATGAAGAAAGTGCATGTGCTTAACAATGAATCTTGTGTTGTCTCCAATTTTTGCACACCATTTTTGGTGTTTTGGGGGTGATTTGTCTATTTTTTGCAAAGTTTTTTCATCCGATTTTTTAATTTTACATAATTCATTATTTCACTCAATTATGTGTGGCTTCCCGGCAGAAAGAGTAAAATCCATTTTTTCAAAAAACGAGTCAACAACGGAAATCAGTCAATAATTAGGTCTACTTTTATCTCAGATAGTTGTTATCAAATTTGATTTGATAACAGATACAGCTATATCGCATAACCAGTTAAGTCCAAATATCCCGGTATAATAAGTTCACTCCGCAAATGGAGTATGGTAATTAGTGATACATGTGATCGATGGTTATTATTTCACTCGATTACTGTACAGTTTTATTAATTTACCATTGATTCAAGCTCCAAATAGATCATAAAATGGTTTCAGCCAATTCACTGTTTTCAAAATAACTATTGATTTCAAACTGACTTGAAGAGATCGAAAAACGTATTCAAATGACCCTTAATGAAAAAAATATACTACAAGAACAGCAATAAACAATTTTTACAGGGATAACTGCCAAACACCAAAATTGATGTGCAAAAATTTGAGACAAGTACATTTACGTGGATGCTATTATTTATAAATACAGTTACAATATTTATGTGTACATAAATATTGTACACATTTATGTATACATTGGAAACACATTTTTCAAAGTTTCATACACACGGAAAAAATCGAAAAATGATTTCTCCATGATGGGATAGCGATCAAAAGATGCGGTTTCAAATGTACTTTTTTGTCAATTTATTTGAAAAAAATCGGAGGATACACTCTTGTCGAAAAAAACCAAAATTGTACTTTGAAAGGTGTTAAAACGAAAGAGGATAAAAAAAAATTTTTTTTGAGAAATACGTATGTTTTTTTTTGCCGAAAAGTAACTGAAAAAAATCGGCGACACGAAAAAAAAATGTCGAGGTAATGGCCGCTCGGTTATAGCTGGAATGCCACATATATATTATATAGGTATTCACGAGTATACACTGGTAAATAGAAGTATATGGAGCATTTCATCTCAAATCGGACAGTATGAAAAACTTTTTTTTTTATTTCCTCAATTTTTTTATAATTTTGAGTACCCGTCAAAAGACCCTTCCTGTTCAATTTTGAGATTTTTTTGATTACATGTTCAAAAGATATTAAACTAACAAAAAAAACCGCTCTTTTTTTGGTATTTTGGTCATAACTTCTTTAATAATAATCCGAATTGAAAGTTTTTTTTCAAAATTTTTGTTTTTTTATGGCCTTTTCAGAAAAAAATACAACAAAAATATTCGACGTGTTTTTGAATGAGTTTTTTGAGTTTTAAACGTTAAATCGCGTTTTTAAAAGTGAATGTTATTTGTGATTTTTTTTTAAATTTTTTGTTTCAAACATCTATCTATTCAACGACTTTTAAGACTAGTCCGACCATGGGATCTCAATGGGTACTATTTTTTTCGATTTTTGAAAATTGTAAAAAAATTTTTTTCCCATCAATTATTATTAATACCAATTTTTGTTACTGTATAGTATTTTTTTAAATAATTTTAAATTAATTTGGACACTCTTCTATTGTTAACCGATTTTAAAAATCAATAATTAGTCGATAAGCAAATAACAACAGTTCAAGAATTGTATGAGTGGGCATTGAACCTAAATAGTCTACCGAATATTGCTGTCAAATTTTCACATGAGAAACATTATTCAGATGCATAAGAAAGATTTTATTTGCGATAAAATACTGCGAAGTCAATCGCAGGAAGTCAAATTGAAAGTTTTTTGAAGAAAAAAAACTTTCAATTTGGACCATTATAAAAGAAGTTATGACCAAAATACCAAAAGAAGAACGGGTTTTTTGTTAATTTAATATCTTTTGAATAGGTAATCAAAATAATCTCAAAATTTAACAGGATGGGTCTTTTGATGAGTACTCAAATATATAAAAAAATTGAGGAAATAAAAAAAAACGTTTTTCAAACTGTCCGATTTGGGATGGAATGCCCCATATACTGGTATATACAGGTATCTACAGATGTATACAAGTATACACTGGTATATACAGGTATATACCGGTATATACAGGTATATACGGGTATATGTAGGTATATACGGGTATATACAGGTATATCTAGGTATATGCAGGTATATATAGGTTTATCCGAGTATATACTGGTTTATACAAGTATACACAGGTATATGAAGGCATATACGGTATTTACTGGTATATACAGGTGTTACGTCCCGCGACTTTCGGGATTTCTCATCGTCCACGGGCTTACCTATATCGGGTGATTCTCGAGGAAAAATGCGCATGAGAGGGAAACACGGTCGAGGCGAGGATCTATCCTCACGGTGGTCATATTCTCACCAATTCTCGGATTGCAGCCCATAGCGACAGCGTTGACGCCTCACGCATCAACGCATACCATCGAGGAGAATTTCGAGCGAAGTAATTATAATGCCAAAAGAAAAATGGTATATCAAATATATTAAACATCCGCGGAGATACGGACTCCGAGAAAATAGCGATAGGGCCTTTGTCGGGCCAAGCGACGCGGGCATTAGAATCTTTGAAGGCGCGTGGCACACACACTAGGTCAAGAATAAATTCGAGATACTCACGCACACTAGCGTGCATCCACACCGATGCTGTCATGAATGATACGTCGAGTAATGATATTAATACGTACGATCAGTGGTTCTTCCCTTTCATTTTTTTGGTAACGAAATAATTTCGAAATCCCGAAAGTCCGAAAAATAGGACAATAAAGTAAAGTCAATTCTAAATTCAAAAATGGAAATTATGGCCTGGGTCAGGTCGGTCGAAACAAAAAATAGATTCATTTTTTTTTAAGGAAAGAAAAAATCATAAACATAGAAAGCGCAGAGGAAAAGTTCCTCTTGAGAATTTCGAATTTCGCTGCTTGGAAGTTTCAAGATGGTTGGGTTTTGCGATGATTTATTGGGGTAGAAGAGGAAAAAAAGGAAAAGAAACATGCGGACAGAAAAATAACGAAAGAAAAGAACACCACTGTGTCGTGAAAAGAGCACACACGTAGCTCTTCAAGAATTAGTCACCCTGCGTGGAAAGAGAAAGGAAATCGCTTGGAGATAGGCCGCACTTCAGTGCAACCCAATATCTATTTATTTCCAACGTTTATAGTTGAGATTTTCAAGCAGAGGAACATATCAAATATATTAAACATCTGGGCGTATTTAAATTTATCAACCCCCAAAGAAAAATAAGTCCGCGCGAGAGAGAATTGAGCGGGTGTGAGTGTTTATCCAAGGGTCCGAGGAAATCTCCTCGCGCCCGCGGACGACACGACGCCCGCTGCCCCCTAGAATTGCGTCGTTCTCTCTCGCACAACGGGCCGCTACAGAGGATACACGCCATATATGGGCACAAGTAATATTCAAAAGCATTTTTTTTGTATGAAAAGACAAATTAAAAATCTCAAGAGAAATTTCGCCTCAAAGAATACGTGCGAATTATTATTAATTGTGAATGCATGTATGAATGATTTGTTCCAGGCTAATACAAAAATTGATTTATTTCAAATGATAGAATTCACATAAAAATTTCATTAATAATCATGAAATTCCAATAATACAGATTTTATTTCAAAATAATGATTTCAAGAAGTAAAATTCAAATAAATGTTAATTAAAATGATGAGCCCTTTATTTTAAATGATAATATTCAAATCAGAATTTTTGAAAATATTTATCAATTTAATCTATGGATCTTTTAATCTTTATTGACAGAATTAATGAAAAGCAGTTATCAGCGCATTTCTTTTCTTCATAGAAAATCAGTTCAATAAATATGAAAAAATTTTACAATTCTGAGATTATAAAATCATCAAATTCTTTGGAAATTATAAAACAGTTTATTGAAGGAATCATTGGAATCATTAAAATATAAAATAATTTATTTAAATAAAAGTAAAATTTATTAATTAAAAGACTCTCCCTCTCTTGCAAGGAAACGATGGGAGGAGTCGAAGAGAAAAGAGGAAATGCAGAACAGAAGGGCAAAGAAAGAGAAAGAAATTTGAATTTGTCATAAGAAAGAGAGTGAGAGAGTCATAGCTGAAAATTAAGCCAATCGGAAGTATCGATGAGTGAGAGAGTCCGAGCGCGCGTGCGAGAGCGAAAGAGAAGAGAGGGATGGTCAGAGCCTCCGTGGCGCACAGTGGTTCAGAACGGCCTTTTCCCTGGCCAAAAGTCGAAAAGTGAGAATAATAATTTCAAAATTTCCTATTTAAGGTTTCTGGGGTCGCTGATTACGAATTTGATATAAAAATTATAAAATTAAAAATATCGGACCAAAAATGGCGGACATTTTGGAAAAATAATCACTTTATCGGTCTGAAAACTTGCACCGCGAAGTTTTCGGGATCGCTGATTACGAATTTGACAACAAAATTATGAAATTCAAAACGGCGGACCAAAAATGGCGGACATTTTGGAAAAATAATCACTTTATCGGTCCGAAAATTTGGATCGCGAGGTTTTCGGGATCGCTGATTACGAATTTGATATCAAAATTATGAAATTCAAAATAGCGGACCAAAAATGGCATACATTTTGGAAAAATAATCACTTCATCGGTCCGAAAATTTGCACCGCGAAGTTTTCGGGATCGCTGATTACGAATTTGATATAAAAATTATGAAATTCAAAATGGCGGATCAAAAATGACGGCCATTTCGGAAAAATAATCACGTTATCGGTCCGAAAATTTGCTCCATCAGGATTTTAGGGTCGCTGATTACGAATTTGATATCAAAATCATGAAATTCAAAATGACGGACCCAAAATGGCGGACATTTTGAAAAAATCATCACTTTATTGGTCCGAAAATTTGCACCATGAGTTTTTCGGGATTGCTGATTACGAATTAGATATCAAAATTTTGAAATTCAAAATGACGGATCAAAAATGGCGGACATTTTGGAAAAATAATCACGTTATCGGTACAAAAATTTGCGTTATTAGGTTTTTGGGGTCGCTGATTACGAATTTGACATCAAAATCATAAAATTTAAAATGGCGGACCAAAAATGTCGGACATTTTGAAAAAATAATAATTTCATCGGTGGGAAAATTTGCACCATTGGGTTTTCGAGGTTGCTGATTACGGCTTTATTATTAGATTAATGACATTTGAAATTCTGAAATGAAGAACAATTTTGTAAAATATGTGAAAGTTTATTTTATCTCACGCATATAATACCATACAATACATATCCCATTAGATTAATGCCATTGAATTAATTAAAAATCAAAATCTGGGTCAGACAGATTTGTCGCACATGTGTCAATTTCTGCTGAGGGTGAGCTACTATTTGTGACATTATCTTCTGGTGTTGCCAGTAGAAGTTCTATTACCTCAGAGGGTAATGGTGCACTATTCTTCATTTTTTATTTTTGAAAATTTGTTATGAGTGGATCCGAGGATGCAAGAAGCCGACGAAAAACGTCAGACATTGTCTTCTCTCTCGTACATTTTCAAGCAAAATGTTCGCGGTACCGACGAATGTCCTTGTTCCTCGCTTCTTGAGCGTCCTTGGAAAGTTGTCCGATTGGTAAGGCACCCATTTCTATTATCGCGTAGCCATGAATTAAAACGGTATGTACCGATGTTGGCATCGGGTACCAGGAATATAGCTCCACATATCGTTTCGCGACGTCTAAGCAATAAACCCTGAACTTGTCGATATGTACAGCGAAACCGCTCACCATTGTCTGCAAAATTACTTTGCAACTTGATATGAATTTTTCGTCCAAATTCAAAATTTCTGCCGTTAAGGTAACGTTCTCAAAAAAACCGTCGGGCTGTATTGCCGTCGTTTGTACTGCCAAATCCTTGCTTAGGCATATCAATATTTAAACCTAAAGCAGCTTTAAATTTCTTTTGGATTTGTTTCTTACGATCGCACACTGCTTTCTTTTAATTGACTGTTCGCGCCTGCCATTTACTCGTCTCATCGTTTAATTTATATGCAATATGAAGCATCCATTCCATAAACCTTATCCACGCGTGTAAGGAAGAAATTCCAAAATTCAGTTTCGAGCTGTAACATTCTGTTTGTTCAACCAATTGTAAATTGTTGAAATTTTTCGACGTCAAATTACATAAGTAATATCTTTGCGCAGATTTAGTGTCAGAAATAGCATTTCGCACCTTTCCATCTATCATTGTAAACGATAATTCATATTTAACTTCAACGTTCGTACCCTCCGTTACTGTAGCGAATGTGACGAGAGACGCTATCTGCTTATCAACGAAGTTTTTTTCGTCAACAGTTGACTGCACGGTTTCGTTCAAAAATTGCAATCTCAACGGTCTGCAGTAACGGGGTGAAGAAGGCCTTGGGTTCTTCCAAACGACAAGTTGCCGCTCAGATTTGTCGTTTGAAGCTAGCTTTTGCAACGGAACCAAGGACGTAAAAAATACATGAGCGTCAGAGCTGTCACTTTCGAAAATTTTTTGCTTATACTGCTGCGACGACGAACCATCGCATCCCCACTTCAAAATTAATTTCATATTATTCGTGGAGGAACTGTCGAAAGGTTTTATGACATCAGATTGTACTTGAACCAAACGAGCTGTAGTATGGTCGAGTAAAGCCTGCAATGATACTTCCGCGCTTGTTTCCGTTATACGTATTGAACACTCTGGTGGGTAACAACGAGATTTAGCAGCTAATATTTTATGATAACTGGGATAAACTGACGCGTCCCTGTTTTCATTGGTTAATTCCCGGACCGTATTGTACGTTTCTTTCGTCATTTTACCGCTTATGATCAAGTTCAAAGCAACATCTGCGCTAATTTCTTGACGTACTGGTTTGGAACTTTGTGTGAATGCTAACTGATACCGAGAGGCTCGCGTAGGAGAAGTGGTTGTAATATCCTTGAGCACCTTTGCTGCAGCGTGGGACTCAGAAGCACGAAGATTCATTTCCGTTGCGAATGCCAATGCCTTTGGACTTGTTGATTTCCGAACATCATCAACTTCTCGTCGCTTACTCCGTTCGCTGGATGATGAAAAGTCCAACGAGGGTCTTCCAAATTTGTGGCTTTCATCCGATCCTGATGTGTCAGAATTAGGAGTAGGTACATCCCTGTTTTTGAAATCCGCATTCTACAACAAATCGCAGTAACATCAGTTCGAAAGTGAAAAAAAAACGTTTAAATGAAAAATTTCAATGATTTAAGAAATAGGAAAATAGACAAACCGTAATAGCTATGTCCTGGTCAAGCCATTTTTTATGAGTGGCGTAAAAGCGCTCCAGAGTTCTGTGGCTATCCTGCCATTTTTTCTTCATTGTAAATAGAAGATTCCTTAGAATTTTCCTTTCATCAATTGAAATTGCGAAAGGACATCCTTCCGATTCGGTAAAATATTTTTCCAGAACTTCTATTTGTTTGTCAAATTTCGAGCCCCATTCATTATGTAGAGCCAAGAATATTTGTCTGCGCGTACAAGTGATTTCTTTGCATGTTTGTCCTGTTAAAATTGGAAAAATTGTATATATATTGTATATATTGTGAATATTGTCTATATTGTATGCATTGTATATATTGTATATATTAGTAGTAGGGTGCGCACTATGGCGACCCCCACTCCTATCCCCACTCCGCGGCCGCTCGCAGAGAGCTCAGCTACGGATGTGAGGCCAGAGGTGTGAGAAGAGGGGGGTGGAGCGTGTCGCTATAGTGCGCACTGCGTTATTATTATTCAAATAATAATAATAATAATAATAAATTTTTTATTTTTATTTTTAAAGAGCAGAATTGAGAATGTACAAGGCGATATATGAATTTTACAACAAAAAAGTAGTACGCGAATTTTAGGGGTTTAGGTTTGTGGTGGGGAAGTCCCGAGTTTCCCCCACCACTTTTTCGCCAGAGCCATGCGCTTCCCCCCTCCCCTCACACACACACAAAAATCAACGAGTAAATAATAAAACACACACACACACACACACACACACACACACACACACACGCTCGCAAATAATTTCAAAATAACAATTTCTACTCACTATTTACGCGCTTCTCGCTGCTGTCCTTCTCCTCCTCCCCCTGCAACCCTTCTCTCTCTCTCTCCTACTCAACCGGATTTGTTCTATTTTTTCATTATTTCATTTTTCGCGCAATACTTTTCCACTATTATTTGATTTATTTGTTATTTTAATTTATTTATTATTTATTCACACGTATTTTGTTTTTTCATTTTTCGCGTTTTTATTATTATTTTGATTTATTTATTATTTATTTTTTGTCGCGACAGTTTTTTCACACTCCTTTAGTTTCGAATTTTCTATAATTTTTTTTCACATTATTTTCCGCGCACTGTTGCAGATTTGAAAAATATTTTTTCGAAGGGAAACTTCAAAATGTACAAAAATCTCGGTGGCACACTTTTACGCTATTTATTATTTTTACACTATTTATTTACACTATTTACACTTTTACACTATTTTCTTTTTTATTTTGCACAATTTTATTTTCCGCGCAACGAACAGCACGACTGGAACTGCGCAATGTAATTTTTTATTTTTTTAAATAATTATTTTTACATAATTTTCGCGCTTTTCTTTTTCACCGCTATTTTCGGGCAACGTTTTATTTATTTATTATTTACACTTCATTATTATTATTTTTTACATTATTTCGCGCAGAGTTTCAGGTTTTTTCGTTTTTTTGATTTTTTCATTTTTCGCGCAATGTCTTTATTTATTATGTATTCACACACTTTTGTCGTTTTTCTCATTTTTTTCGTGCAATCTTTTTCTTTTTTAATTTTGACGCATTGTTTTTTGTCACTATGTTTTTTCACACTTTTCAGTTCTTTTTTTCGCGCAAAATTTTTCCTCATTGCACTTAAACGCATCGTTTTTGTCACGATAATTTTTCACGCTTTTTTCCAGTTCCAAATTTTTTCAAGTCATTATTTTCATAATTATTTTTTTTACATTACTTCGCGCGGCGTTTTCCTTTTTGCATTTTGTGCGCAAAGTTTCCTTTCGAGCAATGTTTTTCTTATGACACTTTTTTTTTCATTTTTACACTATTATTATTTTTACGCTATTCACACTATTTATTATTTTCGCGCAATGTTTTTCATTATTCGCGCGCAATGCGCAATCCGGTTCTAATATTCACGTGGCACGCGCTCGACGCATTAACCACAACGCCAAAAAGAAACTCTTCGTGAAAACTTAATGCAAAGCGCAGAAAAATTTTTGACAAAAGACTCGATGCCGAGATAGTTCGAACCGCGACAGGAATATGACTAAAGTTGCAGAAGGCATAAAAACCCCTCATCAACGACGAAGGTGATGATATTATGCCTCTCTCTCAAAATCTTTGTCAGCAAAATTGCACGCGCGAATAAAAATAATATTGCTCCACGACCGTGAACTCAAACTTGGAGACACACGCGTTGCAATGGACACAAAGACAAAATAGATACGTGCAGCGCGTGACAACGACTGAGGCGTAAAAGGGCGTAACGGTCGCGCAAAATATACGCGTATTGAGTTGCAGCTTCATGAAAATATACAACAAAAAAATTGAATATAATTTTTATGTTTTCCGTTTTGAACCCTGAATATTTTTTTCAGCTTGGACTATTTTGATTTTTTTGAAAAAATCGCCGCTTTTAAGAGACATTCTTACAAGTACTAAAATTCGCAGCTTGTGATATTCATAACTTGTATTTTTTGTCTATTTTTGAAGTAGATATATAGATATATCTATATATAAGGCATTCCTCACGAAACCGATTGATACGTGACGCCGACCATTTTTGATTTTGTTGAAAATTTTATATTTGTTGTACATACTGAAAGCAGTCTTTCAGAATTTTCAGGCGGATGCATTTCACCCAGGAAAAAACGAACCATTTTCAACTAAAAAAATTTTTTTTAAAGAAAATATTATCTATTATCCATAAAATAAAAACATTTTTAGCGTTAAAAAATATAGATTGAAAAATATAGAAGTTATTTAGCGCTTTTTTTTATTAATCTCTAAATTTAATCATAATATCTCTCGCCAACGAGCGGCGGACGCGAAGATCCGCACAAAGCGGAGACCAAGGAGTATATGAGGCATTCCTTACGAGTCGACCAATTCGTGACTCTGACCACTTTTCATTTTGCTGAAAATTTTCTACTTTTTTGTACGTACTGGAAGCAGAGTTTTCAGAGTTTTTAGATTTTTGTCTGCACGCTTTTCGTCACAAATTTTTTTTCAAAATTTCACAAAATTTTCAAATGCTCGTAACTTTTCAAAAGCCGATTCCAAGCAATTGCTTTGCAACATCTCTCGAAGAAAATTTTGCACCTCAGTCTTTTCTCAGAAATTTTGTGACCGAAAAATGTTTCGCAAAATTTTATAAAAAATTTGCTCGGAAATTGTTTTCCAACAAAAAATGTTTCGCATAATTTGTTTGAAAAAAAAATGGCTCGCAAAATTTTCGTAGAGAGATGTTGCAAAGCAATTGCTTAAAATCGGCTTTTGAAGAGTTACGAGCAAAATTTTGTTCACAAAACAGTTTTAAGCAATTACTTTGCAGCATCTCTTTATGAAAATTTTGCGCGACAGTCTTTTTCCAAAAATTTTGTGAAATTGCAAAAAAATGCTGCAGATTAATTGTGTGAAACAATTTTGTCTAACAAATTTTGCAAAATAATTTGTCTGCAAAAAATTTTGCGCTTGCAAAAAAATTGTTTCGCAAAATCTTATAAAAAATTTGCTTGAAAATTGTTCTGCAGCAAAAAATGTTTCACATAATTTTTTGCAAAAAAAATAAATGTTTCGAAAAAATTTTTGCAAAAAAAATTGTTTTGCGAAATCTTGTTCACAGAATATTTTCAAGCAATTGCTTTGCAACATCTCTTGACGAAAATTTTGCGCAACAGCATTTTTGTAAAATTTTTGTGAAATTGCAGAAACATGCTGCAGATTAATTGTGTGAAACAATTTTGTCTGATAAATTTTGCAAAATAATTTTTGTGCAAAAAATTTTGCACCTGCAAAAAATGATTTGCAAAATTTTTCAAAAAAAAAAAAAAATTGTTTTGCAAAATCTTGTTTACAGAATAGTTGTTGAGCAATGCTTTTCAACATCTCTCTATGAATAGTTTGCGCACCAGTCTTTTTTCAAAAATGTTGTGAACAAATCTGCTTGCATAAATTTTGCAGAAAAATGTTGCACATTAATTGTGTGAAACGATTTCGCCTAACAAATTTTGCAAAATAATTTTTGTGCAACAAATTTTGCTAAACATTTTTTGCAAAAAATACTGACAGGTAAGAATAAGTGAACGAAGTTTTTTCAAAAACAAGCTTTTATTTGTTGTTAATAAAGAATAACTAAAAAGTTAAAAATAATTTCACTCCGATTAGAAATAAGTTTTCAAATCTAAGTCTGATACATTTTAAACGCTTAGAGACATCGAAGTGAAATTTGGCACGCTAGTCAAGCACAAATTGCTCTTCATTATGAGCGAATTTTGTTTTAATCCTAATGGGTGCTCAGATTGTATCGACTTTTTTCGTTTTTGCAAAATAACGTAAACACTCTGACTTCTGCTAATTCCAAATATAAGCGTGATGCATTTCAAACGCTTCGAGATATCGAAGTGAAATTTGGCACGCTTGCCAAGCACAAATTGCTCTTTATTATTAATAAATTGGCACGCTTGTCAAGCACAAATTGCTCTTCATTATGAGCAAATTTTTGTTTCAATTCTAACAAGTGCCCAGATTTGACCGACTTTTTTCGTTTTTGTAAAACGGCGTAAACGCTCTAACTTCTGCTGTTTCATTTAGCGAAAGAATAAAGATTTAAAAAAATTTCTGTTCTTCATGATGATTTTTTTGATAGATCGATCAGTAACTGCCGCGTAAAAGAAAAAATGGGTTGCAAAATAGTTTTAAGCAATTGCTTTGCAACATCTCTCTACGATTAGTTTGCGCAACAGTCTTTTTCCAAAAATTTTGTGAACAATTTTGCTTGCATAAATTTTGCAGAAAAATGTTGCAGATTTTTTGGATAGATCGATTAGTGACTGCCGCGTAAAAGAAAAAAATGGGTCGCAAAATACTTTTAAGCAATTGCTTTGCAACATCTCTCTACGAATAGTTTGCGCTACAGTCTTCTTCCAAAAATTTTGTGAACAAATTTGCTTGCATAAATTTTGCAGAACAATGCTGCAGATCAATTGTGTGAAACAATTTTGTCTAACAAAGTTTGCAAAAAAATTTATTAGTGCACAAATTTTGCGAAACATTTTTTTGCAAAAAATACTGATGAGTAGAAAATGAATGAACGAAATTTTTCTCAAAGACAAGCTTTTATTAGTTGTTAATAAAAAATGACTAAAAAGTTAAAAATAATTTTATTTTATTCCGATTGGAAATAAGTTTTCAAATAAAAGCGTGCTACATTTCAAGCGCTTCGAGATATCGAAGTTGAATTTGGCACTCTTGTCAAGCACAAATTGCTCTTCATTATGAGCAAATTTTTGTTTTAATTCTACCGGGTGCTCAGATTGTATCGACTTTTTTCGTTTTTGCAAAATGGCTTAAACACTCTAACTTCTGCTATCTCCAAATATAAGCGTGCTGCATTCGAAACACTCGATTCGTTTAAGAAAAAAGAACTTACCGAAAAATTGCTAAATAATTATTTGTTTAAACAATTTATTGATAACTTTTGGGCAATATTATTATTGATAATCGTTGTTTATGGCATGCGAAATGTTGCTAAATTTTTTTCAGATCTGTATTGTATCACGAAATACGGAAAATTCAATCAGATAAAGTTTTTTGGCTGGGGCTGCACCAGCAACCCGCTGTCTTATTATACTGAGAAAAAATCTATCGGACTCTAAAAAAATGTTTTTTTTCACAAAAAAAGCTGAATCAAGCGTCATCGACGACTTTCAGATATTAATGACTCAATTAGGGCGATGTGATCGCAATTTTCATAATAAATTGACAACATTCTATTCCATATTTTGCAAGTCTGATCGACCGGAGAGATTTCCAGGAAAACAGGGAAAACTTTACCTTTCAGAATGAAAAAAGTATAATTTGCAGGAATCCCGTGAAAGAGAGGCGCCAAAAGGGAGGAAGGTATTGCCAATTGGGAGAATAACATTTTTTCGAACTTTCAATCGCCAATTTGTGTCTGTTGAAAAGCTTAAGTTGACGATAATTTTGATTGGAAATTAATGAGCGCAATTCTGCGCCAATTGGGCACAGTTTTGAACAATCGAATTCAGCTTTGATTCGCTGGAAAATTTCGCAGCAAAATGAGTAATCGGTTTACACGCTCTGAGAAGTACCAAAAGACTCCGCGATGATTAATTAAACGGTCATGCAATTGGAAAAGTGGTTGTGGTGAGAAAAATAAGGAAACTTTAATTGTATATTGTTTATCTTATCAATTCCATCGCAGAATAATTCTATTAACAAATTTTTCATATGCATTCAGTTACAATATTATAAAATACAAAAATTAATGAAAACGAAAAAACCAATAATAATTGTACACTTCCATTTATGTTGACTGGTGTTTTTGTCTTACAAAATTGAGCCAATTATTAAAGACCTGAACTTCCTTGGCTGCGCAATGGAATTTTTTATTTGTTCCGCTCAAATGGAGGCTGCAGTTTACATTTTTATATGAATTAAATCGATTGTCCTTCATTAGATCTCGCACCTCGCATTACCACCGCAGCTATCGTTTCGCTCAACACAGGGATTTGATAAATCATCTGTAGCTGCCCTTAAAACGGTGGTGAAAATTAAAAAATGTTGTATGTTTAATAATAAGCGCTTGCCAATATAAAACTAAATCATTATAATCGTGTGATTTTGTTGTTGTTGTAGGAACACAATTACTCATATAATTGACATCGAGGGATTTTACGTTAAGAGGAGGCTAATGTATAAAGAATTGGCCATCATCGACTGCACATCGGGTGATGTTTTTCAAACGAGCTTTAGACTGAATTTACGGTTCTGCGATTTGAGCTTTGACGATAGTAAATCAGTGGCATACGTAACCAACTTCGTCCACGGCATCCTCTTTAAAAATTTCGACTCTGAAATTTGGACGCAGGATGACGTCCCACATGTTATCAGCGCTAATTTAAAAAGTGATTATGATCAACCTATTTTAGCTGGTTATAAAGGCGGCGCTATAGAAAGAGATATCTTAAGAGAATTAGGATTTGAATCATACAATCTCGAGTTAATCAATTGTCCAAAATACAATGATCTAATGAAGGACAATCGATTTAATTCATATAAAAATGTAAACTGCAGCCTTCATTTGAGCGGAACAAATAAAAAATTCCATTGCGCAGCCAAGGAAGTTCAGGTCTTTAATAATTGGCTCAATTTTGTAAGACAAAAACACCAGTCGACATAAATGGAAGTGTACAATTATTATTGGTTTTTTCGTTTTCATTAATTTTTGTATTTTATAATATTGTAACTGAATGCATATGAAAAATTTGTTAATAGAATTATTCTGCGATGGAATTGATAAGATAAACAATATACAATTAAAGTTTCCTTATTTTTCTCACCACAACCACTTTTCCAATTGCATGACCGTTTAATTAATCATCGCGGAGTCTTTTGGTACTTCTCAGAGCGTGTAAACCGATTACTTATTTTGCTGCGAAATTTTCCAGCGAATCAAAGCTGAATTCGATTGTTCAAAACTGTGCCCAATTGGCGCAGAATTGCGCTCATTAATTTCCAATCAAAATTATCGTCGACTTAAGCTTTTCAACAGACACAAATTGGCGATTGAAAGTTCGAAAAAATGTAATTCTCCTAATTGGCAATACCTTCCTCCCTTTTGGCGCCTCTCTTTCACGGAATTCCTGCAAATTATACTTTTTTCATTCTGAAAGGCAAAGTTTTCCCTGTTTTCCTGGAAATCTCTCCGGTCGATCAGACTTGCAAAATATGGAATAGAATGTTGTCAATTTATTATGAAAATTGCGATCACATCGCCCCAATTGAGTCATTAATATCTGAAAGTCGTCGATGACGCTTGATTCAGCTTTTTTTGTGAAAAAAACATTTTTTTAGAGTCCGATAGATTTTTTCTCAGTATAATAAGACAGCGGGTTGCTGGTGCAGCCCCAGCCAAAAAACTTTATCTGATTGAATTTTCCGTATTTCGTGATACAATAAAGATCTGAAAAAAATTTAGTAACATTTCGCATGCCATTAACAACGATTATCAATAATAATATTGCCCAAAAGTTATCAATAAATTGTTTAAACAAATAATTATTAAGCAATTTTTCGGTAAGTTCTTTTTTCTTAAACGAATCGAGTGTTTCGAATGCAGCACGCTTATATTTGGAGATAGCAGAAGTTAGAGTGTTTAAGCCATTTTGCAAAAACGAAAAAAGTCGATACAATCTGAGCACCCGGTAGAATTAAAACAGAAATTTGTTCATAATGAAGAGCAATTTGTGCTTGACAAGAGTGCCAAATTTAACTTCGATATCTCGAAGCGCTTGAAATGTAGCACGCTTTTATTTGAAAATTTATTTCCAATCGGAATAAAATAAAATTATTTTTAACTTTTTAGTCATTTTTTATTAACAACTAATAAAAGCTTGTCTTTGAGAAAAATTTCGTTTATTCATTTTCTACTCATCAGTATTTTTGCAAAAAAATGTTTCGCAAAATTTGTGCACAAATAAATTTTTTTGCAAACTTTGTTAGACAAAATTGTTTCACACAATTGATCTGCAGCATTGTTCTGCAAAATTTATGCAAGCAAATTTGTTCACAAAATTTTTGGAAGAAGACTGTAGCGCAAACTATTCGTAGAGAGATGTTGCAAAGCAATTGCTTAAAAGTATTTTGCGACCCATTTTTTCTTTTACGCGGCAGTCACTAATTGATCTATCCAAAAAATCTGCAACATTTTTCTGCAAAATTTATGCAAGCAAAATTGTTCACAAAATTTTTGGAAAAAGACTGTTGCGCAAACTAATCGTAGAGAGATGTTGCAAAGCAATTGCTTAAAACTATTTTGCAACCCATTTTTTCTTTTACGCGGCAGTTACTGATCGATCTATCAAAAAAATCATCATGAAGAACGGAAAATTTTTTAAATCTTTATTCTTTCGCTAAATGAAACAGCAGAAGTTAGAGCGTTTACGCCGTTTTACAAAAACGAAAAAAGTCGGTAAAATCTGGGCACTTGTTAGAATTAAAACAAAAATTTGCTCATAATGAAGAGCAATTTGTGCTTGACAAGCGTGCCAATTTATTAATAATAAAGAGCAATTTGTGCTTGGCAAGCGTGCCAAATTTCACTTCGATATCTCGAAGCGTTCGAAATGCATCACGCTTATATTTGGAATTAGCAGAAGTCAGAGTGTTTACGTTATTTTGCAAAAACGAAAAAAGTCGATACAATCTGAGCACCCATTAGGATTAAAACAAAATTCGCTCATAATGAAGAGCAATTTGTGCTTGACTAGCGTGCCAAATTTCACTTCGATGTCTCTAAGCGTTTAAAATGTATCAGACTTAGATTTGAAAACTTATTTCTAATCGGAGTGAAATTATTTTTAACTTTTTAGTTATTCTTTATTAACAACAAATAAAAGCTTGTTTTTGAAAAAACTTCGTTCACTTATTCTTACCTGTCAGTATTTTTTGCAAAAAATGTTTAGCAAAATTTGTTGCACAAAAATTATTTTGCAAAATTTGTTAGGCGAAATTGTTTCACACAATTAATGTGCAACATTTTTCTGCAAAATTTATGCAAGCAGATTTGTTCACAACATTTTTGAAAAAAGACTGGTGCGCAAACTATTCATAGAGAGATGTTGAAAAGCATTGCTCAACAACTATTCTGTAAACAAGATTTTGCAAAACAATTTTTTTTTTTTTGAAAAATTTTGCAAATTATTTTTTGCAGGTGCAAAATTTTTTGCCCGAAAATTATTTTGCAAAATTTATCAGACAAAATTGTTTCACACAATTAATCTGCAGCATGTTTCTGCAATTTCACAAAAATTTTACAAAAATGCTGTTGCGCAAAATTTTCGTCAAGAGATGTTGCAAAGCAATTGCTTGAAAATATTCTGTGAACAAGATTTCGCAAAACAATTTTTTTTGCAAAAATTTTTTTGAAACATTTATTTTTTTTGCAAAAAATTATGTGAAACATTTTTTGCTGCAGAACAATTTTCAAGCAAATTTTTTATAAGATTTTGCGAAACAATTTTTTTGCAAGCGCAAAATTTTTTGCAGACAAATTATTTTGCAAAATTTGTTAGACAAAATTGTTTCACACAATTAATCTGCAGCATTTTTTTGCAATTTCACAAAATTTTTGGAAAAAGACTGTCGCGCAAAATTTTCATAAAGAGATGTTGCAAAGTAATTGCTTAAAACTATTTTATGAACAAAATTTTGCTCGTAACTCTTCAAAAGCCGATTTTAAGCAATTGCTTTGCAACATCTCTCTACGAAAATTTTGCGAGCCATTTTTTTTTTCAAACAAATTATGCGAAACATTTTTTGTTGGAAAACAATTTCCGAGCAAATTTTTTATAAAATTTTGCGAAACATTTTTCGGTCACAAAATTTCTGAGAAAAGACTGAGGTGCAAAATTTTCTTCGAGAGATGTTGCAAAGCAATTGCTTGGAATCGGCTTTTGAAAAGTTACGAGCATTGAAAAAATTTGTGAAATTTTGAAAAAAAATTTGTGACGAAAAGCGTGCAGACAAAAATCTAAAAACTCTGAAAACTCTGCTTTCAGTACGTACAAAAAAGTAGAAAATTTTCAGCAAAATGAAAAGTGGTCAGAGTCACGAATTGGTCGACTCGTAAGGAATGCCTCATATACTCCTTGGTCTCCGCTTTGTGCGGATCTTCGCGTCCGCCGCTCGTTGGCGAGAGATATTATGATTAAATTTAGTGATCAATAAAAAAAAGCGCTAAATAACTTCTATATTTTTCAATCTATATTTTTTAACGCTAAAAATGTTTTTATTTTATGGATAATAGATAATATTTTCTTTAAAAAAAAAATTTTTGTTGAAAATGGTTCGTTTTTTCCTGGGTGAAATGCATCCGCCTAAAAATTCTGAAAGACTGCTTTCAGTATGTACAAAAAATATAAAATTTTTAACAAAATCAAAAATGGTCGGCGTCACGTATTAATCGGTTTCGTGAGGAATGCCTTATATATAGATATATCTATATATCTACTTCAAAAATAGACAAAAAATACAAGTTATGAATATCACAAGCTGGGAATTTTAGTACTTGTAAGAATGTCTCTTAAAAGCGGCGATTTTTTCAAAAAAATCAAAATAGTCCAAGCTGAAAAAAATATTCAGGGTTCAAAACGGAAAACATAAAAATTAGATTCAATTTTTTTGTTGTATATTTTCATGAAGCTGCAACTCAATACGCGTATATTTTGCGCGACCGTTACGCCCTTTTACGCCTCAGTCGTTGTCACGCGCTGCACGTATCTATTTCGTCTTTGTGTCCATTGCAACGCGTGTGTCTCCAAGTTTGAGTTCACGGTCATGGAGCAATATTATTTTCATTCGCGCGTGCAATTTTGCTGACAAAGATTTTGAGAGAGAGGCATAATATCATCACCTTCGTCGTTGATGAGGGGTTTTTATGCCTTCTGCAACTTTAGTCATATTCCTGTCGCGGTTCGAACTATCTCGGCATCGAGTCTTTTGTCAAAAATGTTTCTGCGCTTTGCATTAAGTTTTCACGAAGAGTTTTTTTTCGGCGTTGTGGTTAATGCGTCGAGCGCGTGCCACGTGAATATTAGAACCGGATTGCGCATTGCGCGCGAGTAATGAAAAACATTGCGCGAAAATAATAAATAGTGTGAATAGTGTAAAAATAATAATAGTGTAAAAATGAAAAAATAAGTGTCATAAGAAAAACATTGCGCGAAAGCAAACTTTGCGCACAAAATGCAAAAAGGAAAACGCCGCGCGAAGTAATGTAAAAAAAATAATTATGAAAATAATGACTTGAAAAAATTTGGAAGTGGAAAAAAGCGTGAAAAATTATCGTGACAAAAACGATGCGTTTAAGTGCAATGAGGAAAAATTTTGCGCGAAAAAAAGAACTGAAAAGTGTGAAAAAACATAGTGACAAAAAACAATGCGTTAAAATTAAAAAAGAAAAAGATTGCACGAAAAAAATGAGAAAAACGAAAAAAGTGTGTGAATACATAATAAATAAAGACATTGCGCGAAAAATGAAAAAATGAAAAAAACGAAAAAACCTGAAACTCTGCGCGAAATAATGTAAAAAATAATAATAATGAAGTGTAAATAATAAATAAATAAAACGTTGCCCGAAAAAAGCGGTGAAAAAGAAAAGCGCGAAAATAATGTAAAAATAATTATTTAAAAAAATAAAAAATTACATTGCGCCGTTCCAGTCGTGCTGTTCGTTGCGCGGAAAATAAAATTGTGCAAAATAAAAAAGAAAATAGTGTAAAAGTGTAAATAGTGTAAATAAATAGTGTAAAAATAATAAATAGCGTAAAAGTGTGCCACCGAGATTTTTGTACATTTTGAAGTTTCCCTTCGATAAATATTTTTCAAATCTGCAACAGTGCGCGGAAAATAATGTGAAAAAAAATTATAGAAAATTCGAAACTGAAGGAGTGTGAAAAAACTGTCGCGACAAAAAATAAATAATAAATAAATCAAAATAATAATAAAAACGCGAAAAATGAAAAAACAAAATACGTGTGAATAAATAATAAATAAATTAAAATAACAAATAAATCAAATAATAGTGGAAAAGTATTGCGCGAAAAATGAAATAATGAAAAAATAGAACAAATCCGAAGTTGAGTAGGAGAGAGAGAGAGAAGGGTTGCAGGGGGAGGAGGAGAAGGACAGCGGCGAGAAGCGCGTAAATGGTGAGTAGAAATTGTTATTTTGAAATTATTTGCGAGCGTGTGTGTGTGTGTGTGTTTTATTATTTACTCGTTGATTTTTGTGTGTGTGTGAGGGGAGGGGGGAAGCGCATGGCTCTGGCGAAAAAGTGGTGGAGGAAACTCGGGACTTCCCCACCACAAACCTAAACCCCTAATATTTGCGTACTACTTTTTTGTTGTAAAATTCATATACCGCCTTGTACATTCTCAATTCTGCTCTTTAAAAATAAAAATAAAAAAATTATTATTATTATTATTATTATTATTTGAATAATAATAACACAGTGCGCACTATAGCGACGTGCTCCACCCCCCTCTTCTCACACCTCTGGCCTCACATACGTAGCTGAGCTCTCTGCGAGCGGCCGCGGAGTGGGGATAGGAGTGGCGGTCGCCATAGTGCGCACCCTACTACTTATATTGTATATATTGTATATGTTGTATATATTGTGTATATTGTACATATTGTATATATTGTATATGTTGTATATATTGTGTATATTGTAGATATTGTATATATATTGTATATATATTGTATATGGGTGGAAACGCCAATTATGGACGTCGGATCCGGCTTCACCCCCTTAGACCTCGCAATTTTCGCAATTCGCAAAACCAGAATCCAGAATTTTTTCAGATTTTTTCCCCGCTAACTTTCGCAGTTATTATATGGGGTATTTTAGCTAATTTGACGATTTTTGTTTTATTCATTTTGACTTGCCATCTTCCAACAGAATGCAATATTTTTCAAAAAATACGATTTTTGCGTAAAAAATCTCTGGTTTAAAAAAATTTTTTTTTTCGTTTATGCACTCGGAAAGCTCTCAAAATTGAGCTTAAAGTCTAAAAAGCTGTTTTTTGGTTGTTGCCCAAATTTTGAAAATTTCTTCAATATTTTTCTCGAAAAGCTGACTTAATTTTGCATGAAATTTGTGTTTTCGAAGATGGGACCTCCATAAACATACGAGAAATTGAGGAATAAACGAAAATTGTTTTTTTCTATCATATACATATTGTATATATATATTGTGTATATATATATATTGTATATATATATATAGTATATACATGGTATATATATTGTATATATATCGTATAATATTGTATATACAGCATGTAATGCAACTACGTAGTACGAGTATATCACTCTTGTAGAGCGTGCTGAGCCGAGAAAAACCCTTTTTTTAAAATTGTCCTGCGACAAGTATTGACGGAGTAATTTAGATTACAGGTCGGCCAATCACAGGTGAGTAATGGGAGAAATGTTAAACAGATAGTCGGTGGTGTTGGAGTATGTCGGTGTAGCCGGCGTGGATCGATCGCACATACACATAGAAACGGAGTTTGGCCGCGTGGTTCAAAACAAGTGAGCGCGAATCAGGCATAGACAGCGTTCTTCAAACGACTGCTGTCAAATCCGAGACACAAATAATTCATGTATTTTGGCGATACAAATTTTGATATCGTTATTTTTTTCTTTTAGTTCCGAAAAATTCATAATTTCAGAAAACCGTATGTCAGAGCTGTTGAAGTTTGCATCGTTGCAATGGAACAAAAGTGAATTTTTCACTTTATTTTGAGTGAAATTTACCTTTTGCTTGCGTATTTAAATCACGAATTGTTAATAAAGTCGCCAAATTCAAAATAAAGACCTCAAAATACATTTTAATTGTAGTTTTAATTTAAAAAATGTGTTAAAAAAAATTTCTATGAAATTTTTTTGGTGATTGAAGACGTCTTATCAAAACTTGAGATGAAATTTGATATCAATATGATAAAAATTATTCTTTCTTTTTTTCTTTATTAAAAAATTATGTGTAATCAAATTTTTTTTCAGGTTTCTTCAAGTTTGTTATTAAATTTGGTAGCAAGTTTTTATAACGTCCTCAATGATCAAAAAAATTTCATCGCAAAATTTTTAAATAGAGAGAATTCTTGAAATTGATATCACTTGATTACAAATTCTTCTTTCGTTCTTTCTGTCTGTGATTACAAATTTTTATTAATTAATTAATGAAAAGAAAAATTAACAATTCCTCTTTAAATTAAAAAACTTCTCAAAAAGAATAAATTTACAATAAAAATTGATATCAAGTCGACATCAAATTTGAGATTAAGTTGATATTGAGTTTTGATTAACTTCCGGAATAATAAAAAAAAAAGTTAATCGAAAAATTCTTTTATTTAAAAAATTATGTAAGAAAGAAAGAAAGAAGAATTTTTATGAAATTGATATCAAATTTGATATCAGCTTCATATCAAAATTGATATTAACTTGAAATCAAAATTCATCGAAAATTTTGGAAAAATTATTTAATCATAAGAAGAATTTTTCAATTTCTCTTTGAATTCGAGAAATTTTTAATCGGAGAGAATTTTTAAAGAAAGAAAGTAAAATCAATTTCATAAAAATTCTTCTTTTTTTAAAAATTCTCTCTAACTGTAACATTTCTTTAATTAGAACAGACATTGAAAAACTTGTCAAAAAAAAAATTAACTAGAGAGAGAAAGAAAAAGAAAGAAAGAAGAATTTTTATTGAATTGATATCTAATTAGATATCAAGTTGATTAAAAAGTTCATTAGAAGAGAAATTAAAAAGTTCTCTTCTAAATAGATTTATTGATAATTTCTCGAAAATAATACATTTTTTATGAAATCTAATATCAACTTAATATCCGATTTCATATCAATTCAATAAAAATTCTCTCTAATTGAATAATTTCTCGAAAAAAATGAATTTTTTATAAATTTTGATATCGGGGAGGATTCGATTCTGCACAGATTTATTCTACACATGAAATATTGTACACAAAAGATTCTACTTAAATTATTCTACACAAGATAAATGGCACGGAATACACTGAGAGAAAAAACCATGGTGAGCTCAAAGACCCGCCATACTATAACCCTTTTTACCATGGCGGATCTTTGAGCTCACCGTGGATTTTTCTCTCAGTGTATTATTCTACACAAAATTATGCTACACTGGTTCCTCTGCACATTATTCCACACAAGAAATGTGGCAAGGAATATTATTCTACACAAAATTATAATATATACATGTATAATAATTATCCCTTGCCACTTCTCTTGTGTAGAATAATGTGCGGAGGAACCGGTATAATAATAATAGAATGAGAATAATGTTACGAAATACTGTAGAATAATTTTGTGTAGAATAATATTCCGTGTCATTCATCTTGTGTAGAATAATTTGTGTAGAATAAATCTGTGTACAATCGAATTCTCCTCGATATCTTGGATATCAAGTTAATTGAAAAGTTGATTAGAAAAGAAATTCTTAATTCCTCTTCTAATTACATAATTTCTCCGAAAAAAATTTTGTTTGATGAAATTTGATATCAGATTAATTTCAAATTTGACAAAAACTTGATATGCAATATGATATCAATGTAATAAAACTTCTGCTTTCTTCCTTTCTCTAGAAATTCTTGTAATTAGATTATTTCTCAAAAATAATTAATTTGATTATGTAAAGTTATTCTTTTTGAAAAATTATTTAATTAGCAAGAAATTCTACAGAAAGAAAGAAGAATTCTTATTAAATTCATATCAAATTGAATATCATCAAGTCGATTAAAAAGATGATTAGAAAAGAAATAAAAAATTTCTCTTCTAATTAGATAATTTCCAAAGAATAAATTTTTTAAAATGAAATTTGGTATGAACTTGATCAAATTTTTAGTTAGAGAAAATGTAAATAAAAAGAAATAACGAAAGAAGAATTTGATTAAATTTGTAATTAAACCGAATTTTTTAACAAAAATTCGTCTTTCTTTCTTTCCAATTTCTCTCTAATTAAAGAATTTCGTTTTTACGAAATTCTTTTGAATGAATTTTTATTGAAATTTAATAAGCGATAATATGTATCATAAGTACTTTTTTTTGAAAAATTGTTCAATTATAAAAATCTTTACACAAAGAACGAAAAATTCTTATTAAATTGAAATCAAATTAGAGATCAAGTTGAGTAAAAAGTTGATTATAATAGAAATTTTTGATTTCTTTTCTAATTAGATTTCTCATAAATAATAATTTTTTTATTAAATTTTACATAAACTTTATATGAAATTTGAAATCAACTTGATATCAATTTAATAAAATTTCTTCTTTCTTTCTTCAAAAAGAATACATTTTTAATGAAATTTGATAGAAAGTTAATATTTAATTTGATTTCAGCTTCACATCAAATTTAACATTAATAAGTTATGCGATGATACGTTATTCTTTTTGAACAATTATTTAATTGGAAAATAAATATTTAATTGCTCTTATAATTGATCAAATTTCAAATTAGAAAGAATTCCTACAGAAATACCCACACAGCAAGATTGATCCCGGGACCATCCCGAGACAGTCCCATTCGTGTCCTGCCAAGATAGTACGTCTTATGAATGTCTATGGGAGGTACCAGTGAGATATTGTTCTACCCGGGATTAATATAAGATGTCTTGAGGATATCCTGTCGCAACCGTGATTAGACGATCCCAACGCATCCTCTTATAGACGTCTATGGGAGGTACTAGTAAGACATTGGTCTACTCGAGATTAATATAAGATGTCTTGAGGATATCCTGTTGCAACCGTGATTAGACGATCCCAAAGCACTCTCTTATAGACGTCTGTGGGAGGTACTAGTAAGACATTGGTCTGCTCGATATTGATATGGGACGTCTTGAGGATATCCTATCGCGACCGTGATTAGATGATCCCAACGCACTCTCATATAGACGTCTGTGGGAGGTACTAGTAAGTCATTGGTCTGCTCATTATTAATATATGACGTCTTGAGAATAGCCTGTCGCGACCGTGATGAGACGATCCCAACGCACTCTCTTATAGACGTCTGTGGGAGATCCTAGTGAGACATTGGTCTGCTCGATATTAATATAGGACGTCTTGAGAATATCCTGTCGCGACCGTGATTGGACGATCCCAACGCACTCTCTTATAGACGTCTATGGGAGATATTGGTAATACATTTTTCTGCTCGAGATTAATATAGGATGTCTTGAGGATATCCTGTCGTGACCCTGATTAGACAATCCCAACGCACTCTCCTATAGACGTCTATGGGAGATATTAGTAATACATTGGTCTGCTCGAGATTAATATAGGACGCCTTGAGAATATCGTGTCGTGACCCTGATTAGACGATCCCAACGCACTCTCTTATAGACGTCTGTGGGAGGTACTAGTAAGACATTGGTCTGCTCGAGATAAATATAGGATGTCTTGAGGATATCCCGTGGTAACCAAGTTTGAACGATCCCAGCCAACTCTCTTAGGGATGTCTGTAGGAGGTCAACTATCGCGCAGCGTTAGTTTTAAACTTGCCGCGAGATGGCGAACGCTACTCACATACGGATAATGTGAATAGTATGCATATATAGGCGAGCGTGAACACGGATATCAATTCGACTCTGACAGGAGTCAGACTTCAAAAGAGGCTATACTACAAATACAAGGAGTACTTGCTGACTCCCTCTGTACCGTACCCATTTTATGAAAATTTAATTAATTAATTAAAATTAATTAAAATTAAATTGAAATAAAAATCATTATTGACTGCTGTATTGGGAGTCCAAGAGACGTCCCGAAGACATCCTGAAGACGTCCCGGGATGGCCGTGTGATCGTCCCATTTCGGTAAACACAGCGGACACTTTAGAGCCCATGGGCATCCCATGGGATCATCCAAAAGACGTACTTGGGACGTATTATTTTGTAACCAATAATTCTAGGATATCTTGGTGACGTCTTGAAGGAGTCTCGACAATATCTTACCGATATCTCCAGTCTGCTGTGTTTGCAGTCTCAGAGACGTCTCGAGGATATCCCGGGATGGCAATGGGACCATCCCATTCCGGTAAACACAGCGGACACTTTAGAGCCCATGGGTATCCCATGGGACCATCCCATTACCATCACGGGACAATTGGTGTGATGTCCAAAAGACGTACTTGGGACGTATTATTGTTGTGTGGGTAAAGAAGAATTCTTATTAAATTTATATGAAATTTGATATTCAGTTGATTAAAAACTTGATTACAAGAGAAATCAAAAATTTCTCATTTGATTGGATAATATCTCAAAAATTATGAAATTTGATAAGTTATTCTTTTGGAAAAACTATTTAATTAGAAAAGAAATTTCTTATTTAATTGTAATTAAACACATTTTCAATTTCAAAGAATTTCTACAGAAACAAAGAATTCTTACTAAATTGATATTGAATTGAATATCAAGTTGATTAAAAAGTTGATTACAAGAGAAGTTAAAAATTTCTCTTTTAATTAGAAATAATTTCTCAAAAATAATAAATTGTTGATAAAATTTGACATCAAATTGATTTCAAATTTTTTATCAAATTTGATATCACCTTGATATTCAATTCCATATTAATTTGATCAATATTATTTTTTTCCTTTCTGCCTTTAAACATACTCTCTAATTGAAAATTTCTTCAATTAGAAGAGAAATTTAAAAAAACTTTTCTTCCAATTCTAAATTTCTGGAAAAGAAAAAAATTTGGATTAAAGTTTTATGATTTTTCGGGACGTTACATCAAAACTTTATATCAACTTGATATCACAATTCATCGAAAATTTCTTCTTTTTGGTGGATTATTTAATGATAAGAGAAATTTTTTAATTTCTCTTCGATTTAAAGAAATTTCCCACTAGTGAGAATTTTTAAAGGAAGAAAGAATAATTTTTACTAAAATGATATAAAATTGAATGTCATGTTGATAACAAATTTGATATCAAGTGGATATCAAATTTCATATGAAGCTGACGTCAAATTTGATATCGATTTGATTCCAATTTTTTTTTGCTTTCTTTATTTGGAAATTTTTAATTTCTCTTCGATTTAAAGAAATTTCCAATTAGTGAGAATTTTTAAAGGAAGAAAGAATAATTTTTACTAAAATGACATGAAATCGAATGTCATGTTGATAACAAACTTCATATCAAGTGGATATCAAATTTCATATGAAGCTAACATCAAATTTGATATCGATTTGATTCCAATTTTTTTGCTTTCTTTATTTAAAAATTCTGTCCAGTCAATAACTTCTTTAATGGTAAGAGAAATTTTTAAATTTTTTTTCTGATCAAAGAAGCTTTTAATTGGAGAGAGTTTTTAATTCGTAAGCGAAAATGTGTAATTTCGAAAAAAATTTGATATCAAGTTGATATCGGGTATTGATATTGATTAAGTTGATATCAAGTTTCCATGACGTCCGACGTTATCAAAAAAATTTAATCAAAAATTTCTTTCTCTTTAGGCATTTTTAATTACAATAGAAAGCGTTCAATTTCTCTACTAATTAAAGACATTTTTAATTAGTCGCCAAATATTTGAATGTGAAAAAAATTGGTTCGGGTTTATGATTAAAAAGGGTGATTATAAAAGGAGCGAGAGGGAAAAGAAACCCTATGGTATGGAGAAAGAGAAACAAAGAGATTTAGTAGGATAAGTCCAATAGCAACGAGGGATAAAAACCAGAGAGTTAGAAATCTCTGTAACTCCGGAAATACTCAAATAAACTATAATAGTTTGACTATTTAATGCAGCGATATCATCACGCGCTGAATGATCGAAAAAAATATTTTTTATCTTCATGAAAATTTTTTTATTTATTACTACGTGTAATATTATTTATGAAATGTAGCCTTAAAATACTCTGTATAGAAATGATAAGATAATTATTATTATTTATAATGACTTTTTATTCACGGAACTGTACGTTATAATCATCAGAATTTTGTAATAAAATTGTCTTTTTATTACATTGTTATCACTCATCCTCGAATTTCGGAGAATTTTCGTCCCAAGTTCTGCATGCACGATTGTTGTTATTTCGTTCACTTCTTTCAAATGTTTTTCGTTTGCTTTCTTCTGTTTTTGTTTTCCGTTGCAATTTCGTCATTTCAATCGTCACCTTCGTATCGTACGTTTCTCGCTTCCGATTCTCGTTTCCGCTCGCCGTTTTTCTTTTATCGTATCGACGTTAATTAACGCTTCCGATTATCGTGTTTGTTCTCGGTATATTTACGATACGGTCTAATACGATTTATGGTTCGCGTAATATTCTTATTTCTATAATGGAATATACGCCTCAAGAATATGCAAGAATTGTCGAGTGTTATATTCAAGAAAATTGCATCGGTGCACGCGCCGCCCGATTATATGCTGAGCGTTTCCCGCGAAATCGTCATCCCACGCGAGGCACGTTTGAAAATGCGTATCGGTGGTTCATTGAACGAGGAATCGAGTCTCGTCGGGGACAGAACGGTGGACGCAATTTCACCGTGAGGACTCCTCAGACAGAGCAACGGATATTAGATTGCGTCGAAAGAGATCCGGAAACTTCAACTCGAGTCATCGGACGTCATCTCGGCATCAATCATATGGCGGTGCACAAAGTGATTAAAGCGGAGGGGCTGAAACCCTTCCACAAAAATCCCGTCCACTGTCTAAATGATGCTGATCGCGCCCTGCGGCTGGAATTTTGCGAGTGGCTACTCGCCCGAAATGAAGCGGACCCTAATTTCGTCTCAACAATTATGTTTACGGACGAATCTTCTTTCGATGAAGGTGGAACACGGAACACCCACAACGAGCACTATTATGCGGAGGAAAATCCCCACATTCCTCGTGTGAGAGGCCGCCATCAGCATCGATGGGGCATTAATTTGTGGGCTGGAATAATAGGAAATCACCTAGTAAGTATTAAAAATTCCTTGTTTTTATTAACAAATTCATTTTGAAATTGTCTTACTAGCATATTTTCACGCTTTTCATATCATAAAAAATCTAAGAAATCTAAAAAAAAAATTACCCTTTTTTTTGTTATATTCTGTGATTGACGATTTTCCGTAATAAAATATTGCATTCACAATAGGTGCTAATTGATTTAAAAAAATCTTGTACCGTATAGTCCCACTCGGCCCTCGGATTGAGGTGGTATTCTCTGATCTAAAAACATACACTGTCGGCCAAAAGTTTGGAAACACTCGCCCCGTTTCCGCGCCGCACAAAAAGTCTTATTGCTATTTGAAAAATGAAGATATCTCAATTTAACAAGCGGCGTTTCAAAGGGGACATATTCAGCTTCATGTTGCTTTTACCAAAAAAAAATTTCGATTGCTTTTTTGCCCAGTACACGCCTCGATATATTGTCGTTATTCGGAGTTTTTTTTTGTTAAAATTTTGGCGCACCAACCATGAAATTTTTTTGAACTGTTTTTAGCAGACGTGCAGGGGGGAGTATGAGCTTTAATTTCGTTTTTGCGAAGTTTCGTACGATTTTTGTTGGTTTGAAAAATTTGCCATGCCTTATAATTATTTGAATGGATCCGAGCGCCAGTTGGGGCTATGAATAATGACGAATTTTTGAATTGGTATAAACCCTTCTTTCACGTATGAATAATTTTGAAAATCAAGTCGTTGTTCGTGAAATATAATAATAAAATAACAAGTCCAAAAGTACATAAGAAATTCTCAATCGATCATAATTTTGCATGCGACATTTTTTTACAAAAAATATATCATAGTAAGGAGGTTTTAACAGATACGAAAATTTATCACGTCACTCGTAAAAATCGATATATTTATAGGTTGGACCCATTGAAATCGATCGAATTCTCACCGGGGATGGTTATCTCAGCCTTCTTCGAGACGATCTTCCAGAACTTTTGGATGACGTTCCCGAAGAAATCCGTCAGCGAATGTGGTACCAGCATGACGGTGCTGGTCCACACTACGCACATATCGTTTGGGATTTTCTGGACGAGCATTATCCGGAAAGGTGGATCGGTCGGGGAGGTCGGATTTTGTGGCCCCCAAGGTCACCAGATTTAACGCCGCCAGATTTCTTTTTATGGGGATATTTGAAGGCAGAAATCTATGGCCGAACGCTTCCCGTCGATAATGAAGAGCTCCGCCGGCGGATCGCTGTTGCGGTTCATAATATAACACCGGAAATGTTAGCTCGTTGCACACAAAATATATTAAAACGAGCCCAAAAGTGTGTCGAAGCTCGCGGTGGACACTTTGAGCATTTGCTATAATTATCTTTTCATTCATTCAAGACTCCATATTTCTCGAATAAACTGCGATCATCTAAAAAACTGTTATAATTATATTTTCATTAATTCAAGACTCGATATTTCTCGAATAAAATATGATCATCCAAAAAACCATTTTAGTAACACATTTTTATTTTATTTAGAAATAATTGTACACCTTATACACTACTCGCAAAAATTAAGGGGGCAACAAAAATTTCAAAATTTTTCGCCGATTTTCAACAGGTTGTATCTCAATGAAAAATGGTCGTGTCGAGATCATTAAAAAAGCATTTTGAAGCTCCAACTTTGTACTTTTCAGATCTTTTCGTCAAAAATTTGTAGCAACTACGGTTTTAACGAAATTTGAAGAAATGGCGCGAAAGAAAATTCTTGAAAATATTTTTGATTTTTACTTTTGGTCCACGGGCAGAATTGTAAAAAAATCGGAGAAAAATCAATTTTCCCATTTTCAAGATGATTACCCGATGTTTCCAAACAAAAACCTTGCTCTTTCAATTTTTTTTTTAATTTTGATCAATTGGCCTAGAAAAAACACTGAATCGATCGATCTGCAAAAAAAAAATTTCAAAAATAATATTGCTTCCTCATAAAGGAAGCTTTGTTTTCGTGAAAAAAATTTTTTTCGAGATTTTTATGCCAATGTGTTCAAAATGTCCTAAAACATCGAAAAAATGTCCGGATGGATGTGTGTGTGTGTGTGTGTGTGTGTGCCTGCGTGCGTGCGTGCGCGCGTGTGTGTGTGTGTGTGCGTGCGTGCGTGCGTGCGTGTGTGTGTGTGTGTGTGTATCCTGAGTTTCAGATGTAAATAATTAATAACTTGAGAACGCTTCGAGATATCGAGCCAAAATTTGGCACACCTATCGAGCACGAATTGCTCTTCATTTTGACTTTTTTTTATTTTGCAAGAATGGCGTAAATGCTCTAACTTCTGAAATTTTTAAGATATTGCACTCAAATTTTATACAGAATTAGTATTGCTATTAAGGTTGTTTGGTATTGAATTTGGCGAAAATCCATCGAGGGATTAAAATTTTATGAAATTTTGAATTTTTCGAAAAATAGGGTAAACGCTCTAACTTGTGCCATTTTTAGAATATTGTACTGAAATTTTGCACAGAGCTAATATAGATATCGAGGTTGTTCGCTATTTAATTTGGCGAAAATCTATCAAGGGATTAAAATTTTATGAAATTTTTAATTTTTGGAAAAATAGCGTTAGCGCTATAACTTTTGCAATTTTTTAGATATTGTGCTGAAAATTTGTGCAGAGCTAATATGGCTATCGAGGATGTTTGATATTAAATTTGGCAAAAATCCATTAAGGGGTTAAAATTTTATGAAATTGTGAATTTTTTGAAAAATAGCGCACACTGAGAAAAGAGTTTAGTTATAGTTAACAAAGGTAAAGTTGAATATGGCGAAATAAATATTTTGTAACAGTTAATGACCATTTGTTAACTGTTAACGAATTTACCATTTGTTAATTGTGAGAAGTTAACAGTTACAAGTTAATTCATTAACAGTTAACAAATTTATTAACAGTTAAAAAATATTTATTTCGCCATATTCAACTTTACCTTTGTTAACTATAACTAAACTCTTTTCTCAGTGCAAGCGCTCTAACTTGCACTAATAGAAGTTGCAAATGTTGCACATTGATTACTCATGTTTTTCGATAGTTAACAAAGCTTCCTTTATGAGGAAGCCAAATTTAATCGCAATACTTTGTGATTAAGGAAGCCATGTGAACTATGGATAAATATGAGGGAGCAATGCGCAAATTTTAATTTGCAGGGTTTTTTTTTATTCTTTTTGAAATTTTTTAGGGAATGTTTTTTCTAAGCCAATTGATCAAAATTTCAAAAAAAAATTTGACAGGGCAAGGTTTTTGTTTGGAAACATCTTCTTTAAAACGTGAAAATTGATTTTTCTTCGATTTTTTTACAGTTCTGCCCGTGGACCAAAAATAAAATTGAAAAAAATTTTCACGAATTCTCTTTCGCGCCACTTTTTAATATTTCGTAAAAACCGTAGTTCCTACAAATTTTTGACTACAAAATCTGATAACTGTAATGTTGGAACTTCAAAATGCTCTTTTTATGACCTCGATACGACCATTTTTCACTGAGATACAGCCTGTTGAAAATCACCGAAGAATTTAGACATTTTCCTTGCTCCCTTAATTTTTGCGAGTAGTGTATGTGAAATGACTTATACTCGCTTGTTATGATCACTGTTTCTCCAAACAGATTCGCTTTTGTTTTTCGTGGCACGATTTGATTGCTGTCGAAACGAGCCGACGTATTGAATAAAATTTCGAGCACATTAGCATAAAATGTACGTGCTTTTAATGTGGGAAAATTATCCAGCAACTGCCATAATGAGACGAAATCATGTGACATTCGAAGAAAACGATTGCGTGACAGTTATGTGCAGCGGCTCTCTTCACCGCGCAAAAGTTCTACGAACTAGTAGTACGTTCGTTATTGCAAATGACCTAACAAATAAAAATTTGTCTGCTCATATTTGTAATAATTACTGTCCCTTATTGAAACGGTAATTACTTATTTATTAAGCCAACCGCCGGTACCTTGATTCGCTCGTGGTAGCAAAAGATGGAACCTTCGGGTGTAGATCGAAAATGGCAAAGTGTCAGGACCGTCTTCATTCCGGGTACCCACCGATTCAAACACGCAGCAATTCGAATCCCGAGCATGACGTCGATTATCGAGGTCGCGTTGACGTGGAACTTCATGGGTTGAGCAATGTCACTGCCGATCTTAACGAGAATAAAGAGAAACGAGAATCGATCGTCGACAGCGGCATTAGCCGTGGCGATTGTGTCAGCTTTGAAGCCGGTACAGATGAAGCTACCGTTCAAAACGAGACGTCCAACAACCATTTTGTTGAGACTGCGTCTCAAGACGGCGAAAAAAAGGAGATTGGAATTCGGGATAACACGATTGATGACGACGTTGATGAAACAGCCACAGTGGCTGTCGATGGTTCGGATTTTAATTCCTCTCTATTGTTTTCCCTCTCGCATTAATCCCTTTATACTTTTTCACTTCCTTTCTAGTTCCTGTGCTTACTCAACCCTTCGCTCTTTTATTTTCAGGCAGTCTTAGCGAACTCCAAGTTAGCCGAGATGAATCTCCAAAATGAATTTCATGTTTTTTCCCCGTTTTTGTTAGTTACACAATTTTTGCCCGGTAGAAATTCAACGTAATTACTAATCGACCGCCTATTTTTTTTTTCGAATAATGGCTTTTGAACCGTCAAAAATTTATTTTCTATGATTTAGGACATAATATCAAAACTTGATATCAACTCGATATCAAATTTGGTCAAATGTGAATAAACAATTTAATATCATGTCGATATCAAATTTGATATCAACTTGCTATCAGATTTAACATGAAGTTGATATGAAATTTCATATGTATGAAAAATAATTACAAAGTTTCGGTTCTAATTAAATAATTTTTTAAAAAGAATAAATTTTCGATTGAAATTTATATCAAGTTCATATTGAGTCTCGATATTAAGTTGACATTACGTTTCGGTATAACGTCTTAAATCATCAAAAAAATTTAATCGAAAACCTATTCTTATTTTGAAATTATTTAATGAAAACAGAAAAATCTTAATTTTTCTCGTAATTAACGACATTTGAACTTAGTCCGGTTTTTTAAAGAAATAAAAAAGAAAAAAAGGAAGCAGAAAAAAAGAGAAATTTATGTCAAATTAATATCAAGTTTATATCAAATTTGATTATTTTTGATATAACGTTCTAAATGATAATTAATTTTCGATTCATTATCTCCTCGAAATTATTTAATTACAGGAGAAATTTTTAAATTTATCTCCTGATTGAAGAAATTGTTTCTCAGGCAGAATTATTATCAACTTGGTATCGAATTTCATATCAAATTGGCACAAATTATTTTACCTTTCTTTATTTAAAAATTCTCTCTTATTAGAAATTTCTTTCATTGAAAGAATAAATTTTCGACGAAATTTGATATCAAGTTTTGATGTAATGTCCTAAATGTTCAAAAAATGCCATCGAAAATTTCTTCTTTTTCAAAAATTATTTAATTAGACAAGAAATTTTTAATTAGATAAAATTTTCAAAGAAAGAAAGAAGAACTTTTATCCAATTGATATAACATTTAGTATCAACTTGAAATCCAATTCCATATCAATTTTATACAAATTCTAGTTTCTTTATTTTTTTGAAAATGTTCTTTAATTAAATAATTTTTCGATATGAAAATAAATTTTTCGATGCCAAAATAAATATCCTTTTAGGTGCTAATTTGATGCCGAATTGAAAATTTCGGTACTCCTTTTGGTTTTCCAAAAATTAAATTTTCAATTTTCTCTGCTACCTGTATATCAAGAAAACAAAGCATTATTCTTTGGTCCTCATCATCATACTTTTACTTTCCATCCCGCTCTTTCATAGTCTTGCTCTCGTGATTTTTCCGTATTAAAACCCCATGCTCGAGATTTTCCGCCCGTCCTACAACCTTTCTTACAAAAAGTTATTGAAGAGTTTTCAAGCGATCCGTTTGAAATTTGTACAGGATATTCTTGACGTCATTCCTTAATTAAGACGCTATGAAAGCTTTTTTATGTACTTTAAAATCTTCCCATTTTTTTTACGTAAAACTGTAGAAAAAGAGGCTAAATTGGATACTTTTTTGTTTAAACCACCCACATTTCTTCAAATTTCACTGAAAATAAAAATCCTCCATATAAACGTAGCAGCTTTCCTACAGATTAATATTTTTTAAATTTTTGTTGAAGGATTAAATTTGCGGCCGCAATCCTGGCCCCCATGGAACAACATTTTTATTCCACGCAATTTTTCGCAACAAAAAACGATTTTAAGCAATCAATTGAAAAATTTCTTAAAAATCATTTTGTATTCTTTATTGGAAAAAAAAAAATTATACCGATGAGCTTATTATATCCATCTAAAAAAATAGCGAAAATCTGCTATTTTTCGGCAGTCACGCTGTGATGATCCCTTCACCCGACACTGGCTGGCTTTTTCTTTCGCTCATATACTCTCGCACCCTTTTGCTCCCTTATTTTTTTCTTACTCTTCCAATCACACGCTCTTTCACCTCTACACGTTTTCACTCACTCATCATAACTGTTATGAAATATATCAAAATTTAGAATTTTTTTCAGCCTTACTCTGTCTGACGCCCCTACATGTTTTTCGTCGGAACGCTTTTACATTCTTTCGTCTTTCGTGCTCATGCTCTGTTACTCCGTTGCTCCTTCGCTGGCCCACTTTTTCTGATCTCAGAAATCTGTCGCATTATTCCTTTTAATAATCTCAAATATGGCAACAATACAGCTGCTGCTGAAAAAGTCAGGCGACTCGAAAAAGCCCTGAAAGATGCAAGATCAGATTATGCAGCGGCTGTCAAGTTTCACCAAGTCCGACAAAATCCTAAAACGAAGGTACTCTTCTAGATGAGTTAAGTAAACTATATAAAGGTGGGTCTGCAATAACCGAGGGAAGATTAAAATAGTAAATAATATTTTAACAAGAAAATGTCTTGGCTACAATTTTACCTATATTTCTACATATTGAAATTTTGTTTTCACATCCTCTTTTCTTCTTCTGTAGAATGATATGGAAAATGCCAGTACGTCTGGAGGAATCCGTTTATCTTCACCTATGCCTATGAATGATAAGGTTCAATGTTTTATATTTTTTTACATTATTCCTCATTTCAGTGAAAATGCATGCTACCACCGGTTCCCGCTAAACATGGAGATAATAATTATTTTTGACGTTATGTGATTTGCGGCAGAAAATTTAGAGTTACTGATGGATATGGCTTAATTGCGTAGCCAAATCACATTGGAGACAGAAAAAATAATTATATTTCCAAACTGATCGCTGTTTGCAGCTCATAAATACTACACAACACATCCATTTGCTTCCGGTGTTAAACGTCAATGCAGACTAATTTTTATCTGTAGATGGAGTTACTACCGGACTCCGGGATTTTCATCGATAGCACAGAGTTGGAGCGATTGAATCGATTGTATCGGCTCAAACCAAACAGATTGGCGTGCGCTTTGATGCGCTCAATCATTGGGATCGATAATCTTAAGGATATGACTCCCATCGGCCATGGCAAACGGCGCAAGATACCGCAAACCGAATACAAAGCCGTAGAAAGTGAGAATTTATAATATATGAGCGGTTCGCCTAAACGCTAAATGTCACGGGCAGATTTGTTGTCAGATTTCATCATTTTTCAATTAGCAATAGTAATCGATAGCCTCATCACTATTAATTGCTATTGGAACTGATTGTTTTTACCGTTAGGGTAGATGCGTGACGTAATATCGAGTACAAAAATCCTTTGCCATTTTGAATCTTTTGATTCCTCGAAATTGTTATTACCTTTATTAATTATTAATGTAATATGGAGTAGAAAAATCATTTGCCATTTTTTTCTATAATAAATGAATAGTTATTAATACTTGAATAGTTGTTAATTAAAAAAATTATGAACGTCATATTGCATATAAAAGTCCTTTTTCATTTTTTTATATTTTGAGCCTCCAAATTGTTATTAATGTCATGAATTATTAACGTAATATTTAATAAAGAAATCCTTTGCTATTTTTTATATTTTCAATGCCTGAATTGTCATTAATTTTATTAATTAGTAACAATTTGGGGGTTTGAAATATCAAAAAACAGGAAAGGACTTTTCTACTTGATAATACATCACGAATTTACCTTCATGGTGCCTTTCATTCCTTGGACACCCAGTATGGGGGTTTTTCCACCATTTATTTTTTCTTGTGTTTAAATCGAACTTAAATCAAACCCGACACGCTTGGAATAGTGCCAATCGAAACACCATACAAATGCGCTCTACATGCACCGTACCTCCTCTGAATAAGAGTCTTTTAAGGCGTTTAAGGGACTCTTATAGGGAGGAAGTACTGTAATACGCGTACACTCTTGAGGTTTTTTCGGAACGAAGCACATCAAAAATATTTGACAATACAAAAACCTAAAATTAGCTGTATGATACGCATTTTTGCAATATTGCATTTTTTTGCAGAATATGTATCGCAAAACGCTGAACCGCAGCTAACCAGCAGCGATTTTCAGCGTATTATGACGGACCTATGCGCAACTGTTCGGAAAGGTTGATGTGCCCAGATGATTTCTCCATTCTTCTTATTAATTATTTTACAATTGATTGTAATTAATTACGATTAATTATTTAAAAGAACCCTACCGGCAATAGATTTTTGTGGTCATGATATAATGTAAACCTATTCGTTATGTAGAATAAAAAAGTTAGACAACATTAATGCTGAAAATTTTTTATCGTCAACTTTTATCTTTCCCTCTCTCTATATATAAGTGATTCTTTTTGAAAAATTATTGAATTAGGAGCTTTTAACTCCTCTTATAATTCTATAAATTTTTAATTAGAAAAAATTTCTACCGAAAGAAAGAAAAATTCTTGTTCAATTCATATCAAATTGGATATCAAGTTGATTAAAAAGTTGATTATAAAAGAAAAAAAAAATTTCTCTTCTAATTAGATAATTTCTTAAAAATAATAAATTTGTGATGAAATTTGACATCAACTTGATTAAATTTTGAATGAAAGAAAATGAAAAACAAAAATAAAGAACCGAAGAAGAATTTTTATGAATTTGATATCAAATTTGATGTCAGCTTCATATCAATTTCATAAAAATTCTTCTTTCTTTCTGTACAAATTATTTCTAATTAAATAATTTTTCAAAAATAATAACTTATCAACATCATAAAAATTTCATAAAAATTCGTCTTTCTTTTTTTAAAAATTCGCTTCAACTACAAATTTGATCAAATTCTTCTTTTGTTTTTTTTTCTCTAACGAAAAATCTGATGGAGTTCATATCGAATATCATAAAAAATTTATTATTTTTGAGTAATGATTTAATGAGACAAAATTTCTAAAAAAAAAAAGAAGAAAGACGAATTTTTATTAAATTGATATCAAATTGGATATCAAGGTGATATCAAATTTGATATCTAATTGTATATCAAGTTAACATTAAATTTCATATCAACTTAATATCGAATTTGATATCAATTCCATAAAAATTCTTCTTCCTGTCTTTCTTTTTTAAAAAATTCTCTTCCATTAAAATTTTGATGAAATTCCTCTATCCTTCTTTCGTTTTTTTTTTAAATTGTTGCTCACTAAAAATTTGACCGAGTTGATATCAAATTTCATAAAAAAATTATTATTTTTAAAAATTACCTAATTAGAAGAGAAATTGTCCATTTCTCTTCTAATCAACTTTGAATTAACTTAATATCAAATTTTACTAAAGATTTTTTTTTTTTGAGAAATTATTTAATTAGACAGAATTTCTAAAGAATAAAAGAAGAATTTCTATTAAATTGATATCAAATTTGAATTTTTTTTTATTTCCTTCTTTTGTTTCTTTCTCTTCAATCAAAAATTTGATCAAGTTGATGTCAAATTTTAACAATTTTTTTTTTTTTTTGAGAAATTGTTTAATTGGATTATTAGAAAAAAAGAAGAGAAATTAAAAATTCCTCTCATCAACTTTTTAATCAACTTGATATCCAATTTGATATCAATTTAATGAAAATTCTTCTTTCTTTCTGTAGAAATGATTCCAAATTCAACAAGTTTTCAAAAAGAATAACAATTATCATAGAATAGTTTATCAAATTTCATAACAAATTTTTTTTTGAGACACATTTTTTAATTAGAAAGAATTTGGGAAGAAAAAAAGAAAGACAAATTTTTATTAAATCGATATCAAGTTGATATCAAATTTGATGTGAATCAGATGACATTTGATATCAACTTTCTATCAAAGTCCATTAAAAATTTATTCTTTTTGAGAATTGATTTAATTGGAGAGAATTTAAAAAAAAGGAAGAAAGAAGAGTTTTCCTCTAATTAATATCAAGTTGATATCAAATTTGATATCAGCTTCTTATCAAATTTGATATCAACTTGTTATCAAATTTGAATTCCACTTGATATCAAGAAAAAACACGAATTTTTATTAAATTGATATCAAGTTAATATCAAATCCAATATATAGCTGATATCAAATTTGGTGTAAAGCTGATATCAGTTTCATGAAAATTTTTTTGAAGAAAAAATCGCTTCAATTATAAATTTGATCAAATTCTTCTATCGTTCTTTCTTTTTTTCTCTCTAACTAAAAATTTGATATCAAATTTGAAATCAACTTGATATCAAATTTGAAATCTACTTGATATCAAATTTGATATCAACTTGTTATCAAATTTGAAATCTACTAGATATCAAATTTTTACGTTAATCTTTTTGATAAATTGTTTAATTAGAAAAAATTTCTACAGAAAAAACGAAGAATTCTTATTAAATTTATATTAAATTGGATATGAAGTGGTTAAAAAGTTGATTAGAAGAGATCTCTTAAATTACTGTTGTAATTAGATAATTTATCAAAAATAATAAATTTTTTATGAAATTTGACACAAACTTGATATTAAATTTGATATCAACTAGATATCAAATTTGAAATCAACTTGATATCAAGAAAGAAACGAGAATTTGTATTAAATTGATATCAAGTTAATATCAAATTCGATATAAAGCTGATATCAATTTCATAAAGATTCTTATTTAATAAAAAAAAATTCACTTCGATTACAACTTTCATCAAATTCTTCTATCGTTCTTTCTTTTTTTCCTTCTCTAATTAAAAAATTGATAACGAATTTTATAACAAGCTGATATCAACTTGTTATCAAATTTGATATCAAATTTTCAAGTTAATCTTTTTGAAAAATTGTTTAATTAGAAAAAATTTCCACAGAAAAAACGAGTAATTCTTATTAAATTTATATTAAATCAAGTCGATTAAAAAGTTGATGGGAAGAAAATTTTTTTATTACTATTGTAATCAGATAATTTCTCAAAAATAATTTTTTTTTTATGAAATTTGACATAAACTGGATATTAAATTTGATATCAGCTTCTTATCAAATTTGATATCAACTTGTTATCAAATTTGAAATCAACTTGATATCAAGAAAGAAACAGGAATTTTTATTAAATTGATATCGATTTAATATCAAATTCGATATGAAGCTGATATAAAATTTGATGTCGAGCTGATAGCAATTCCATTAAAAATGTTCTTTAAAAAATAAAAATAGCTTCAATTACAAATTTGACCAAATTTTTCTATCGTTCTTTTTTTTTCTCTGACTAAAAATTTGATATCAAGTTGATATCAAATTTAATAAGAAGCTGATTTCAGATTTGATATCAACTTGTTATCAAATTTGAAATCAACTTGATATCAAATGAGATATCAAATTTTTGCGTTAATCTTTTTGAAAAATTGTTTGATTAGAAAAATTTCTACAGAAAGAGCGAAGGATTCTTATTAAATTAATATTGAATTGGATATCAAGTTGATTAAAAAGTTGATTACAAGAGAACTTTTAAATTTTACTGTTGTAATTAGATAATTTATCAAAAATAATAAATTTTTTATGAAATTTGACATAAACTTGATATTAAATTTGATATCAACTAGATATCAAATTTGAAATCAACTTAATAACAAGAAAGAAACGAGAATTTTTATTAAATTGATATCAAGTTAATATCAAATTCGATATAAAGCTGATATCAAATTTGATGTAAAGCTGATATCAATTTCATGGAAATTCTTCTTTAAAAAAAAAAAAATTCGCTTCAATTACAAATTTGATCATATTCTTCTATCGTTCTTTCTTTTTTTCTCTAACTAAAAATTTGTATCAAATTTGATATCAAGTAGATTTCAAATTTGGTAACAAGTTGATATCAAATTTGATATCAAGTTGATTTCAAATTTCATAATAAGTTGATATCAAATTTCATAAGAGGCTAATTTTAAATTTCATATCGCATTGATATCAAATTTAATATCAAGTTTATGTCAAATTTCATAAAAAATTTATTATTTTTGAGAAATTATCTACTTACAACAGTAACTCAAAATTTCTCTTCTAATAAACTTTTTCATCAACTTGATATTCAATATTTAATATTAATTTAATAAGAATTCTTCGTTTTTTCTGTAGAAATTTTTTCTAATTAAACAATTTTTCAAAAAGATTAACTTATCATAATCAGATTTCTTTTTAAGAAATTATTTAATTAGAGAGAATTCCTAAAGAAAGGAAGAAAGAAAGACGAATTTTTATTAAATTGATATAAAATTCGATGTGAAGGTGATATGAAATTTGATGTAAAGCTCAATTTCATGAAAATTCTTCTTTAAAAAAAAATCGCTCTAATTACAAATTTGATCAAATTCTTCTTTCGTTCTTTCTTTTTATTTTTTTATTTTCTCTAACTAAAAATTTGATCAAGTTGATATCAAATCTCATCAAAAATTTATTATTTTTGCCAAATTATCTAATTAGAAGAGAAATTTTTTAGTTCTCTTCTACTTCGTTTTAATTAACTTTCTAATAAACTTGATATTCAATTTAATGTCAATTACATGAAAATTCTTCTTTTATTCTGTACAAATTCTTTCTAATTAAATAATTTTTCTAAAAAAAAACTTATCATCGAATAACTTATCAATATGAAATTTGATATGAGGCTGATATCAAATTTCATCAAGAATTTAGTATTTTTGAAAAATTATCTACGTAGAAGAGAACTTTTTGATTTCTCTTCTAATGAACTTTTTAATCAACTTGATATCCAATTAGATATCAATTCAATAAAAACTCTTCTTTCTTTCTTTTTTTAATAATTCTCTCTAGTTAAATTTTTTTTTCAGAAGTTTTTTAATGTCTGTTCTAATTAAAGAAATGTTACAGTTAGAGAGAATTTTTATGAAATTGATATCTAATTTGATCTTAATTCAATAAAAACTTTACTTCCTTTCTTTAAAAATTCTCTCTGATTGAAAATGTCTCCAAAATTTTCGATGAATTTTGATTTCGAGTTAATATCAAATTTGATATGAAGCTGATATCAAATTTGATATCAATTTCATAAAAATTCTTCTTTCTTTCTTTCTTACATAATTTTTTAAATAAAAGAATTTTTCGATTAATTTTTTTTTTTTTATTATTCCGGAAGTTAATCAAAACATCTCAAATTTGATGTCGACTTGATATCAATTTTTATTGTAAATTTATTCTTTTTGAGAAGTTTTTTTATTTAAAGAGGAATTGTTAATTTTTCTTTTCATTAATTAATAAATAAAAATTTGTAATCACAGACAGAAAGAACGAAAGAAGAATTTGTAATCAAGTGATATCAAATTGGATCCCATATTTGATATCAATTTTATACAAATTTGGCTTTCTTTCTTTAAAAATCCTCTCTATTTAAAAATTTTGCGATGAAATTTTTTTGATCATTGAGGACGTTATAAAAACTTGCTACCAAATTTAATAACAAACTTGAAGAAACCTGAAAAAAAATTTAATTAGACATAATTTTTTAATAAAGAAAAAAAGATAGAATAATTTTTATCATGTTGATATCAAATTTCATTTCAAGTTTTGATAAGACGCCTTCAATCACCAAAAAAGTTTCATAGAAATTTTTTTTTTACTCATTTTTTGAATTGAAACTACAATGAAAATGTATTTTGAGGTCTTCATTATGAGTTTGGCGACTTTATTAACAATTCGTGATTTAAATACGCAAGCAAAAGGTAAATTTCACTCAAAATAAAGTGAAAAATTCACTTTTGTTCCATTGCAACGATGCAAACTTCAACAGCTCTGACATACGGTTTTCTGAAATTATGAATTTTTCGGAACGAAAAGAAAAAAATAACGATATCAAAATTTGTATCGCCAAAATACATGAATTATTTGTGTCTCGGATTTGACAGCAGTCGTTTGAAGAACGCTGTCTATGCCTGATTCGCGCTCACTTGTTTTGAACCACGCGGCCAAACTCCGTTTCTATGTGTATGTGCGATCGATCCACGCCGGCTACACCGACATACTCCAACACCACCGACTATCTGTTTAACATTTCTCCCATTACTCACCTGTGATTGGCCGACCTGTAATCTAAATTACTCCGTCAATACTTGTCGCAGGACAATTTTAAAAAAAAGGGTTTTTCTCGGCTCAGCACGCTCTACAAGAGTGATATACTCGTGCTACGTAGTTGCATTACATGCTGTATATGGTATAATATTGTAACGGTAGCGAATATCGTTATCATTAATTTATGCGGTAGTGCACTGACGTACCGCCAGGATTCGGATCTCGACTCGAAATAAAGCGCGATAGACCAAGTTTAGGGTGAAACTCCCAAATTTATTTATTTCCTGATTCAAACTGATTTGTTTCGATTATTTGTTTCTGTACAAGTTTCGAAGCCGTATGTTCAATAGGTTGATTCGAAATAATAGTATTTTGGCGGGCTTGTGGCTTGGTGTTGTGGTTGGCTGGCCGTTGTACACTGCTGCCCTCTCTCGTTCGTGATCCTCGCTCAGCTTCCCGCGAATGTAGGCTGCTTGGTGGGGGTTGCTCGCGCTCTCGCGGCGTGTGGGTTGGCCGCGCTCTCGTGCTGTGCGCGCGGGCTCCGGTTCACGGGCGCTCTCTCTATGGGCCGTATTCACAGTCGAATCTTAAATGTAAGTCCACCTTGAGGCGCTCTTAAGATCGCATTTCGATTCACAGACGCGCCTTGAGATTACCTTAATGCAGAACTTAAACTCTACCTTACCGAAGGTAGGACTAATTCACAGACGATTCTTGAGCATGGCTTAAGGCGATCTTACTTCGTAAGATTCACAGTCGATTCTAAGATGTCTTAAAAGTCAACATAACCTCACTATTTGAGCAAAGCAGACGATGTTTTTCAAGTCGACGTTTTACGAGACTTGAGACGATCTCAAGAAATAAACTAGCATGCTCCAAAATAAATTCTTGATACTAATTGATCAGTGTTCTTCCACATTGTTGCGATGGTGTAAATTACTTTTCGGCTAAAATAGTATTCGAAGTGGCAGTGTATAAGTATATTATTTATAAGATTATTTGAATCATTTCGCGAAAAGTGCAGTATTATTTTTACACGTTTTTGTTGTGTCGTTTTGGTAAATTTTGATCCATAATGGATTTTCTAAACGACATGGACATTATAAACATTGACGGTATAGACGATTTCGTGATAGAGAACAACATGCGCGTTCCCAGGCGATATGTGCGTGATGGTCACAACCCATTTGAGTGCTACAATGAAGAACAATTCAAAAGGCGATACCGATTTAGCAAAGATCTTGTCAAATTCGGAATACTACCCCTGATTGAAGTCGGTTTAGCCAAACCAAGTAACCGAGGATTACCTATTCCTCCAGTCTTTCAGCTGCTCGTGGCACTCCGATTTTATGCCACTGCAAGCTTTCAGGTGAGTTGAAATTTATTCAATAAATCTCATTCATGATCACTATCATGGTTATAATTCAAATTATAATTAATACAAATATTTAATGAACAGGTTCTTCTTGGCGATAGTACACCAGTGTCTCAGTCGACAGTTTCAAGAATTGTTTTTCGAGTCAGCACACTATTGGCGAGTTTATTGCGAGAGCAGATAAAAATGCCAAATAGCGCTGAAGCACGTCTAGAAAATCGACGACGGTTTCGAACGATCGGTTATGGTTAACTGCAACCTACAAATTCACAAAATAAAATAAACAGTAGATCATGAACACTTTGTATAAACCCATTATTATAAAGACTTGATTATATTTTTCATAGACTCGTTGGACCTAGAATGGAATTTTTGTACATCGTGCCGGAATGGCCTGGCAGTGCTCACGACAGCCGAATATTTCAAAATTCCAGAATTTACGCAAGGTTTTTTAAAGCCGATCTCGACGGGCTACTTGTTGGGGACGCTGGATACCCGTGCTTGCCTTTCCTGATAACACCGATGGAAAATCCCGAAACTCCTGAGCAGCAAAGGTGAGTTTTAAACTCTTACATAATTACTTACGACATTACTTTTCCCATGCATGGAAGAAAAAAAAAAACATTACAAAACGGGTATCTTTTTTTGGAAAGAATTCGAATAGTTACAAGATAGATGAAATACTATTTAAGTTTAATTTATAAATAACAATTATAAATTTCTGAGTGTAGGGTTTGAAATTTTTGGAATTGATGAAAAAAATACATAATTCTATTGGCAGCAAAAAATGTTTAGACTAATTCCTAACTTTTCTTTTTCAGATACAATATTATACATGCAAGAACGAGGCAAATTGTCGAAAGAACATATGGCGTATGCAAACGTCGGTTTCCTTGCTTGTCGAGAGGGCTAACGACGAAGCTCTTCTGCTCGACTTCAATTGTCGTGGCTTGTGCCGTGCTGCACAACTTGGCTTTGCGGTTCAACGATGTTTTGCCAGAGGATGATGAGCCTGATGCGGTTCACGAAATTCCTGCAAACCCACCTAACTGGCAGCCTGTGGACGGGCATGTTGCTAGAGATGCCCTAATCGCAAGAATGTTTCACTGAGCGTGGCAGTAAACTGGGGCTCCGTGTACACAATTGTGTGTACTTTACCTTTTATTTAACACAATTGCATTGGGGTTCAGGAATAAAGAAAAAAAATACTTCATGAATCAACATGTATATATTTATATTGAAATAAATATATTTATATTTTTATACTTAAATAAATATATTTATATATTTATGTTTAAATAAATATAATAATATATTTTATCACATTGGTAATTTTTGAACATTACATTTGCTCTTGCGTTTTATTATTTAATGAACATTAACTTAAATGAAATAATGGACGGAAACTTCTTATTATTTGTTTCTTTCTTTGGCCAACAGCAACTCTGCTAATTCAGCCGCTGCTTTTGCAGCTCTCAAATCGAATGCACTTTTCGCTTTCGCCAATTCGTGTAACTCCTCTTCTTAACTTTTTTTGAAAATAAAAATCTCCGATTCATGTTTCATGATCGATTGCAATCGACGAGATTTCAGCTCTTTTTCTTCGTCGTCCAAGTCATGTGTGCTGCTGCTGCTCGCCCTCTTGGATTTTCGTGCTGAAATTAGGAGCTGAATCAAAATCTGAATACAATTGAATTGCATAACTACAATTGTACTACAAAATGACGATTAATTTTACCTGTGGAAGTTGAAGACGAAGTCGATGACCTCTTCGGGTGATGTGTCTCGAGTTGGCCAATTTCTGATTCTGGATAGTTTATTCCATCTGCATCATTCACCTCTTCGACAAGCAATCCAATATCTTGTATTGCACAACTTTGTGCGTACTCAGTTGACTTATACGCGTTTTCGTCGTCCAACATTTCGAGAAGAATTGTGTCTGCGCTGTCGAGAACGACTTGATTTTGTCGCCCTGAAATGTCAATATTTCCATATTTCATAAATGATTTGATCAAAAACGTTGAGAGGGGAGAATCATGTAAACGTACGTTTTTTTTTGCAAATAAATGGAATACTTTAGTGAATTAATACAAAGCATATGTCAAATTAATTATTCTAAAAAAATTTGTCAGGATACTTATATTGTATATTTTGAGATAAGCTTTATATTAAGTCAATCAAGTATTCCATTTCTTTACTAAAAAATCTTGAAAAATATGCATGTTCACATGACTTTTATGAATCATTTATGAATTTATGAAACATTTATGAATATTTGAATAAAATGTTGTTACGTTTCAGAGTCTCGTCATCGAGAGTTGATGAAAACATCGTGGGCGCTGTCATCATCAAATTCGGCACAATCATGCTGATTTCTGGATCGACTCTAGCCGATGCGGATGGTGGACCACCGCCCGTCAAAAAACGACTTTGTTTTTCTTTCGTTAATGCATCTCGCTGGGCTTGCTTCAAAGTTGTCCATATTTTTTTCAACTGCTTCACAGATCTCTAAAACATTAACAAATTTTAATAAGATTGATTTAAAAAAAGTACATTGAAGGTTTTTAATACCGGTTACGGAACGGTTCAAAGCAATGTTTTTTACGCATTGTTTGTTAATCTTTTTAAGTTAAAAGCCTTACAGCTTTATGTCTATTGATTCTATTTGAAAATACATATATAATAGCAATATTCTCTTACGTGCTTTGTAACAATCGATGACGAGTTGTACTCTTCACCAAGTGCTTTCCACGCCACTTCTTTGTCTTGAAGACTTGAAGCAGAACTCTTTTTATTTTCCACTGTTTGTGCATATTTTTGTAAGATTTTTACAAATAATTGCTTCTCAATCGCGCTGTAATTACGATTTTTGTATTTTATGGCCATATTCTCCGATAATTAACCACAAAAGTTGGCGCACAATATTCGAAGTTATTCAGAATTACCGGTGTAAACAAAGGAGATAGGAAACGGCAAGCATGCATTTAGAGCATGGCTTATGCAATTTCAGTAGAGTAAAAACGACATAAGAATCCGAGACAACTAAATGTGTTCATTGATTGGCTGTCCTAACGGAATAATTCCGGAAAGGCCCGAACCTCGCATGAGGTCGTTTCAAGCATTGCCTCAGCTAAGGTGATCTTAAATGAAATAAGCAAATGCTTAGGATCGAATTCTTACTTAAGGTGATCTTACTTGTCAACTGTGAATACATAAGGTCTCAAGACCGTCTCAGCGGTTTAAGATGATCTTACGTGAGGCGATCTTGAGAACGGTCTTAAGACTCGACTGTGAATACGGCCCTATGCTCTCCGCTGCATCGGGCTGCGTGGTGGGGGGAGCGTGCCTGGCTATTCTCCCTCGTTCCACCGTTCCTTGCTGTCACGCTGCTCTGATTGGCTGGCGCTCTCCCTGTGACTCCCACTGGATCGATGTGGTCGATGCTTGATCGATTGCCGAATACCCGGCACAAGATGGCGGCGACTCGAGGCGGAGTGACGACGTGTGCTCTCACGTCGTCGTTATTTTGTCGTTGCCGGGGAATTTCGCCGTTTCTGTGAGTGTCTTCGGTAGTGACTTATCTCCTGACGGTGCTGTGTCATTGCTGTTCGTGTGTACTTCGCCGTTGTGCGGGTTATACTTGCTTTCGCGTGTTTTTCTTTCCTGCCCGCGTGGTCACGTGATCACGTGCTTGTTCGTGCGTGTGCATGTGACTTGTCTCCCGCGTTTTCGTGTTTTCTTCGTGTTTTCACCTTGTTTGCCGCTGGGAAATTTTTACTTTTTCCCGAAAGTTCCGGTGATGTGTTTGGTCGTGTTTATTGTGCGCCCAGAGAGAGGTTTCCTGTGGAAAACTCCCTGGTGACTTTTTGTATGTCAGTGTGTGTCTGTAGTGACATGTCGTCTATCCCCTCCTTTCTCTCCCTCTCTTCCTATGTTTGGCGTGCCCACTATTGCTTCCGCCGTTCGCTTTTTGCAGCGATTTTTCTCCTTTTTCCCTTTCGAATCTTGCCTACTTGCAGACTATCACCCTACCTGAGGCCGGGGGATAGCTTCGTCGTATGGCTCGATTTCGAGTGCCTTTCCTTGATTCTGGTCGCCCTTTTATACCTGTCTTTTTCCGGTGCTGGTCCCCGTTGATTGGTTGTTCTGTTTTTGTAGTTGTGTCGGTTTTTCGTGTATAATTCATCAATTCTAATAGTTTTGATTCGCTCCTACAGGTCTCCTGATATTTCGGTGCCTCGGATTGGCGCTTGATGTCGACTTTTGGTTTCGGTTGGGGCCTTCTGGCGTCATTTTCGTGGCTCGTCGCTTATTGGATCCTGGATCACGTGCTTTTCGCACGTCATCGAGGGCCGTAGTTTGTGCTTTAGCGGCCCTGGCTTGCCAGGGTCGTCTCAATACTGTACGTAACGTAAAAATATTATGAGCAAAAACAATATTATTATGTTTTGCAAATTGTGTTTATTGTTCATGAACAAGGTTTGAAATAATATTTGTAAATATATTTCGATATATTTGTAAAAATAGACGTTACGGTTGGAATTTTTATTTCCAATCTTTATAGCCACAATTGACAGCGTTAACCACGATAACCAACGGTAGTGATGATATTTACGATATTCATGATAACCAACGATAGCCGTCACTCGCGGTAACCCTCATCACGAAGCACACGATATCCGACGACAGGTTATCTCGAAAATGACTTCTAATCCTAATCACTTTAATTTTACCCTACGAAACGAATGCGAACATAATATAGCCTGGCGACGATAACGAGGTGGCAATTCCGTACCAAAATTTATATTAACTTCACTTTAATACGCAACTAATGCAGCCAGACAGCCAAATACAACCGAAGAAAAGCTCGAAATACAGCTACCCGGCCAAAATATGTACAGAATTGCCTCTTTTACAGAGAAAATGCGAACGGCTAACCGAATTCTGCTGTCGCAGCAACCCAGATATCCTCACACACACAGAATTGACTCGAAGATATAATATAATAACGAAAAAGCGATAATACAAAAGAAAAATGAACTTGATGACCAAAACGGTGACGCGTGTCGCTCGTAGTCTCCCGGAACGCAGAGTGCCGGTACGACGATGATCCACGCCCTCGCTGGCTCGATGCTCCCCACTCGCGCTGATGTTACCACGTGGCCTTCGTGGCGCGCTGGGATCGCCGAATATCCCCACGTTGCTGACGCGCCTTATGGCGCCGGATTTAAGCATCTCGTGGGCACTCCGCGGCTTGCACTCGCTGCTCGCCCGGCAGTGATTTTTGCTGCCTCGAAATGCCCTTCCTCCAGGAACCCTGACGAGGCCAGAACGAGGGGTGAGGCCCTGCCCGTGGACGATGGTGGCCACCAGCTCATTCCACGCGGACCTCAAACCAATGCTGCGACACCGCTATCCTTACACGTCCTGCCCCTCTACGACCCCCCTAAATGAGGCGCTGGTTTTATCCGATCCTTGGACACTCCGACGGTAGCAGGCTAGTCCAGCGCCAGGCTGGTGAGTTAGGGAGGAGGGTGACACGGTAACATTACGGTCGTTCCTCCAGCTCACTCCCAAACATCCAGTCCCCGCAAGTAACCATGATACCCTAATCACCTGCGTCATCAGGCAAACCACGAGTGCAGCCACCTAAATAACGAAAATGAATACAGGGGGTGATCAGCCTCTCGGCTTTCCGAAACCATACGAGAGCCTGATGAAAGAGGTATCCGTTATCTGAGACGGTAACCACCGATAACCACAAGATTATCGAGGGCCGAAACGAGAGCGGAATATGACTGACGAGGACTTAATAAAAGGACGTTAAAATGCAGTGACGATAACCAGGACAGGAAATATAATACAATGACAGGATATTCAGACTTGACGAGAACCGAAACGTAACCAAACGACGAAAAACAGTAATAAACGGTAGCCTGATAAAGACTCCGCGTCCGAGAGCCACGAGACGGAAACGCGCCGTCAACGGGGTCGTAGATCCGACCCCCGGAATGTCCGAACTTTGCGCTATTGCAACGTGGCGAAAAAAATTTCACGTTACAATATGTATATACAAGTATATACTGGTATATACAGGTATATGAAGGCATATACGGTCTATACTGATATATACAAGTATATACCGGTTTATACTAGTAGATACTGTAGATACAAGTATATAGTATGATGCGATGCTGTTTATAATGCGTTATAATAATCATAAATATGCCTTTTAAATATATATCGTACGTTCCACACCAAACCGGACACCATTTAGCTTTTGCATCTCCAACACTACGTAAAGTATAGGTTAGGATAGAACAGAAAATGAAACGTAAAAACTCGATAAGGGTATACGGTAAGCCCACTTTTTCTAATATGTCATTTTTTTCGTAACATGTAATAAAATATTTATAAAATCGTTTTTTGTCTTTCAGACATCCCATATATGTATTACGGTTATAGCTTCCGTCCTGCATATAGGACACCTGCGGTCCCCATGATCCTCCAACAAAATCTTGCTGCAATCTTCACAGCAGCATCGGTCACCACACGGAACGAATGCATGTGTCGCATCGCTCACCATACAAAGCGTGCACTGGTTTTCCCGATAAATGTGCTCATTATTTTAGGGAAGCACTGGCGCTAAGGGGTGATAAGGTACGTCCGCTCGAGGTTCAACCTACGCTTAAAAATCATCCTCAGGAAGACGATAAATCGCCGAGTTGTCAGACCGTTAATCTTGAAAAATATCGACAAATACATAGTTTATAGAAACTACAACAACAAGTAACTACATGTTACAACGCAACAAGTAACAGAAATTTATTGTATAAACATCCATGTGTTGATACCGAGTGAAGCAATATTTATTTGCATTCGTAAAATATCAATCATAATGATATCAATTAACCAATGATTTACCGAGGGCAGCTGGTGGCTCTGGCAACGGATCTACTACGTTAGCCACATCAGGCGAACCTTCGCAATTTTCTTCGCTGCTCGCGTCCACATCCGATCCCTGTCCTTCGTAACAGTGCCCTCGCCCTCGCCTGCACCCACGTCCACGCCCGCGCTCACGTAGTCGTCCCCGTGATTGTCCACGTCCGCGCTCCCGTCTACCCTCGACAGCTGCAGGCCGTTCGACGTCGGCTCTTCCACGCCCTTGTCCACCCCCGAAAGCCGCTCGACCTTCGTTGCCGGTTCTTCCGCGCCCTCGTCCACCCTCGACAGCCGCAGGTCCCTCGTCGCCGGCTCTTCCGCGCCCTCGTCCGCCCTCAACAGCCGCAGGTTGTTCGTGGTCGGCTCTTGTTCTGCGGCCTTGTCCACCCTCGACAGCCGCACTTCTTTCATGATCGACGATTCCGCGACTAGCCCTTCCATGACCGACTCTCCTGCGATCTGCCCCCTCATGAGCATCGTCAGCTGATACAAATCCAAATTTTTTGTGCCAGATGATTCCGGGGTGTTTTTTCACGGATCTGGTTTGGTGGACAATAAAAAATCAACTCACGATGAACAATATTAACAATCGATTTATTGGTAGCCCGAGAAAAATTACAATGTTATAATTTGCTCCCGATGTAACGATGCCCGTGAAGATAATTGAGGAATATTTTCCCATTTACCCGGTTGTTTGCAAGATGGCGGCAAACCACGCGGTGTAAACCGACCGCGTGAGAGGTCGTAAATCTCTCACACGATGCCCAAGAAGTCGAATAATTAGCCGTAAAAGGGATTTGACCGTCCCGGTATGCCCGTGTAATACTTTCAACAAACTCTGTGTGAATTTTGACCCGATATTGTGCAACAAACAGCCCGATGTAATTGCGATGGATAAAACCACGTGTTTGCTTTGATGGGTTCTGCCCAAATACTGATGAACACCAATCCGTGTATCGGCGAGAGAGCTGCCGCGCACGCGCTCTCTCATGATTTCTGTGCCCGGAACGTGGCGCCGCCGTCGGTTGCCCGTGGTTGCTCAGCAACGAAGCTCCGTGCATCGACGCGCGCGAGCAATCAAACTCGCCAGTGAAGAACATGCTCATTCCTGACCATTCTGCCCACCATCGGTAGCAGTGTTGTCGATTGATGACCCTGGTAGCCTGATTGGAAGAAGCGCGAGCTTCGTGATCGGTTTCTTGAAGGTGGAGATTGCCGTCTCAAAGGTGATCTTCCGACAGTGGCTCGAAAAGACGAGAGTTGAGGACAGCCTCGATTTGTTCCAGAAGAGTTGCAAGTTCTTCGTAGGTAAAGCTGGCCTCCCCGATAGCCCGCCGAAGTTGATATTTCACGGACTTGACTGCTGCTTCCCATTTTCTGCCCATATGCGGTGCTCCCGGTGGATTGAATGACCAAGTCGTCCCGTCATGAGCCATGGTGTGAGCTACATAGATTCTCGTGTCCCGGCCTTTAAAAGTTTCAGCTCTGCACTGGCCCCTTGAAAATTCGTCCCGCAATCGCTCTACAGGGTGTGGCACACACCCCGTCAACCGGTGAAGCGGCGGAAGGTCGTGATAAAGGTATCGGTGGATAAATCCGAAACAACTTCCAAATGAAGCGCAGAGGTGGATAAACAAACCAAGTTGCACAACCATCCCTTGTGTGTCTTATTTCCGCGACCACGCCAACTCTTGAGTGATACTGGCCTTGCGTAATCGACCCAAGTAAACAAAAAGGCACGAGCCGGTGTGACTCGTGCGACCGGCAACTGTCCTATCAGTTGCTGTGCCCGAACTGCCCGAAACCGTGCACAACAAGTACAGCGTAGTATGTATTACCGTACTGGAGATCGCTCGACGATGATCCAATAATGTTGCCGAATGCACGCAAGCGTCGCTTGCGTTCCTCCGTGAACCGTACGGTGATAAGCGTCGGCTATGATAAGCGACGTCAGCGGTAAATTCCGAGGGAGAATGACCGCGTGTTTGCCCTCGGGTTGTAAGGCCGTGTGCTTGAGCCTTTCTCCCACTCTCAGTGTCCCGTTTCAATCTATAAAGCCGGTTAGCCGCGTAATTGTATGTGCTCGTGGTAGCACTTGTCCCGCTGAGAGTACTTTGAGCTCTGCAGTGAAGTAGGCCGCTTGTATGACCTTAACCCAGTATACTTTTGATTTTTCCAGGTCCCCCGGTGTAATGCAAGATGTAATTCTCAACAATCTGGTGAGCGACGAATACCGATGAATGAGATCGAAGACTGGTAACGGTGTTGTTGAAACTGTGAATGTGAGACCTGGTCGCTTTTTGAGCGCCGCTGAATCATCCATCCCGATGCAAGGAATTGACCAATGGAGCGGGGATTTCGCTAACCAGTAAGGCCCGTCCCACCACGGTTGAAATTGCTCGAGCTAAGTAACGGTTAGCCCACGTGAAGCACAATCAGCAGAATTGTCCCGTCCCGGTATGAATCTCCATTGCCCCCGATGCAGTAGCTCTTATATAAATGAGACCCAGTTCCGAACGGAGTCCTTCCATCGAGATGGATAGTTCATTACCCATGTAAGTGTAACCATGGAGTCTTTTTACAGGTATATTGGTGCAGACTCGAGTCCCAGTGTACCCCGCACCTACCATGTAAGCTCTGCTAGCAGCGAGGCTGCTGCGAGTTCAAGCCGAGGAATATGAAGCCGTTTGGTTGGCGCGACCTTGATTTGGGCACACACCAGTGTGACCTTGATGTCGTCTCCTGACCCGGATCCGTGACACGAACATAGACGACCGCTACCATTGCAAGTTGCGAAGCATCTGAAAACCCGTGTATCTCGGCCGAGGTATCCGAGGCGATTTGCAACCACCACGGAACCGCGATACTCCCAAGTTGACTCAATTTCCGATGAAAAGCACACCATGTGCTCGTGACCTCTGATGAAACCGCGTCGTCCCATGAAAGTTCTTCCAACCAGAGCCTCGAACCAGAGGCGCTGCAAGAGAATTTTTGCCCGCACAACGACTGAAGCGAGAAATCCCAACGGATCGAACAATTGGGCGATTTAAGAGAGCGTGTGTGAGCGTGTGTGTGGAAAATTAGGCTAGTAACATAGATTTACGTGCGGAATTTGTACGTGCACATTGCACTCCATTTCGTAATGACTATTTCTACGACTAATAAATTAGAGTTATTTCAACCGATTTTTTAAATTATTTTATCCGTGTAAAATCATTATCTCAAACGATCACCCATCTCGCGACGGGAGCGGGCCTGTATGGGACGAGGCAAGGCAATCCCAAAAATTGAATCACGGTAAGTGAATGGAGGAAATAATTCTCTCCCGTTACGTTCGTACGTAACAAATAAATTGGTGGCAGCGGTGGGATACTGCCTTGCCATTTCCCCTCTGAGACTGGTGATCGTTTTAGAGAATTTTAGATTAATAATTTTAAGATTGTATTTGTAAATTTGCGAAATCGAATTCTAAAGGAAAATCGTTTAAATTTTTTTTTCCGTTAATATAAAACCGTGATCCGGTGAGAGTCAGATTTTCGTGATTTTTTTTGTACTTTGTTTTTTTTTATTATTATTTTCATTTTTATTTTTTCTTTGGGGTGATTTTCAATGGTTCAGCGCGAATTTCCGGTAGGCGAACCCGCGGAAGTTCCAGCGGGAATAATCACTTTTATTTTCTATTTCCCCGATCTCATAAACGGGTTTGGGAGATTCATTGTGGACACTGGCGCGACAACAAACGTAATCAGAGCCTTGTCGCTTTTAAACCCTGCAATAAATACCGTACATTTTTACTACCCAAACGCAAATTTCATTGGTACCACCACGTTATCAGTCGAGGGCGTTTCTTCAGAGTTTATTGTCGTTTACGAGGTACCTTTCGAATGCGACGGGATTTTAGATTTTCCGTGAATTAATTCATGATAATAATCAATTTCAATTAAAATGCGAAACAAATAGCAATCATGGCTCACCAATCGAATACAACTGGCGCGGACGCGTCCGCGAATTTGAATGCGACGGAGCTTATGGCCACCATGACAAGCATGGTCGAAAGCATGTCGCTCCAAAATTGCATGCTGAATATTCCCGTGAACGATGGCACAAACATGGCCCTGAAGGACTTCTTTTAGCATATAAGAAATTGGTCATCTCTTATCCCGCCGGGCGCAGAAGCTGAATACGTCAGCGTAATAATTTCTCGATTACGCGGTAACGTTAGAAATTACGTATATGGAAAACAGATAAACACTGTAAAGGAATTAATATCTACATCAAAATCGCGACTCGCGAGCGGTAAAACATTCGATTATTACGTTCAAGAACTCACGCGAGCGCGAATGAAACGTGATGAAAACGTTGGTCAATTCTTTGATCGGTTTCGAATCCTCCTTTCCAGTGGCCACAGTGCCTGGAAAGAAGAGAACGGCGGTGCCCAGGTGGCTGAGAACTCAGACCATTTGAGCAAAATTGCCCTTCGTTCGTTCATTGACGCATTGCCAACGCATATTAGTGAGCCTGTCGATATGCGAGAACCAGCAAATCTTGAAGATGCTTTCAAATGCCGAACGTCTTGCCATTCAAAGCTCGCGCTATAGCCGAGCCAGAACCGATGAAGATTCGCACGTGCGATTTACCCGACGTGAATATCCGCAAAGTTTCGGTAAGGAATCGCGCTCTCCATCGCCAGCACTTAATCGCACGGGATATGCAGATCGTGAATGGTATCGCACACCGAGCCCCGCTCGGTCTGTCTCCTTCCAGGATCGGCGACCCACCAGTATTTTGAAACCCGATCGAAATTTTTCACCAAGATCTCCGAGTCCTGGAATTGAATTTTATCACCAAAATCGTGATCCTCGAACGTGTTGCGCGCGTGGACGCGGTTGTATGGGATGCCCATTGAATAAGGGCTCGCAATCACCGCGCGGCGCACCACGAGTGGGACCCTCATCGAAGGAAATAGAACCCCCGCGACATGAGGCAATGGCCGCGAGCGTCCCAAATTCCGGAACGCGTGTGATTTCACAATTGTCCAATCATTCTCGGGACTCAAGAGAACAATGTGGGAAAACCGAACAAAATTCTCACGTTCGTATAGTATTATGGACAACGATTGTCAGTGAATCACCCGTAATACGTTTACAGGCCCCGGAACTTAGCGAGGGACGTGAAATTTTTTTTATCGATACAGGCGCGGACATAAATATCATTAAGTACGAATCCCTTAAAGGCGATGTACTTGTCAATTTGGATGAACGCGTAAAAATTTCCGGAATAACGGAAAAATTTTTATATACGATGGGAACAGTCCAAATTCATTTCACCGAGGTACCAAATGTATTTCATGTCGTTCGCAGCCTCCCGGTGAAATGCAAGGGCATAATTGGAAAACCGTACCTGCGTCAAGAGAAAGCCGAAATTTCCTTTCATTATAATACTCTCGTGACGCACAGTGAGCCAACTCGCCCCAAGCCCTTTCTCGGTTCGGAATACGAGGATGGAGATTGTAAAATTCTCTCATCCACAGCTCACCCTAGTTTCAAACGCACCGAGCCTGAAGCGCGAATCTTTCGCATTAAGGCTTGCATGCGTGAGATAATTCCCATTGCGGTAGTTAATCCCGAATTGAAAGAGGGATATTTACCGCGAATTGACACAATTGATGGATTGTACATTGGTGCGGCATTGGTTTCCCAAACCAATGGCGTTTGCCATATAATGGCCGTCAATACTTTATCGGAGGACGTAGATATCGAAGTAACTCCTCAAAAATTGATTCCTTTTGAGTATTGCAATTCTAGATTTGAAAGAGATCAGGAGTATAGTTCTTCGTCAAACGAAGACGAGGAACCTCCAACAAATCGCGTAGAAGCAATAATGAAAGCTCTTCGCTTACATGATTTGACGGGTTTTGACCGAGATCACGTGAGGAAACTTATCGAGGAGTTCCCCGATCCATACAGGTTACCTGGTGACAGATTACCATGTACCAATCGGGTGTATCACAAAATTCCGACGACTGACGAGATCCCGTTAAACGTGCATAAAGAGGAGATTGAACGACAAATAACCAAGAAACTCGATGACGAGGTTATTGTGCCGTCTCAATCACCGTACAATTCACCCGTTTGGTTTGTACCAAAAAAAACCTGACTCGCAGGGTAGACCGCGAATGCGTATGGTAATCGACTTCAGAAAACTGAACGAGAAAACCATCGCCGACGCGTACCCTTTGCCTAACAACGTTGAAATGCTCGATCAGCTGGGTCAAGCGAAATATTTTTCGACATTTGGCCTTGCCAGCGGGTTTCAACAAATTCCAATGGATTCTCAAGACCACGTGAAAACGGCATTTTCAACCCCCAACAGACATTACGAATATGTCAGAATGCCCGAGGGATTGAAAAATGCGCCGGCAACATTTCAGCGCTTGATGGATAATGTTTTGCGAGGTCTCCAGGGCACTGAATTATTCGTGTGCCTGGACGACATCGTAATTTTCGCAAAAACATTGGACGAGCTCGTCTTCAAGACGCAAATTTAGTACTCAAACCCCATAAATGCGAGTTTTTGAGGAGGGAGGTTGCTTATCTCGGCCATATCATCAGCCGTGATGGAGTGCGACCCGATCCCAAAAAGTTAATGGCGATGGAGAAATTTCCAACTCCAAAAACACAGAAAGGTATTCGTCAATTTCTCGGACTCGCGGGATATTATCGAAGATTCATCGAGGATTTCTACGCTCGAGCCAAGCCCTTGTCAGACCTTTTGAAAAAGGGAAAGGAATTTATTTGGGGTCCTGAACAGAGTCAAAGTTTCAATGATTTGCGAGCGGCACTGTGTACAACACTCGTTTTGCAATATCCTGATTTTTCTAGACAATTTACTATCACAACAGATGCCTCCGACTTTGCCGTGGGAGCGATCTTGAGTCAGGAGTGTGACGGGCAAGAAAAACCCATTGCTTATTACTCTCGAATCCTCACCAGGGCCCAGAAAAATTATTACACGACCGAAAAGGAATGTTTAGCGGTGGTTGCGGCATTTAAACATTTTCAACCATATATATATGGGCGAAAATTCAAGCTGATTTGCGACCATGAGCCTCTCAAGTGGATTGGTTCGATAAATGACCCGGGAAAACGTCTCATTTGTTGGAGATTAAAATTGCACAATTTCGATTACGAATTTGTTTTTACGCCCAGTCGTTTGAATGCAAGCACCGATGCATTGTCACGAAATCCCGTAAATTCCGGTAATGCATCGAGTTCGGACTCATCAACGCCACCTACGAGATTATTACCTATAAATAAAAAACCACGTGGCGTAGGAAGGCCGAGATTGAACTCGGATCCAATCCGAGCGCCTATGGGAAAAGCTACAATAGCAAAACGCCCGATAACGTTGACGCGAAAGCGAACAGAGTTGGAAAGGAGGTTCGGAACCCCCGGTGCAGAGATCGCATCGAAGTACGTCCCCGCTCCTCTTTTACCCGTGAAACGACCTATAAGAATTAAAATAACTCCTCAAACGACGAATAAAAAAAATTCCACGTCTGATGTTGAAAAATCAGATGAGGATAACTCAAAAAAATTAAAAGAAAAAGAAATTGCAGTGACAATTGATCCTATTGTCGGTGATACTGACGATAGTACCAACGAAGATCTTGAAACCATTGAACAAGCGATCAAAGTTTCCCCTGCTTTACAAGAATCTTTCCGAAAATTTGACGATGGTATTCGTCAATTGGAGAAGAGATTCCAAGTAAAGGAAAGCGCGGAAAAACCCGAGGAGTTTTTGGACCGCTTATCCGAAGGTGACGCCGTAGAGGAAAGCGTTCAGGAAAAATTAAATGAACTCGATCCCTACGATGACGAAAACCAAGATGCAGAGCTCGAAAGACGCATAAAAGAGCTGGCTGCACGTACACAAGATTTGACAGAAGGCAAGCTCTTGAGAAGAACGAGCCTTTTCAAAAATCATAAGCCATCCGTAAGTGAGAAGGAGATAGACGCCGATAACGAGTACGAAGAGAAAGAGAGAGAGAATACGGCAGCGCGCGTGCTAGACAAAGTGAGCGAGTTGCCTCAATTCTCTCGCTTCTCGATGCCTCGTGTGCCGGTGACTCCGACAGCTCACTCTACGCCGTGTGCTCCCCATGCCCCGCCAGCGCAGATAGCCGAAGACCCTTCGCTATCGGAGAGGAAATCAGCATGGCTGCCGCACAGTGGTCCGAAATCGCCAAAGGCTGCCCAAAAGTCGAAAAAAAATATTTTTTTCTTGGGACTTTCAATGGTTGGAATAGTTGTAGTGGTACCTCTAGTATGTATAATGACCGTTAAGAAAAGGGGAGCGTCCATACCTGGCTCAGGAATCCATTTTATTCGTGAGCGTCGAGCCGACCGCATTGTTTGCTCGTCGCGCGGAGAAATAAGACGAAAGTTTCGACGCGTCTGGAAGAGTGAAAAGTTAACGGATTTGGATTTTACAAAATGGATTCTTCTCCAGAAAGTAAGTACAATTTGAGTGTGCTGATCAAAATTATCATTAACGATGTATGAAATTGTAAGTCATTAATGAAAGTAGTGGTATTTTTCTTAGTTATGTTCTGAAAAGTCGTGTTAGAAAAAGCAATAAGTCAAAACCCCTATCGACCCCCGCTCTTAAACTAAATCGAAATTGTTACTTAGACATTTCTTCAAAACATATCCAAAAATTAGCTGCTCGTAGCTGCTCCTTCGGTTTTGAGTGTAATTTTTATGCCCCCCGAGCAGTAAAAGTTTTGAATGGCATATACGTGTATTTTACACGGTCAACAATTTGAACATTTTTTCAACTTAGTCAATACTCATATAAAAATTTAAAACTTAGCACATATATTCCTCACAAAAGAAGATATAATTCTAGTAGTTTATGAAATTTGTTATCCTCGTTTTTTGAATATACACTCTTACTCAAAAGTGTGCTACACTAGTCGAAATTTTGTCGCACTAAAAATTCAATAGTGGAGGCAAAAATGCTTTCTGCAGTTTTTTGTAATTTTCGCGTCTGAAATATTGTTCATAGGAAATTGATGAAGATAATTCTTCTATTAATGTTATTTTGCATTTCCTACAGATCCTCTGGATAATACCGACGAAATTTCTTTCACGAGAAAGGAAATTTACATACTTGTGAAATCGGTATTAAAAGAAAATATCAACATTGTCACTGACATTGTTGAAATGGAGGTGTCAAAACAATTGAAGCATCCATACATTTTGTCGAAAAATCTGAAAGATACCATGGGTAGATTGGTATCGAATTTCAAAAAGAGGTGGCAAGAAGCAAGGAGGGACGAAACCAAATTCTTCAATAAATTCGATGAGTGGCTCAACGTTTCTGTGTCTTTTACGATTGAAAAGGAACGTTTGAAGACTTCCACGGAGAACACAATGAAGCGTCCTTCTGCGGAAAACGCAATGGGGCATCCGTCTACGGAAAGCACAATGGGGCGTCCTTCCACAAGCTGGGGCGATTTAAGTGATCGGTCAAAACGTAGAAAGACAGAAAAGGTTCGAAAATAACATACCGTCCACGAATTGGCCTACGCTACACAAATGGGTCTCCGGGCTTCTGAAAATTTACAAGCTTCAAAGGTAATTAGGGATGTCACAGAAGGCAGTTCATCAAAAGCATCACAGTACCGTAAGTCTATGGAACGCGTTTTAGAAAATAAACTGTCAGGCAACGAAGCATTATCACTTGTGGTAAAAGGTAAAATGACCAAAAGTCAATACCAATTACTACGTTCTGTAAGCTTGAAGAAAAATTGTAAATTATACCCGCCTTATAAATGTGTATTGGATTCTAAAAAAAAGTGTTACCCTGCAAAGTCAGAAATTTCTGTAACTGAAAGTGGAGCCACAGTTGGACTTCAAGCATTGCTAAATCATACAGCTGAAAGAATATTAACGGTACAATCGGACGTTATTGGAAGTCTTCCTGAAAACAAAGTTGGTAATTTAGAATTTATATGCAAGTGGGGATGCGATGGAACTTCTGGTCAAAGTACTTACAAACAAAAATTTGACGATGAAGACGGCAATAAATCAGATGCCAACATTTTCTTTATTTTACTTGTTCCCTTGCAAATCTTTGATAAAGTCAATCCACACGTGATTATTTGGAAAAATCCTTGTCCTTTGTCACCAAGGTTTTGTCGCCCAATTAAAATTGAATTCTTTCAGGAAACTGCCGAAGCAACTAGGGCAGAAGTTGATTGTATCCAAGCGCAAGAGAGAAACCTCGTGCCCTTCGAAACTGTAATTGGCGGCAAAAAAATTAACATCAATTTCAAACTTGTGTTGACGATGACAGATGGTAAAGTTTGTAATTCTATTACGAATACATCATCAAGTATGCGTTGCTACCTTTGTGGTGCTACGTCCAAAGAATTTAATGACATTGACAAGATGTTGCAAGGACCGGTTAATGAAGATCACTTCAAATTCGGAATATCGTCGCCGCATGCTTGGATACGGTTTTTTGAATGTTGCTTACATGTAGCTTACAAATTAGAAATAAAAAAAGTGGCAAGGGCGCAAAAAGGATAAAGAAAATGTTGATAGAAGAAAAAAAAATATACAACAAGGTTTTCGTGACAGATTAGGGCTTGTTGTTGATCAACCAAAACCAGGCTACGAAAGTTCTAATGACGGAAATACAGCTAGAAGATTTTTCGAAAATTCTGAAATTTCCGCTTTAATAACGGGAATTGATAAAGCGATTCGATGTTGTATTGCAGGTAATTTCTTGTCGTTTCGAAATCAATATACCCAAATTTCGCAAATACGCTGAAGATACTGCACGAAAATTTGTCGAACTCTATTCGTGGTACTTCATGCCAACAACAGTACACAAAATTCTTATTCACGGTCACGGAATCGTGGAATCTTCGTTACTTCCTATCGGACAAATGTCTGAAGAAGCTCAGGAATCATGCAATAAGTACATTAAAAGATTCCGAGAAGATTTTTCATGAAAATGTAACCGCATCAAAAACATGGAAGACTTTTTTCGCAGACGTTTAGTAACGTCAGATCCAAAAATATCCAGTTTGCGAAAACTTCCTTCGAAGAAACTAAGATCGTTATCCCCATACGCGGTTGAACTATTGATTTCACCTTCAGTTCCAGAATCAAGGCAGATTTTTTCTGATGATACGAGCGATACATGTGACGATGATGACAGTTCACAGGACAGTGATTAATTGTAAAAAAAGCTAAAATTATATCGATTAGGAATAAAAGAATGAAAGAAATATATTATGAATGTTCATTGTCATTGTAATAATGATTATAATGACTGTATTCCAATCCTGTTCTTCCCAAGTCTTCAAGTCGTCAAATGTCACCCAAATTAAATACGTTTTTGATGAAATTTTTTGCCATATTGGATCCGCTATTTTGTTTTGCTAAATTTTGACTTCATATTCGTAGTCAGCGACCCCGAAAACCCCGGAGTACAGACTTTCACCCGATTTGAATACGTTTTTGACGAAATTTCCCGCCATATTGGATCCGTCATTTTGTTTTGCTAAATTTTGACTTCATATTCGTAGTTAGCGACCCCGAAAACCCCGGAGTACAGACTTTCACCCGAATTAAATACGTTTTTGACGAAATTTCCTGCGATATTGGATCCGCCATTTTGTTTTGCTGAATTTTGACTTCATATTCGTAGTCAGCGACCCCGAAAACCCCGAAGTACAGACTTTCACCCGAATTGAATACATTTTCGACTTTTGGCCAGCTTTTTGGGATTTGGGACCACTGTGCGCCGTCTCAAGTTCGGGCCCCCGCTATTTCCCCTCCTGGACGGTCCCATGTACCAAAACCACAGAGCTCTGAGCTGCCTCAAGTGCGAAATAATGTGAACGATTTCTTGTGTATGGTCGATTCCACCGACTCATCCGAGCGTCGCGCTCGTAAAAAGAAAAATCGGGTAATGACGAGATCTGAGCGACGAAAAATATCAATCTCGGATAGCTCAGAAGAAGACAATATCCCGATGGAAAATAAAATTTCAGGAACACGTATATGTCTCACCTACAGCCGTGACAATTACGTGCATTTGGTTTCAGCTGACGGCGAATTAACAACTTCAATCGGAAAATTATTGTCCGATCTTGGAGTGATCGATTCCAATGAAAAAAAACCCAAAATTTTAAAATTGGCCAAATTGCGATAACACCTCGCGTCCGTTACAAAATAGTCAGCGTTATCATCAAAAGGAAATGTTTCGATGAAACGACAGCTGAAAATATCCGAATTGGCCTGGAAAATTTGAGGAAAATGTTAGCTCGAGAAAACACGAATTCAATTCGTATCTCGTGAGCTGGAGATTTCACTAATGACCTCAATCCAAATATATTTTTGGAAATATTACACGAGACATTCGGGAAATCGCGGATTCCAGTAAAAATTTGCTACAGGAAAATTCAATTGGCTCCTGCTGAAATTCGGGAAAAGGTCATAAGGGAAAATCACGAGAGTCTCGTAGGAGGTCATAAGGGAGTGACAAAGACGTATCGTCGAATCCGCGAACGTATTTACTGGCCTCTCTTGCGAAACGATGTTCAAAATTTTATTCGTTGTTACAAGGGTTATCAAGAGCAGAAGCTCGTGCGCACAAAAACGCGCGAGCTAATGCTCATCACGGATACTCCTGCAGATGTGTTCGACAAGGTCTCTCTTGACACCGTCGGACCACTTCCAACAACACCGCATGTTAATAAACACATTTTGACGATGCAAGATCATCTATCAAAGTACTGTTTAGCCAAGCCAATCCCAGATTTAAAGGCAACAACAATTGTTGAAGTGGTAGCTCGCCGTTTATTCGGACAATTTGGTGCTCCAGGTGCTATTTTGACAGATCGTGGAACGTCATTTACGAGTTCGTTATTTACCGAACGTGCGAAAATTTTTAAAATCAAGACATTGACAACATCGGGATATCGGCCACAAACGAATGGCGCGCTTGAACGCAGTCACATCGTTTTGATTGAATACATAAAACACTACGCGACCGAATACGATGACTGGGACCGGTTGCTTCCGTTCGCTGAATGGTCATACAATACCAGCGTACATGAAGCGACAAATTTTACCCCTCACGAGATCGTATTTGGAAAAGTGGCCCGCTTGCCCAGTGAATTCCCTGGCGATGAAAAGCTCGCGACGTACAATTCGTATGTAACCGAATTAGTTGAACGCTTATCGGAGATACGCGAAATTGCCGGAAATGATCTAAATTGTGCCAAAGAAAAATCAAAAACCATTTACGATCGTCATACACGATCTTTCAAGGGAAAAGTCGGTGAAACTCATTATCACGGACCGTATGAAATAATTCAAATAACTGATAAAAGCAACGTGGTTTTAGAAACGAAAGACGGAATTCGCTTTCGCAAACACGTTGATGAAATCAAGCTCGCGTACGAATAGGGTGTAGAGTATGTGTGTGCTGCGATCGTATGAGTATGCGTGTGGTATATAGTTTACGCATCGACTTGCAGGCTGACGCGAGAATCACCATACATCTATACTCCCTACTACATCGGCGTTCGACGACACACATCTATATTCGACCGTACGCGTACCCTCAACGAAGATCAACGACTGTATAGCTGCCCATCACTATGCAGTGCCTCATCATTGTGCTACTCTCGGTACTCGTAGCCGTGCCGAGCCCAATGAATGGCCAGCAAAACATAAACACGACTTATCGCCTCATTCCAGCGAACGAGCGGCCGGGACTTTATTTCGAAAAAGTTTCACCCGTTCGTTTACAGCATGCTGACTGGACAGTGACTGTCTTTATTGAATTGGACAATTTTTAAAAACATTTCCCAGATGATGGAAAACAATTAATCGGAGTTCACGATTCTTGCAGTCGTGTGAATTCACCGATTTCGTGCTGCGAATTACTCCGCATGGAATTAATCAATGATCAACTCGCGCGCGCTAGATCACTGGTAGATGAATTACGTAAAGTATCGAGTGACATTCTGCTCGTAAATGAAGAAGAGCCTTTTCCTCATACGGTAAGAAGGGTAAGTGTGATATTCGGATTCGTGGGGTCTGTCAGTAAAACGCTTTTCGGCACACTTAATAAAGATGATGCAATCTACATTAATGGACAAATTGATCGATTGTTCGCTGATCAAACAAATTTAACGCATCTAATTGGCGAGCAAATGCATATTACAGGGTCGAAATCACAAGAATTGCATGACGCTCATGTAATCGAGACGAAACGTGTAAACTCTTTAATCGCCAAGCAGCCATGCTACAATACAACAGCACACTTGTCAATTACGCACACCGAGTCGAAACGAAAATTGATCGCTACATTGAGACGTGCGAACGTTATCTACGAGCGATAGCCACCGCGCGCGACGGCCGTTTCGACCCGGCAATATTATCATCAACGCAACTATTATCTGTGGCAAAAGAAGTCCAATTAAAGGCATCGATTTTTGAATTTCCGATTAATCCAGAACATCTTCGATCCAAGTCTCTTGCCACGATTGCGCGAACAGATCTTGTTTACCATAGCGGACGCATTCTTATTCTTGTACATGTGCCACTATTAGATCGAATGAATTATTTTCTCTATCGTATACATCCATGGCCGGTGCCTCAAGCTACCAGTCATGGAATAAAATCAGCACATGTCATTTCTGCGGAACCACATATCCATATACCAAAATCTTGCGAGATAAGAATGTTGACATCACAATCGCTTGAAGCCTATCGTCAATGCGACGTGAGCATTTATTCGGAACATGAGCCTTTCTGGCTCCATTTACCATCACAAGGAGGCTGGCTATATTCTTTTTCACAGCCAGAAAATATGAGAATTCTCTGTCCCACTCTAACAGACGCTAGCGTGGTAATAAAGGGAATGGGAATTTCGTATCTCAACGGAAATTGCATCGGACGAACTCGAAGCACAACAATAACGAGCATACGAAAGTATGCAGGGTCGATACAATATATCTATCGCCCCAGCCTTTCGTTGAACGTATCAATTATCGCTCCAACGTTAAATGAAGCCGAAAATATTATGCCCTCTTTAATCGATTCTTGGTTGGACGAGGAAACAAATAAACCGTTAAAAATACAAACTGTAGGGCCAGCTTGGAAATTCCGAACCTCACTCTATGAGCTAGAAGAAAAAATTCGAATCATAGGCACACATGTTACAAGCTTTGAGTGTGCTGGGACTTGTATTATTTTTCGGGCGCTCTCGAATCTTCGGCATCACTGCAAAGTTGTTACTTTGTATGAAGCGTCGTAAAAATCAGACACGTGAGCCTTAATATTTATCTCGAGATACGGAGCTCTCGGGCGACGCTGCAGCATCTAGACCACCGACTTCGTCGCCTAAACGAATAAAAAAGAAATCCGACGCCAGACCCTCGAACGCCCTGCGCCTTCCTCGTCAAGACGCGGAGCTCGATTCGGATAAGCAACCCCCACTCATCGTAATGCAGAGTAAAGAGAAGTCATCCTGCTGAAAGTAAAGAAATTCATTCAATACGCTCTTGGCCACCGTGACGGGAAGACCAAAAATAAACGCGCGCGTTTGTTGCCTCGTATCTGGAAAAAAGTGAAAAAAAGAGAACAAAATGCAAAGCAATAAGTGCGTCGCTGTGGATAGTGAGAAAAATTATTTGCTAGTTTTCCGCCGAACAACGCTGAAGGGACTGTGCGCGATGTGCCGTAAGCCAGAAAACGATCCGACTTGCGGGGGCTTCACGAAGTGTTCCGATCGCTTTGCATTTAAGAGACATAACCCTCAGAAAAAGGTTGTGTGCCCTTTGTGCTGGGCCAGCTGTGATCCGGGGACATATCCGTTGCATGCCGGAGCATGCATATCCACGCATGAACGGAAAGTCGAAGAGTTCAAGACGATGAAGCTGGAGCTCCTACCAGTTCGACGGGATCTTCCATCCGCAGGATTTTCGGGCGTTGGAAAAATTTCCACCGCACCACCTAGGGATAAAAAATCGATGGGTGCTCCGCCTGCGGGATTCTCGGGTGTCGGAAAAACTTCCGCCGCGCTGGTTTCCCCCAGCGGAAACCTGGAACGTAAGTCGGAGGAAAAACGCGGACGTCTTCTCCAATTTATGCGCAGCAGGGAGGCTTCGAAGCAAACGGCGCAGGTGAGCAGATATGTGCAAACAACAAAAAGAACCGGATACAGACGTCCCAAATACCGCTGTATCCGGGACAGATGTTTGGATGTATCCGATGAGTGAAGCCTCCGCCCAGAGATTTAATCGAGCTCGGTGATATCGACGAGGTCGACGTGGCATCGTCACTGCCGAGAGCCACCTCAACACCGACGAGAGCTGATTCTGACCTCGGGGAGAAACTCGCCGAACTCTTTGGGCCGGATTTGGCAGAGGAATTTTCCGCGTGGAGTACACGATCGTGGATCGACGGACTTTTCGACGTCGCCAATCTCCAGGCGCCTCTTCAACCGATCGACGTCTCCGAAATCACCGACGGAGCTCATCGGGATTTCCCGGATGACGAAATTTCAACCGACGAGCTCGAACGCAGACTCGAACTCGTTGGAAAAGCGGAAGTTCAGCTGGTTGACGTCCTCGAGACAGCCAACATTTCCGTCGAGTCGAGTTCGGACTCGGAATTCTCGAGCGACAACACCGTCATCGTGAAAACGGACTATGAAAAAAACAGTGAAAAAAAGGAGAAAAATCTAAATAGTTATAAAAAAAATATATATACAAAAAAAAATAACGTGTGTGCTTCGCAAAACAAAAAATAACCATGCTTCGCTTAGTGAGTAAATAAATAAAATCAGTGAAATGACAGTAGACAAAAAGTGATAGTGTTAATATACAATGTAAGAAACTACAGTTAAGGGTAAATACACACACATGCAGACACGAGAGCGGATAACATCAACAGAAAAGAAAGAATCTTGAATGAATTTCGTTTGATTATTCCAGGAAATTTTTTGTTTACTATTATGATAAACGAAAGAAAAGTGTTGCCATTATAAAAAAATATATATATGCAAATTCAGAATTTACGCGGGATGTATTTAGCTAATATAACCACCCGTCGGATCGACGACGCCGTCGGCCTCGCATCGTTGCGACGGCTGAGTCGACAAGGCCGTGGACCTTCTAAGGGGGGAGGGGTGTTACATTCCGACATTTTTTCAAATTTTAGAAACATCTTCGGAATTATTTCGATTCATTTTAATATTTTTGTAGATCTGAATTTGCATTTTTATTAAATATCTGGTTTCTCTTTCACGATGTGCTCGCGCTTGATTTCAAGAACGGAATATCCGTTATAATAGACATAATACTTGCACCTCGCGAGCTGTCGCCTCGTCCGAGTTATTCGGCGATGCAGCAGTTCGCGATCGTGAGAATGACAGAGTCCCTGAATTCACTCGGGTGCAAAACGACCATGTCAGGAGTTTTGCACGTGGAATGGAAATTTGAGTTCTGGAAAAAAACCAGGAGCTGATTCCTCGGTCGCTCGAGAGGGGAAAAATCCTTCTCTCGAGGCGACAGAGAAATTAGTCTTAGACGAAACTAAGAAGGGTTAACACCTCAAAAAGCTGAGACTCTGGGTCGTTCTGTGTCCTCCCTGCGCCGCGTCTGTAAACCCTATCCGCATGTAGGCGGTATAGGTATCGCATAGTGGGCTATTGCGTCGCGAGCACCCGTAAAATAATATAAAATTACTCGAACTGTTTTTGACTGAAATTACTAGAAGGTTGTGAATCTGGGATACTCTGCTTCCTCCCTGCGCCGCGTTGTAAACCTCGTCTGCGTGTAGGTGGGACGAGTATTCGCACAGTGGGCTATTGCTTCGCGAGCGCCCGCGTGAAACAAACAATATATTCAAACTGTTCTTGACCGTGTTGTGACTGATACGGAAATTGTGATTGTGGCTGGATATAAATATTAGCGTGCGAGAAGAGTTCAAACGATCCGTCGATCCACCAAAGGAATCCTCGGAATTATCAGCAAGGGTGCGCGAAGGCGTGTGTGAGTGTGTGTGTGAAAAATTAGGCTAGTAACATAGATTTACGTGCGGAATTTGTACGTGCACATTGCACTCCATTTCGTAATGACTATTTCTACGACTAATAAATTAGAGTTATTTCAACCGATTTTTTTTATTATTTTATCCGTTTAACATCATTATCTCAAACGATCACCCATCTCGCGACGGGAGCGGGCCTGTACGGGACGAGGTAAGGCAATCTCATAAATTGAATCACAGTAAGTGAATGGGGAAAATAATTCTCTCCCGTTACGTTCGTACGTAACACCGTGAAGATAATTGAAGAATATTTTCCCGTTAACCTGGTTTTGTGCAGGATGGCGGCAAACTACGCGGTGTGGACCAACCACATGAGAGGTCGTAAATCTCTCACACGATGCCTAAGGAGTCTAATAATTAGCCGTAAAAGAGATTAGACGGTCCCGGTATGCCCGTGCAATACTTTTAACAAACTGTGTGTAAATTTCGACCCGATATTGTGCAACAAATAGCCCGGTATAATTGCGATGGAAAAAACCACGTGTTTGTCTTGATGAGTTCTGCCTGATTACTGATGAACATCGATCCGTGTATCGGCGAGAGAGTGTGGCGCGCGCATCCGCAATTGTACCTGGTCCTTTCTCGTAAACGCCTCGGCACCCAGCGTTTCCTATATATAACAGTTCCAAGCTTCCAGACTACCACCACCGGCGCGTCTGGGGCAGGGTACAGTTGCATAGCCCTACTGATGAGTCTGCACTGTACCCGAGACGGAACGCTAGGAGGATCCTCCTCTATATTTTTCGCTGAAGAATATCCAGAGGGATCTTCTTTACCAACCTCCTACCACAGCCTTCTTCCTCGCTTGAGGCGCTCACCGCAGTCGTCATGCGTTACCACGCCTAACCTGTGGCGATGCTCACGTCTGATCGGCTCTCCAATCTTGTCCAGGGACGACGTCGGTAACGTGGATGATCTCAGTAGCGGCGTACCCAGAAATGTCTGTGGGGAATTATTGGAGCACTGGAGACAGCGAGGATAATCGCTGATAACTTAACGAGTCGTCGTTTGTATGAAAAAAGATAAAAAAGGTATATCTTTATTATTTTACTACAAGTATATTTATATAAAGTAGACTGTACTCGTGCGTGTCTCCGAAGCAACTGCCTTCTTCCTCGCTCGAGGCGCTCACCGCAGTCGTCATGCGTTACCACACCTAACCTGTGGCGATGCTCACGTCTGATTGGCTCTCCAATCTTGTCCAGGGACGACGTCGGTAACGTGGATGATCTTAGTAGCGGCGTTCCCACAAGAGCTGCCGCGCAAGCGCTCTCTCTCTCGTGAATTCTGTGCCCGGAACGTGGTGCCGCCGTCGGCTGCCCGTGGTCACTCAACAGCGAAGCTCCGTGCATCGACGCGCGCGAGCATTAAAACTCGCCAGTGAAGAACATGCTCATTCCTGTTACATTCGGGTGAATTGTTACATTCAGCAACAGTGAGTTTTCTCAAATTGACTCTGCTAACCTTGATCCGAGAGTAGTTCTCCTACGGACATCCATTCAACGTCTACTAAACGTTCGGACTATGAAATTCGATAATTACTACATAAGATGCAAACATTCTAGAATAATGGAAATCATATGGTGCAGGGATAAAAAACTCATATTTTTTTGAACAAACCATTTTCTCTATCAGTTTCATCGTCATCCTCAGTGATGACATACCAATGAGAGGCACACGTTGAAGCTCGAAGAAGAAACTCCTCCAGTGTGAATCTTCGATGGTGAAAATGCGGTTATGACAATAATATTGGATATGGACTGTGACGTGGTATTTTTGCACCGCGTCACTCAGCGCGAATTTCCGCAACGCGCATAAGGCACGGCATGAGAAGTGACGTTTCTTCTCAGCTGAGTCGCTTCAGGGCGATCCAACAGGGCCAAAAATGCGTGAAAAGACCGTTAGATTTCTAATTTATTTTTAATTATTTTCATGAATTATTGTGAGAGCGAACGGTGGGTTTACCCGGCAACACGGTCAGTACCACATCGTAGTTCCCGCCATCGAAGATACTTGACAACCAGTACGGGCACATCAAAATCGCACGTACGCTACTGGCCGCTTTTCCTGAACGTCGTCGTACTGCCGTCGTCGTTGCCCTCGTCGATTAGGGAGAGACGCGATCATTTGAATCTTCAAGCACGTCAATGATGGAAATCCACGTCTACATCGTGAGAAAAGGGCTTGTGGTCATAACATCTTGCTGCGAGACCAATCCATCGTTACCGAGAACAAGAAATCACGAAAAGAGGACTTCCATAGTCCAGCGATTAAGAGGGCTCGTTATCTATTTCATAATTCGCGCACAAAGCCCTCACGCTTATCGTGGTCTTTTCGGAAATTAAAAGAAAAAGGGTGGGGATCAAAGACGCTGGCGAGCGCGCGAGATCGTTGCGAAAAGTTCGATAAAGGACTCAAGCTTAGAGTGTGTAAGAGGAGAGACGTAGTTATCGTGCCGTGCCAAATCACCCAGCTCAAGAAAGCGACGCTATCGAATAATCTCAAGGATCGAGTCCGTAATTTAAGTGTGCTCGTATTATTCGTATCGTTCTCGACCAAAGAAGAAATAAGTTCAGTCAGTAAAAATCATATAAAGTAAATTTTGAGTTCGTATATCCTCGCTATTGTTCAAGAGGGTACCGAAAGTTCTCGAAAATCGTCCATCATATGGTTGGGTGATAATTTTTCTTTGCGTAAGAGAGAGAGCAATCGTAGAGAGCAATCGTAGAGAGTTCCTTACGGGGTTCTGAGAAGAACCGGTGCTTGCGCTCTGAGGAGAGCGGTGCTGACGATGCGGGAGCAGAACCCGTTGGTCGGCCGAAGATCCTTGAGCACGCCGATAGCGACGACTGAAACGTTGTCCAGGCGAAAGACGAAAGCAGAGGTGGCTCGAGTCTTCGTGGTGGCTGGGCAACGAAGCAGTGCTGGAGGTCGTAGCGGGTACCGAAGAAAGAACCGGTCGTAGACGAGGCGTTGGTTGAAACTTGATGTATTGTGGTTAGAGTTGTTGTTGCCCTCGGGTGAGTCCGAGAGCGACTAACTTCTCCGAACCGAAGACGCTATATTTATACATGAAAATCTTAATGCTACGCTTAGCCTATGGGGCGTTGATTGGTCAGGGATCACGGTGTGGGGAGAGCCTATCCGTGGTTGGCCGGCGGCGTTGGCGAGAGCCAGCGTTAGGGCTCATTGGTGCGGCAGTGGGACGCCGGCGCTCCGTAGTTTCGGCGTTGAGGGGTGGGGAGCGCCCACTCTCCAGAGGCACCGGCCTTGGCAGTCGTGAAGCGACAGCCGGGGAGTGCGCCTCGTCCGTGGCTCCGTGCCTTGGCTCTGGATTAGTGCGGCGGTTGAACTCCATCGTCGAGGAGAGGGGAGGGCCCACTCCCGAGGGTCCGGCTCATTAGTCAGTCGTGTGGTGGTAGCCGGGGAGCACGCCTCGCCCAAGGCTCCGTGCCTCGGTTTTGGATTGGCGCGGTGGTTAGGAGGACCCTTAGACCGTGTCGCATGGGAGAAAAACTATGCCTAACTTATGCTTACTTAGAATTATTTAGCTTCCGGGAAGGATCGAACAAAGAGGGAAGAAAGTGTGCGTGGGCTCCGTGGAGCTGACGTACAACAAGCTAACATAATAAAGTCGATTTATGTCATTTTTCCCCAATCTCTCTGGTAGTAAATTTATTTGCCGTACTCGTCGAAACTGCAGCTAGCCAGCAACTTAGCCTGCGAGAAAGTTCGAGGAAAAATAAATTTGTTATTAGAATGTTATTCTAATAACTGGCACCCATCCTTGAACGACCTCGTGAGCTATTTTGTGACTCGCAGAGACGGCTTTTCATCGTTCACGAAAAGTCTCGTTACAGGACAGCGTGCTCCTTATTTTAGATCTGAACAAAATTTTATGTTGGAGCCCGTCAAATCGGTTCCAAATGGTTTTAAAACAAAGTTCGATTTTTTCAGATTTTGATTTCGTTGGTTTCGTTTCCCTATTTGAGCGGTAATTTTAAAATGATTCAAAGACATGCTTATTCATTTAACATTTGTTGATACTACAAAGATTGGCACAAAAAAACTCTTATCGCGTGAATCTTCATCTATATATCTCATTTTTGTGTTTTTTTAGTTCCAAGAACTAATTTTCTTTAGAGTTGATCGATATTCGATAATTTGTGAGTCCGAAGACTTTATTTAGTGTTGACATGATGAGTGTCACAAAAAATGAGCGAGATTTAAAAAAATGACAAACGCTTATTCTCCAAAGATTTGTTGAGCCCTATATTGTTGTAATAAATGTATGATACATCGAATTATTATAATAATAAATCATATTTTTGAAACAAAAATAAACACATTTCTGAAAATTTTAGGATCTGTTAATATCAGTACAAGGTGTTATATAAAAAAAATAAAACCAAAAATTTAATATTGATCGTGGATTTTCACGATTTTTTCGTAACTAAAATAGTTACAGGACAGCGTGCTCCTTATTTTAGATCTGAACAAAATTTTATGTTGGAGCCCGTCAAATCGGTTCCAAATGGTTTTAAAACAAAGTTCGATTTTTTCAGATTTTGATTTCGTTGGTTTCGTTTCCCTATTTGAGCGGTAATTTTAAAATGATTCAAAGACATGCTTATTCATTTAACATTTGTTGATACTACAAAGATTGGCACAAAAAAACTCTTATCGCGTGAATCTTCATCTATATATCTCATTTTTGTGTTTTTTTTAGTTCCAAGAACTAATTTTCTTTAGAGTTGATCGATATTCGATAATTTGTGAGTCCGAAGACTTTATTTAGTGTTGACATGATGAGTGTCACAAAAAATGAGCGAGATTTAAAAAAATGACAAACGCTTATTCTCCAAAGATTTGTTGAGCCCTATATTGTTGTAATAAATGTATGATACATCGAATTATTATAATAATAAATCATATTTTTGAAACAAAAATAAACACATTTCTGAAAATTTTAGGATCTGTTAATATCAGTACAAGGTGTTATATAAAAAAAATAAAACCAAAAATTTAATATTGATCGTGGATTTTCACGATTTTTTCGTAACTAAAATAGTTTTCGAAATATTTAAAAAATAAACTTGAAAAAATAGTGAAATTTTGAATTTTTGAAAAAACAATTGAATTTTTTTTCTTTGTTAGAACTTTGTTTTATGATAAAAGAAAACTTGTGATCAAATTTCATCGAAATTGAAAGGGGTCGATTCCAAATATTGGTAGATTTGACATGGAATGACCCATATTCAAAGGCTTTGCACATGCAAACCATCAGCAAGACACATTTAAAAGTACTTGATACTTGTACTTGAAAAAAGTACTTGAAGTACAGAAAAGTAATTGAAATTTTCAAGTACAGCACTTCAAGTACAGGAAGTACTTAAAAAATGTAAGTACAATACATGAAGGACTTTTCAAATACTTTGTACTTGCAAGTACTGTACTTCAAGTACTTGCAAGTACCGAGTACTTTCAAGTACTGCCCACCTCTGTTATTGTTTAAGATCGCCGTTTTGACACTGACTCGACAGTCTTAAACCATCATTTTCGATTTTCCTCTAAATAGTCTGATTTTTATAATATTTCGTCGACGTTTTTACCGCCAAACTTTCGCTGAACGTTTCCATCGAAATTACTTCATCGGCGATGCTATCGTTTATCGACGGGGCACAGTGGGTTAAAGCTTCTCCAAGGCTAACGTCGTTGGCTTTCTGTCGTGTCACGTCTTCCTTGAAACGCGGAATCGCTGATTCACCATTATCTGCCGGTGTCGTCGATCGACCTGACATTTCTCCTTTGTCATCGTCATTCGAAATTATTTTGACAACATCTTCCTATAATAAAGAGATATTGGAAAACAAACCCTTCAACTAGACAAATCTCGTCAACAATGTAAATTAGTTGGTCTATTCATTAGTACAAAACTTTCGTGCACGTACTAACGATTCTTCGCTTCTTGTTACCGCTATGCCCGAATCCGAATTGCCACGCATCCCTTTATGAGATTCCAGAATATTTTGAATAACATCTAGTTGACTTTAGACGGCAAAAGAAGCAAATAAAAAATAAACAAATTCTCAGCTCCATTATCAGATATGACTATAAAACTATTATAACAATATTGTTTCATCCTTCGAAAGTATAAAAGTAAAATTAATTCTTTACTTTCATTGTTTGAATAATTTATAGAAGGCGCCAAAATAAAAAATGTTTTGTCGTATGGTCGATATTTTATCTGATAACTGGCAAGTCCGAAACAAATAAATAAAAAAGCATTTTGAAGAGGAAGATTTCTTACACAACACTTTACCACCGTGAATGAAAAATCGCTTAAAAAAAAATGGCGGATGTTTGAAATGAAAATGAGAAGATGAATTTGGCACCATTTTTTTCAAACATCCGTAATTTGTTTCCAAGCAATTTTTCATTTACGGTGGTAAATTGTTGTGTAAGAAACCTTCCTCTTTAAAATGTTTTTTTATTCTTTGTTTCAAACTTGCCAATCTGGAATGAACTGGCAGCCATGGGACAAGACATTTTCGACTTTGGCGCCTTCTACAAATTATTCAAACAATGGAAGAACAAAATAAGTTTTTGTTTTGTACTTTCGAAGGATGTACAAACAATTCGGTAATAACAGTTTTGTAGTCATATCTGATAATGGAGCTGAGAAATTTTGTTTTTTGATTCGCTTTTTTTGGCCTTCTAAAGTAGATTAGGACCTCAAATAAGATAAAATGTGCAAATTCCATTATTGCTTTTTTTCAACTTACTATTTGAATTGCAGCTTCTTGCAACTCATCTGCCGCAGCCATATCGACAAGTTTGTTCGTCCTTCTGGAGGCACTATGGATTAGATCAGGTGTGTGGTTTCAAGTCTTCGGAATAACAACACGCTTGCCTCGCCCACGTATGCCATTCTTTATGAACTGCTGTAGCTCATTAAGCGTGTCTAAGAAATTAATGCAATTATCATTGCAATTATCTAGATCAAATCTTTATTGCTTTCCATTATGTACAATAACTGCCACTGTGTGAACACATTCCAATTTATTGTTACGAATTTTTTTTTTTATACGCTATACTAGCCTGCAATTTTTAAGACGACCGATGTTCTATATCCATTGACTCCGTTAAATGTTGTTTTGATTCGCAAAGTTTCACTGATGCGATTACCCTTGTGCGAGAGAAGCCATCTTGCAGTACATGGGAAATCGTAATTCCTCATCTTTGAGTTTGAGCGCAGGAGTTGATGAGCGGCACAAATCATCAGCCTGTTATTTGGTTTCGCTGCAACAAGGCAGAAACATCCTTCCTTCTGACTTCCCATGCTTCGATCTGCATCTTAATAAAAATTATTTATATACATGATGTTTTTATCGTGCGAATTATTTTGCATTACAATCATTATCACAAAGATAACTAGCTTCATTACAATTACACACAAATGCAATTGGCGGCTGCAAGAAACGTCAATGAAAATTGCAAATTAATGTGTAATGGAGCACAAAAAGGTATATGAGACTTCGTTTACACACCCCAAAATACAATAAAAGTATTGAATTTTTACGGCTTATTTTTTCGAATTATGGGAACCTAACCTACAAATATTCAACACTCGAGCACAATATTAACTTAACCACTTTTTGGGCGCACATCCCTTCAATAGCTTCAATATAACGACGCAATTATATCCCGAAATACGCTACGTAAGAAATGTTTACCCTTCCCACCGACCATTATTTCGTGCTCGACCATTTTTAACATAATAATTATGGATTCAACATTTTATGCAGACACTGATACCTTGAAACTTTTTTTTTATACATACCTAATGCAATAATGATTTATTCACCAAATTGTATTGCTCCGAAAAACTGGGTTGGAAGAATATTTTCCTCTGTTCTACTCTGTTCTCCCCTGTTCTTCTCGTGTGTGGCCGGTGCAGTATGTGGTTCCCATGTATGCTCATGTAGTCGTGTAAAGACGCCGGGAGACCGTGCGCGAGGAGTACTCGCGCGTGCGCGCAACTGTAAACTTGTGGCTGATCTGGCAACGTTGTATACCTACTTGATAAACGTGAGTGAGAGAGTGCGCAGATGATTACTTGCCTAGGCGCTGTTGCACGTCGAAGTATCGCCTCAACGTGATGGGACTCCGTCCTTTTTTTCATTATCGCCCTACATCGCATTTCAATTTCCAAATGTTCCCGCGTACAGTGGCAATTGGTGGCAGTGCAGTGAGAGTATTGATGGCGGCGGCCGGCGACACCGGCAGCAATTAAGGCGCCTGCGCCAAGACCAAGATGCAATCTTACTGTGCGTAATAACCTATAAGTTACATCTATATTCTATGGTGCCGAAAATATGATTCGCACCTTCTTCAGCAAAATTCTTTGGTGTAATTTGTTATCGTGTAATTTTATTGAACTTCATAATTAACAGTAATTAACAGCCGAATTAACAGTGTACGCGTAAACCTGTAAACTAACAGGGTACGCGTCAACTCGCATGCACAGAAATATGAGTGACACAAATGTGATCAATGCACCATTAGTTCTATCATCGCAGCCCGTCACGCATTCCGTCATTGTGTGCCACATATACAATACTTCGACGTTAAACATTTACAATTAGCAGATTGCGTAATGTCCAATATCTAATATCTAATATCTGTTAGAGAACCTACGCGGGTTGGGATACTCGTCTCGGCAACGTACAAATAATTGTCTTAAACTTTGGAAGGTGACAACACACTACAAACATAACAGGGCTTCACTCGGTAGATATTTAAAAAATTACTGTTAAAACAAATTCTTTTCTATTATTATAATTGTATGCAATGTTTGCCATGTGTCTGATCAATGATATCGTAGGAGCGAACAAGTATTTGGATATTGGATATTGTCGTGCGGTGGCTCAATCATCATCATGCAGAACTCGTTGACCAAGAAGCAAACAAAGAGTATGAAGCAGAACGCACGAAATAAAGAGATGCGACTGTATCATCTGTATTCGAGGTGTTATCCATCGGACCCAACTCTTTCACGTCTTAAATTGGACGACTCATTGAGACCAGTAAGCGCAAAATTAATTATTTTAATATCGTTTCACCTACTGTCATTACTGCCGAAAAATGATCGCTCGAATAATGAAATGGAACACGTGGCTTTGAAACTTGATTTTATTGTGAAATTACTCCAGTCCAAACAAAAAAATACTACAAAATGCACACGTAAAATAACAACACCATACTGTCGTGTGTAATGTGCCTCTTTTAATCTCACCTCATTTTTATGAAAAAAGTTGCACAACGAAAACACTGCATCTTCCGTCTGTTTGTTACCATGTCAGATTTTTTTAGTAACTCTATTACCTTGGCTTGGCAACCTATTGTTGACGACTTTTTCTCGTTAATCACCCTCGTCGAAAGCTATAATTGCAACCTTATAACACACGCTTATTTGGGCGCCATTGTACGATGTGGGATTATAAAAATAATTTATACAAGCATCAAGGTATACACCCCCGCTCAAAAGATTCGTTACACCTGTCCAAATTTCTTGCCGTACTAGAAGTTGCATAACTACATAAAAAAAAAAGTTTATCATACTTTTAAAAAAGCATTTTGACTGAAAGGAATACAGCCTTGTTTCCCTTTTTACAAGCTTTTATTTGTTGAATGCTTACATCGTTCAAAAAATTGTAGAAGTTTCAAATTAAATCTGAAAAATCTAAAAAAAAAACTGGGTGCTTTTCAAAGTGAGAACAATCATGTGAAAAATCGCGAGTTAAATCCGAGAGGTCAAGGGTCAGACCCAGGTCGAAATGGTATGGAATGACACATATATTTTTAATCAGAGATAAAAGCAAGACGTAACGCGCACGGTTTCCACGCACAACGAATTTTTTCGTTTACTTTTTAAAATATTTATTATGATTGTTTTTCGACCCGGTGTGCATTTTTGATCGTGACCGTTTTTTTGGTTTTTTTTCGACTATCGCGAATTGTGCGTATAACTTGAGGACGTGACTTTTTGTCTTTTTTTATCTAAGATATATTTGAACGGGTTAGCCGACGCTCTATTCTCGTTTTTTTTTAATTTTCGCACGATTTTTTTTCGTAAAGTCATTTCATTTGTGGCTAAAGAAGCCAAATTTTGACAGATACAACGTAACTCAAAGACTACAGAGGTTAAAAGAAAAAGCCAGGTATGAAAAAAGTAGCGTAGGTATACACAGAATCGCCTGAAATCATTGCAGAATCTTCCTATGAATTTTTTTTTGTTTACTATTTCTCCTCGAAACTCTCATGATGACATCCCAGGGAAAATTTGTATTTGATTGAAATTTCCGTACTTCGTGATACAATAAATATATGAAAAAATTCCTCAGCATTCGGCATGCTATAAACAATAATGATTCTCCATTGAACTTGTACTTGTGAACGGTTCGTGCAATTACGTTTTTTTTTACAACAGTTTTATGACGAACTGTCGGGAGAAATAGAGGTAGCACTTGACCCGTCTGACGATGAAATTCCTTCCGCATCCGATTCCAACGCAGTACCGACCGATCGACCCTGTCGTGAAAACGACGATGAAGTCATTGTCCAGGAAAACAATAATGAACACATGGAAGTAGCACGCAGCTCAGAATATGAAAATACCGACGATGATGCGCATTTATCCCAGACAAGTGACGGATTTGATGATGCAGAAGCCACGGCTGACGATCCGCCAGGATACTTGTCGTTCGAAAATCTCGGCAATGGATCTCGAACACTGAAGTTAAAAGCGAATGCCACCAAGCAACATGTTATAGCAGTGACTCTTGCCATGTCAGTGCGGCATCATCTAACGTACGAAAGTATTATAGGAATCATGAACATGGTTAATGGAATAACTTGTAATTCCGGTTTACCGCTCAACAAGGCATCTCTATGGAAAATGCTAATGAGAAATGATGAAGACAACACGATACCCCATGCGTATTGTCTGCACTGCCGCGCGCCCGTTCACGAGACGATGAAACCAGCACAGGATTGTTCGTACGGACGATGTGGTCCTGGAAAAAAAGGTGCCATGTCATATTTCATTCGAGTGCGGTTGATTCCACAGCTTCACCAACTGTTTGGAATTCCAAAAATAATTGAAGCCCTTGAATACCGATTCACGAGAAAAAAAAGAAATGACCCGAATATTGAGGATTTCTATGATGGTTCAGAGTACAGAAAAATGTGTGAGCCCGGTGGTTTTTTGCACAACCGTTACAATTATTCCTTAACTTTGAACACGGATGGATGCCGAGTTTCTAATTCCTCAAACGTTAGCGCAAGGCCGATACTATTCGTATTAAACGAGCTACACTGAAGTTAAAAGCGAATGCCACCAAGCAACATGTTATAGCAGTGACTCTTGCCATGTCAGTGCGGCATCATCTAACGTACGAAAGTATTATAGGAATCATGAACATGGTTAATGGAATAACTTGTAATTCCGGTTTACCGCTCAACAAGGCATCTCTATGGAAAATGCTAATGAGAAATGATGAAGACAACACGATACCCCATGCGTATTGTCTGCACTGCCGCGCGCCCGTTCACGAGACGATGAAACCAGCACAGGATTGTTCGTACGGACGATGTGGTCCTGGAAAAAAAGGTGCCATGTCATATTTCATTCGAGTGCGGTTGATTCCACAGCTTCACCAACTGTTTGGAATTCCAAAAATAATTGAAGCCCTTGAATACCGATTCACGAGAAAAAAAAGAAATGACCCGAATATTGAGGATTTCTATGATGGTTCAGAGTACAGAAAAATGTGTGAGCCCGGTGGTTTTTTGCACAACCGTTACAATTATTCCTTAACTTTGAACACGGATGGATGCCGAGTTTCTAATTCCTCAAACGTTAGCGCAAGGCCGATACTATTCGTATTAAACGAGCTACCGCCGCACCAGCGCAAACGACATATGTTGTTAGAGGGCGTATGGGTCGACGACAAGCATGCCGACTTGGAAACTATTCTAATGCCAACGATCGTGGAACTGAATAACTTGTACAAGGAGGGTATAACCTGGTGTCCAAATAGGGTGGACAAGGTCACGAGCAAGTTTGTGGTTAATATGTGCAGCGTTCACTCTGTGGCCCGAGCACTACTTCTCAGAATGACCTTGTTTAATGGTGTACAAGGCTGCACGTTTTGTTACGCGAAAGGCGCATCGGTAAAAGGAATACGTGGGCAGCGAAAATATCTATCGGAGAACAATGTACAGCGACGAACTGACGCCGAAATGAGAGCTGATATGGACGAGGTGCATAAAAACCGAAACAAAGTCCGTGGCGTCATGGGACAGTCAATATTGACAAATCTTCCGGGATTCGTTTTGCCTCGTGGTATGGTAGTGGAAAACATGCACTCTCTTCATTTGGGAGTAGCAAAGCAGCACACCTTGCTCATACTTTTCGGGAGCGCTGAAAAGAGTTGGTACACAGGAAATCCAAAGAATTTGAAGACTACTAAAGATGCGTCCTCCAAGCGAAATATCGAGGAAACCGAGGTCAGTTGCTAGTATGAAACAGTGGAAAGCAACCGAGTGGAGGAATTGGCTGTTATACTACTGCGTGGCGTGTTTGGAAGGATTTATCGACATAGCAGATTGGCGATTATTCGTGTACATTTCTCGGGCAGCATAGATTTCGAACAAGGACTCGATCAGCGAGGAGGACTTATGGCAGGCGAATTTTTCAATCCAAAAGTATCTGCAAGGTTTCGAAGAAAGATACGGCACCCAGCATATGACGTACAACGTACATCTTCTGAACCATTTGATCGATACAGTGGAAAATTGGGGACCACTGTGGGTGCATTTAGCATTTCCCTTTGAGTCGATGAATAAATCAATTATCGACAGCGTCACCAGTGCCAATTCCCGACCACTCCAGATTGCGACACGGTTTCTAATTACACGATTTGTTCAAAACCTCGTATATGATAACGACGTTTCATTGGACACGAAGGTAGCTGTACACAACACATTGCAATCTGGAAAGAAAATAAGAACACTCCCACCAGATGAGATACCCATACTGGGACAGAAATTTCTGTTTCTTAATCTTATGCGAATAAGTCCACCGAGTTTGTCGGATTTCGAAGCACTTCGTGCTGCTGGTTTCGAACCTGGAAATGTTACTTTTTTTCAGCGAGCGGTGATCAATGGTATTGAGTACAGATGCCGAACAGACAGTGAAGAAACCAGATTTTGTAATAAATTCGCTTACTCAAAAAGTTTCTGATTTATTGAGATTTTGTCAATAGTGTAGTTCCATATCAACGTTACAAATACTTACGGATTAATCGTCAAACGTTTTCCAATTTGTAGACGTACTTTTACAGCAACGCACATATACAAGGTCTCTGTGGATGAGTCACACAATCGAATTTTTACAAATGTTGATGATATCGAAAGACCTGTACTCGCTTTCGGAATAGAAAATAATTTTCAAATGATTCACTTTCCAAATGTTTGGGAGGCCGACTAATTGTTCTCGGACTCAACTTGCTGTAATATTTGTCCGTAACGTTCAACATCGTTGTTTTATTCGATTCATTTCGTACGTTCTTTTTACGTTGGATAATGTCATATTACAATTATGACTAGCATGCAATAATTCATCCGTTCCATAAATATCACCATTAAGGGATCATCACAGTGTGACCGCCTGGAAAATAGCCGATTTTCACGATTTTTTTTTAGGTGGATAGAATAAGCTAGTCGCTCTAATTTTTTTGTACAAATTGAAGCATCGATAAAGAATACAAAACGATTTTTTAATAATTTATTTATTGCTTAACATTGTTTTTATTTGCGGAAAATTTCAAAGAAAAAAAAATATTGTCCCATGGGGGCAAGGATTACGGCCGCAAATTTTGTCCGAAACAAAAATTTTGAAAAGATTATAAATCTTTAGGAAAGCCGCTGTAGCCCTATGGAGGTTTTTTTAGTGAAATTTGAAATAATGGCGGTGGTTTGAACAGAAAAGTATTAAAAATAGCCTTTTTTCAACAGTTTTTTATTTTTAAAAAATTGGAAGATTTTCTACAAAAAAAAGCTTCCATAGCGTCATATGCAAAAAAGTCGATTTTTTGAAAGTTTTACACGGTGATGATCCCTTAAAAAATGTTCTCACGAAAGAAAAAAATGCTGTCCCTTTTGTAAGGAATTTTCAGGTTCAATACGTATCTCATGTTCGTTATTAAAATGTTGTCGTTTATTTCGCTGATGTTCATAATATGTATACCGATTTTTAGTATCACAATTGTCAAATGTAATATTGAAATATTTAGAAAATGTTAATTTGTAATAAACATTTATTTTTATATGAATTTTGTAAATAAAACAAAACTTGTAAATATTCTTGTGCCGTTTGAAATTCAGCAGTCAAATCATCTATCAGAGATGGAAATCGGGGACGTTTTCAAAGACTTTCAGCGCCATCCATCGTGCTCACGGTGAATGAAACCGTCGTTCTGAGAAGACCACCTTGTCATCTGTTGTTGCCTATGGAAATCATAGAAGAAGATCACCGCGTCACCTGTCGGAAAATAGTTCAACCAAAATATGTAAGAAATTTGGCGTTGCTTTGCCGTTGTTTCGACCTATTTTAAAAGTTGATTTGCAACGTTGCTTTTGCCGTTGCTTTTGCCGTTTTTTCCACTTAGCAACGCGTTGCAAGTTCTGCTAGGGATGTATTTTGACTGCATCTCCACCGATGAACTCAAAATAAGGGGGATAATGTAGTGATAGAAAATTAGATGACATATATCATGGTCGAAATGGAATTAATATAATCGCAACGAAACAAGTTCAGGGATTAGAGAGAGACAGAGAGAGAGAGAGAGAGAGAGAGAGAGAGAGAGAGAGAGAGTGAGAGAGAGAGAGAGAGAGAGAGAGAAAGGTAGAAATTTTGCGTGATGAGTCGTCGTTGATCACTGGCAATCGAACCGTCGATTAGCACACACCGAGTCACTCTGGCATTATCGAAAGAGCCAGAATTGTTTTGTATTCGTTCATATCGTTTTATCTCGCTTGTATTTCTTTATTTTGGTCATATCGTCGAATATTCGTTAACATCTCTGTGAATCCACGTTTTCCATCATCGCAAAACCAGGCCTGGTCACAATCCTACGAAAAATCGTGGTTCCCACTTCTTATCTTCAACGCCAAAACGAGATGAGTATTCGCTACAAATATACTTATTGAGGAATTTATTTTGCTACCTCTCCGTGATCGTGTGTGCGCTCAACATTTTATATTATATGCATATCTATCTAAAAAAAAGCCTGATTCAACATAAAAAGAAACTAAATAGATAATCTATATACATTATAATGTGTGTGTGTGTGTGTGTGTGTGTGTGACGAAGCAGAATCTTTATAAGATTTTTGTGATCATATATACATATAGACATATACCTATTTCTGAGGGCATTTTACACCCTCTGTTTCGTACGTTAACACTGACTGAACTAAACGCGTGTTCAATATTGTGACGTCGTCTTATATCTATTCATATTTACGTTTATATATGTGTGATAAATGAGTGATTATGCCAGTTTACGTAAATATTAATTTGCCTCCAATCGTTTGTTTAATTTTCATCCTCTTGCTTATCATATACATTCGTCAATCGGTTTCATTGGCTACTCTTTTTCTCTTCGAGATAAGGCGTCCCTAGAATTGTTCGGCAAATTGGCATAATCATCATAAAGGAATAAATAAATATTACAGACAGGAGTTCCGTGATGGTGGGAAATGGATGCATTGGGAATATTATTCTTATTTATTCATTTCAACATTTGAGCATCCTTGGGGGTGGGAATAGGGTGATGGGGATTTTTTTCCATTTATTATTACAAAATATTTTCTTCCCACGCTCATTGTTACATTAATAAATTACTTTTCTCAGTCAATAATTTCATTAATTGTTGGCACATTTTCACATATCCAGTAGTATCTTGTAGTTAACACAGTACATTTAACTACGGTCCAGTAGTGCACGTACACCGCCTCTATTTTCTCGCATTGTACCTGCAAATAATAAACGGAATAATTGTATCTGTATGGTTTGTTTCGGAGTGCAACCAAGTAATATGAATTTTTAATTTTACGAAAACTTGGTGGAATGTTTCCTTCAGACACGAAACGTTCATGAGTCCGTCTACCGCCATCGGAGCAGTTCCCTCTCGCAGTCTTCGCCTTTTTATTATTTATCATATAATCACTCGAGGACGGTACGTCCGCACATGAAAATGAGAAAAGAGCATTAAACAACGCATTACTTTCAAATATTAAATGAGATTCATAATTCCACTGTATTCTGTCGTCTTGCTGAAATTGTTATGGAATATAATTTGAAGTCATTGCTACTCAAACGTCGGAAATTCGAAACAGATGGACTTGTTTTTATTTCTTTTACCACAAATGTCGAATAATCGTCCGAGTATCCATGAACAAAAATCCTTCTCAAATATGAGCCCTTCATGTTAATATTCAAGTCTGTTGTACATTCGATTACTGTTAAAGAAAGAATATCACTGATTATACCTTGTACTATTAAAAATGAACTATTAAAAAACTTCATAATCGGCCCGTGTTCTAAAATTAATACAACTATGCAGTTGAGGAGTAAGCGATATAATGGATGGATGTCATCATATTCAGTTGATTTCTTCAATTTTCAGTGCTGATTTTTCAAGTACAGTTATCAGTATTGACTCATCATAACTAAAATATGATATATATCAAGAGACGCGGCAGTGTTCCGACGCCAAGTATTAAAGAAACGGAGAGTCTCAGTCGAGATTGCCGGGTACTCGTATATACGCCAATATTCCTCCCGCCGAAGCCGATTTGAATATCAATCCAATATTTCTAAACAACACAACCTTTCGAAGATCTACGAGCTTCGATCATCTAAACATTATTTTCTCTTTTATTTGAATCCATTATTATTTTTTTCCGCCCGCGTTATGCTGAGATATCATATGTGACGTGATTTTTCATGTATGTATATATGTATGTATATATATGATGTTTATGTATGTATATGTATATATATTCCATGTATATATGTACCCTTAACTTTATCCATAAGGTATATCTATGTATATATGTAGCATTATCTAGCTGTATGGCATATCTATGAAAATCGAACTTCAATTTTAGGCTACATTTTGTAACGCTTCATAATGAAAATGTCAATGAATACTTGCGTGAGCCGTTTCCGAATAAGAATAACATAGGATAAAATAATTTTGTGTCTTCCAATTTTCATAACTAACAAACTATTCATCATAAGACATATCTACAGACATATCTTTGTACGGAATTTAACGCTCCACAAAAAAGGTTGTAAGTTGCTTTGTTATCAATCCACTCGTTCAACAATTATTCAATGTCAAATTTCGATTTTTCGCCGATTTGGCCGATTTTATGCCGGATCGATTACTTGTATCGACAAATTTTGTATGGAATTTCATGTGAAATAAAAATTAAACGTTCGATAAATGTTAACCAATAGTTCTCACTACAATAATAATAAAAAATAGAATGCCTTAATAAAATTGTGCATCATAATGCAACTTCAAAAGTTTTATTCAATTTTTCGTTTAAAAAAATAAGCGAATATACATTTACGGATACACTACAATAAATGTCATCTCCTAATACAGAAATGAAATTTCTAAGCAAACTTCGTCTGCAACATTTTTTTCAGGCGTTCCGTTTTTTTAAAATTATTATACAGACAACTATCAGTTATAATTACTCGGAAGTTTCATTTATGTTTCACACGAAAGCTTATACACATTTTGTTGACAGAATTAATAGTTCCTGTGTAGTAACCAAAAATCGGCTAAATTTCCGAAAAATCAAACTTGGCCATCGAATAACTTTTGAACTAGTTGACTTATCAAAATGTAACTTAGAAGGAATTTTGTAGAGCGTTTAATTTCGTCCCAAGGATGTCTTTTGATTTCTCTTATGATGAATCGTTTGTTACTAATAAAAATCAGAAGGCGTAAAAATAATTTCTCCCATACTATTATTATGGAAAATCGGAAAGTGCGATAAGTACGATATTAATATTAATATTAAGAGCTCATATTTTCACACGTTTTTTCTTATACCCAAATAAACCTGTATGGGGGAAGAAATTTTGTTTTTCTGCTGAGTCCTAATCTAAAAAATTCTAAACTGTAGGGTACCCTCGAAAATCAAAGATATCTCTGAAATAAAGGTCACTGTACAACGTTTCGATTTTTGTAATTTTTTGGAGGGCGCGTGAGACGTTGAAAGACGCCATTTTTATCGTTACATTTATTATATCACTGATATACGACAACAGATCATGTTGAAAATTCGCAATTTTATACATAAGGTGCCCAGATTTGTACTCATTTAAACCCATTTTTTTTTTACCAAAGATTAACAAGTGGTTCATATATTCGAGAAAAAATCTCTGAACATTCATATTTTCATTATTTTTCAATTAATTATATCATTATATATTCATTTTTGTCTTGTGACAGGTTTTTGTATTTCTTTGCAAAATTTGGTATCAGTATTGCTTACAATGCGATAATTGCTAAAAAATAAATCTTCATTTTGAAAATTTACATCGCTACGAAGATTCATTTTTTAGCAATTTCCGCATTGTAAGTACTGATACTTTTGCAACAAAAAATATCAAAGAAATACAAAAAGATTGTAGAATATAAAAATCAATATTTAATGACATGATGAATTGGAAAATAGTTAAAATATTGATTTCCTCCGATTTTTCTCGAATTATGGAACATTTGTTAATGTTCAGTACATATTGGTTTGAAAGAGTACATATCTGGGCTCCTTACATAACAAATTCGGATTTTTTTGAATGATCTCTTTCCGTTTATCAGTGATATAGTACATTTAACGCTACAAATGGCGTTTTTAAACGTCCCGCGCGCCCTCCAAAAGAATTCAATAATTGAACCATAGCACAGAGACCTCCGATATCTCAGCGAAAAATGGTCGCATCAAGGTCTCAGGAACAGCAAATTGACGCTCAATAAACAAGCTATCTGGCCCACACAATGGTGGAGCTGGAATTTTTTTTTCAAGAAACTGCAGCAAAAAAAAGGTACTCAGAATTTGCCGAAACTTTTTTTTTCTTTACCACTTTCAATCGTGTATAATATTTCAATACTTCAAATATTTTTAAAACGTTCTGAATATTGCAAAACTCCCCAATGGTCTCAGATGCTTTCAAACATACATATATTCTATGAAGTATTTTGTGATTTACTCTTGAATGAATATTATCGGTTTGTAGCGAAAAAAACACATCCAACATCCGTGTCTCGTTGTTGCAATATTTGACAAATGACCGGCCCTGTCCTGTGGCCGTGTAACGTTGACATTTAAAATACCTCACTCTTGTTACGCGAAAAATTGACTATTCACCCGATCTGCTTGAACCTGCGATAAATCAACGTCTTTACGAATTAAATCATATTTTCAGTCGTTTAATCGATACTTACAAACAATTATCTGTATTTATAAACATTCAGTGGTGAACTGGTGTTATCTCAATTTTGTTACTGTGATACGTGTCTGTGCTTGTTTAAATTTCATATCTTTATTCACATTTCCCAAGAGGTTGACGATAGCGGTACGCATTGTGGGTGTTCATTCTCGGCGTAACATTATTGTTCCGTCGATTTTTCGCATTGTAATATCTGCATTGTAATACAATTCCACTATTATTCAGGACGTTTTCGTTATCGCGGGTTAGTCACCATCAACAGTCGTTGTTCACAACCCTTGCAACAAGTGTTTCTTGGTTTACAACAATTATCGACAATTCGAAATCCATAATTAAACATGTCATTCGTTTATGCTGTGAAAATACTTTATACAACATTCATTGTCTCTACATTGGTCGCGACTCTGTGGGCATATCTCTTTCCAAATTTCACGACGAAATGTATTTCAACAATTATTATTTTCGATGGTAATGATGTCGACAACGTCGCAAATAATTACGATACATCCATATTTTCGAACAATATAACCGTCGCTATAAACTAAAAATCTTACGGATACGGGAATATTTGTAGTGTCTCTATACGGCTGACGGCTCCTCCGTTAACGGTTGCTTGAAATGCTTTTCAATGTTTTTAACGTACATCGCTCCCGATTTAATTTTCACGGACAGTTGCAATGGAATATTATGTGCGGTGTCGGGGAAGTGTCTCTCGAGAGTGCAACATTTGACGACCATGCGTTTGAAATGTACATTTCATTCGCCTTGTCCTGTACGCCATGGACATCGTATCCTTGCAACAAAATCCATCGTCCGTTAAACACGAATGAAAAGTACGTATGCACGGTCATACATACACACACACACGCACGCACACACTCACCCATGTATCCTCATTTCATTTTTAGAGTAGGCGTGCGGTTTTTTTATAAATTTGTAGCGCTGGTGTTTCTTAAGAACTATAGATATTTCTCACGTTGTGTGGTTATTCCTTTGGCACTCGCAATTTGATATTCTTATAACCTTTTTAATTCCATTGATGCATTACATTTCGCACACATAATGATCAACAAACAATTTTCAATTTTTATGACTTTTCCTTTCGCTGTGGTTAGTTTGTAGATCAATTTTCAGCCAAATCATTGCATGGCCCGGATAGCTTGTTCATGAATCAGGCATTGGCTTTTTTCATACTTCGGTGCAATCATTTTTCGGTCATACACTGTACTTGTAATACAAAAACATTCTGTCGTGTGAAATCATTGATATTTCAGCAACCTATGATCGCACAACACACACACACACACACACGAACATACACACACACATCCATCCGGACATTTTTTATGAATATCATTCCAGATGTTTTACGACATTTTGAACACATCGGCAGGAAGAGTTCGAAAAAAAAAATTTTCACGAAAACAAAGCGAGTACATGAGGAAGCAAAATGTTTGAAATGTTATATCTTTTTTTACAGTGCATTCTCAACATTTTGAATGATGTTCAGCGAAATTCGAAACTAAAGAAAAAGTAAATAAAATCGAAAATTGAGAGTGGTAATCATCGAGAAATGTTATACCTGTTTCAAAAATCGAAAAAACAATGATGACGGACGGTGATGAAAACTACATTGCAGGCCGCTTTTCGAAAAAAATATCAAAACAATATTGAAACCTATATTCAGCGTTTTTTTATTGTAACTTTTGGAGAAAATCTATAATTTATCAATGATTAACACTTTCAAGACTCTTTTTTTTTTAATTCGTTCAAATTTGCAAGTTCTTTGAAGACCCTAATGAATTTTTGGAATGGTGTTATGAAAAATAAGGCGATTTAAAATTGTCGTTATTTATTAATTGGAAAAGAAACGAATTAAAACAATTCTACGCTTTAAAAAAATTTACGGATTTGCAAGAAATGTCAAATTTTGATGTAATGAAGGAAAAAAAATCTTAATCATCGAGAAATTGTCGCTTTTTTTCAAGAATTGTTGAAAAACCGATAAATATGGATATCTGATTTTTTTAAATGACCGTCCGAAAATTGTTTTTGAAAAGAATACTAACAAATTATTGCAACCCATCTTCATAGTGCTTGTTTAGGTTTTTCTAAAAAATTTACAATCTCTCGATGAACACCACTTTTATTTCTTGCATTTATTACTTCATTTTCAGTTTGGAAGTTCCCTAAACACCTTTGAAAATGTTTAGAATGTTGTTGTTGAAAATAAGGCTAGTTGAAATTTAAAAAAATTTCAAATGGAAACGAACAGAATAAAAAAAATACCAATCCGTAAGCATTTGAGGATTTGCAGAACGTATCAAAGTTTCATATAATGAAAGGAAAAAAATATTTCGAAATGGTAACCATCGAGAACATTTCTGTTTGGTCGAAAAATCCAAAAACAACTATGGCGACGGCTTTCAGTAATTTTTTTGGTATATTTTCCGAAAAGGATATTAAAAAACGTAAATTTGGAAACAAAAAAACGTACTGATCAGTCTAATTTTGAAAAAATTGTAGCTATTAGAAAAATAAAAGCCAATTTTTTGGAATAATTCATCACTGTAGTATCGGTTAGGTTACAATACTTGAAAAAATTATCAAAAAGGTTTTTTATGGGGTAGAAACAGATGGAAAAGTTCAGCCAAAATGAAAGGGATCTCGTTCTAAAGTGGTTGATTCGGCGTGGAATGCCCCAATTTTTCGGTCGTTGTAAATGAGGTGAACGCGTCAACTCTAGTTGACGCTTCCACCACTATGCGTCGCATGCGCTCGAAACTCTATGCCCAAACGAAATAGGCATTTGACGGTGTTATATAAGAGACAGCCATCATGCCAAGCCAAGTACTCACCTAGCGCAGAGGTTACCGTGATGATTAAGGTGGTTCCTCCAGGGCGAAGCTCTTCATAGCACTTTTGGTTGAGCTGATCCTTGCGAATATCCCCAATGTGGATATCCCGAGCGTACACTTTGTTAGTTGCACTGTAAACAAATTTTATATGAAATGAAATTTATAAAATGAGTTTTTATGCATGCGCTGGAAAAAAATATTCCACTCGAGATTTCGGGTCGTTACGACCATTAAACAGGCCCCGAAATGGGTTGTTACGACTTATAATTCTCGGTGGTAACGACCAGCAAACTCGCCCCCAGACTGGGTCGTTACGACTAATAATTCTCAGTCGTAAGGACCCACTTCTTACGACCGAAAAAATTGGTATACACACATTTAATACCTATACTAATTATGTACAAAGTTTGAGTGCGATATCTTGAAAATTGCACAAATTACAGCGTTAACGCCATTCTTGCGAAAAAAAAGTCGATAAAATCTGAACAACAGTTACAATCAAAACTATTTTATTTTCACAATGAAGAGCAATTCGTGCTCGACCAGTGTGCCAAATTTCAGCTCGATATCTCGAAGCGTTCTCGAGTTAATAATTATTGACATCTCAAACTCAGTACACAACATCAGGACATTTTTTCTGAATATCATTCCCGATGTTTTAGGACATTTTGAACACATCGGCATGAAAAGCTGGAAACCATTTTTTTCACGAAAACATAGCTTACTTCATGAGGAAGCAAAATATTTGAAATTTTATATCTTTTTTTACAGTGCATTTTCGACATTTTTAATGATGTTCAGTGAACTTCGTTACCACCGTGAAAATTTTGTAGAAACGACGCCAAGTACGAACGAAACACTAACGACTTACAAATCCTCTTCAAAACCACAACCCCGATTGATAAATCCGCTTGTGGCGAAAAAAAGGTCAAGGGGGTCGAGTCAGCTGAGAAACTGCAGTTGCGAAACTGCAAAATCATTTTTCGAACTTGGCGAAGAAATGTAACCGATAGATTATTTCCTTCTACGTTCTTCAAGCTTTCTTTCAGCTCAAAAGATAACCTATAAAGTCCACCGTAACCCTGATGCGCAGTGTTTGAAGTTTTTTCAGTCTGCGCGTAATTCAGAAGAGGCCGGTCACTTTATCGACGTCTAACTAATCTCATTTTCTTCGCAATGCATTTCCATCCGAGATGAGTGCAGCACATTTTAATTTCATGTTGATGGAAGTGTGAATTTCAAGGCTGACTTTTATCGGAGGAGTAAAAGTAACTGAAAAATAAGGAAATCGCTCTGTCCCTTTGAAATGGAGGCTTCGAAAAAATGTGTTGCACTGATCCCGAATGGAAATTCATTGCGAAGAAAATGAGTCTAGTTAGATCTTGATCAATGAACCGGTCTCTTGTGAATGACGCGCATACTGAAAAAAATTGAAACTCAGCGTATCGGGGTTACCGTAGACTTGAAGGATTTTCTTACGAGCTGAAAGAAACTTGAAGAACGTAGAAGCGTATAATCTATCGGTTGTGTTTTTCTACGCAGAATTGAAAAAAAGATCTTGCAGTTTTGCAACTATAAAATTTCTCAACCAGCTCGACTCCCTTAAGGCATTCACAACAACATTGAAAATATCAAAAAGGAATATCAACTCTTTATGATAACGATTCTCACGATGACGATTCTCACGATGACGATGACGACGTCAACCACGATGATGTCGACGATGATGGTGATGACGTCGACAAAAACGACGAGGCGACAACGACGATAACGAACGCGACCTTACGTACACTATAAATCGGTTCATCTACCTAAAATATTATGAAGTATTTTCCGGCTGATGTATAATAATTCCAGTACATGTACATAACAATAATACACGTCAGTTTAACAATATAATTGTTTCTCGTGAATGCGCCAGCGTGCGTTGTGTGTGTTTGCGTGAATGATGCGTGCATGTAAGATAAAACTAACCTTAAAAATTCTGATTCCTTACTACGGGCGTGCTATGCAACGCGCGGTACGTGAAAAGCGTTTTCTTTTAAGCGACATACACGATTGAACACTATATATTCACTTCACTATATTTTCAATTGTTACAATTGTCCGCGATATAAAAGATAACTTAAGGGGGTCGAGTCAGTTGAAAACTTGCAGTTGCAAAACTGCAAGATCTTTTTTCGAACTCTGCGTAGAAATATAACCGATAGGTTATATTCTCCCACGTTCTTCAAGCTTTCTTTCAGCTCAAAAGAAAACCCTTAAGATCCACCATCACCCTTGTTCAGAAAAGTGCGTGGTTGTCAGATGTCCCGCGAGAGACCCTCAGTGAACGGTCAAGCTCTCGCTGGACTCTGCATTACTCGTGGCTCTCGCAACTCTCTCCCCTCCCCATAGCAGCTCTCGCTCGCGAAAACGGACGCTTCTTATCAGTTGGCTACTGGGATCTTTTCGATACAGGTCGATTCACGACATATTCTCTCCTTCATCTCCGCGGACTTCTACCGTGGGAAAGAAGAGTGATCGATGTACGCCCAATTCCTCTTCGATCTCGCCGTCTCCTCGTGCATAACTTCACCGGAATTCTCCAACCATAACTTCAGTGGACTTCTTCGAAGAGACTTCGTTTTGGCAAGCGCCTCGATTCGCATCGATTATCGGCCATTTTTCACTCCGCGGTTTTCATTCTTTCTTTTCACGAGCTCTTGGACGATTTACGACCGGCTAAGAGCGCTAACGGTTCGGCTTCCTTCGATAACTTCACGGAAAAGTATTCACTTCGATTCGGTGCGGTTTACTTCGAGAATTTGCGAAAAAAGTTATTCGCGCGACAAGTGGCGTCGAACGATACGACCGCCATTTTCCGGCGTCGCTTCGATTTCACGTGATCATCGCCACTGCGAAACGACCGACTTATTTGAACATTATAACTATTATTTTTGAACGTTAAACCTTTTTGTCAATAAAACCGAAATATTGTGTGCACGCGAGTGAGTTTTTTCATCGCCCGCAACGAACTGCCGGCCACTTCGTTCCCTTCAACCTTTCACCTTTTTCGCCCAATTTCCCAACGAGTCAATTCAGGCACTTTTCCGAACAACCCTGATGCGCAGTGTTTGAAGTTTTTTCAGCCTGCGCGTCATTCAGAAAAGACCGACTCAACGGATCGCAGTCTAACTAGTCTCATTTTCTTGGCAACGAATCCCCATCGGGGATGAGCGCATCACATTTTTTTTAAGGCCTCCATTTAAGAGGGATGGAGCAGTTTTATAATTATTCAGTTAATTTTGCTCCTCCGCTGAAAGTCAGCTTTAAAATTCACACTCCAATTGACCTAAAACAAAAATGTGCTACACTCAAATAACCCGCGCGGATTTGTCCACCACAATTTTTCGGTCGTACTTGGAGTCGTTACGACTGAACTCAGTCGTACTTACAGTCATTCCACCAAATTTCTTCTGAAGAAACGACTTCATTCTGTCTAAGGTAGAGTCGTTTATACAGAACCGGAAGGAACGGGAAAAATTCGTTAGTAACGATTTCACCTACGACCGAAATTCTAGTCACAGAATTCGCTCAGGAACGGTTTTATTAGTTGAAACTTGACAGTAGCAGCGGCATCACATTTACGATGCATGGAAAACAACCGAGTTCTAACGTCACTTAGTTCCGAATTGTATGAGTCGATGACCAGACAGTTTCGAAGGGATTTTTATATTCCATTTCAATAGAAATTTCACGGGTGACAACGATATCTCAAAATGTGCGAGGAGGGCGAGCAGGGATCCGCGCGCACTGTGAACATACATAAGAAAGAGAGAGACGGCGCTCACAATACTCGCGGCGTCTCTCGAATATAACAGCTGACTTACGTTTCGCTAGAGCCCCAGACTTAGGGTTACCAGATCCGAAAATGAGTTTTCCTGGCAAAATCCCTGACTTTTCAATACATTTCCTGACATTTTGTGTCAATGTTTTATTTAGTAAGATGATTAAAAAAAAAAAAAATTCTCGCAAACAGGCTCAAAATTTTCATTTAGGTACAAAAAAAGGCCTATTACAATATGAGATCTCAATATCAAATTAACATTGTGCTCATAGCACTTTTCGATTTTCGGTAAGAATAACATGGGAAAAATTAGTTTTACGTCTTCTGATTTTTATAACTAGCAAACGATTTATCATACGGGAAATCTACAGATATAGTTTTGTAGAGAATTGAACGCTGTACAAAAAAAGTTCCGAGTTACTTTTAGATAAGTCTATACTCGCTCAAATCTATTTCATAAATTTTGCCGGTTTTTGTATATTATACCGGAACTAGTAGTTTTATCGACAAAATGCGGATGAAATTTCATGCGAAACGGAAATTAAACTTTCGAGAAATGTTATCCAATAGTTCTTACTATAATAATAAAAAAAATTGAACGCTTCAAGGAAATTGTGCAGCAGAAATTGGCTTAAAAATGTTGTTTTATTTTTAATTTCTTTTAAAGGTAAAAAATAATCATTCAATCGTATTAATTTTTTTAACTATTTTTAAAAATAACTATTTCTACCTTTTGAATAAAAATAAATTAATACTCAGTTTTTAAGCTAATTTCTGCTGCACAATTTTCTTTAAGCGATATATTTTTTTAATTATTACAGTGAGAACTATTGGATAACATTTCTCAGAAGTGTAATTTATGTTTCACATTAAATTTCATCCACATTTTGTCGATAAAACGTTCCGATGTAAAATCCAATAATCAGCCAAATTTACGAAAAACTACACTTTGACATTAAATAACTTTTGAACGAGTGAACTTATCAAAAAGTAACTCAGTAAAAAGTAACTTTTTACTATAATAATAAAAAAATTGAACGCTTCAAGGAAATTGTGCAGCAGAAATTAGCTTAAAAATGTTGTTTTTTTTAAATTTTTTTTTAAAGGTAAAAAATAGTCATTCAATCGTATTAATTTTTGTAACTATTCTTAAAAATAACTATTTTTACCTTTTGAATAAAAATAAATTAACACTCAATTTTTAAGCTAATTTCTGCTGCATAATTTTCTTAAAGCGATCTATTTTTTTTAATTATTATGGTGGGAACTATTGGATAACATTTCTCAAAAGTTTAATTTATGTTTTACATTAAATTTCATCCACATTTTGTCGATAAAACTAATAGTTCCGATGTAAAATCCAATAATCAGCCAAATTTACGAAAAAGTACACTTTGACATTGAATAACTTTTGAACGAGTGGTCTTATCAAAAAGTAACTCGGAACCTTTTTTGTAGAGCGTTCAATCCTCTACAAAAATATGTCTGTAGATTTCCCGTATGATAAATCGTTCGCTAGTTATAAAAATCAGAAGACGTAAAAAGAATTTTTCCGAATGTTATTCTTATGGAAAAACGAAAAGTGCGATGAGGACAATGTTAATATTAATATTGAGAGCTCATATTTTAATGGGCCTTTTTTAGTACCTAAATGAAACTTTTGAGCCCGTTTGCGAGAAAATTTTGTTTTTTCTTCTTTTTTAAAGTCACCCTAATATTTAGGCAGGTACCCACCCGAAAGGCAGCAAAAATATCTAATTTTGAAAACTCGCGGGTTTTACTATTATATTTTATTTTAGTTTAGTTTTATTATTATTTTTTGTCAACAAACTTCTTAATAAATATTATAATTTTCATTTTATAAATTTTTTTCTTTCTTTCTGAAAATTCCTGACAATTTATAATTTTTCCCGTTTCCCTGACAGAGGGCTAAAATTCCTGATATGTCAGGGAAATTCCTGTCATCTGGTAACCCTACCCAGACTAGCGCACGCTATCTGTGTGTGTGTGTGTGTGGGTATGTGAGTGTCGTACAGACAGGACGAGGATCTCGAGCCGCGCTCTGGACGTCGTTCTAACTACTACACTTAAACGTCCATACACTTAAATGTCAATACACTTAACAGTCTATACGCGCACTAGAGTCCTTTTAACGTGAGGGCGAATAAGTATATTCCGCGCACTCACTGTAATGGCCGAAAAACGCGTGGTCCATGATACGTCACGAGGTCGATGGGGAGTATATACACACACATTTATACATCCGCGCACTCGCGAACCGATCAGCCGGTATCGTTGATAACGGCGTTCCGTGGCACTGATGACCGCGCGTACTGTCTTTCGTGACGACCGACGGATAGTTCTTACATCCGATTTACGTGTCGATCGCCGGTTGTTCACACGTAATGTTTCATGTGAACTCCCACTGGATGTTATTTATATTTGTTGTTATTGGATATAATAGTTGTTGTTTATTATAACCATTGTTGGTTGGTACAATTGTGGTTGTTTGATATTTACCGTTGTTGTGGTTCCCCTCGATAACTGGGGATTTTTATACATGATGTTTTATTGATTTAATGATCGACCATGATCACGACATCTTTTCTGGACGGACAAACGATTATATCGACCCGAAACTTATGTGTCAGTGCGAGCACCCCAATATAACGTGCCAAGATGACACACGAGCGGGTGTATGCTTCTTGTATTGGCACGCGGGAATTACGCCGCAGCGACTAGCTGATGGCTGGAGTATTATTCCTCGGTTCACCTGACGGTGCCCAGTGAGGTACTAATTAGACTTGACAACGTTCCTCAGAACGTTGGCGAGTCGATCGGGGGTTTTGGCAATTCGGCTTTTCGGAAACGGCATGTGCATGTCCTTGGTGGCAATACACGAGCCCGTCTAAGGTGACCGAAAGGTGCCACCGACCGCAACGTTGCTGATTGCAATTTGCGACACATGGGGTGATCGCGACGCGCGAATTCCTGGAATCCGCCGACGAGAGCGTTTTAGCGTGGGATCGTGAGTCCACGTCCGTTCTCGCGCGAAATAATAGAAATAATAAAGTCCATAAGTTTATAGATTTTAGGTGAAAAGCGTGACGTAACACCCACCCGCCGTACGGATTTGATGGCGCCCTCATAATCGGTTACAACATACAAGCACAATGCAACTGCAGTTACGTTGGTTAAACTAATTTACATTGATCAGACCCACTTTCCCGATTGATGGTGCGCAATCAGTTGTTTACGCTGTCAGTATTTTGTTTCAATTGAGTTTTCGGATGTGTGTTCTGTGTCGCAAGTTTGCGTGAAGTATACACGGATTTCGATAACCTATCTGCAAATACTTCTTTACAAAATGTAAATTTACGGCGGCGCTACGCTCGAGCGATCAATTTTCGTCTATCTCGATTGTGATTTTGTTGATTAAAAATGGGACGTATGCTCTCCCCGCATGGGCAAGAAGGTAGATCGCTAAGCAATGGCTTGAGTTTGCGTGAACAATGGGGTGAATGATGGGCTAGAGGTAAAGGCAGGAGTAGACTACTTGGCTTTCAGTGCACACGATCAAGTTGTATCACCCGGCGATGCTCGCCCCAATTCCATCATGATATTTGACGATATACCGTGTGAGAAGCAAGACAATGTCAGAGCCTTCTACTGTATGGGAAGACAAAAACGTTGATTGCTTCTACCTGTGTCAGTCACACGCTCAGATTCCCAAGCATCTAGTGCGTGATAATGTCAACCTGCTGGTAGTTTTTCGCCAAGACGATGTCAATCTCAAGCATGTCTATGACGATCATGTGAATACGGACATGCCGTCCACGCAGTTTAGGGACTTGTGTGCTACATGCTGGAACGATGATGCTCACGGGTTTCTCGTGATTGACAAGGAGAGTCGGGGCGCGGGCAGACACAGAAAGGGTTTTGACAATTTTGTTATAAATATCGGCCACCCCCCAGTGAAATTGTCAGTACACCATGAACGGTCAAAGCGACTATATGGCGGATCAGTTCCGTCGAGAGAAAAATACGCTCAGCCAGATTGCCAAGGCAAGAGATGCGATTAGGCACAAATACAGACTTCTCCGAGAGGGCAAGCAGACTATGGATAAGGCATTGGGTGATGCATTCAGGCCAATTGTTAATCCACTCGAAAGATTGGTTACCATCACCGGCACGACGACGCGTGAACTTAAGGATCAAATCAAGAAGTTGCTGCCAAAGAAGGAGGAGTCTGAAGATTTCGAGACTTCATTCAAAACTGCATACGATGATGATGAAGAGGCGGCAGATGGGGAGGAGGAATGGAAGGGGTGGAAATCCTCGGCAATGAGGGGAACAGCTGCCAAATATCTTCAATTGCTCGACAGAAATCGGAAACCGTATCTCGACATGACTTATGGCGTTCGAAAGCTCGCGGACAATTCCCTCATGATCGGGGACTCGCCCATAAGGTTCGACAATGAATGGGTAATTGTCGGGGATAGCAAGTATCCCTCGAATATTGGCTTGCTCGAGCTGCTCTTCCGAAAAGAGCCTGATGCCAATCAGGTGAGTGCCGAAGATATGGCTAACTACGGGAAAATTCTGGAAATTACGAGTGCACACAAGAAACACTACAGTGCAGAAGAGCCTGTGCACAAGCAAAACACTTGCAAATTCGAAAACTACATAGCTCCATTGATTGGCGGCTCACTGAAGGAGAAGAGAGTCGGTAAAGGATTACCACTAGAGTGGAAGAATGCGCGAAAAAACATGCGAGTGGATTACGTGTATTGGGACGATCCCAACGAGCTCGTAGATCGGCTACGTCTGTTGCTCGCTGAGCGGGCAGCTGGTAATCCAAGTCACATTAATGAGATTATCTCGATAATTGAGGAATTGCGTGAAGCTGGAATCGTATATTAGGCGGTACGATGATGTGTCAGTGGCCAGTTGAACAATGAGTGTCGACGTGTTCGGGCGACAATTGGGACGAATCGGGGGTACAAGAGGTCCTCCCGGCTTTGGATTCAAGCTCACCACCGATCAACAGTACGACGTCGATGGTGTGCAACGTTGCCGCGTCAAGTGAGCCTAATGACGCTGTGAATCTGAGTAGTGTGAAAAGGCTCATCCATCAAGACACGGGTGAAGCCTTTCGCCTGATAGCTCAACAATGCCAAGATATTGCCAATCTTGCAGTGAAGTTTGACTTTCTGCAGGAGCGAGTGCGGGAGGCATTAAGGAATATTGAAATAAGCGATCGATCGATTGTCGATTTGACCGTTAAAAACTAGTGACATGGAACAACAGAGACTAGTGGAAGAGCTGCATAAACCTGCATGCCGTAATTATCCACGTCGCAAATTTGACGTGCGTGGACTGGATGAAACGTCGCAGGCGGATCTCGTCGAGATGCAGCCTTACGCGCGAGAAAACAGAGGCGCGCGATACTTGCTCACCATCATCGACGTGCTTTCGAAGTTTGCGTGGGCACTTCCCGTAAAGCAGAAAACCGCCAAGGACGTTACCGACGCTATGGAATCTGTGCTACGACAAGGTCGAGTACCTGCTAATCTGCAGACTGACAAAGGTAAAGAATTCCACAATGCCGGCTTTCAGAAACTCATGAAAGAATATCGCATCAACCACTACTCAACGTACACTAATTTGAAGGCATCCATCGTTGAGCGTTTCAATCGCACACTCAAGAACAGAATGAACATCAGATGTAGTGGAGAACATAGTGGCTTTTTGAATCAAGCGTTGTCATGAGCTTTGTGTGCTTGGAGCCTGGTGCACCCTTGTGTTCGGGACAAAGAGGCAAATCCTTATGCGCATCGTGCAGATTCTCCGGATACTCGAGATCAACCTCAAGAATATATCCGATCGGCGAATCATCCTTGACGTTCCAGTCCACGCCATTCTCAACCCACTTGAAGCCGCCGTAAGGCAGGGACTCCATCATTGCCCAGCCTTAGAGATTGTTTACGTCGAAATACATGAGATACTTGTTCGCCTGGGTCTGATCGGAGTCGCTCATGTATTTGTTGTTGGCTCGAGCATACCGATTACAGCACTGACTCACTCCGCCTCGTATGTGGATCGAGTCCGTAGGCCTTGAGGCAGTTTTCACGGAAATTCTTGAAAACATCGGCCAAGAGCATCATGTCCGTCTTCAGGTAGAGATCCGAGTATTCGCCCAAGTCCCCGATACCGAACTCTTTCCACACTTTACGAGCATGCTCGTAGTCCTCGGTGGAGACGTCGCTGTCATTGAGCGTGATGGCAAAAGCATCCCTCGCTGACAGCTCTTTATCATCGAGTTTGACAATCGAGTCGACGTACTCGTATGGAAATACGCCTTTCCTTGTGAGGAGCTGGAACTTGTCGGCAGAGAGTTGCGAAAACTCGCGTCTCGTGATCTTCAGATCGTCCAGGTTCCAGGCGAGTTTTTCCAGTGACGAATTCCTGAAGCGCAGTGAGTCAATAAATCGAAACCTCACGTCACTGCCCTTGATGTTCTTCGTGACGGAGGTATATCGATCCTTTGTCTGCGGCAGTAGAATAACCTGCCCCTCGGAGGAGGTAGCGTTTTCCCGGATGATGAGATGTGAGTCGTATCCCGAAAGGTTGTGGAACGCCACCGGGATCATCCACGAGTCCTGGTAGTTGAGGTTGCACTCGTTGTGTGCTCGTCCTCGGTATCTACAAATAGACGCATATTTTCGTAAATTCAAAAACTCATCCGAGTACAAAGAGTAGACTTACTTTCCCGTCAGATGGCAGTGATCCCGAACTCGGTCGATGCTCAGCGCTCTCTCACAAATGTGACTCTCTTTGGCTCCACAAAATTGTCGCGGCTGCTCCAACGATAATGGCTCCATCGGCTTTGGATTCGCATGGATAACTTCCAATTCCTCAGCCAGCTGCCGTAGCTCCAAAGCGAACCATTCAGCGGGCTTCGCCCCCCGGTGGCTGCGATATCTCGACAATGAGTCGTCATAGGAGCACTTGGAATTGTACCCCACGCTGAATGCCTCGTGCTTTTGGTAGGCATTCGCGTCGCGTGTGGGTTTCAGAAGGCATTCAAAGTCCGCGTACACGATAAATGGAACGGGTCCCTTGTGACAATGATTCTTGAACCGAAGTATCATGTTTCTCGATTTTGGCATGTTAACCTTACACTTGTTGACTTTATTGCAATCATTCTCATGGGCGACCAACTTTGCTTTGCTGTGGAAGTAGTGAAGGCATCGGTCGCGGATGTGGACCTTATGATCATGCCCAGATCTTCTCTCGAGACCAAGCGAGACAAGCTCCTTATCCAAACATAGTGGAATTTCGGGGGTTCGACAGCTGCACCCTCATCCCCTTCTGCATCCTCGTTGACGTAATAATCTTGCACGAGAAGCAAATTCACGTGCCGATCTTTCTTCGAAGATGTCACGTGAATGGGTACGGTTTTGAACTGGCGTCTCATCTTCAGAATGTACACGTTCACGGAGATGTCATTCTATTTCTCGAATTTTTCCACTTGGCTCGGCATCACGGGAAATTCAATTCCGTTAAAGTTCAATTCCGCTGCGTATCTGCGATATTTGGAAACGCGGCTGGGATGGGGTCCGGGATGTAACGCAGAGAGTATGGCCCACTTGAAGCACATATTGTCTTTGTTTCGTACGTTGATACATGCCTCTTTCTTACGAATTTTTTCCGGTAGTTCCACGTAAGAGCTGCCGCGCATCGGATTGAATTTGCCAATATTCACCGTTAAGCTGACGATAGAGTGGAGCGACCATCCACAGCCTTGGTGATCGAATTCTTCGACTTCTCGCTGCATCGGGTCTTGCACGTGCTCAGCGAACCACTCAGCCAGCTTGGTTGTTTCGTAAATTGGTTCGGCCTTCGTGTTGAAGTGCTTCATCTCGATAATTTTTTCATTATCCTTCGTTAACCTAAATTTCGCTGTGAGCGCTGCATAAACCTTTATAGGATTCCTCTCTCACCTGAGGACATGTCGGATTTTTGATTGGAAATTGTTGGCGCATTGTTGCAGGAAGAATTTCACGTCAACGTCGTCCATGTTAGTGATGACGCCTGTCCTGATGCGATCTTTGAATGACGATTTGATGTCGGGCCACACGACTCTGTCAGCATGCCTCTCTCGTATTCCTTCGCCATGTTTCAGCAATCTCGTCAATTTAATCCGAATCCCGGTTAGGAACCCGTCGATGAATGGGTATCGTTGTTTCTCCGATGTCACGACTCCTTTCATCAACCGGAATGGTTTCCTCACGGCATCTAGGCGTTTCACCTACTCTCGGATCACTGCAGGAACTTTATTCTTCAGCGCCTGTAATACTTTTTCCTATGTCTTGATGATATCCTTGCAATCAGCAGCAGAAATTTTCGCTGCTCTTGGCGCTTGAGAGAAGACTCAGTCGAATGTGATCGCTCTCGCACGGGCCCCGCTATTTATACTGATTTACCGATTGGGAGGGGATAGCGAATTCGACGCTGATTGGCCGATGGAATATTCTCCTCGCTGATTGGTTGCTGATCATGAAATATTCTTGACTCTGGTTGCGTTGATAGAGTTCCTCTTGGCTGTTAGTCTTGAGAGAAGACTCAGTCAAATGTGATTGCTCTGGCACGGGCTCCACTATTTATAGTGACTGGCTCTGGTGGGGATAGGGGTATAAAAGAGCGGTGGTTGCAGCCACAAGCATCACTTCGAAAATGGAGTTCGTGGTCGACATCCAAGGTTTCAAGGATCCCGCGAACGACTTTATTATCAAGGAGATGGCAGTCGTTGCTCTCGAAGCTGATGCCATATCATCAGTTTACCTCTTCGAGCCACCTCACCTATGGAGCGCACTGCCTGCTAAATACAAGAGCGTGAATCTCTGGCTGAAGCATAATTACCACGGCATCAACTGAAACCGCGGCGATATCCCTTACGAGGAAGCCCACGAGGTTCTTTACAAGTTGCTACAAGGAGCTGGCAAGGTATACGTCAAGGGTGCGGAGAAAAAGCTATGGTTGAGAAAGCACCTCCTCCACCACCAGTTGGCCAATCACTGGGGAAATTGCGCGAGAACGCAAATACCTCATGCACCAATCACGAGAACATGTGGAGCCCGCACGTTGCCGCTTACAATACAGCTGCACTGAAAACATGGCTTCTACAACGCTATCGCAATGATGCCAGTAACGAGGATTTCACCGATGCACAGAAGGGCCAAATCCCAAAAAGCTAGCCAAAAGTCGAAAACGTTACAAATTCGGCTGAAAGTCAGTACTCGGGGGTTTTTATGATCGCTGATTACGAATCCAAAGTCAAAATTGCAAATAAAAACACAATGGCGGATTTGAAGTCCCAAAAAGCTGAAAAAAGTCGAAAGCGTTATAAATTCGGCTGAAAGTCAGTACTCGGGGGTTTTTGGGGTCGCTGACTATGAATCCGAAGTCAAAATTGGAAATAAAAACAAAATGGCGGATTTGAAGTCCCAAAAAGTTAGCAAAAAGTCGGAAGCGTTATAAATTCGGCTGAAAGTCAGTACTGGGGGGTTTTTGGGGTCGCTGACTATGAATCTGAAGCCAAAATTTGAAATAATAACAAAATGGCGGATTTGAATTCTCAAAAAGCTCGCAAAAAGTCGAAAGCGTCATAAATTCGGCTGAAAGTCAGTACTCGGAAGTTTTCGGGGTCGCTGATTATGAATCCGCAGTCAAAATTTGAAATGAAAATGAAATGACGGATTTAAAGTCCCAAAAAGCTGAAAAATAGTCGAAAGCGTTATAAATTCGGCCGAAAGTCAGTACTCGGGGGTTTTCGGAGGCGTTGATTACGAATCCGAAGTTAAAATTTGAAACAAAGACAAAACGGCGCATTTGACATGAATCACTTTTATAGAGAATGTACAAAATGTATCCAAATGTGATATATAATAGCATAAAAATATAATCAGTCGATTGAAAGTTCAGAGATCGTCATCTGAAGAATCAGATGATGCACAATCAGTTGATTCATCCATTAAATCGCCGGAACTTCCTGTACTTGCTGGCATACGTGGCGCAACTAACAATGAAAGTGCTTCTGAAAGGAACGACTTTGTATTTTTTCGAGGTAATTCGCGCGAACTCGAAATAGAGGGATCGGATATTAATAATAACCGTAAAAAAATGTCCTCCATTGTTTTGGCTCGGGAACACTTTCCTGCAAAATCTGTACGAAACTTTTTAATGTACTTATTAGTAGACTCTTGGGCGTCTTCAGACATCTGCCCTATCGGCAATATTGCTGAGTTTATCACTTCTCCACCATGAATCAATATCTTGTGTACCGAAGTTGGCATGCAGAACCACGGATATAATTGCACAAAGTTCCGAGCTGTCTATAAGGCATAATCGAGGTATATTCATTTGGAAAGAAAATGGCGATTTGTAAAATTTTTAATTAAAAAATGTGAAGAAATTCACAAATTGGTAGCATTTTAATATAACCAATTATGGAGCACATCTGAGATGGTCGAAAAAATTGGCTGAGTTGACAGAGAATCCCTCATTGATAGATATAGCGCTCTTCAACTCGACCGACCGCGACACGCTGCTTGGATGGGTGCCAATGTATTTCAGTGTACAATGAAGACCGCAATAAAATTCAAGAAAAAGATCCAATTCAAGAAAGACATTCCGCGTCGTTAATGTACGAAATTCAGAAAACTATGTTTTATATTGCAAAAACTCGTAGCAATGACATGCGCGCAGCTAAGCGCAGCCATTTTCGATGTTTTCCATTCAATAATACATCCATCTACAACATGTGATAGGTCAGCTCATGGAACAATGCGGAACTTATCAACTTTTATCTACGTTTTTAGAATTTTCACTTGTAATTTTCCGTGAATTTTCGTACAAATGATTCATTTATTATTATCGCATGAACTATTATTATCAATTTTCAGTTACACAATGATTTTCTACTCACTTTCAGCTGTTGATTCCATTCGAAAAAATTCGAATCGGATATATTGTAAAGTTTTGGCGTCCTGTTCAATACAGCGTTCAAATGGTCATTTACTGCACGACGCGTCGAGCTCGCTCGAGGGCTCCCTTTCAACTGCCGTACACAAGCAGGTATAAGGGCTAGGGCCCGCTGATGCCAAGAATTTGACCTTCGGACTCTTCCCCCACCTAACCCACGACTAAAAATTACCGAAACTTAAACTTTATTTTTCGACTTTTGGCCAGCTTTTCGGGATTTGGCCCCACTGTGCGATGATGACGATACCAAATCTGACTCGAGAAGTATCAGCTTTGATGCCGACTCCAAAGAGGATCCACAGCTACCGACCGAGGGAGACTCGAAGGAGAATCCAAAGTTGCCGACGGAGGATGCGGCGAACTCTGATACGTACTCGAATGTACCGCCTGATTTTATTCGATAAAATAAATGTACACATTTTTTTTTTAAAACTTTATTAAAAAATAAATTAACGTTTTTAAAAACTCTTCTTTTTTCTTTTTTCAAACTCTTTTTTTTTCTTTTCTTATAAAATTAAAAACAATTTTTTTTTACATTGAAAAATAATCGAAAACAATGGTGACTAGAAAAAAAACGAAAAAAATCAAATGGAGAAAAAGAAAACATGAGAAAAAAAAATGAATACAAAACCAAAAATGAATACAAATCAAAAAACGAATACAAAAAAAAATGAATACAAATAAAAAAAAAACGAATACAAAAAAAAATGAATATAAAAACAAAAAGCAAAATAGAAAATGAAACGAAAATTGGAAAAGCGGATGAATGAAAAATTATTGATTGAAATCCGTCGGTTGAGAAAGAGGACGTCTTTGCACGCCCACTTTCGCCGGGCACGTCCTCTTTCTCACCGTTGGATCTTTCGAAGGAGAAGGAAGGGTATGAGGGCGTCGACGCAGCCTCGCCGCCTCCTTCTCCTTCGATGCCGTCAGTTTAAGAGCGTATGCCCTAAGGTCCCGATTAGCGAGGGGACCCCCGGATGACAGTTCCGGCATTGACGGCAGTGATTGCCTACGGACCACAGGAGTGGGCGCATTTCGCACAGAGCCCACTCCTGTGGACCTAGCGCCACCCTTTCGTCGCCTTCCCAAAAAAGGATCGGTTGCTGGAGGAGGAATTATTTTTACCCGTCGGTTTTCCTTCTCCGCCGACCGATCCTTTTTTTTCGTGGGACCTGCCCGGCCGTCACTGCCACTGTCATCCGAGAGTGCCAAATCCTCGACCGATAAGGCATACGCATCTTTTTGTCCCGTCAGTCGTCGTAGCGTCGGTCTCGGTGTCGGTCTCGGCGGTGTCGGATGCAATAGCGAAATGGGTGATGGTGGTGGTGTCGGTGGCGTCAGAGGCAGTGGAGAGATCGGCGATGGTGGCGGTGTCGGTGGTGGTGGTGGTGTTGGTGGTGTCGGTGGTCGCAGTGGAGGTGTCGGTGGTTGCAGTGGAGGTGTCGGTGGTCGCGGTGGAGGTGTCGGTGGTCGTGGAGTCAATTGTCGTGGTGTCGGTGGTGATGATGATGGTGTCGGTGGTGGTGATGATGATGGTGTCGGTGGTGGTGATGATGGTGTCGGTGGTGGTGGTGGTGGTGGTGGTGGTGATGGTGGTGGTGGTGGTGATGGTGGTGGTGGTGGTGGTAGTGGTGGTGGTGGTGGTGGTGGTGGTGGGGATGAAGCCCTTGGAGGAGCTGATCCGGAGGGTGACCCTGGTGGAGTCTGTGATGGATCAGACCCCATCCTGCTTGCTGGTGCGCATCTGGGAGGTGGTGGTGGTGGTGGTAGTGGTGGTGGTGGTGGTGGTGGTGGCGGTGGTGGTGGCGGCGGTGGTGGTGGCGGTGGTGGTGGCGGCGGTGGTGGCGGCGGTGGTGGCGGCGGTGGTGGTGGTGGCGAATTTGCAATATTTGCCCATACCGCCGCCTCGTCCTGATGAAGATATATCTGTAAGGGGGGTAAAAAGATTAGAAATTGAAAATAACGTGGGAAGATGAAGGGGAGGGGAGATTAACAGCCTTACCTCCCAGACGTGCGACCACACCGCTCCTGGAGGGAGCTCCAGCGACATTGGAACCCTCTCCTCCACTACCCTTTCTGGCAAGCGGGGGTCACCCTCTTGCCGTCTGCAGCAGCAGCACTGATGGTTTTGGATCTGAAAAATAAAAAAAATTAAAGTTTGGGGGGGGGGTAACAAGGGCGGATAGAGCTTGGCGGAGCGTAGGATATTGGAGTAAAAAGGGCGGAAGTGTTTCGGAGGGGCGTAGTAGAAAAAGGGCGAATAGGGCTTGGAATAGCGTGAAATAGATTCAGTATAAGAAGGACGTAAAGGTCTTGGTGGAGTGTAGGACATTAGAGTAATAAGGGCGTGAATGTTTCGGAGAGGCGTAGTAGACTTGGTAGTGGAAGGGCGAATCGGGCTTGGAAGAGCGTGAAATGGACTTGGTAGAAGAAGGACGTATAGGTCTAAGAATAGCGTAGGACAGGGAGTTCCGGAATGAGTAGGGGGGGGGGAAGGGTTCTCAGAAGATTAGTACTTACCCTGATGGTTGGCTCCTCCATGATGACGGATGGCGAAATGTGCCGTTCTCGGAATCCGCGCTCTCTTTTATAGGCAGAAAACGCGGGAACGGGAAACATCGACGGCACGTGAGTCGATGATTGTCGCGCGTAAAAGAAATCGTCGTGCGCACACGAAATCGTCGCGCGCACACGCGCATTACAGCGAGAAACATGACCAGTCGCGCAGGCGTGAAAAACACCGCGGGAAAATTCAAACAACTTATTTCTTCAACTTCGCGATTCAAGGTGTAAAATACATAAATTCTCATTATTTCTTCCTTGTATTCAATGCAATAAGCAAATTGAGGGGGGTTCAGATAATTCCATCAGCGAATTGAAAAACTACATGTCAGCAGTCATATGCATAACCTCGATTTGCTCATTGCTGCAGTTAGCGTTTAACATGACCAGTCGCGCAGGCGTGAAAAACACCGCGGGAAAATTCAAACAACTTATTTCCTCAACTTCGCGATTCAAGGTGTAAAATACATAAATTCTCATTATTTCTTCCTTGTATTCAATGCAATAAGCAAATTGAGGGGGGTTCAGATAATTCCATCAGCGAATCGAAGAACTACATGTCAGCAGTCATATGCATAACCTCGATTTGCTCATTGCTGCAGTTAGCGTTTTCTTTGATATCTCGCAATAATTTATTGGTCGAATCCGGCCACGCGAATGGACGAATTCGCGTGGAGAGTCGAAATTCCGACATGTGAAAGTGAAAATTGTGATATTACATGTGAAAATCATGATGTCGTACACGTGGCCGGATACACATGGCCAGAAGTGAAAATTGCGGTATCGTACGTGAAAATTGCGATATCGTACGTGAAGTTTCGGGAAAAATACGACATTCTACCAAGCAGAGGCCAAAATTCTGATATTCAAACTACGCCGAGGCCAAAATTGCAATATCCAGCTACGCCAAGGTTATGTTGTTCAGCTACGCTGAAGCCAAATCTGTGATTGCTGCAAAGAGGCCAAAATTATAATATGCAGCTGCGCGGAGGCCAGAATTGCACTATCTAGCTGCGGAGAGGTCAAAATTCAAATATTCAGGTACGTAGAGCTTCTGATATTCCTGCTACGCATTGTCTAAAATTCTCATATCCAACTACGCCAATATTCAACTACGCCGAGGCCAAATTCAGGTACGTAGATGCCAAAATTATGATTTTTCTGCAGTGTGCAAAATTAGAATGATCAGCTAAAAATTGTGATTTCCCCGCTAGGTAGAGGACAATATTCAGCTACGCCGAGGCCGAAATTCCGCCAAAATTTAGCGACGAGGCCAAAATTTCAACGTCCAGATGAGCCAAATTCGGCGACGGCGAAATTTTTAGCCTGGACACGAGGATGAAAAAGGATAGCTCGGACACGAACCACTGAAATGTGGTTTGGGTTTAAAAAAGGAATTTTTCCGTTTAGGTAAAAGAAAAAAAATTTCAGTTTGGGTTCAAAAAAAAATTTCGAAAAGTTTGAGTTTATTTAAGTTAAACGAATTTTTTCAGTTTGGGTTTAAAAAAAAAATTTTTTTTCAAAAAGTTTGGGTTTATTTGGGTTCAAAAAAATTTCGAAAAGTTTGGGTTTATTTGAGTTTGAAAAAAACAAATCGAAAAGTTTGAGTTTATTTGGGTTTGAAAAAAAAAATTTCGAAAAGTTTGGGTTTATTTGGGTTTGGATACCTACCTTACCGACCGTGGTACAGGAATCTACTTTACCGACGGTTTGGGTTTATTTGGATTTGGTATCGAGATAAGGTGGCCTCGAACGGGCATAGCTCCTCTACTTTGAAAATTCAAAAAAATCTTAAAAAAAACATTCTCATCGTTTTCGTGGCAGGCATAACACTATTCCTCAAACAAACTTAATTTTTTTTTACACTGAGAGAAAAAATTACTAGGATCAAAAAATCGTTTCTTTCATTAGTTGCCAGGAAATATTTTTTTGGTTCAAGTAAATATTTTTTTTATTCTAGTAATATTTTTTTGCTTCTATAGAACCATTTTTGGTTCTCTAGAACCAAAACAATATTTTGTTGGTTCCAGAAATATTTACTTGAACTAAACAAATATTTTCTGGCAAATAATGAAAGAAACGATTTTTTGGTCCTAGTAATTTGGTCCTAGTTCCTAGTTCCTAGTTCCTGCAATAAAAAAATCACGAATTGAAAAGAAAAAATAGGAAAAACAAAATAGAAAAAACACGGATCACCAATCAGCCAAATAACCTTGGCTGATTCCTGATCCGCCTTGATGGTCGTATTTTTTCCCGCTATTTACAGGTTTATAGCATGTATTCTAGATAGAAACTTTCCTGGAAAACACGAATAAGCCATTTCGGATAAATAAATTCCTTACGGGTCATGCTTGAAAATGCAAGAAACGTCAGCCCAACGATATAAAACTTGTATAAATTTCGTTCTTATCCCAATAGAGGGAGGGGGGGAGTGGACAATCCGGAAATAGTCTTGGATGAGCCTGTACCGAAAAAGTCGCAGAGCATTCAGTGACGAGATCGGGATCGAAAATTCAAAAATAATATCTCGCACGGTGTACCCAACGAGATAAATTTTACAAAAATTTTGATTTCACCCCCATAAGAGGATAGGGGGTGAAGTAGTCTTGGTTGAGCCTGCATCGATAAACTCTTCCTAGCATACCATGACGAAATCAGGATTGAAAATTCAAAAATATTATCTTACACTGTGTACTCAACGAGATAAAATTCGCAAAAATTTCGATTTCATCCCCATAAGAGGGGGGGGGAGGGTTGACGATCCGAAAGCAGTCTTGGTCGAGCCTGTTTCGAAAAATTCTGCAGAGCATACCGTGACGAAATGAGGATTGAAAATTCGAAAATATAATCTCACACGGTGTACCCGACGAGATAAAATTTGCAAGAATTTTGATGTCATCCCCATAAGGGGCCGTGAACGATCCGGAAGTAGTCTTGATCGAGCCTGTACCGAGAAATTCTGCAGAAAATACAGTGACGAAATCGGGATCGAAAATCCGAAAATCATATCCCACACGATATATCCAATGAGATAAAATTTGCAATACTTTCGATTCAATCCCCATGAAAGAGGGGGGGGGGGGGACGATCCGGAAAGAGTCTTGGTCGAGCCTTTATCGGAAAAATCTGGAGAGCATACCAAGACGAAATCGGAATTGAAAATTTGAACAGATTATTTCACACGGTGTACCCAAAGAGATAAAATTTGCAAGAATTTCGATTTCATCCCCATAAGGAGGAGGGGGGAGGGGGCTGAAGCAGTCTTAGTTGAGCCGGCATCGAAAAATTCTGCAGAGCATTCCGTGACGAAATCAAGATAAAAAAATTCGAAAATATTATCTCACACGGTATACCCAACGAAATAACATTTGCAGGAACTTCTATTTCATCCTTCTGAGGGGGAGGGCGGAGGGTGAACGATCCGGAAGTAATATTGATCGAGTCTGTACCCAAAATTTCTGCATAAAATCCAGTGATGAAATCGGGATTGAAAATTCGAAAATATTGTTTCACACAGTGTGCCCACCGATAAAAAATTTATAGAAATTTCGATTTCATCCCTACAAGGCTGGGGTTGGAGTGGACGATCCGGAAGGAGTCTTGGTTGAGCCTGTATCGAAAAAATCTGTAGAGTATACCTTGACGAAATCGGGATTGAAAATTTGAAAATATGATCTCACACGGTTCACTGAACGAGATAAAATTTTCGAGTATTTCGATTTCGTCTCCATAAGGGGGTGGTGGACGATCCGGAAATCGTCTTGGTCGATTACCATATACGCTGTATCGAAAATTTCTGCAGAGCATTCAGTGGCGAAATCGTTTCTCGTCTCGTCTCGAAATGACGCGAGACGAGGCGAGAATGTCGTCGAGATTTTCGAGAAAAATCTCGTCTCGCGATGTTTGAGACGAGACGAGAGTCTCGTCCAGATTTGAAAAAAAAATTTTCCATAGTAGTGAGAAAAGAATAAGAATTGTTGTATGAGTGAATGATAGTACTATATCCAAACGAAATAGCATATTTTATAGAGATACTTTAAATGCTGTGTAATTCTTGTTTTATTCCGCTGAAATACTTCTCGGTTCTTTACGTTAAGGGTAACAGACGGAAAAATAACTGATTTGTAAGAATTTTTTTTACAAGGATAACTAATTAATAAAGGGATCGGGCATTGTTATTATTATTCGATTGAAAATACGAATTGTTTTTTTACATCTAAATTTATTTAGTTTAAGTATACTAGAAATCAACAAAATATTTCTGTACAGCAACTCAGTAACGTGTAAATTGGACTAAACTGTATCTGGAAATTGACCAAATAATTTCGTTTACCTCATATCTTATGGTTAACCAAATATATTTGTTGAATTAATAATAGTTGCATTATTTCAAACAAATTAATATTGAATCAACTGAATTTTTTTGTAACTAAATCGATTTAGTTGTTTTCACTGAACTTTTTTCTGAGTGCATGATAAATATTGTAAAATGAAACAGAGACGCTTTTACAAATTCAGAATCTCGATAAACACGGTAATTCTTATTTCGTTTAAATTTTTCACATGCGTACGTACCCCCTCCATAATTGGAAATGAAGCAATGCAATGAGAATAGTCGTGAAAAATATCGTAAAATAAAAAAGTGACGCTGTAGAAAAATCAAAGTCTCGATAAGCACTGCGTTTATTTATTATTTCAATTTTTTTGTACATACCCCTTAATAAATGAAAATATCACAATACAATAATAGAGATGTTAAAGAATATTATAAAACAAAAAAAGTTGCTCGATACTTTTTTTTTTTTAATTCGAGATCAACTTGATATCAACTCGAGATAAACTTCCGATCAACTTATTGTCAATTTGATATCAACTTGATATCTATTGAATACAACTTGATATCAAGTTGATATCAAGTTGATACCAAGTTGATACCAAGTTGATATCAAGTTTATAGCAAGTTGATACCAAGTTGATACCAAGTTGATACCAAGTTTATATCAAGTTGATATCTATTTGATACCGAGTTCTATCGAGTAGATATTAATACGTACGATCAGTGGTTCTTCCCTTTCATTTTTTTGGTAACGAAATAATTTCGAAATCCCGAAAGTCCGAAAAATAGGACAATAAAGTAAAGTCAATTCCAAATTCAAAATGGCAATTATGGCCTGGGTCAGGTCGGTCGAAACAAAAAACAGATTCATTTTTTTTAAGGAAAGAAAAAATAACAAATATAGAAAGCGCAGAGGAAAAATTCCTCTTGAGAATATTGAATTTCGCTGCTTGAAAGTTTCAAGATGGTTGGGTTTTGCGATGATTTATTGGGGTAGAAGAGGAAAAAAAAGGCAAAGGAACATGCGGACAGAAAAATAACGAAAGAAAAGAACATCACTGTGTCGTGAAAAGAGCACACACGTGGCTCTTCAAGAATTAGTCACCCTGCGTGGAAAGAGAAAGGAAATCGCTTGGAGATGGGCCGCACTTCAGTGCAACCCGATATCTATTTATTTCCAACGTTTATAGTTGAGATTTTCAAGCAGAGGAACATATCGAATATATTAAACATCCAGGCGAAATTAAATTTATCAACCCCCGAAGAAAAATAAGTCCGTGCAAGAGAGAATTAGCGAGGCGGGTGTGAGTGTTTGTCCAAGTGTCCGAGGAAATCTCCTCGCGCCCCACGGACGACACGAGGCCCGCTGCTCCCTTGAATCGCGTGGTTCTCTCTCGCATAACGGGCTGCTACAGAGGATGCACGCCATATATGGGCACAAGTAATATTTAAAAGCATTTCTTTTTTTTATGGAAAGACGAATTAAAAATCGCAAGAGAAATTTCGCCTCGAGAAATGCGTGCGAATTTTTTGTTAATAATAAATGCGTGTATGAATGATTTATTTCAGGGTAATTACGAACATTATTCCAAATGATAAAATTCACATTGGAAAAAACTTTGTTTCAAAATAATATAACCTTAATCTCAAATGATGATTTACCTATTTAATCCAGAGATTTTCAAAGTTATATCGACAGAATTAATGAATATCGGAAAATTCCAATGTAAAAATATTCATTATTAATAATTTTATCAGCGCATTTTTTTCCCTCCATAGGGAATCAGTTCAATAATTATGAAAAATGGACAATTCCGAGATTATAAAATCATCAAATTCTTTGGAAATTGTAAAATAGTTTAGAAATTATTAGAATCATCAATATATAAAATAATTCATTTAAGTAAATGTAAAATTAATTAATTAAAAGACTCTCCCTCTCTTGCAAGGAAACGATGGGAGGAGTCGGAAAGGAAAGAGAAATGCAGAGCAGTAGAGCAAGGAGGAAGTAGGAAGTACAAGATTGTCATAAGAACGAGAGAGAGAGAATCATAGCCGAAAAATGAACCAATGAAAAAAATCAAGGAGTGAGGGTCCGAGCGCGCGTGCGAGAGCGGAAGAGAAGAGAGGGATGGTCAGAGCCTCCGTGGCGGGGCCTAGAGCGCGGCGAGAGCCCAAGCGAGGGCGGGAGTAAGAGAAAAAGAGAGCGAAAACAAGACCCCTCGACTCCCTGTACGCGCGAAAATTTATAGAAAAATTGAAAATTAAAGATTGAAAATTGTCCTGTAACATGCGCGTTATAAAAGTATGGAAGAATGAAAGTAATTCAGTATAAAAATTAAGTTTAATTACAGTTTAATTATTGTAAAAACTAGGATGACCAGCGAGGTGGAGGGGAGAACCAAGGCGTGAACGTCTTGGAGACAAGGGACGAATTGCCCCTTCCCGAAGCAAAGCGGGTCATGATTATAAAAACGCGTGTCAAGAGGCACACGTACCCTTAATCATCTTCGGACTTTGCGCGCTTTAAGTACTCCACGACACTCGTCTCAATATTCATTAAATATTCAGTTCTGGAGAAGTTTTGTCGAGATTTTGAGTGTGGTTTTATTTAACGTAATTGTGAAAGCATTTTTTTTTCTCTCTTTCCGTCAAATCTTTATGCGCAATTTTGATAATTATGATTTCAAACATTTTCATTCTAATTTTACTATTGACGTGATCATAAATATTGTGCGGGATCATCGAGTGAATTGTGTGAAAAAAAAAGAAATAGATCTGTGAATCCTTTTGTTGAGTTGTGAAAAATATAGGCAACAAAAATTTCGCAAACAGTGTGTTTAATATCTTCAAATCGCCTGTCCCTTCGTCGCATCGAGCTATCCTGCGATTCATCGTTTTGGAATTCGTTTTTATCGTTGGATTCATCGGTTTTCTCGGGATTCATCCCCGTTGTTCGAGCTCTTATTCCTGGCTTCATCTCCGTCGGTCAACCCCTTGTCACTGGACTCATCGACGTCGTTCGATTCATCGTCATTGCAGCTCGTCTGCCATTTCTCACCCCTCAAAGAGAACAACACCAGGTAAGAAAGGAGAAAATTAAAAAATTGTCTTTCGCATAAGAATTTCGCAATCCAGGGGAACATGCTCTCGACGTCCCGCGAGGATCTCTCCCGGTGGGTTGACCGATTTCCCTCACCGAATTTTCGCGAAATTTTTGTCGGCAAATCTAGCAAGTTATGAATAAACTAAATTTTCCTCCTGTACCTCCGATTTCAAGGAAATAATTTTCCTTCAAATTTTAATAATTTTGAAAAATAATTTCATTTTAAAAATATTCATTTCCGAAAAATTAATTTTATTTCTAAATTTTAAAAACTTGGAAAATCATTTCATTTTAAATGATCATTTCCGAAAAATTAATTTTATTTCTAAATTTAAATAACTTGGAAAATAATTTCATTTTAAATGTTTATTTCCGAAAATTAATTTTGTCCCGGAATTTTAATAATTTGAAAAATAATTTTGTTTTAAATATTCATTCCTGAAAATTAGTTTTGTTTAAAAATTTTGGAAAATGTTTTTATTTTAAATATCCATTTTCGAAAATCAATTTTGTCCCTGAATTTTAATAATTTTGAAGAATAATTTCATTTTAGATATTCATTCCTGAAAACTAGTTTGGTTTCAAAACTTTGGAAAATAATTTTATTTTAAATATTTATTCCCGAAAATTAACTTTGTTTCATAATTTTGAAAAATAATTTCACTTTAAATATCCATTTCTGAAAATTAATTTTGTTTCATAACTTTGAGAAATAATTTTATTTTAAAATATTCATTTCCGAAAATTAATTTTGTTTAAGTTTTAATAGCTTTTGAAAAATAATTCATTTTATATACCTACTCTCGAAAAGTGATTCTGTCCTAAAATTTAAATAACTTAGGAAAATAACTTTATCTCCAATATTTACTTTCGAAAATGAATTTTGATTCAAGTTTTAGTAACCTTTGAAAAATGATTCATTTTAAATATCTACTTTCGGAAATTGATTTTGTTTCCTGATCTCAATAACTTTTGGAAAATAACCTTATTTTAGATCTTCACTTTCGAAATTCATTTTGTTTTACAATTTTTATAATTTTCATGACTAATGTTCTTTCAAATTCCTATTTAGACAAAAAGAAACATCAATTTTGCTTTCAAATTTCAATTCCTGTTTTCAAAAATTAATTTTGCTCCGAACTTCGACTATCTCTCCGAATAAAATAATTTCATCTTAAATACCTGTTTTGAAAATAACTTTCTTCTGGCATCATGATTGTTTCTGGAAAAAAAGAAAAAATGATTCCGTTCAAGAACCTTATTTTTAAAAAATGATTTTTTTTATAAACCCTAATTATTTCCAAGAGGAAATAATCTCGTTCTGTTTCTGAAAGGTGATATTGTTGCCATATCTTGACAATCTTGAAAGTAAGTCCTTACTAAAGTCTATCCAACATGAGTTCACTGGTCGAGCTCCGAATTGCGACTATGCTTATGATTTTTTGTTTGGTCCTTCTGGTCGCATAATAGTATTTTGTGCATCTAGGGCCAGAGATAAGTCTTTTTGTCGAGTGTGAAGTTTGCCGCAACGAGAGAAGCGAGGGCCGCAACCACGGGAGACAAAAGACGAATCTCTGGCCCGCGTTGCACACGATCTTTTTTTTCTCCATGGGAGATTTTCGTGCTTTTCAGTATATGCGTGGATAGCCAAAAAGAGTCACTTTTCGGCTGTCTACGCATATGGTGAAAAGCACGAAAATCTTGCATGGGTGAAAAAAAACATGTTTATTTTATTTCAAAAATCAAAAGAAGTTCGTTCCCATTAAAATCGTTTCGCGTATTAAATTCTCCCCGGCTGAAAGAAATCACCCTGTCCAATCTGAGGGAATTGCGACAGCGGTTTAATTGAGATCCCCGTTCATACGCGACATTTACAATTTTCGACTATGCAATTTTTCAATATGTTATTTTTTTTTATGTTGCTCCGTTTTATTTGCATCAAATCTCCTAGCTTGAAAATCGCAATATTCTAACGCCTCAGTTACAATCCGTTATTTGAGACACCGAGTTCATTAAAATATACTCTCACGGCCGTCCTGAGCAAATTTCCGCGAGGTTAGGCTCGAAAAGGCCACCTGTCCAACATTACGCAGTTTCTTCCGAAAAACGTGTAAAGGAAGGGTTTGCTCCTTCCTGACCGAGATGGAAAACTCGCCGGTTGGGACGTAACAAATTGGGGGCTCGTCCGGGATCTTCGAGAGTGTTTTCCTGAAAATATATTGTGTTTATTTGCATTGTTTGCGTATGAATTTTTGTTTCCCAATAACCTGTGCATGATTCAATAATGTTTCATTATATCTCGCAAGATTTCATTGTATTTCGCAATATTTCATTGTATTTTGCTGATTTTCCCCTGCAATTTCATTGTACTTCGTCCCCTCATCAGATGTGGACCAAGGTAAGTCCGATTGTCTGACGGATGTTCCTCGATAGTCTTTTCGGCCCCAAATGAGTCGAGGAACGCGATCGAAATCATCGGTAGATGATAAGATTCTTAGCGATTACCCAAGTGATCGAAAATCTAGGAAAAGTATAGTAGGAACTAGTTCATTGCGTTCCAAAGATACAGAGGATAAATTAAAAAAGTTAACAACTAAATCGCATGGAAATTCGGGAATTTTGGATGAGTTTGAGAATTCGAAAAAAGGAAATTCTAAATTGGAGCTTGCGAATCAAAAAACAGATACATCTTCAAAAACCGAAACCGAAAAACCGTCAACTTCAAAATCCGGGAAAAGTTGTTCATTTAGTCCAATTTATAATTTATTCCATTCTACTGATAATTACCGGACTCCTACGAAATCTCGTACAATCAAATCTCCTCGCGTAAATCTCATCGATTTGGAGCTTGACGAAAATCTTGATAATTCTTTTGATCCTCCAATCATGGCGGTATTAAATCAAGAAGCGTTAAGCACTTTAAGGGAAGCGATGAAAGTCATCCCGGATTTCGATGGAAAACGCGAATCGCTCGGGCGATATTTATTCGGTGTTGAAACAGCAGCCACGATAGCAGGGCAGGGTCTTGAAGTTCATTTGTTAAAACGGGTAAAAATTAAATTACCACCCGCGATTTGGAAAAAAATTACAAAAATTACTTTTGGAAATGTATAAGAGTATATCGAGTATCTCCGCGAAACGTATGATCCCCCTCGAGATGTGTATCAATTAATCGTGGAATCAGGAAATACCTATCAAAAGCTGAACGAAAGTGTAGAGGATTATGTCGATAGAATACGTTATTTCGTTGACAAGATTTTGCAAGCGTATTCATGCGACGCACCGGTAACTAACGAAGAAACAGCAAAAATCGATGAAATGGTGAGGAACGTTATGACTCGCGGTTTATTGCCTGCAATAGAATCGAGAATGCGCGCCGAAGGATCTATTAGTGATGCGGTAATAAAAGCAAAAGCAATAAAAGGTAAGTTAGCCGATGTAAAACGTGTGCGGGAAAATAATATGACAAAACCTAAAGTATTTGAGAAATCTGAAAAAAGGGCGTAATAAATTTTGTCGAGCCTGAAAAAAATAATAATTCATCAGGAAAACAGGTGAGTGCAGGAGTCGCGCCCCCCGTAAGCTGCCAGCTATGCGGAAAGCCCGGGCACACTGCGAATCGGTGTAAAAAGGGTCAGGGTGCCGCTGCGCCTCCACCCCTAACCACATGTCAATTGTGTGGGTTAACGGGTCACGTAGCGAAAGGCTGCCCGGCTGTCGGTCCCGTGAAACAGCACGTGGTCCCATTTACATGCAAAATCTGTGAAAAACCTGGTCACACCGCGAATAGATGTTACTCTCGACCCGGCATGGCGAATAGTCAAGGATTGACAATTTGCCGAGAATGCGGAAAGAGAGGACATATCACGGAAAAATGTTATCAGAATCCGTGTCATAAATGCGATCGAGCTGGGCATAATCCTGATGCTTGTTATGAAACACGACGTAAACCCGAAAATCAAGAATTCGCAGGTAATCTGGGGACACCATCTATCTCAGGGCAATGCCATGGATGGGGACATCTTGCAAAAGATTGTCCGACCCCAACTTTCAATCAGGCTAATCAGGAAATACCAGGTCCAAATTTTTTCGCAAATTTCAATCATACAGCGTCAAATTCAGCCGGGCCTGCGAGCTATTCACAGGTCGCTTTATCACCCCCTTTACAAGTTTTTTGCCGGTATCGCAAGATTCCTGGTCACGTGATCGAACAATGTAAAAAACGGGCATATAATAATAACCTGTAAGCCTCACAACAGGGAAACGGGTATGGCCAGCCGGGAACGGGTGTCCAGGCGGAGGCTCCTACGGGAATTCACCCAACCCTAGTGATGGACGTTAAGCAAAATTTCAGCCAAGGATAATCGATGTTTTCCTCTCAAGACCAGCAGATGATGTGATTCCACCGACAATCGCACTCGAAGGAGGCAATTTAGAAAGAATCATTTTAATGCTGGATACAGGAGCAAGTAAAAACATTTTGAAAGAAAATATTCCATATGAAGAAACGTACTTTGTACTGACAAAATTTTAGGTTTGAGAGGAATAACCGAAAATATAGTCCACACATTGGGATTCTTAGAAGCCATGACTCTCGGAATAGATACAATTTTTCATCTCGTTAACAAAGATTTCCCTATAAAACAATCAGGAATATTATCATCCGAATTTTTCCGCGATAATCTTGCAAGAATCGATTATGAGAACTCTTGTTTGGAAGTTCGTGGACGAAAAGTTCCGTTCTACACCAGAGAGAGTATGCTATTTCCACCTCATACAACCAGATTATTTTACGTACGTATATAGAATAACGAAGTGCGGAAGGGATATTTGCCGACTCTTACGACCGACGAGGGTGTAACCATCCAGCAAGGATCGGTCCAAAATAAGAGAGGAAAGGCATATGTCTACGTAACGAACCACAGACATCAAACAGTCGAAAGCGATATACCAGTAGTTACCCTATTGCCTGCTCCGCTCTCTTTGCCAAAAAGACAGAATAAGGAAATGCAACAAATACTCGTGTCACAGAACGTTGACATACAGGAAGAAACCGATCCATCCATAAAGACGGCTTTCGGAATTATTCCTTGTACAAGAGTAATTGACGGGGAAGCTAAATCAAAGGTAAGTAAAATCGAAAGGGGGAGGTTTCCCGAAAAATCCCGAAAAATTCAAGAAGAAATTGAGGTGTGAAATCATGAAACAAATGTCCAGAATTCAAAGAATCGGAGCGAGAATTCAGGTATAAAGAATAAAAGGTTCGAAGATAAAATCGAGGTAGAAATTCCAGAAAATTCAAAGAAATCCAAGTCCAGTGAAAATCCAGTCAAGTCCAGTGAAAATTCAGTCAAGTCCAGTGAAAATTCATTCAAGTCCAGTGAAAATCCAGTCAAGTCCAGTGAAAATTCAGTCAAGTCCAGTGAAAATTCAGTCAAGTCCAGTGAAATTCAGTCAAGTCCAGTGAAAATTCAGTCAAGTCCAGTGAAAATTTAGTCAAGTCCAGTGAAAATGTTATGAGTTAATTTTTTGAGAATTTAACTGAGGAAAATAATCCTATGAAAAGTCTTGAGAATCAGAATTTCAAGAAGCTCGGTAGAAATTCCATTGAGAAGAAGAATCCTGTTCAGTCCAAGTATCCCGTAGGCAAAGGGAAGTTTGTTGATCCTGTGAATTTTGAGAATCTTGTGAATTGTTTAGTTCGAAAGTCAAGAGAAAATTTTGAGCAGGAATTCAGAACCTTTATTCAATTAGAAAAGAAAACGAGATTGAAATTCAGTCAAGTCCAGTGAAAATTCAGTCAAGTCCAGTGAAAATTCAGTCAAGTCCAGTGAAAATTCAGTCAAGTCCAGTGAAAATGTTATGAGTAAGAATTTTGAGAATTTAACTGAGGAAAATAATCCTATGAAAAGTCTTGAGAATCAGAATTTCAAGAAGCTCGGTAGAAACTCCATTGAGAAGAAGAATCCTGTTCAGTCCAAGTATCCCGTAGGCAAAGGGAAGTTTGTTGATCCTGTGAATTTTGAGAATCTTGTTAATTGTTTAGTTAGAAAGTCAAGAGAAAATTTTGAGCAGGAATTCGGAACCTTTATTCAATTAGAAAAGAAAACGAGATTAGAGAATTTCGAAAATGTCAACAATTTTGAAGAAAATGAAAATAAAAATGTTGAAAATCTTGGAAATTTTGAAAATGTTGAAAGTCATGAGAATTCTGAAGAAAATGAAAATTCCAAGAATCCAGAAAATCCTGTAAATCGAGAAAATTCCGAGAATCCAGAAAATCCTGTAAATCGAGAAAATTCCGAGAATCCAGAAAATCTTGTAAATCGTGAAAATTTCAAGAATCCAGAAAATCGTGAAAATTTCAAAAATCCTGAAAGTTATGACAAAGTTATGAAAATCGTGGCTATGAAAATCGTAATGGAGTTAAAAATTGTGAGAACTTCGTTGAAAATCCTGAAAATGTAGAAAATTGTGAGAATTTTGAAAATCATAAAAATCCTGAAAATTGACAAATTTTAAAAATCCTGGAAGTTATGCTAATCGTGATGAAGTTCAAAAATGTGAGAATTTTATTGAAAATCCTGAAAATATCGAGAATTTCAAGAATTTTGTTGAAAAACCTGAGAATCGTGAAAATTTAAAAAAATGTGGGGAATTTTGAAAATCTCGAAAGAAATCCTGAAGATCATAAGAATCCTGAAAATCATAAGAATCCAGAAAAACATGAATGTTTTGAAAATCCTGGACATTTTGGGAAAAATCGTGAAAATCTAGAGAACCCTAAAAATCGGGAGAATTCCGAAATTTGTGAAAATGGAGAGAAATCTAAAAATCCTGGAATTTTTGAGAATAGTGAGAATTTTGATAATCCTGACATCCAAATCCTGAACCCAGAAGCAAAGAATTTTGTGAGAAATAATTTTGAGGAAAAACCAGAAATCGTTTACGAAATTCATGTCTCTATTCCTGTAGAAGATTCCAGTTCCACTCCGATAGGTGATATAATTCTCTATCGAGAAATGAATAAAGAGTCGAATTCGCAACCCGAAGGCGTAAGTGAGAATGCTCAGCTGGAAGAGGAAAGGAAACGACATCTGATTCCGGAACTTGGGGAAAGCTCAAAGAAAAAAGCGAATTTTGAAAATGCGATTGTTCCATTTAAAAAACGTAAAGTCATGGTATATGAAGAACGAAAGAAAATCTGTGAGGAAATAAAAAAAAGTCTCGGCGTGAATTTCGATCTCTTCGCGATAACGGGTAGAGTACCTCACGAAGATCGTTTTGAGAAAATAATAGAATTACTCCGTTTAGATCATCTGGAAGGAACTGAAGTTGGATTGATCCATGAATTGATCCAAAAAGGCGCTGATAGATTTCATCTTCCAGGTGAAATTTTAGGCGCTATGGACGTAGTTATGCACACAATTCCGACCACAGATAATCTCCCCGTTAATTCAAAGCAATATCTATTCCCAGTCATTCATAAAAAAGAAATACGAAAACAGGTTGAAGAACTACTTGAAGCAGGGTTTATTCGGGTATCAGGATCGCCGTATAATACACCTGTATGGGTGGTGCCGAAAAAGCCGGACTCTCAGGGAAATGCGCGGTGGAGGATGGTGCTCGATTTCCGTCAACTGAATGAAAAAACGATTGGCGATGCTTATCCATTGCCAAATATAATCGATATTCTAGATCAACTGGGCGGTGCCCGATATTTCTCAGTTTTTGATTTGGCCTCCGGATTCTATCCGATAAAGATGCATCCGGATGATTGCCATAAAACAGCCTTCACCACTCCATATGGTCATTATGAGTATGTACTGTTACGTCTTAGCCGGCTAGCTTTTCATCTCGGTCAAGAAGAGATAAAACCCTTCCTTTACACGTTTTTCGAAATAGCAGCGTTCTGCTGGACAAGTGGCCTTTTCAAGCCTGACCTTGCGGAAAATTGCTCAGGATGGCCGTGAGAATGTGTTTATTTATTCGGGTGAAAATAATTAATTTCGACCTTTTTAGATTAAATCTCGTTTAGACGGTTGTGTCGATTTCCTGAGGATGAACGGGGCGAGTCATTTCGGCCGGGGAGAATCTTATCCGCGATTCTATTTTAATGGGGATGACGAGTTGTCGATTTTTAAAATAAACCCAGCACGTTAAAGCAACCAGGATGAGTAAACAAAAGATCATTAACAGGGTCGCGATTCGTAATTCGACGATAGGATTCATCGTTAAGCGATTTTTTTTTCTGATCGGTAGCGCAACGACTTTCCGTGCAGGAATTATTTTTCTGGAAATATCTAACAAAAGAAACTATCACCGATGAAGATTTACTTTCTCCAAACGTTCAGAACTAATACAAGAGACCGAAAATATTCATTTAGAATTATTAAAAGTGGGAAAATATAAATCATTGAAAGTTTACTTGGAGTGGAAAATGATTTTTTAATTCAAAAATCCACTTGAACCGGAAAATTATTTTTCTGCAGCCAACCAAAACCATCCGCAAGTAGAAAATTATCTTCCTGCAGATAATTATCCTTAAGGAAATAAATAAGGGATGTTTAAAGGTGGTTTTTGGATTGACGGATGTAAGTGTTGCTCTGAGAGGTTTCACGTCAGCAGCCGCTGGCCGGTATGGGAGCCTGTACCAACGACTGTGCGATCCGGGTCTCTGAGCCTATGTGTAATCCTAGGGAATCACCTTCGTGGTTAGTCACTGACTGGCAAGGTTGCCTGGGTCAGCCGATCTAACCCGCCAGAACCTTCGAATTTGTTTGTGTGTGTTTTTCGTGTAACACCAGGGGCCTTTTGATATCAGCTATTGGCCGGTATGGGAGCCTGTACCAACAACTGATTCGCCGGGGGCCTAGCATTTGTGAATGTATCAGGATGGAGAGGGGAAACGAAATTGATTTTTAGAGGCGAATTCTAATGATGGAAGGAAAGAGGGTAGAAATTGCACTACTGGGTAGAAATTGACTAATCGAGGGTAAAAGTTTCAATAGCGACTGGTTGCAAGGCTCGGAAATACAATAACCTTCCGGAAATAAAATCAATTTCCGAAAGTGGATATTTAAAATGAATCATTTTTCAAAAGTTATTAAAACTTGAACAAAATTAATTTTCGGAAATGAATACTTTAGAGTGAAATTATTTCTCAAAGTTTTGAAACAAAACTAATTTTCAGGAATGAATATTTGAAACAAAATTATTTTTCAAATTATTATTATTCAGAAACAAAGTTAATTCTTTAAAATGAAATTATTTTCCAAGTTATTAAAATTTAGAAATTAAATAAATTTTTCGGAAATGAATATTTAAAATGAAATTATTTCCCAAGTTAGTAAAATTTAGAAATAAAATTGATTTTTCGGAAAGGAATAAGTAGTATTGGTACCCGTATGGCGCCCCCCACTCCCATCCCCACTCCTACCCCCACCATGCGGCTTCCCCCACCACTCCACTTTTCCCCCACCACCTTACGGTGGCAGAGAAAAAGTTTGGCGATGAGGTACACAGTGATGTTGATGATGATGATGATGATGATGATGATGATGATGATGATGATGATAATGACACACACTCACACACACACACACCCGCGCGTACACTCACTCTACTTCGTCGGTATATACCCCCTCATCCCGTTCGCCAGCGTCATATGGCTCATCAGAGTTAATAATGACGTGGACGATCCTCCCGATGTCTTGGAGCGCGTCGTCCTGAAGACGAATTCGAAGGAGCCCGAGCCCGTGGTCCCGGGACATGATTTTCGCATGCATTGCATGAAGCCCAAGACACACGTTCTCGAGAATTTCCCGGACGCGGTCATCTCCCTGATGGTCCTCCATCCTACGCAACTCGCACTCGATGATGAGGGCCGGCATCATGGCGAAATACGGCTCGGCGTGATAAATTGCGGACGGCCAAAAAAAATCCGTATCGTTCATATCGACGAGCCGTACCTCCGTGTATCCCTCATCGTCGGAATAAATAATCTCCCCGCGGTATACGGAAAAATTTTGTACCACGATGCATGAAGCACCTGTTACGCGTTCGTCATCTCACAAGACGCGTCCCATTTGATCTTCGATATAAAATGAACGTAGTAAATATTTAAGTTGTTCGTAGGCTATATTCATTATTTCCGTGCGCACATTCACTCCGCACCCACTTACGACACTCACTATGAATGCGAAAAAAGATTGGGGAAAAAATCTAAAGAAATTCGCGGGAACATTTTGAGTTTTTCAATTTCTATTTGTAGCAGCACCAAGCGCGATTGTATCAAGACTGATGTCCGTAGGCAAAGCATCTCATCATCAGGGCCCAGAAGAAATTTTGTACCACGATGCATGAAGCACCTGTTACGCGTTCGTCATCTCGCAAGACGCGTCTCATTTGATCTTCGATATAAAATGAACGTAGTAAATATTTAAGTTGTTCGTAGCCTATATTCATTATTTCCGTGCGCACATTCACTCCGCACCCACTTACGACACTCACTATGAATGCGAAAAAAGATTGGGGAAAAAAATCTAAAGAAATTCGCGGGAACATTTTGAGTTTTTCAATTTCTATTTGTAGCAGCACCAAGCGCGATTGAATCAAGACTGATGTCCGTAGGCGAAGCATCTCATCATCAGGGCCCAGAAGAAGAGCTCCAGTGCTAAAAAATCCTAGTGAGCAAAATTGCACGTGCAAATTTCCGAATGTACTCGCAGAACGTGACATACACACACTCGCGCTCACACACACACACTGACAAAGAATCACTCGCATAAACTTTTATACGAGTCTATGTAAAAAATCCCAAAAATTCAAATTTAAAAAAAATCCCAAAAATTCGAATTTAAAAAAAAATCCCAAAAATTTAAAATTTAAAGGAAATCCTAAAAATTTGAAATCTGAAATTAAAAAAAAAACACAAATCACACAAGCCAAGCCAAAAATGTTGCGTACGTAAATTATTAAAAATCAAGCCAAACTAGAAAACTTGGCGTGCAGGGTTAAGAAAAATAAGCCCGGAAGGTGCCGTAGGATTTCCACGAGATAAGGTAGAAAATTATTATACCTACTCATATAGTGTTAACACAGATTATTATCACGTGTGTATTTTACTATCAAGTACAGTAGACGATCAGATAACTTGAACGCTCCCATAACTCAACTCATTACCATGGGAACACATTTGCATATCGTTACTCCCCCTATGACCGTTTCTCCTCAATTCAAACCTTCGACCGACGGCGAAACATCTATGAGCATGAGTAGTAAGGTACAGGGATAGGGAGACTGGGTCCTTCCCCCACCCCTCTCCCTCTGGCCCCGCCCCCTCCCTGCCAGGCCCCACCCCCCACCACTTTGGGACTCATGGTCGTCTGTGATTGGCCCCCCACCCCTTAGCCACGCCCCCTACCCCCACCATCTGGAAATTTTCCGAGCGCTGATTGCTCCCTATACTGGTCACCCACCCCCACCAGAGTGTCGCAGACGGATTGGGGGTGGTACCCCACCAAAATTCCCCGAGCGCTGATTGGTCCCTATACTGGTCACCCCACCCCCTAAAAATTTCCCGAGCGCTGATTGGTCCCTATACTGGTCAACCCGCCCCCTCAAAATTCCCCGAGCGCTGATTGGGCCCCGTACTGGCTGCCTCACCCCCTGAGAATTTCCCGAGCGGTGATTGGTCCCTATACTGGTCGACCCGCACCCTTAAAATTTCCCGAGCGCTGATTGGTCCCCGTACTGGTCGCCTCACCCCCTCAGAATTTCCCGAGCAGTGATTGGTCCCCGTACTGGTCACTTGTCCGGTATAGCGCACTATATGGGGCCTCACACCCTCGCAAATTTCCCGAGCGCTGATTGATCCCTACACTGGGCCACCACCCTCGCCAGAAGCGGCGTGCAAGCACGTGCCTTGGCAGCCACGTGACTAGAGTTTCCTCGGATATCTTACAGTCGGTAAAACGGTTCTTTTTTTATTGTCGGTCGGTAAATACCGTATATCGGTAAGTTATCTTCTTAACCGTATTTTATAGGAGAAAGGTTATGTGTAATAGACGATATAGGTTAATTTTGTTTAAACGTTTATATTCATTTATTCATAATTACCCGTAGACATGTTGAAACAGAGTACATGGTGAGTATGTGTAATTTATACAAAAGCGACAGTGTTTTATATTTTAACTTGTCATCTCTTCAAGTTTTATACCAGACCTTTTGAACTCGCTTTTTATAAATGGACCGCATAATACAGTTACCTCCAAAAATCTAATTCCGAAGTAATTTTCTGCGCACGAAGAATCCATCCGAACTCTTACAGTCTCTTTTATCGATATATGATTATTTTTTATAAGCTCTTCGACGCACGCTTCATCGATATTTTTATGTTTCTCGTATGACGATACATGGACAAACAATTTAGAACATAGAAGCTCTGTTGATAAAAAACGGTGCATGATTGTACGTTACGGAGGAAAAAGAAAACCCGCTCATAGTGCTGGAAACGCAGTCGCAATAGCAATAGCAATAGCAACGTGGGAAAACGAAGATCGAAAGGCGAAATCAGACATGATTTTATAAATAAATTCAAGCGAATTGATGCAGATAAAAATTTGCGTTACATCAAATGAGGTATGGGTTAAATACTACCAAAAAGATTAACGTTGCATCGGATGGACGATAACGATGACTTTAGAAATCATCGTCGAAAATTTTTCGACACATTAGATAAACTGAACTAAGTGTCTATGGGCATCAATCCAGATTTATTAAGAATTATATTATTATATAGTCTTCCTTTGCGTTTTAAGCATTTTCGTCGCGCAATCGAGTGGCGCAGTAAATTTCTGACTCCAGAAGAGACAAAAAATCGTTGAAAAGGCAGATGCTCGAAAAACGGTACATACATCATTTCATCGGAAGCAATGATTGCGAACGAACATTTTATCAAAAAATGAAATAAAAATTCGACGAGCGTTAGAACAGACATGAAACAAAAAGAGCCGTTTAAATTCAAGTGCCATCGATGTGGAAAGAAAGGTCACATAAGTAAATTGCAACAACGCGAATACAGCGGAAAGCTTTTTAGTTTTTACGCAAAATAAAAAACTTCTCAGCAAGCTTTCGAAGCGAAATCGAAAAGTCTTGACGAAGACTGATATCTTGATAGCTCATGCACTTCGCATTTATGTAAAGATGAAGAAAATTCAATTACGATTACTGAAACGAAAAATCAAAAATTGAATCTCGCTAATAATTCTTCGACAGATATAAAATTTCGAGAAACTGTTACGATTGCAAGCAAATTTAAAAAAAAATCCACGAATCTGAAGTTGCACGATGCTCTCTATTTACCAGATTTACAAACGAATTTATTATTAGTAAGATAACTGATCATGGATACGACGTGATTTTCAAAAAAAAACCAAGCCTCTGTTGTCAACAAAGGCGGAAATGCGATTTCGCAGGTGGGCAGAACTGGTGAAAGAAAAGGATGCCGTTGATAACTTGGTGACAGAATCGCCGTACGAAGCAACCGATAATTTGCATTGCCGGATGGGACATATGAATATGCATGATCTCGTAAGCGGACATAAAACTGGAGCGGTTCTAGGAATGAAGCTGGGTGAAGCAAAAGAAAATTTAAATTGCGATATTTATTTTCGCGGAAAGATGATAAGATTTTTATGCGTCATGAAGAACATTTCCGAAGAAAACAGAAGGAAGTTCCAAACTTTTTAAAAATCGTACATTCGGACATTTGTGGACTAATGAGAGTCGCGTCGAATGGAAATGCGCGATACTTCGTCATTTTTATAAATGACTAATCGAAATGGTGCGAAGTGCGAATGATTAAAACGAAAGATGGAATTTTGTAATCTTCTTAAAGAATATAATGCGATCGCGGTAATGCAAACGGAAAAGAAAATCAAACTCTAGGAAACCAACGACGGTAAGGAATACATGAGCAAAAATATGGAAGATCTCTTAAGAGAAAATGGAATTCGAAGACCCTTAACTGTAACTTACTTTAATTCCTGAGTCGTAGCCTTAATTCGGGAGTCAGGCAACGAAAAACTTGACGCTCGATCAAAAGAAGGAATTTTCGTTGGTTATTCGGAGACATCAAAAGCATACAGAGTACGGATAACGGAAGAATAAAAAATCGTTATTACGCTAGATGGAAATTCAAGTTCAAAGAACTTGAACGACGAAACTCAAGACGAGTTCAAAGAAAATTCGTTTGAAAGAAATAATGACGAGTCCATTATTCTTGAAAAACACAAGGAATCTCGAAAGTTAGAGAAATCGAATTCTCATTGAAAGGAATTGAGAATAATTCGCTTGAAGCGCCGCTGAATCAAATCGGAGAATACAACAATGAAAATATCGAAAATAACAACGAAGATTTTGAAGAAGAAGAAGAAAGCAGAGAAGAAGACTGCCAGGAATACGAAACGAGAGAAGCACCGAGACGAGGTCAAGGAAGACCAAATAAAATAATGACTGGATTAAGAGGGAGGCCGCGAAAGGAGTATCAAATGGTTAATGCAATAAAAGAAAACCTAAACGTAAAGACGGGTACCGAATGTGTTTTTTGTATTGCAGAAACCTCAATTTGCAAAGTTGTCAACAGTGCCGATTCAGGTGAATGGTTCCAAGTTATGGCAGCGGACTAAAATCAATTATGAAAAATGATACGTAGAACGTAGTCGATCCGCCAAAAAATCAGGAAGTCGTTGGAAGTCACGTGATTCTGTGAAATAAATATAATTCAGATCGAACGTTAGAGAAAAAGGTGAGGATTGTTGCAAAAGGATTTTCTCAACATTCCGAAATCGATTTTATCAAAACTTTCGCACCGGTGACTGGACTCTGCTTGATTCGAATAATGACGGCTTTACTTGTCAAGTTCGACATGAACATTCAACAATTCGATGTCACAATAGCTCATGTAAACGGTATGTTAGAGGAAAATATTTACATGGAAGTTCCTGAAAGCCCTAACAAAATTTTGGAAGAGATTATTCGTACTGGAAAGTCGTCCAGCAGAATCGGCAATGCCGCACTAGTTATGTTAAAAGAACTAGAAGTAGGCAACGGTTTGTCTTCTCCAGAAGGCATTTTATGGCCACATTAAGCAGATCGTTGATGGCACGTACGATTGGCAGAAGAAGTAAACAAATTCAAATTGATTCAATCAAACGAGAATCCTTGCGTCTTCTATCAACAATCCAAAAACGAAATACTCATAATGACGGAATATGTTGATTACATTTTGGACACACCACGGAATCAAAACATGATTAAGGAACTTACAAATTATTTGTCAAAAAGTTTCGAGATGAAACATGTTGACAATATAAAATACTGTCTTGGTATAGAATTTTTACGAAACAATAACGGAGCAGCGATGCATAAACGAGGATACATAAAAGGTATACTCGATCGATATAAGATCAATGAATCTTGAATTTCGACAAGCCCCGATGGATCTCTGAACAAAACTACAAAAGAACGAAGATTCGACAAATCAAAAGATATGCAAACAGCGGTACAGAGAATCGATTAGGTTTCTAATGTATCATGCCGTATGTACTAGACCAGATATAGCTTACGCTGTAATTTATTCAAGTCAATTCAATTTATGGTACGACGAAACTGTTTGGACTGCGGCGAATCAAGTGTTGCGATCTTTACGAGAAACGTCGAATCTCGGCCTAATGTTGAAGAAAACTAAAAAAATCTTTTGAAGGGTACGTCGATAAAGATTGGGGGAATCGTATCATAGATAGAAGATCATACACCGAGCTTACATTTATCCTCGGGGAATGTCTCGTTACTTGGGAATCACGAAAATAACCGACTGTCGCGTTATCCTCGACGGAAGGAGAATAAATGGTTCTTAATAAAGCTGCAAAGGACGCCGTGTATCTTCAGAGATTATTGAAAGTATATGGATACAATGAAATGACGAAATTGAAACTTTTTAGCGACAATTGTAGTGCACGAAAACACGCAAAGAATTCAATTTTCCACAATCGTACTAAACATATTGAAATCCATCATTATTTTGTCCGGGAAGTAATCGAGATTTCGAAGTGGAATATATTGCAGCAAACGATACGGCTGCTGATGTGCTCACTGAAGGACTTCTGGGCCCGTAATATTGCAAATGTCTCGATATTCCTGGAATAAATAACGTTTAGTTCTCAAAATTAATTTTCGTCATCATCTCGAAAGGGGGTATTGGATAGAACTCATTTGTTAATTGATTGAGATCGTGTTTTGTTATTTTAGCTACCTCATCTATTACTCTGAAATAAAGCGTCGATCTGTCAACACGTCTTACGATATCTTATGGAATCAAATATCCAAACATTCATTATTAAATGCAGGGATATTAAAACCAATATTTTGTCATCTCTTTGAGTTCTATAATAGATCTTTTCAGTTCATTTGTGATAAATCGAACGGATAAGAATGTTACCTCCAAAAATACAATTCCGAAGTAATTATCCGTGAAAGAAGAGTACCCAAACTTTTGCAGTCTTTTTTATCGATCTATGATTATTTTTATAAGATCTTTTACGCATGCTTCATCAATATTTTCATACTTCTCGTTTGAATGCCCGCAAAGTCCGAAACATTTCAAAAATGCAACTATTTCCAACTCCCGTCTTTCAGAAATTACAAATGAACATCGAATAACAGATGCATAGCTTACGCAAGATCTATATAAAATTTAAAATTTTACAAATTATGTATGATTTTGATTCAACTTATACGATGGGCTTTACACTCTTTTAATTTATCGGCCTTTCATGCACAAAAGATTTTTTAAATTTTTCAAACGATTAATATGGATCTGTGACCTGCAACAATTGTATTGTATAGTGTAAAAAATATGTTCTTCACGATGAAATTTATTCCAACGCAATTGACCCTCCGGAGGGTCATCGTTTCAGACATTCCTTGTGAAGTCTTGACAAATCGTCTTTTTTCCGAATGCGTTTTACGATCAAAGGTGTTTTTTTTTTCATTAAACAATTTGATTTTACAATAAAAATATCTCATTTGTGTAATAATATCGTTACGGGGTATAATAGAAGGGCATTACTAAACTTGGGTTTGAATAAACCAACATTGACGGTACATAATCTCTTCTCGTCTATCGCTGATACATGCACATGAGTACTTTGACAATTTTTCTGGCGATTGATGAAAATCTGTGACTACCAACATTGTGTTTTCTACTATGAAAAAATGTGCTCGCCACAATGAAATTTATTCCAATGCGAGTGACCCTGCGGAGGACTTTCATTCCGGGCATTCTTTGCGAGGTCTCGACAAATCGTTTTTCATAATAATGTGTTTCGTATGTACAAAAGTGTTTTTGTTGAAAGAATGTGATCTTTCAATAAAAAAACATGTCTTTTGTATGATAATATAGTTTCGGTTGACCCTGTGGAGGATCTTCGTTTCGGGCATTCTTTGCGAGGCCGCGCAACATGTCTTGTGCACGCGAGATTTTTTGGCACCGCTTGTAACTGTCAATAAGAACCAGTGCCCGGCAACGGATGTGTTTTCTTTGGTGAAAAAAGTGCTCTTTACGATGAAATTTATTTCAACGCAATTGACCCTGCGGAGGACCTTCGTTTTGGGCATTCTTTGCGAGACGGCCCAAGATGTTTCATGTACAAGACTTCTTTGGCAATTTTTCTACCTATCAATAAGAATGAGTGACCTGCAACAACTGTGTTTTCTTGTGTGAAAAACGTCTTCATTATGATGAAATTTATTCCAACGCGATCGAACTTGCGGAGGGGCTTCGGTTCAGGCTCTCTATGCGAGGCCGCACAAGATATTTCATGCACACTAGTCTTTGGCAATTCTTCTACCTATTAATAAGGACCAATGACCTGCCATGATTGTTTTTCTTTTGTAAAAAAAATGTGCTCTTTACGATTAAATTTGTTCCAATGCAATTGACCCTACTGAGGGCCTTAGTCTCCAACTTTCTTTGCGAGGTCTTGGCAAATCATCTTCTTTCCAAATGCATTTTTTCGTGCGAAGGTTTTTCTTCATGAAAACATGTAACTTTTGAATTTAAATAATAAACATAACTCTTGTATAATAATATTGTTTTAGGTTTCAATAGATTCGAGGTACTAAATTCCGGTTTGAAAAAACCAACATTGACGAAAAGAGCGAACCGTCAATGTTGGATTTTCAAACCGGAATTTAGTACCTCGAATCTATTGAAACCTAAAAACAATATTATTATACAAGAGTTATGTTTATTATTTAAATTCAAAAGTTACATGTTTTCATGAAGAAAAACCTTCGCACGAAAAAATGCATTTGGAAAGAAGATGATTTGCCAAGACCTCGCAAAGAAAGTTGGAGACTAAGGCCCTCAGTAGGGTCAATTTCATTGGAACAAATTTAATCGTAAAGAGCACATTTTTTTTACAAAAGAAAAACAATCATGGCAGGTCATTGGTCCTTATTAATAGGTAGAAGAATTGCCAAAGACTAGTGTGCATGAAATATCTTGTGCGGCCTCGCATAGAGAGCCTGAACCGAAGCCCCTCCGCAAGTTCGATCGCGTTGGAATAAATTTCATCATAATGAAGACGTTTTTCACACAAGAAAACACAGTTGTTGCAGGTCACTCATTCTTATTGATAGGTAGAAAAATTGCCAAAGAAGTCTTGTACATGAAACATCTTGGGCCGTCTCGCAAAGAATGCCCAAAACGAAGGTCCTCCGCAGGGTCAATTGCGTTGAAATAAATTTCATCGTAAAGAGCACTTTTTTCACCAAAGAAAACACATCCGTTGCCGGGCACTGGTTCTTATTGACAGTTACAAGCGGTGCCAAAAAATCTCGCGTGCACAAGACATGTTGCGCGGCCTCGCAAAGAATGCCCGAAACGAAGATCCTCCACAGGGTCAACCGAAACTATATTATCATACAAAAGACATGTTTTTTTATTGAAAGATCACATTCTTTCAACAAAAACACTTTTGTACATACGAAACACATTATTATGAAAAACGATTTGTCGAGACCTCGCAAAGAATGCCCGGAATGAAAGTCCTCCGCAGGGTCACTCGCATTGGAATAAATTTCATTGTGGCGAGCACATTTTTTCATAGTAGAAAACACAATGTTGGTAGTCACAGATTTTCATCAATCGCCAGAAAAATTGTCAAAGTACTCATGTGCATGTATCAGCGATAGACGAGAAGAGATTATGTACCGTCAATGTTGGTTTATTCAAACCCAAGTTTAGTAATGCCCTTCTATTATACCCCGTAACGATATTATTACACAAATGAGATATTTTTATTGTAAAATCAAATTGTTTAATGAAAAAAAAAACACCTTTGATCGTAAAACGCATTCGGAAAAAAGACGATTTGTCAAGACTTCACAAGGAATGTCTGAAACGATGACCCTCCGGAGGGTCAATTGCGTTGGAATAAATTTCATCGTGAAGAACATATTTTTTACACTATACAATACAATTGTTGCAGGTCACAGATCCATATTAATCGTTTGAAAAATTTAAAAAATCTTTTGTGCATGAAAGGCCGATAAATTAAAAGAGTGTAAAGCCCATCGTATAAGTTGAATCAAAATCATACATAATTTGTAAAATTTTAAATTTTATATAGATCTTGCGTAAGCTATGCATCTGTTATTCGATGTTCATTTGTAATTTCTGAAAGACGGGAGTTGGAAATAGTTGCATTTTTGAAATGTTTCGGACTTTGCGGGCATTCAAACGAGAAGTATGAAAATATTGATGAAGCATGCGTAAAAGATCTTATAAAAATAATCATAGATCGATAAAAAAGACTGCAAAAGTTTGGGTACTCTTCTTTCACGGATAATTACTTCGGAATTGTATTTTTGGAGGTAACATTCTTATCCGTTCGATTTATCACAAATGAACTGAAAAGATCTATTATAGAACTCAAAGAGATGACAAAATATTGGTTTTAATATCCCTGCATTTAATAATGAATGTTTGGATATTTGATTCCATAAGATATCGTAAGACGTGTTGACAGATCGACGCTTTATTTCAGAGTAATAGATGAGGTAGCTAAAATAACAAAACACGATCTCAATCAATTAACAAATGAGTTCTATCCAATACCCCCTTTCGAGATGATGACGAAAATTAATTTTGAGAACTAAACGTTATTTATTCCAGGAATATCGAGACATTTGCAATATTACGGGCCCAGAAGTCCTTCAGTGAGCACATCAGCAGCCGTATCGTTTGCTGCAATATATTCCACTTCGAAATCTCGATTACTTCCCGGACAAAATAATGATGGATTTCAATATGTTTAGTACGATTGTGGAAAATTGAATTCTTTGCGTGTTTTCGTGCACTACAATTGTCGCTAAAAAGTTTCAATTTCGTCATTTCATTGTATCCATATACTTTCAATAATCTCTGAAGATACACGGCGTCCTTTGCAGCTTTATTAAGAACCATTTATTCTCCTTCCGTCGAGGATAACGCGACAGTCGGTTATTTTCGTGATTCCCAAGTAACGAGACATTCCCCGAGGATAAATGTAAGCTCGGTGTATGATCTTCTATCTATGATACGATTCCCCCAATCTTTATCGACGTACCCTTCAAAAGATTTTTTTAGTTTTCTTCAACATTAGGCCGAGATTCGACGTTTCTCGTAAAGATCGCAACACTTGATTCGCCGCAGTCCAAACAGTTTCGTCGTACCATAAATTGAATTGACTTGAATAAATTACAGCGTAAGCTATATCTGGTCTAGTACATACGGCATGATACATTAGAAACCTAATCGATTCTCTGTACCGCTGTTTGCATATCTTTTGATTTGTCGAATCTTCGTTCTTTTGTAGTTTTGTTCAGAGATCCATCGGGGCTTGTCGAAATTCAAGATTCATTGATCTTATATCGATCGAGTATACCTTTTATGTATCCTCGTTTATGCATCGCTGCTCCGTTATTGTTTCGTAAAAATTCTATACCAAGACAGTATTTTATATTGTCAACATGTTTCATCTCGAAACTTTTTGACAAATAATTTGTAAGTTCCTTAATCATGTTTTGATTCCGTGGTGTGTCCAAAATGTAATCAACATATTCCGTCATTATGAGTATTTCGTTTTTGGATTGTTGATAGAAGACGCAAGGATTCTCGTTTGATTGAATCAATTTGAATTTGTTTACTTCTTCTGCCAATCGTACGTGCCATCAACGATCTGCTTAATGTGGCCATAAAATGCCTTCTGGAGAAGACAAACCGTTGCCTACTTCTAGTTCTTTTAACATAACTAGTGCGGCATTGCCGATTCTGCTGGACGACTTTCCAGTACGAATAATCTCTTCCAAAATTTTGTTAGGGCTTTCAGGAACTTCCATGTAAATATTTTCCTCTAACATACCGTTTACATGAGCTATTGTGACATCGAATTGTTGAATGTTCATGTCGAACTTGACAAGTAAAGCCGTCATTATTCGAATCAAGCAGAGTCCAGTCACCGGTGCGAAAGTTTTGATAAAATCGATTTCGGAATGTTGAGAAAATCCTTTTGCAACAATCCTCACCTTTTTCTCTAACGTTCGATCTGAATTATATTTATTTCACAGAATCACGTGACTTCCAACGACTTCCTGATTTTTTGGCGGATCGACTACGTTCTACGTATCATTTTTCATAATTGATTTTAGTCCGCTGCCATAACTTGGAACCATTCACCTGAATCGGCACTGTTGACAACTTTGCAAATTGAGGTTTCTGCAATACAAAAAACACATTCGGTACCCGTCTTTACGTTTAGGTTTTCTTTTATTGCATTAACCATTTGATACTCCTTTCGCGGCCTCCCTCTTAATCCAGTCATTATTTTATTTGGTCTTCCTTGACCTCGTCTCGGTGCTTCTCTCGTTTCGTATTCCTGGCAGTCTTCTTCTCTGCTTTCTTCTTCTTCTTCAAAATCTTCGTTGTTATTTTCGATATTTTCATTGTTGTATTCTCCGATTTGATTCAGCGGCGCTTCAAGCGAATTATTCTCAATTCCTTTCAATGAGAATTCGATTTCTCTAACTTTCGAGATTCCTTGTGTTTTTCAAGAATAATGGACTCGTCATTATTTCTTTCAAACGAATTTTCTTTGAACTCGTCTTGAGTTTCGTCGTTCAAGTTCTTTGAACTTGAATTTCCATCTAGCGTAATAACGATTTTTTATTCTTCCGTTATCCGTACTCTGTATGCTTTTGATGTCTCCGAATAACCAACGAAAATTCCTTCTTTTGATCGAGCGTCAAGTTTTTCGTTGCCTGACTCCCGAATTAAGGCTACGACTCAGGAATTAAAGTAAGTTACAGTTAAGGGTCTTCGAATTCCATTTTCTCTTAAGAGATCTTCCATATTTTTGCTCATGTATTCCTTACCGTCGTTGGTTTCCTAGAGTTTGATTTTCTTTTCCGTTTGCATTACCGCGATCGCATTATATTCTTTAAGAAGATTACAAAATTCCATCTTTCGTTTTAATCATTCGCACTTCGCACCATTTCGATTAGTCATTTATAAAAATGACGAAGTATCGCGCATTTCCATTCGACGCGACTCTCATTAGTCCACAAATGTCCGAATGTACGATTTTTAAAAAGTTTGGAACTTCCTTCTGTTTTCTTCGGAAATGTTCTTCATGACGCATAAAAATCTTATCATCTTTCCGCGAAAATAAATATCGCAATTTAAATTTTCTTTTGCTTCACCCAGCTTCATTCCTAGAACCGCTCCAGTTTTATGTCCGCTTACGAGATCATGCATATTCATATGTCCCATCCGGCAATGCAAATTATCGGTTGCTTCGTACGGCGATTCTGTCACCAAGTTATCAACGGCATCCTTTTCTTTCACCAGTTCTGCCCACCTGCGAAATCGCATTTCCGCCTTTGTTGACAACAGAGGCTTGGTTTTTTTTTGAAAATCACGTCGTATCCATGATCAGTTATCTTACTAATAATAAATTCGTTTGTAAATCTGGTAAATAGAGAGCATCGTGCAACTTCAGATTCGTGGATTTTTTTTTAAATTTGCTTGCAATCGTAACAGTTTCTCGAAATTTTATATCTGTCGAAGAATTATTAGCGAGATTCAATTTTTGATTTTTCGTTTCAGTAATCGTAATTGAATTTTCTTCATCTTTACATAAATGCGAAGTGCATGAGCTATCAAGATATCAGTCTTCGTCAAGACTTTTCGATTTCGCTTCGAAAGCTTGCTGAGAAGTTTTTTATTTTGCGTAAAAACTAAAAAGCTTTCCGCTGTATTCGCGTTGTTGCAATTTACTTATGTGACCTTTCTTTCCACATCGATGGCACTTGAATTTAAACGGCTCTTTTTGTTTCATGTCTGTTCTAACGCTCGTCGAATTTTTATTTCATTTTTTGATAAAATGTTCGTTCGCAATCATTGCTTCCGATGAAATGATGTATGTACCGTTTTTCGAGCATCTGCCTTTTCAACGATTTTTTGTCTCTTCTGGAGTCAGAAATTTACTGCGCCACTCGATTGCGCGACGAAAATGCTTAAAACGCAAAGGAAGACTATATAATAATATAATTCTTAATAAATCTGGATTGATGCCCATAGACACTTAGTTCAGTTTATCTAATGTGTCGAAAAATTTTCGAAGATGATTTCTAAAGTCATCGTTATCGTCCATCCGATGCAACGTTAATCTTTTTGGTAGTATTTAACCCATACCTCATTTGATGTAACGCAAATTTTTATCTGCATCAATTCGCTTGAATTTATTTATAAAATCATGTCTGATTTCGCCTTTCGATCTTCGTTTTCCCACGTTGCTATTGCTATTGCTATTGCGACTGCGTTTCCAGCACTATGAGCGGGTTTTCTTTTTCCTCCGTAACGTACAATCATGCACCGTTTTTTATCAACAGAGCTTCTATGTTCTAAATTGTTTGTCCATGTATCGTCATACGAGAAACATAAAAATATCGATGAAGCGTGCGTCGAAGAGCTTATAAAAAATAATCATATATCGATAAAAGAGACTGTAAGAGTTCGGATGGATTCTTCGTGCGCAGAAAATTACTTCGGAATTAGATTTTTGGAGGTAACTGTATTATGCGGTCCATTTATAGAAAGCGAGTTCAAAAGGTCTGGTATAAAACTTGAAGAGATGACAAGTTAAAATATAAAACACTGTCGCTTTTGTATAAATTACACATACTCACCATGTACTCTGTTTCAACATGTCTACGGGTAATTATGAATAAATGAATATAAACGTTTAAACAAAATTAACCTATATCGTCTATTACACATAACCTTTCTCCTATAAAATACGGTTAAGAAGATAACTTACCGATATACGGTATTTACCGACCGACAATAAAAAAAGAACCGTTTTACCGACTGTAAGATATCCGAGGAAACTCTAGTCACGTGGCTGCCAAGGCACGTGCTTGCACGCCGCTTCTGGCGAGGGTGGTGGCCCAGTGTAGGGATCAATCAGCGCTCGGGAAATTTGCGAGGGTGTGAGGCCCCATATAGTGCGCTATACCGGACAAGTGACCAGTACGGGGACCAATCACTGCTCGGGAAATTCTGAGGGGGTGAGGCGACCAGTACGGGGACCAATCAGCGCTCGGGAAATTTTAAGGGTGCGGGTCGACCAGTATAGGGACCAATCACCGCTCGGGAAATTCTCAGGGGGTGAGGCAGCCAGTACGGGGCCCAATCAGCGCTCGGGGAATTTTGAGGGGGCGGGTTGACCAGTATAGGGACCAATCAGCGCTCGGGAAATTTTTAGGGGGTGGGGTGACCAGTATAGGGACCAATCAGCGCTCGGGGAATTTTGGTGGGGTACCACCCCCAATCCGTCTGCGACACTCTGGTGGGGGTGGGTGACCAGTATAGGGAGCAATCAGCGCTCGGAAAATTTCCAGATGGTGGGGGTAGGGGGCGTGGCTAAGGGGTGGGGGGCCAATCACAGACGACCATGAGTCCCAAAGTGGTGGGGGGTGGGGCCTGGCAGGGAGGGGGCGGGGCCAGAGGGAGAGGGGTGGGGGAAGGACCCAGTCTCCCTATCCCTGTACCTTACTACTAGCATGCGTATTGCCAATATGCGCAGTGTGCATGCGCTTAGACACGTGAGTGGGAGAATGAGGGGAAAGTTAAGTTATGCGAACGTTTCCGGTCCCGTCGCGTTAAGTTATCTGATCGTCTACTGCAGTTTGCTCACGATTACTGACGCATTATGTACAGTGATCGTTATGCGTTTTTTGAATTTAACCGTAATTAAAGCATCGCTCTTTATATGGTCAATTAGAATCTTGAATATTCTAATACACTCGCTCAATCGTCACGTGCATCCACGAAAATCATCGCAAATCCAGGCCAGGTCGCATTTCTGCGGACGTCGCGGATGTCATCGACGTTCAATCGTTAAGATGAGTATTCGATATTTAAACGATTGGCCGTTAAGAGAGGAAAATAAAAAATAAATCGTTAGGAAAATATAATAACGTTACATATATTACACCAAGAAAATTTATGACAAAGAAGTAGCAACGATATGTATGATTATTGCAACCATTATGTGCAGTGATGCTGCTATGATTTATCAAATTCGGACATAACAAAAGGTCAATAAAAGATTATCAACTATTCCAGAAATTCGGTTAAATATAAACCTTGTACAAGATTTTTCTCAGTGAACTTTTCTCAGAGTTATTCACTAGCTTACTCGGCCGTTACCTCTTGTGTTTTTTCTCATGGTTGCTTACTAGTGCACGTGATGAATTGTTTTCTTTTTTATTTTCTCGTTCATTCACTCCTTCGTTAAACGGTAAGGGTGACTGGACTCCGTTTTCCCTCGCCGAGCGTATTGGTTCTTAACCCTGCACGCCAAGTTTTCTAGTTTGGCTTGATTTTTAATAATTTACGTACGCAACATTTTTGGCTTGGCTTGTGTGATTTGTGTTTTTTTTTTTAAATTTCAGATTTCAAATTTTTAGGATTTCCTTTGAATTTTAAATTTTTGGGATTTTTTTTTAAATTCGAATTTTTGGGATTTTTTTTAAATACGAATTTTTGGGATTTAATACTTGGCGTCCTTTTTTTACTTCTCAGAAGTATTTTGTGATTGATTTCACTTCTTTTTGAAAGTTCTTTCGAAGTATCTTTCCTGATTCAATGTATTTACATGAATTTTATATAAATTAGTGTTGAAATCGTCCAATATACAGAAGAACAAAAAATGAAAATGCATGGCTTGTTGTGTATACACTAGGGTGGTCCTTATTTAGGCTATGTTGTTTTTTCTTTTGACGATATTGTATTAACTAAGTTGAAAAAATGTAATAATCATTGACCGTATAAAATACACGTATTTCTCCTTTAAAACTTCGACTGCCGTGGGAGCCAGGTTAAAATTGAGATATCGAGCTGAAATTTGTTATGCATTTTTATTTGTTTATTTAAAACTGATTTAGCACTATTGTCAAAATAAAAAACAACATGGCCTAAATAAGGACCACTCTAGTATACACCCATTATACACCCATGTGCATGAAACCTATTTATAAAATCTATTGGTCAGAACTAGATCAAACTCCACAGAAATATAGATTTTTTGTCGTAAAAAAAGATTTTATATAGATATAGATAAGTAGATATAAATAGATAGAGAAGATACAGATAGAAGATAGACAGAAGATATAGATAGATATAGATAATATAGATTTTTTGTCGTGTTTTTTGACACAATTATGAAAACAATTTTTTTATTGTGTTTCACTATCCCAGATAATATCTCCAAATTTCAAATTGATCGGAGAGGTACTTCATATTAAAAAAAAAAAATTTTAATTAAAAAATGGGTTTCTATTTTTCTTTAATATGAAGTACCTCTTCGATGAATTTGAAATTTGGGGACATTATATGGAATAGTGAAACACAGAAAAAAAATTATTTTCATAATTGTGCCAGAACGTTATCCTGGAGAAAAATAATAATTACTGATTGCAGTTTTCATTAGTTATTATGAGGATTATGAGCCGTTATTTTTTCTGTAAGTAGCCTTTTCATACCTTTGTAACGTGTCCGAATTTCATTTAAATCAGTCTAGCCGTTTATAAAAAAATTGTTCTTCAATGAAAAACAACTTAGATCGTCTTGCGGCACGTGTTATTTTTAATTTAAAAAAAAAGTACCTCGCGTTTTTTCATTTAGCGGAAGCTTTTTAGGGGCCGTCGCAAAAAATTCAATTTTTAACGACCAGGCTAATACTTATCTATGAATATGAAGCATAAAATTTGAGTTAGATTTTGGTTTGGCCTAAAATTGAAGTCAGATTTTGATTTAGCGTCAAATTAAAGTTGGATTTCGGTCAAACCCAAAATTAAAGTTAGATTTTGATTTAGCTTAAAATTTGAGTTCGATGTTGATTTAGCCTAAAATTTAAGTTAGATTTTAGATTAGCTTTAAATTTAAGGTAGATTCTGGTTTAGGCTAAAATTTAAGTTAGATTTTGGTTTAGCGTGAACTTAAAGTTGGATTTCAGTTTAACCTAAAATTAAAGTTAGATTTTGGTTTAGCTTAAAATTGAAGTTAGATTTTGGTTTAGCTTAAAATTTAAGTAAGATTTTGGTTTAGCCTAAAATTTACGTTAGATTTGGGTTAAGCATCAAATTAAAGTTGGATCTCGGTTTAACCTAAAATTTAACTTAGTTTTTGGTTTAGCTTAAAATTTGAGTTCGATTTTGATTTAGCCTAAAATTTAAGTTAGATTTTGATTTAGCTTAAAATTTAAGTTAGATTTTGAGTTAGCCTAAAATTTAAGTTAGATTTTGGTTTAGCTTTAAATTTAAGTTGGATTGTGGTTTAGCCTAAAATTTAAGTTCGGTTTGGTTTAGCGTCAAATTAAAATTGGATTTCGGTTTAACCTAAAATTTAAGTTATATTTTACTATAGCTTAAAATTTGAGTTCGATTTTGATTAAGCCTAAAATTTGAGTTAGATTTTAGTTTAGCTTAAAATTTAAGATAGATTTTGGTTTAGCCTAAAATTGAAGTTAGATTTTGGTTGAGCGTCAAATTAAAGTTGGATTTCGGTTTAACCTAAAATTTAAGTTAGATTTTGGTTAGGCCTAAAATTAAATTTAGATTTTGATTTAGCTTAAAATATTAGTTAGGTTTTGGGTTAGCCTAAAATTCAAGTTTCATTTTGACTTATTAGCTATGTATAATGCTATATATTCATGGATATGTTATACATATAGATAATGATATGTATTTATGTACATAGGTGATCTATATATATAGAAAATCCTGTATATAATGCTATATATACATAGATATGCTGCATACGTGTAGATAATACTATATTTAAAGAAATTAAATCTCAAAGGACCACCCTTATATTAATTGAGACCTGAAACAACGACCACTCTAATATACATCTTATAAATACATATATATATAAATGATTAAGAAAATTCGAATCTAGAATGACCACTCTAATATAAATTCAGTCCTGAATAACTGACCACCCTAATGTATAACTCAATGAATATGTATATAAATATTTAAAGCATTGAATCTCGGAGGACCACCCTAATATTGATAGAGACCTGAAATAACGACCACTCTAATGTGCCATTAAAAAACATATATATGTAAATAATAAAGATTATTTTTCCGACCCAAATGTCGGCCAATAGAATTGCACCATTCGACGTCACGTGGTACAACCTACATGGTATTATACTGATAATTTTTTGATTATTTTCTCTGGTAGTTGCTATATATAAAAAACAAAACATGATCCAGTCAAATTAACCACACGTCAAACTGACAGGTTGAATTCAATTGTGAAAATTGGAGATTTTGCATGAAAATGAGTCGATTTGGAGTTTGTTCTCTGTCCACCATTGATAAAAAAGTCAAAGGAAATGTTCCCATTAATACGGAGAAGGCAAAAAAAACAGTTTGGAACCAATTTACTACTGTTAACTGTTCATTTCATCTCATGGTGCAATTCTATTGGCCGACATTTGGGACGGAAAAATAATCCCCCGAATACCACACGAGCTTCAAAATTATCTGGCATTTCCCTCAAGGTTCCCTGCAAACAAATAAAGTCGTCAAGTTTTTCAGGAAAAACTTGACTCCTTCATTTGTTTGCAACGAACCTATCGGGAAATACCCGATAATTTTGAAGCTCTTGTGGTATTATAAGTGAAAATTTGAATCTCGAATGACCACCCAAATGTGAGTTGATACCTGAAATAACGACCACCTTAATATACATCGTACATATATATAAAAAAATACTCGCTCACACACACATGCACTCTTTTATATATAGGGATAGAATATTTAAAGCATCAAATCTCGAATGACCACCCAAATGTAAGTTGATACCTGAAGTAACGACCACCCTAATATACATCGTATATATAAAAAAATACTCGACACACTCGCACATACACACATATACTCGTTTTTATATAGAGAGATAGAATATTCATGCAAGCCTGTGTATGAGCCCGAGACTACGGTTGGCAGGGTGGGGATACGCCGTGTTCTCGCACACACTCATATTTTTCCACACTAATGCAAGCCCTTCTCTGTAAAATCGTATTACATCGCTTATACACGGGCTTGTATACCTATATAGACGTGACCGGTTGGAGAATTTTTCTGATGATAAATATTCGGAATAATTCGCCCAATATTATGATATCTCGGCATCGCGTAGGCGGAAAAAAATAATAATGGTATCAATGGAAAGCTAATTTTTTTTTAAGAAAAAAATAATCGTCAAATGTTAAAAAAGTTGTCTCGTTTTTTAGTAATATCGAATTGAAATGTAAAAGCGGCGTGGATTGAGGCATATTTGCGTATATAAGAGGGCGCGGCATCTCGACTGAGACTCTCAGTTTTTTTAATACTTGGCGTCGAGTCGCTGCCGCGACTCTTGATATACTTGTATATACCAGTATATACTTGTATATGTCTGTATATACCTGTATATACCAGTATATATCTGTATGTACCTGTATATACCAGTATATATCTGTATATACCTGTATATACTTGTATGTACCTATATATACCTGCATATACCAGTATATATCTGTATATACCTGTATATACCAGTATATATAAAGCTGCATACATATTCGTACATATGCTGTTATGTGTACAGATAAATGCATTAATAATGCATACAAGAGCGCTTATGCATAGTGAGGCGAAAGACAGCGGCGCGCGCCGTGTCTACCGCACACACTCATATTCATACTAACACATATGCAAGCCCTTCTTTGTAAAATCGTATTACACCGCTTATACACGGGCTCTATATCTATAGCGACGTGACTTGAACATTTTCGCGATGATAAATATTCGGAATAATTTGCCCAATATTATGATATTTCAGCATCGCGTGGGCGGAAAAAAAAATAATGGTATCAATGGAAAGCTAATTTTTTTTTAAGAATAGGATATTCGTAAATGTTAAAAAAGTTGTCTCGTTTTTTAGTAATATCGAATTGAAGTGTAAAAGCGGCGTGGATTGAGGCATATTCGCGTATATAAGAGTGCGCGGCAATCTCGACTGAGACTCTCAGTTTTTTTAATACTTGGCGTCGAGTCGCTGCCGCGACTCTTGATAAAACTTATAAATACTTAAAGAACTTATTCTGAAAAGACTCAACAAATTTATAAAATTTCGAAATAAATTGTTGATTTATAAAAAATAAAATTAATAATGAAATATCATCATGTTTTGTAATTTACCCGTTTTTTTCATCAACATTGCATTGAAAATCTGTAAATATTTGTTTCAAAGTTGATATTATGCGGTATATAAGTGATATGAGTCTACTTTGACGTGTTTATAAGTAAATAACATCGTTATTATAAACGTTTCAATGGTTCAGGCTTGATAACTCCGAAACGGCTCAGCTCACGCAAATCTTCATTCCGATCTTGTTTATAGTGTTGAAAAATTTAGCTCAAAATTTAAGTTCGATTTTGGTAGGGTCTAAAATTAAAGTTAGATTTTGGTTTAGCCTAAAATTAAAGTTAAATTTTGGTTTGGACTGAAATTAAAGTTCGATTTTGACTTATTAACTATATATTCATAAATATGCTTTATATGTATATAGATAATCTTATATATAGAGCTATATACATCTTTTCAAAATTTTCAAAATCGAGTTTTTCAAAATTTCACAATTTTCAAATCCCGTTACATCTCGTGAGCATTTGATTTAACAGAAAAACTTTTGAGGCAAAAGAGTTTCAGTTTTGCATAAACTTTGTGAAAAAATTTTGTTTTGAATTTTTCGAGTTCAAAGAATGTTCATTTTCCCCAAAACTATACGAAAATATTTTTTGTTCAGTTGGTATGTCATTTTCGATTTTTCTTAAAAAATTCCAGAAAATACTTTGAAGTGTGTACAGTAACATCTATATTTTTCAGAATGGCTCGGGTAGATGTTCCAAAGCTATGCCTTGCTTTATTAATAACATTTTTTTTTGTTTTTTCTTTTAAAATGCTCCAATAAGCTCCAAAACATTAATATTATCATTGTAGATATTCTTTTATCTAAACATTTTGAAAAAAATAACCATGTTTTTTTCATATAATTAGACAATTTGACAAAATTCCTATTTTTTTGAGAGTGGACAACTTTTGGACCGTTCGAAATGGCGTGGATTGCCTCATATATAAATAATTCAAGACATCGAATATCGAATAATGACCACCATAATATAAATTGAGACCTTAAATAGCGGCCACCCCAATATACATCAAATAAATGACCAGCGTAATATAAATTGACCATGAGAAAATAACGAGTCGACCTAATATACATCGTATATAAATATAAAGAACGTATATAAAACAACATTCGAATCTCGAATTATGACCACCCTAATATACATCATAATATAAATATACGTATATAAAAATATTTAAAGAAAAAAATCTCGAATAGACACCACCCTAGTGTATAGTATAATATATAAAGCTATAAATTCATATATATGCTTTATATGTATAGATAAATGATATCTGTGCGATATATTCATAAATATACTTAATATATAGACAATCTTTTACATAGAGCTATATACATCTTATAAATACATATATATAAAAATAAAGAAAATTTGAATCTCGAATGACCACCCTAATGTATATCTTATATGTATATCATAGATATATTCATAGATATGCTTCATATATAGTATAGAAAATGCTAACACCAACCTTCAATTTTCAATTTCAATTTCTAATTTCAATTTTCAATTTCAATTTTTAGTTTCAATTTTCAATTTCAATTTTCAATTTCAATTTTCAATTTCAATTTTCAATTTCAATTTTCAATTTCAATTTTCAATTTCAATTTTCAATTTCAATTTTCAATTTCAATTTTCAATTTCAATTTTCAATTTCAATTTTCAATTTCAATTTTCAATTTCAATTTTCAATTTCAATTTTCAATTTCAATTTTCAATTTCAATTTTCAATTTCAATTTTCAATTTCAATTTCAATTTTCAATTTCAATTTTCAATCTCAATTTTCAATTTCAATTTTCAATCTCAATTTTCAATTTCAATTTTCAATTTCAATTTTCAATTTCAATTTTCAATTTCAATTTTCAATTTCAATTTTCAATTTCAATTTTTAATTTCAATTTTCAATTTCAATTTTCAATTTCAATTTTCAATTTCAATTTTCAATTTCAATTTTCAATTTCAATTTTCAATTTCAATTTTCAATTTCAATTTTCAATTTCAATTTTCAATTTCAATTTTCAATTTCAATTTTCAATTTCAATTTTCAATTTCAATTTTCAATTTCAATTTTTAATTTCAATTTTCAATTTCAATTTTCAATTTCAATTTTCAATTTCAATTTTCAATTTCAATTTTCAATTTCAATTTTCAATTTCAATTTTCAATTTCAATTTTCAATTTCAATTTTCAATTTCAATTTTCAATTTCAATTTTCAATTTCAATTTTCAATTTCAATTTTCAATTTCAATTTTCAATTTCAATTTTCAATTTCAATTTTCAATTTCAATTTTCAATTTCAATTTTCAATTTTCAATTTTCAATTTCAATTTTCAATTTCAATTTTCAATTTCAATTTTCAATTTCAATTTTCAATTTCAATTTTCAATTTCAATTTTCAATTTCAATTTTCAATTTCAATTTTCAATTCCAATTTTCAATTTCAATTTTCAATTTCAATTTTCAATTTCAATTTTCAATTTCAATTTTCAATTTCAATTTTCAATTTCAATTTTCAATTTCAATTTTTAATTTTAATTTTCAATTTCAATTTTCAATTTCAATTTTCAATTTCAATTTTCAATTTCAATTTTCAATTTCAATTTTCAATTTCAATTTTCAATTTCAATTTTCAATTTCAATTTTCAATTTCAATTTTCAATTTCAATTTTCAATTTCAATTTTCAATTTCAATTTTCAATTTCAATTTTCAATTTCAATTTTCAATTTCAATTTTCAATTTCAATTTTCAATTTTAATTTTCAATTTCAAGTTTCAATTTCAATTTTCAATTTCAATTTTCAATTTCAATTTTCAATTTCAATTTTCAATTTCAATTTTCAATTTCAATTTTCAATTTCAGTTTTCAATTCCAATTTTCAATTTCAATTTTCAATTTCAATTTTCAATTTCAATTTTCAATTTCAATTTTCAATTTCAATTTTCAATTTCAATTTTCAATTTCAATTTTCAATTTCGATTTTCAATTTTAATTTTCAATTTTAATTTTCAATTTCAATTTTCAATTTCAATTTTCAATTTCAATTTTCAATTTCAATTTTCAATTTCAATTTTCAATTTCAATTTTCAATTTCAATTTTCAATTTCAATTTTCAATTTCAATTTTCAATTTCAATTTTCAATTTCAATTTTCAATTTCAATTTTCAATTTCAATTTTCAATTTCAATTTTCAATTTCAATTTTCAATTTCAATTTTCAATTTCAATTTTCAATTTCAATTTTCAATTTCAATTTTCAATTTCAATTTTCAATTTCAATTTTCAATTTCAATTTTCAATTTCAATTTTCAATTTCAATTTTCAATTTCAATTTTCAATTTCAATTTTCAATTTCAATTTTCAATTTCAATTTTCAATTTCAGTTTTCAATTTCAATTTTCAATTTCAATTTTCAATTTCAATTTTCAATTTCAATTTTCAATTTCAATTTTCAATTTCAATTTTCAATTTCAATTTTCAATTTCAATTTTCAATTTCGATTTTCAATTTTAATTTTCAATTTCAATTTTCAATTTCAATTTTCAATTTCAATTTTCAATTTCAATTTTCAATTTCAATTTTCAATTTCAATTTTCAATTTCAATTTTCAATTTCAATTTTCAATTTCAATTTTCAATTTCAATTTTCAATTTCAATTTTCAATTTCAATTTTCAATTTCAATTTTCAATCTCAATTTTCAATCTCAATTTTCAATTTCAATTTTCAATTTCAATTTTCAATTTCAATTTTCAATTTCAATTTTCAATTTCAATTTTCAATTTTAATTTTCAATTTCAATTTTCAATCTCAATTTTCAATTTCAATTTTCAATTTCAATTTTCAATTTCAATTTTCAATTTCAATTTTCAATTTCAATTTTCAATTTCAATTTTCAATTTCAATTTTCAATTTCAATTTTCAATTTCAATTTTCAATTTCAATTTTCAATTTCAATTTTCAATTTCAATTTTCAATTTCAATTTTCAATTTCAATTTTCAATTTCAATTCTCAATTTCAATTTTCAAGTTCAATTTTCAATTTCAATTTTCAATTTCAATTTTCAATTTCAATTTTCAATTTCAATTTTCAATTTTAATTTTCAATTTTAATTTTCAATTTCAATTTTCAATTTCAATTTTCAATTTCAATTTTCAATTTCAATTTTCAATTTCAATTTTCAATTTCAATTTTCAATTTCAATTTTCAATTTCAATTTTCAATTTCAATTTTCAATTTCGATTTTCGAATTCAATTTTCAATTTCAATTTTCAATTTCAATTTTCAATTTCAATTTTCAATTTCAATTTTCAATTTCAATTTTCAATTTCAATTTTCAATTTCAATTTTCAATTTCAATTTTCAATTTCAATTTTCAATTTCAATTTTCAATTTCAATTTTCAATTTCAATTTTCAATTTCAATTTTCAATTTCAATTTTCAATTTCAATTTTCAATTTCAATTTTCAATTTCAATTTTCAATTTCAATTTTCAATTTTAATTTTCAATTTCAATTTTCAATTTCAATTTTCAATTTCAATTTTCAATTTCAATTTTCAATTTCAATTTTCAATTTCAATTTTCAATTTCAATTTTCAATTTCAATTTTCAATTTCAATTTTCAATTTCAATTTTCAATTTCAATTTTCAATTTCAATTTTCAATTTCAATTTTCAATTTCAATTTTCAATTTCAATTTTCAATTTCAATTTTCAATTTCAATTTTCAATTTCAATTTTCAATTTCAATTTTCAATTTCAATTTTCAATTTCAATTTTCAATTTGAATTTTCAATTTCAATTTTCATCTTCAATTTTCAATTTCAATTTTCAATTTAAATTTTCAATTTCAATTTTCAATTTCAATTTTCAATTTCAATTTTCAATTTCAATTTTCAATTTCAATTTTCAATTTCAATTTTCAATTTCAATTTTCAATTTCAATTTTCAATTTCAATTTTCAATTTCAATTTTCAATTTCAATTTTCAATTTCAATTTTCAATTTCAATTTTCAATTTCGATTTTCGAATTCAATTTTCAATTTCAATTTTCAATTTCAATTTTCAATTTCAATTTTCAATTTCAATTTTCAATTTCAATTTTCAATTTCAATTTTCAATTTCAATTTTCAATTTCAATTTTCAATTTCAATTTTCAATTTCAATTTTCAATTTCAATTTTCAATTTCAATTTTCAATTTCAATTTTCAATTTCAATTTTCAATTTCAATTTTCAATTTCAATTTTCAATTTCAATTTTCAATTTCAATTTTCAATTTCAATTTTCAATTTCAATTTTCAATTTCAATTTTCAATTTCAATTTTCAATTTCAATTTTCAATTTCAATTTTCAATTTCAATTTTCAATTTCAATTTTCAATTTCAATTTTCAATTTCAATTTTCAATTTCAATTTTCAATTTCAATTTTCAATTTCAATTTTCAATTTCAATTTTCAATTTCAATTTTCAATTTCAATTTTCAATTTCAATTTTCAATTTCAATTTTCAATTTCAATTTCAATTTTCAATTTCAATTTTCAATCTCAATTTTCAATTTCAATTTTCAATCTCAATTTTCAATTTCAATTTTCAATTTCAATTTTCAATTTCAATTTTCAATTTCAATTTTCAATTTCAATTTTCAATTTCAATTTTTAATTTCAATTTTCAATTTCAATTTTCAATTTCAATTTTCAATTTCAATTTTCAATTTCAATTTTCAATTTCAATTTTCAATTTCAATTTTCAATTTCAATTTTCAATTTCAATTTTCAATTTCAATTTTCAATTTCAATTTTCAATTTCAATTTTCAATTTCAATTTTCAATTTCAATTTTTAATTTCAATTTTCAATTTCAATTTTCAATTTCAATTTTCAATTTCAATTTTCAATTTCAATTTTCAATTTCAATTTTCAATTTCAATTTTCAATTTCAATTTTCAATTTCAATTTTCAATTTCAATTTTCAATTTCAATTTTCAATTTCAATTTTCAATTTCAATTTTCAATTTCAATTTTCAATTTCAATTTTCAATTTCAATTTTCAATTTCAATTTTCAATTTTCAATTTTCAATTTCAATTTTCAATTTCAATTTTCAATTTCAATTTTCAATTTCAATTTTCAATTTCAATTTTCAATTTCAATTTTCAATTTCAATTTTCAATTTCAATTTTCAATTTCAATTTTCAATTTCAATTTTCAATTTCAATTTTCAATTTCAATTTTTAATTTTAATTTTCAATTTCAATTTTCAATTTCAATTTTCAATTTCAATTTTCAATTTCAATTTTCAATTTCAATTTTCAATTTCAATTTTCAATTTCAATTTTCAATTTCAATTTTCAATTTCAATTTTCAATTTCAATTTTCAATTTCAATTTTCAATTTCAATTTTCAATTTCAATTTTCAATTTCAATTTTCAATTTCAATTTTCAATTTCAATTTTCAATTTTAATTTTCAATTTCAAGTTTCAATTTCAATTTTCAATTTCAATTTTCAATTTCAATTTTCAATTTCAATTTTCAATTTCAATTTTCAATTTCAATTTTCAATTTCAGTTTTCAATTCCAATTTTCAATTTCAATTTTCAATTTCAATTTTCAATTTCAATTTTCAATTTCAATTTTCAATTTCAATTTTCAATTTCAATTTTCAATTTCAATTTTCAATTTCGATTTTCAATTTTAATTTTCAATTTTAATTTTCAATTTCAATTTTCAATTTCAATTTTCAATTTCAATTTTCAATTTCAATTTTCAATTTCAATTTTCAATTTCAATTTTCAATTTCAATTTTCAATTTCAATTTTCAATTTCAATTTTCAATTTCAATTTTCAATTTCAATTTTCAATTTCAATTTTCAATTTCAATTTTCAATTTCAATTTTCAATTTCAATTTTCAATTTCAATTTTCAATTTCAATTTTCAATTTCAATTTTCAATTTCAATTTTCAATTTCAATTTTCAATTTCAATTTTCAATTTCAATTTTCAATTTCAATTTTCAATTTCAATTTTCAATTTCAATTTTCAATTTCAATTTTCAATTTCAATTTTCAATTTCAATTTTCAATTTCAGTTTTCAATTTCAATTTTCAATTTCAATTTTCAATTTCAATTTTCAATTTCAATTTTCAATTTCAATTTTCAATTTCAATTTTCAATTTCAATTTTCAATTTCAATTTTCAATTTCGATTTTCAATTTTAATTTTCAATTTCAATTTTCAATTTCAATTTTCAATTTCAATTTTCAATTTCAATTTTCAATTTCAATTTTCAATTTCAATTTTCAATTTCAATTTTCAATTTCAATTTTCAATTTCAATTTTCAATTTCAATTTTCAATTTCAATTTTCAATTTCAATTTTCAATTTCAATTTTCAATCTCAATTTTCAATCTCAATTTTCAATTTCAATTTTCAATTTCAATTTTCAATTTCAATTTTCAATTTCAATTTTCAATTTCAATTTTCAATTTTAATTTTCAATTTCAATTTTCAATCTCAATTTTCAATTTCAATTTTCAATTTCAATTTTCAATTTCAATTTTCAATTTCAATTTTCAATTTCAATTTTCAATTTCAATTTTCAATTTCAATTTTCAATTTCAATTTTCAATTTCAATTTTCAATTTCAATTTTCAATTTCAATTTTCAATTTCAATTTTCAATTTCAATTTTCAATTTCAATTTTCAATTTCAATTTTCAATTTCAATTCTCAATTTCAATTTTCAATTTCAATTTTCAATTTCAATTTTCAATTTCAATTTTCAATTTCAATTTTCAATTTCAATTTTCAATTTTAATTTTCAATTTTAATTTTCAATTTCAATTTTCAATTTCAATTTTCAATTTCAATTTTCAATTTCAATTTTCAATTTCAATTTTCAATTTCAATTTTCAATTTCAATTTTCAATTTCAATTTTCAATTTCAATTTTCAATTTCGATTTTCGAATTCAATTTTCAATTTCAATTTTCAATTTCAATTTTCAATTTCAATTTTCAATTTCAATTTTCAATTTCAATTTTCAATTTCAATTTTCAATTTCAATTTTCAATTTCAATTTTCAATTTCAATTTTCAATTTCAATTTTCAATTTCAATTTTCAATTTCAATTTTCAATTTCAATTTTCAATTTCAATTTTCAATTTCAATTTTCAATTCCAATTTTCAATTTCAATTTTCAATTTCAATTTTCAATTTTAATTTTCAATTTCAATTTTCAATTTCAATTTTCAATTTCAATTTTCAATTTCAATTTTCAATTTCAATTTTCAATTTCAATTTTCAATTTCAATTTTCAATTTCAATTTTCAATTTCAATTTTCAATTTCAATTTTCAATTTCAATTTTCAATTTCAATTTTCAATTTCAATTTTCAATTTCAATTTTCAATTTCAATTTTCAATTTCAATTTTCAATTTCAATTTTCAATTTCAATTTTCAATTTCAATTTTCAATTTCAATTTTCAATTTCAATTTTCAATTTCAATTTTCAATTTCAATTTTCATCTTCAATTTTCAATTTCAATTTTCAATTTAAATTTTCAATTTTAATTTTCAATTTCAATTTTCAATTTCAATTTTCAATTTCAATTTTCAATTTCAATTTTCAATTTCAATTTTCAATTTCAATTTTCAATTTCAATTTTCAATTTCAATTTTCAATTTCAATTTTCAATTTCAATTTTCAATTTCAATTTTCAATTTCAATTTTCAATTTCAATTTTCAATTTCAATTTTCAATTTCAATTTTCAATTTCGATTTTCGAATTCAATTTTCAATTTCAATTTTCAATTTCAATTTTCAATTTCAATTTTCAATTTCAATTTTCAATTTCAATTTTCAATTTCAATTTTCAATTTCAATTTTCAATTTCAATTTTCAATTTCAATTTCAATTTCAATTTTCAATTTCAATTTTCAATTTCAATTTTCAATTTCAATTTTTCAATTTCAATTTTTCAATTTCAATTTTCAATTTCAATTTTCAAATTTCAATTTTCAATTTCAATTTTCAATTTCAATTTCAATTTCAATTTTCAATTTCAATTTTCAATTTTCAATTTTCAATTTCAATTTTCAATTTCAATTTTCAATTTCAATTTTCAATTTCAATTTTCAATTTCAATTTTCAATTTCAATTTTCAATTTCAATTTTCAATTTCAATTTTCAATTTCAGTTTTCAATTTCAATTTTCAATTTCAATTTTCAATTTCAATTTTCAATTTCAATTTTCAATTTCAATTTTCAATTTCAATTTCAATTTCGATTTTCAATTTTAATTTTCAATTTCAATTTTCAATTTCAATTTTCAATTTCAATTTTCAATTTCAATTTTCAATTTCAATTTTCAATTTCAATTTTCAATTTAATTTTCAATTTCAATTTTCAATTTCAATTTTCAATTTCAATTTTCAATTTCAATTTTCAATTTCAATTTTCAATTTCAATTTTCAATTTCAATTTTCAATTTCAATTTTCAATTTAAATTTTCAATTTCAATTTTCAATTTCAATTTTCAATTTCAATTTTCAATTTCAATTTTCAATTTCAATTTTCAATTTCAATTTTCAATTTCAATTTCAATTTCAATTTTCGATTTCAATTTTCAATTTTCAATTTCAATTTTCAATTTCAATTTTCAATTTCAATTTTCAATTTCAATCCTCAATTTCAATTTTCAATTTCAATTTTCAATTTTCAATTTCAATTTTCAATTTCAATTTTCAATTTCAATTTTCAATTTCAATTTTCAATTTCAATTTTCAATTTCAATTTTCAATTTCAATTTTCAATTTCAATTTTCCAATTTCAATTTTTAATTTCAATTTTCAATTTCAATTTTCAATTTCAATTTCAATTCAATTTTCAATTTCAATTTTCAATTTTCAATTTCAATTTTCAATTTCAATTTTCAATTTCAATTTTCAATTTCAATTTTCAATTTCAATTTCAATTTTCAATTTCAATTTTCAATTTCAATTTTCAATTTCAATTTTCAATTTCAATTTTCAATTTCAATTTTCAATTTCAATTTTCAATTTCAATTTTCAATTTCAATTTTCAATTTCAATTTTCAATTCAATTTTCAATTTCAATTTTCAATTTCAATTTTCAATTTCAATTTTCAATTTCAATTTTCAATTTCAATTTTCAATTTCAATTTTCAATTTCAATTTTCAATTTCAATTTTCAATTTCAATTTTCAATTTCAATTTTCAATTTCAATTTTCAATTTCAATTTTCAATTTCAATTTTCAATTTCAATTTTCAATTTCAATTTTCAATTTCAATTTTCAATTTCAATTTTCAATTTCAATTTTCAATTTCAATTTTCAATTTCAATTTTCAATTTCAATTTTCAATTTCAATTTTCAATTTCAATTTTCAATTTCAATTTTCAATTTCAATTTTCAATTTCAATTTCAATTTCAATTTCAATTCTTTCAATTTCAATTTTCAATTTCAATTTTCAATTTCAATTTTCAATTTCAATTTTCAATTTCAATTTTCAATTTCAATTTTCAATTTCAATTTTCAATTTCAATTTTCAATTTCAATTTTCAATTTCAATTTTCAATTCAATTTTCAATTTCAATCTCAATTTCAATTTTCAATTTCAATTTTCAATTTCATTCAATTTCAATTTTCAATTTCAATTTTCAATTTCAATTTTCAATTTCAATTTTCAATTTCAATTTTCAATTTCAATTCATTTCAATTTCAATTTCAATTTTCAATTTCAATTTTCAATTCAATTTTCAATTTCAATTTTCAATTTCAATTTTCAATTTCAATTTTCAATTTCAATTTTCAATTTCAATTTTCAATTTCAATTTTCAATTCAATTTTCAATTTCAATTTTCAATTTCAATTTTCAATTTCAATTTTCAATTTCAATTTTCAATTTCAATTTTCAATTTCAATTTTCAATTTCAATTTTCAATTTCAATTTTCAATTTCAATTTTCAATTTCAATTTTCAATTTCAATTTCCAATTTCAATTTCAATTTCAATTTTTCAATTTCAATTTTCAATTTCAATTTTCAATTTCAATTTTCAATTTCAATTTTCAATTTCAATTTTCAATTTCAATCCTCAATTTCAATTTTCAATTTTCAATTTCAATTTCAATTTTCAATTTCAATTTTCAATTTCAATTTTCAATTTCAATTTTCAATTTCAATTTTCAATTTCAATTTTCAATTTCAATTTTCAATTTCGATTTTCGAATTCAATTTTCAATTTCAATTTTCAATTTCAATTTTCAATTTCAATCCTCAATTTCAATTTTCAATTTCAATTTTCAATTTCAATTTTCAATTTCAATTTCAATTTTCAATTTCAATTTTCAATTTCAATTTTCAATTTCAATTTTCAATTTCAATTTTCAATTTTCCAATTTCAATTTTCAATTTCAATTTTCAATTTCAATTTTCAATTTCAATTTTCAATTTCAATTTCATTTCAATTTCAATTTTCAATTTCAATTTTCAATTTCAATTTTCAATTTCAATTTTCAATTTCAATTTTCAATTTCAATTTTCAATTTCAATTTTCAATTTCAATTTTCAATTTCAATTTTCAATTTCAATTTTCAATTTCAATTTTCAAATTTCAATTTTCAATTTCAATTTTCAATTTCAATTTTCAATTTCAATTTTTCAATTTCAATTTTCAATTTTCAATTTTCAATTTCAATTTTCAATTTCAATTTTCAATTTCAATTTTCAATTTCAATTTTCAATTTCAATTTTCAATTTCAATTTTCAATTTCAATTTTCAATTTCAATTTTCAATTTCAATTTTCAAATTTCAATTTTCAATTTCAATTTTCAATTTCAATTTTCAATTTCAATTTTCAATTTCAATTTTCAATTTCAATTTTCAATTTCAATTTTCAATTTCAATTTTCAATTTCAATTTTCAATTTCAATTTTCAATTTCAATTTTCAATTTCAATTTTCAATTTCAATTTTCAATTTCAATTTTCAATTTCAATTTTCAATTTCAATTTTCAATTTCAATTTTCAATTTCAATTTTCAATTTCAATTTTCAATTTCAATTTTCAATTTCAATTTTCAATTTCAATTTTCAATTTCAATCCTCAATTTCAATTTTCAATTTCAATTTTCAATTTTCAATTTCAATTTTCAATTTCAATTTTCAATTTCAATTTTCAATTTCAATTTTCAATTTCAATTTTCAATTTTAATTTTCAATTTTCAATTTCAATTTTCAATTTCAATTTTCAATTTCCATTTTCAATTTCAATTTCAATTTTTATTTGTAATTTTCATTTTTAATAGAGAGAAAGAGAGAGCGTATGTACCTGTATATACCTGAATATACGCGTATATACCTGAATATACTCGTACATACCTAAATATACCCGTATATACCAGTATATACCTGTATATACCAGTATATATCCGTATATACATGTATATACCTGTATATACATGTATATACCTGAATATACCCGTATATACCAGTATATACCAGTATATACCTAATATATACCTGAATATACATGTATATACCTGTATATACCTGTACGTACCTATGTATACCCGTATATACCTATATATACCTGTATATACCTGAGTATACCCGTATATACCAGTATATACTTACTTATATATTATATAATATATAATATAATATAATATATATAATATATATAATATAATATAATATAATATAATATCTCTGTAAAATCTCACACCGCTTATACACGGGCATATTGTATATCTATCGATGGTGGGGCGAGAGCAGGCGAGAGAGAGCGCGACTCGCAAACACTCATATTTTCCCACTAACTCATGCAAGCCCCTCTCTGTAAAATCGTATTACACCGCTTATACACGGGCTCTATATCTATAGAGACGTGACTTGAACTATTTTCTGATGATAAATATTCGGAATAATTCGCGTAATATTATGATATCTCAGTATTACGTGGGCGGAAAAAAATAAAAATGGTATCAATGGAAAGCTAATTTTTTTTTTACGATGACCATAGTTCGTAAATGTTAAAAAAGTTATCTCGTTTTTTAGTAATAACGAATTGAAATGTAAAAAGGGCTTGGATTGAGGCATATTCGCGTATATAAGAGTGCGCGGCAATCTCGACTGGGACTCTTCGTTTCTTTAATACTTGGCGTCGAGTCGCTGCCGCGACTCTTGATTTATCATTATTATTATTTATATTTCACACGTGAGTGTGCATATCATTCGAGGAATTCGGAAGAGTGCACTTTTGTCACCATTCTTCCCAAAGAGTTCGGCGAAATTTATTATTACTACTGCTGCTCAGGATGAATATGAGAATAAAAAGGAATTTTATAAGCGATAGTATGCATTAATCTATACTCATTCGACTAAAAATTTTATGAAATAATTTCATTTTCCACGGCAAATTGAAAAATACATACTTTCGCTTATATTCAACAAAAACAAGATGTGGGTGTTTTCAAATTTTTTTTTCACATATTGATAATTTTTTATTTGCTGTCAGCTCACTTCTCAACGACGTTTACATATAAAATCGAAGAAAAAATATTTATACATTGTTATTCAAAATCCTCGATTAAAGTTGTTACACTTTCAACGATTTTGTCTTTATACAATGTTATTATTTCGCGGAGCGCTAATTCCAAAAAATTTTCTCCAAATTTGCGATAATCTTTTTTCAATTTCTCACCGATTTCCATCAGTATTTTAGATACGCTGTCTTTTGATCCCAGGAACTCTTCCACGGCCGCACGTTCGGTTGCTCTTCCGCCCAGGTGTCCACGGATATATGATACCACCTCACTAATGCAGTCGTTTATCGCTGCGGTGTCTCGTTGTAATCGTTGTATGTGTATGTCAATACACTTGCTCGTTTCCACGAGAGCTTGGAATGTTTGATGCAGCAAAGTGATATTTGGCGAATAATTTGGCCGTGCTAGTTTTGCTGACAAATTTCCTGTTTTCTCCTTGTCCCTCTCGCTGCACGCAAAACACACGGCTCTCTGCTGATAGCACGTGGTCAATAGCACGGTGAATACGCCATTATCCATCTTCGTTCCGCACATTCTTTCAGCTTCGATATCCCAGGCATTGAAGTGTCGTTCGATTCGGGGATAATCGTTTTGGAATGTTTCCCAATCCTCCACTCCAAGCGTCACACCGGCGAAAGAATTTGCCAAAATCTTGACAACCGGAGTGAGATAACCGCTCACCAGCGATAATTCAAATCCCGATGTTATTATTTTTCCGTATGATCTATTTAATCCGTATAGCGTACTTGATGCGAGATGCGGCGAAGTAACGCGTCTTTCAACGTTCGATGCTACGATATTTTCCATTTCAGGTTGCTCTTCGTTCGCTCGTGATTTCTTAAATGATATCAAATCGACAAATTAGGCTGCTTTTAAATCATTTCCCCCTCTACTTCGAATATCATGCGATAATATTTTTAAATTTTTATTCGCAATTGTCGATTTTCTTTGATATGTATAAATTTCGCCGCTGCTGCCAATAACTATAGACAGTTAGCCAGTCACACGTGTATATATTTTTTCAGGGACAATAAATACAATGGCGGCAATAAATCAAAAGAAATGCTTGTCTCAGCATTTATCATATTACCGTCTCGAGACCATCGCAAAATCATTCAAAGTTTGCTATTGTCTCTGGTTCTTGAAAATTTATATTCCGCTCTGCAGCAAATTTTTTTTATTCGGTAATAAGGCCGTATCTTCGTGGTTATGGCTGGGATCGATTTTGAATCCTGGGATTATAATACCATCAATATATCCTCTTTCCATTGATATTCTTAATTCAGGGCTATCGATCCTTATTTTCGAAGGAGGGGTGAATTTTCAAAAATGGGAGAAAAATCCCTGTATCTTCCAGGGTTCAAACAGGATCGATTTTGAATCCTGGGGTTATAATATCTCCAGAACCTCCTCTAACCATTCGAAGTGTCATTTCGAATACTCGAATTTTTTAATGTAATTTTTTGTATTTTTTCAGCAAAAAAGCGTTTACAGCGCTCTAGCGCCCTCGCTATCCTTCTCTACATTACGATAACATTCCTTGACCATCTTTTGTGGTGTGAGGAAAAGTATCATCGAGAGGGAAGCCGTGGCCGCTGCTCGCTCTCTCTCTCTCTTCGCCAGACTCTCGCACGAGCTCTTTCTCACTCACTCGCGTCTATATCCTTTCTTAATACATGCACGACCACAATGAATTTGCGGTCGGCCATCATGGAAGTGATAAAAGTTATCGCACTATACTCTCTTGTATATAATGCGCTGTACCAATCATCACCGTTAATTAGTCAGCGGCTATCATGAAACTGATAGCCCTTATCGCATGTAGTTTTTTAAATGCGAGGATCGCAGCCATCATTTTTATTTGCCACGCCTTATAAATGCGCGAATACATGAATATCGTTATTCATGAATGAAAATATAATACAATTGGGGAATTTATGGTAATTATTAAGTTTGTATAGTCTGCGCATTTGCTACGAATATTAATTACGATAAAAATGAAACCGATTATTTGGCTTCATGAAGATTTATCGGTAATATTCTTGTAAAAATAATAATTTTTCCCCGAGTTTAATACAGAGGAGTGTCGTAGTTTAATTTTATTCACACTGATGCTTCAGGTTACATTTTGATACCTTCGAAACTGCAGTGAAATGAGCTCATTTTCATGCTATAGATGCTTCGCTTACGATTATATTTCAGCATTGAAGAATAGCCCTACCAACACGTTCTTTTCTTTACAATAAGAAAGGACACGTATATAAAATAAACATTCTCCTCTGATATTCCTGCCATTAAATGTTGGAGACTCTATCAAAACTCGACAGTTGATTTGCGACCGACATTGCAAATGTTTCTTTTTCATCATGGTGCGGATTATACAGCGTAGCATCCTTCTTAATTTATTACGCTATTTAATTGATCGAAACCCGCACTTGGCTACAAAATGGCCTTTTGAAAATTAAAAAATGATGATTAATTATATGCACGCTCGTGTTGTTCTCCGAAAAATTCGTGGTGCATTATACGATTGCTCGAAAAGTCAAATTCTCGAGGCATTCAACGCAGGGTATTTTCAATCTCAACCATTGATCGATTCGTTGGTGAGAGTAATTCGAAGACGGGGATGGTCTTCCGATCCATTATTTCAACCGATATTCAGAGAACGCCGTAAGTTTTTTGTAATTTTTCTATTATTTATACGCGTGTGACAGTTGATTTTTTTCTCACTTGAATTTTATATAATTCAATAGTGTATCGGTATGAAGATATGAGTTTGGTTGATGCGGAGACATACGATTTCAACGGGGAAGGTAAATCTGATTCGGAACATGAGAGCGATGAAGCCGATGAGACTAAAGAATTTTGGCTCGATGCGATGAAAAATCGCTACCGTCCTCACGATTTATTGATAGAGGATTCACGTCATCATCCGCGCAATCTTGCGTTAGCAGGCCCATCATGGGCTAGTTCTCCACCACCACCACCTTCCTCAAGCGACTCATCAACAAGTTCCTTTCCAAATTACGAAAGTGATGGCGAGGTTGAAGTCGTCATGTGAGAGGACGATGAAGAAGAAGACAACGCGGAGGAAATGGAAGAAGAGGAAGAAGAAGAAGAAGAAGAAGAAGAGGAAGAAGAAGAAGAATCCGATGTTGATTCAGGTTTGATATTTATCTTTTTTTTAATTTATATAAAAAAAATAATATTTACATAAAAGAGTAAATATTATTTGACACGAGGCGTGGTTATATAAATATTTCCCTAACATATATATAGGATATTCCTCGGAAGAAGCTCCGTTAATATTGGGTGATCAAGTGTTGCAAAGATATCATCCTTTGATGATCAGAAGAGCAGTAGAGCAAGAATACGCAATACAAAATCGCTACCCCGATGCTGCCGATGGCTTCGAGTGGTAGAAGTATATATCTTTTATTGTTTAATTTCGATAAGTTATTTAACATTCTATTTGCACAATAAAAATATATTTTTTTTCGTTTCATTACAGATATTCAAGTTGGAGGTGGTGCTGCCGATAACAATGATCGCGACGAGGGGGATATTTTACCTCCCGGGCAGCGATTCATCATTGTCTCTGAAGATACGTGCTATTTTCGCCGTTTTAAAACCCGTGGACGGCGAGTCAGTTTTCGCGTACGACCACCCCGTGCGAACACCGAACACTTATCGTGGTTAGATGGCGCGATACGAGATGTACTCACGCATCTCACGAACTCTTCTCAACCACACGATTACGCGGGGATGACCTTCACAGCACCAGCTTTAACTCATGGAGAGCTTGGATTTCTTTTCGACCGGTGCGTGAATTTTCAGCGGATAATATTTGGACGCTCATAAATGACATTGCGCAGAGTGCTCGAGAATTTAGATTGGATGAGGGTGTGTGTGAAATGACGGTGAGTGTGGTACGTGGTGTCGAGGGGGCTGCGGGTAATCGCCTCATGCACGAGGGTGTCGCTAAACGCTCGATTCTGCAAATTCATAATCGCGATAATTTGTGTTTACCCCGTTCGATCGTTGCCTCGCTGGTTTACTCTCAACGGGGCGAGGTTCGATCGGGTGAATTGCAGAAAAATTGGCAGAAAATTCGGGATGGTCGTCGAGAGTATCAACGCGTCAAAGCTCTGGAACTTGTACGTAATGCCCGCGTAAAAATACCGGAGCAGGGACGTGGTATACGCGAAATTCGTAAATTTCAAGAATACTTGGCGCATGAAGCCATCGCGATTGTAGTTTACGAATTTTTGACTTTTGGAAAACGCGTTCAAGCTCTTTATGATGGACGAGAAATTGTAATCGAAGCACGTGGGTATATCGAGCATGAGTTGTACATACTTTATTACGAACGCTCATCGCATTTTCAACCAATTCTTAACCTTGCCGGGGCTTTAGGTAGTCGAGGTTTTTGCGTGGATTGTAACACCAAATACACGCGACTACGCGAGCATCGCTGCTCCAAACAATGTCCTCGTTGTAAATCGGTGGCATGCAGGAGCGATAGAGCCGTGCTCAAGGAATGTGCTGATTGTAATCGCATGTTTTTCGGGGATGAATGTTTAGCGCTGCATAAGCTACCGAAAAATAGTATAGGACGAGGTTGTCGCGCTAAACGCGAATTAAGCGTATTTCAGGCTTTAAAAGCATGCCGTGAATGTAATCAACTAATTAAAAATTCATCCAAGCGTGAGCATGTATGTGGAATGATTTTTTGCACTATGTTAAAATTTATGCGCTCAACTTCGCACCAGTGCTATATTTCTCCTGTTAAAGGAACTAATGATTTAAACCCTGTTGTGACAAAAAAAGAAAAAAATCTATCACTGCAATTTATTTTTTATGATTTCGAAACACAGCAACATTCTCGTTTACCAGGCGATAATTCGACACGTGTACACGAGCCAAATCTTTGTGTCGCGCAGCGAGTATGTTTGACGTGTCTCGATGATCTTGATATAGAAAATCCGTGTTCTATTTGCGGTCAACGCGAATTTGTATTTTCAAACGAGCCAATTGCCGCTCTCGTAGATCTGGCTATTAATTCAAAATTCTCAAAAATCATATGCATTGCGCACAATGCAAGGGGCTTCGATGGCCAATTTATTCTTCGTTATCTTATCGAGAATAAAAAGACTTAAATGCCAACGTTAATAATGAATAGTACGAAAATTATCCCCATGCGTGTCGGAAATATTACTTTTCTCGATAGTTTAAATTATCTTCCTATGTCGCTCAGCGCACTACCAAAAGCATTTGGTTTCGCTGAAACAGTTACAAAAGGAACGTTTCCTCATTTATTCAATTTACTGAAAAATCAAAATTATATCGGTTCGTTACCATCTCTCGATTATTATTCGCCCGGCACGATGTTTTCAGAGGCTCGAGGAAATTTCTTGGAATGGTACAATGAAATGAAGAGCTCGGAATATCAATTTGACTTTGCTAAAGAATTTGTGAATTATTGTCGCACGGATGTAACGGTTTTAAGACGCTCGTGTTTGGCATTTCGAAAACTTTTGATTCGATGCGGAAACGTTTGTCCTTTTGCTGAAAGCTGTACAATCGCTTCTGCATGCTCGCTAGTATTTCGTAAAAATTTTTTGCAACGCGATCGCATAGCTATTTTGCCACCCGGTGGATACCGCTGGGGCGATAAGCAATCTCGCAAGGCCGTTTCGTGGCTCATATGGCTCGAAAGAGAACGTCATCGTATTATCATAGATGCTGGACGTGCGAGAGAGTATCGCCCTCCCGCCGGGTTACCCCCTGTGGATGGATACTACAAGGAAAACGAAGCCGGCATTCGTCACGTGCTTCAATTTCACGGTTGTTTTTGGCACGGCTGCCATCGATGTTATCGTATAAACAGAGACAAACAATTAAAATTCGGTGATACGATGGATGAGCGATACGAACATACTGTAACTATATCGGTACGAATTAGAGCGCAAGGATATGTATTGGAAGAAATGTGGGAATGTGAATGTGACGAATTGATAGAAAATAATGACGAGATGCGTGAGTACGTGGAAAATCATCCCATGGTAATTCCTCATCCGCTCGATCCGCGTGATGCTTTTTTCGGAGGGAGAACGGAAAATTTTGTAAAATTGTACGATATAGAAGTCGGGGAAAAGATAAGATACGTGGATGTTTGCTCGCTGTATCCGTGGGTGTGTAAGACGGGAAAATTTCCGGTCGGACATCCGAGCATATATGTTAGAGATGAATGTCGTGAAATTATAGGTCCAAATAACGAGCTTGATCGTGTTGAGGGTCTCGTCAAATGTGTCGTGCTACCTCCAAGAAATTTATACTTACCTGTGTTACCATATCGCGTGCGTGGAAAATTATTATTTGCATTGTGCAGAGCATGCTGCGAAAGGATGAATAATAATCAAAATTGTATACACGATGATCCTAACGAACGCACATTTTCCGGTACATGGGTCGTGGATGAATTGCGAAAAGCTGTTTCTCTCGGGTATACGATCACTCGGATCGAAGAAATTTGGCAATACGAAATTGCGCGTCATGACCCCATAACGCGAAATGGCGGTTTATTTACAGAGTATATCAACACATTTTTGAAAATAAAGCAGGAAGCGAGTGGGCCACGGTCGAATAGCGCTGATGATCCTAGTGCGATTACTCGCTTCATTGCATCTTACGAGGAAGCCGAGGGTGTACGGCTCGATCCAGGTGCTTTGCATTCGAATCCGGGTCTTCGCTCACTTGCTAAACTTGCGTTAAATTCATTTTGGGGTAAATTTGGCCAACGCGAGAATCAGCCTACTACAGCGATTATTTCAACGCGAAGCGAGCTCATGGATTTGCTTACGAGCCCTAAAATCGAAGTCGTTGGCATATAACCGATCAATCATCATGTAATGTATGTCAATTATATAAGCACGCGTGCGACTATTCGACCGTCCTTAACATCAAACGTGGTGATTGCTGCTTATACGACGGCACAAGCGCGTCTTAAATTGTACACATATCTCGAGGGACTTGGACGTAGAATATTGTAATGTGATACTGACTCGTGTATTTATGTATGTCGCGAAGGTAGCGGGGAATACAAACCTCCGAAAGGTGAGTTTCTTGGTGACCTCACGGATGAGCTAAATGAACATGGTCGTGGTTCATATATTTCCTCGTTTGTATCAGGTGGACCAAAATTCTACGCATTTATCGTTCGAAAACCCGATGGCACAACGAAAGAGGTTTGCAAGGTTAAAGGTATGACGTTAAATTTTGCAAACAGCCTTCATGTAAATTATAAGGCTATTCGCGAGTTCGTGACAGGTGCGCGAAATACTCCTATTGAGTTGAAATTTGACGCGATTCGTCGCACGCCGTTTCATAGAGTCGTTACACGGGTAGAAAAAAAGAAATGTATCCCTGTAAATGTAAAGCGCCAACGACAGGCTAATTATGCCACGCTAGTAGTGTAATAGGGCCGGTTCTGACTCAAGATCCCTACCCCGACATTTACCGACCTTTTTTTAGCCCGTGATTCGAGCCACTTGGCCGAGACACAAACCACTTAGCCGAGACACAAACCGCGTCGTGAGTCATGGGTGGCGGGCGGATGGTGGGTGGCGGGCGGTGGGTGGCGGGTGGCGGGTGGCAGGTGGGTGGTGGGCGGCAGGTGGGTGGGTGGCTTAGGAGGGGAGGAGGGGGGGATTTTTTTTTCGTCAGCACATCCTGCGTGTATATACGTGTGCGTGTGTGTGTGTGTGTGCATGTATTGCGCACAGGGGGCGGTGGGTGGACTGGTGCATCGCGGGTGGCAGGTGAAGAGGGGGGGGGGTCATTTAGGATTTTTTTCGTTAGCATGTGTTGCATGTTTGTGCATGCATGTGCGTGCATGTGCGTGTGTGTGGGGGTGGGGGGGAGGGGGTCTTGGTATTTCCGATTAGATGCCCATGATTTTTTGAAGAAAGCGTTAGATGACGTCATCGATGGCGTTGATCCACACGTGCTCTTTCTCTCTCTCTCGCACGCGCTCTCTCGCACGCGCTCTCTTTCTCGCTCTCGCTCGCTCGCGCTCTCACGCGCAGAGTGTCGAGTGTCAAATTTATGATGTATACAACTGTACCCCAACATGATCCGCCTTTTTTCGTTGCAACGCATATTATCGACACATTGCTGCATAGACGATCATCGCAATTCACAATTTTCGAGTTTTTTCAAGCAATTCTTCGTCAACGTTATTTCTCTCTCTCTTTCCCTTTATCTCTCTGTCCTCTCTTTCACTTGTTCTCCGTATCTCGTACGTCAGTGTATTCTAAGCTATGAGATTGCTAATGATTTAGACTTTTTGTAGTTCAAGCATGATTTTTGGGGAAAATGCGAAATCAAATATTTTTGGTGGAAGGCTCATTGGTATTCACAATTTTATTTGTTATCAATATCCCTAGATGGCATTCAAATGGAAAAAAGTTTAATCATGATCGATTGATAACTAGATATTTCAAAGCTATGATGATTTCATTATTTCAGCAAAAATTTCTATCGTGTTCTGCCCGCGGGTCCACTAATATTACTGGTATATAAAAATTCTATGGTTGATATAAAAATTAGGAAAACTTTTTTTTTCCTGAAGCAATTGGATTTTTAGAAAATTTATTATTTTTTCTCACCAAAGGTCACTAAGCATATTAATGTAATTTTTTTCTTATCTTCTGCGAATAATATAGAAGTTTCCTTTGAAATTTCAATCACGAACAATACAATCTTTTTTTATACTGTCTTTCCAAGTTTTTTAAAATAATTTTTATAACTCCACATAAGACTCCTATGCGAGCCGCAGAGGATGAGAAAGCATAAGTAATCATCACTTCCAAGGGCCCTCGTTCAGAAAAAAAAATATACATATTGTATTATTCAGAAAAATCTTGGATGTCTCAGCTTATTTTCACGAAATTTTAATGTCGTCGGCACATTACGAGGAAAATCAATTATATTTATATCTTTAGGTCTCGAAAATGTGAATTGTCATAATTTTGAGGGTGGTTACTTTTCTCAAATATGAATCCGTTTTTATGTAATTATGATAACAATAACAATTTCCAAGAACCATAGGCTTACAGATAGGAAAATCGAAATTCTCGTAACGTTGAAACATCCGAATGAATAACAACATTTTAACTAACAATTTTTGTTCCGCACAATCCGTAGATTACATGGAAATCCGTGAAAAATATATATCATGACGGAGCCAGCCCACTTATTCGATTTCTTTTTAAAGTTTTTAAAATAACTGCTTATAGCTTTGCATAAAATTTATGTTACATCCACAAAATATGAGCAAAGTAAGTAATCCTCACATCGACAACTCCAGATAAATATAAAATTAAAACAAAAATCACGGTTATTGTGAGTATGAAAGATCTGATTTTTTCATGATATTGGGAACCTAAGGAGAAGTATGACTTAATTCTGACGTCAGCAATATGGCGACGTAAGTAAATAGCTCGCTCGCGACTCGCATGTGACAGCGTGGTGTAGAGAGAGAGAGAGAGAGAGAGAGAGAGAGAGAGAGAGAGAGAGAGAGAGAGATTTGTCGTCGATTATTCTCAGCTCATTACAGATTATGCTACTCACTACCGGACGCAAATGCAGTAAACGAGTAAAAGCAACTTTTGACCCTAACCTAAAAAAAACCACATTCTGCATCCAAACTCCGAACTCTATATCTATATTATTGTTACGTGGACAATCTCAACAATTTTCAGAATTGATCCTAACAAACGCATGGTCGACGGGGCTTTGCGCTTCCTACTTAAACAGTTCTTAGGTTTCGCTACCGGATGAATCTAACTTTGGATCCCCGATACATTATCCGGCATCTCCGTGTCAATCCTTCTCGCTGCATTTGCATATCATCTACAGATTGCGAAAATCATTAATATTAATGAAGGGCTCTCGATCGAAAAATATTTGCTTTCTACTTTTCTTCAAAATCGGAATAAAAACATCCGAAATAATTGCAATTTTTATTGTAGTTAATGCTAACTTTAATTTGTATCATGATGAATCTTTTTATGAATTTTCATATAGAATTGGCAGATTATAAAAAATAAGACATCAATATCAGAGAGTTCTCGTTCGGGAAAAATATTTCAATTAGCCCCGAAAAAAATTGGCCTCAAGTCTCATCATCGCCAGTATCATAAAACTGAACTATTATTTACATATGGTTTTTTCCGGTGATATAACATCAAGAGGGGATCACTCTCCCGCTTGATATACAAATGATTTTAGAGAGGGTCTGACTTCACGTGATTTCGTGTATAAAAATCAAACAAAAAGCACGGCTGAAAAAGTATAGAGATATTGACACTGATTCACGTAAAAAATCAAATAATGAATTTTAGAGAAACTTTTTTAAACTCATGAATAATGTCAGTTTTCGGGAAGATAATGAAAAACGTTAGGCGACATCGAGATGTTGAGCTCGTGAGGAAATGGGGTAGAGCTTTTTAGTGCAAGGGCTTTAATCGCAAAGGTGACATTTCACAGCTACACGAGCTGAAGTGAAATTTATGAAAACCGACATATGTGAAGTTTACAATTCTTGACATTTTAAAAATCGCCCCTTTTTATGACTTTCGTTATAATTACCCTGAAAAGAAAAAATTTTGATATAGTAAAATAACTTTACACCGATACCGGCAGTCTGAGTATCACATTAGGACCCCTCCCCGATATATAGAGCTACGATAGGGACGATTTGCCTCGATTTGATACGTCGGATTATGCACCTGACAATCGCTATGGCATACAATAAGCTAATAAATGAAAATAAATGAATAAAAATTATATAAATATAAGGGTTCACGAAGGATAAGAATAACGGAAAGATAATGGAGAAATTGACGGGTTTGAGAGCCAAACTATACACCCTCGCCAAGTATATATATATCATAAATTTTTTAAATAATTTTTATATGTTCTGATAATTATTTTCATACATTGCATTTTCATACATTGCATTTAAAAATAAAATAAAAATATTTAGAAATCTATAAATTTTGAAAAATGAGAAAAAATGTGTGTGTGTGTGTGTAAATGTATGTATGTGGATGTGTTTATACTCCTCATTTAGATTCCTCGACGGAGGCCTTTGTAGAGAGTGCACCCCTAGCTGCACTGGAAACCTCAATGCATCAGGGAAAGAGAGAGGGAGAGAATCAGTGTCAAATTTTCAGCATCCTCGTAACTATGGTTCGAGTGGTGGTGCTGGTCGTTTGGGTGGTAAAATATATTGCATTCGAAGATGTATATATTTTTCAAAAATTTCTATCCTTGTTTCTCGGGCTTGGTGTGACATCGAGATTGAATCTTGGCTTCACTTCTATTTTAAAACTCAGAGTGAACGGCCGTACAAAATTAAAAAATTAGAATGAGTACAGTACGAAACAACAGCGATTTATCGGGCATTATTAAGTTTCTGATCGAACGTTTTTCCCCACTGAGAGTGGCGTTTTATCCTCAAGAGTGCATACGTGATGTACGTTTGATTAATCGGGCAGCAGCATTGCGTAAACTGCGGAGGATTCTGTATGCTGCGCGAAAAATGGATTTTATAGCAGCGTTTAATCTCGGGTTGCTACATACATTCGATGTACTGGACTCAGCCGTTCAGGTGATCCGATTATTCAATTGGCAACCTGTAAATCGTCTCCGACCAATTATTGAAGCACATGGTAAGTGAATTTCAAATTCCCATCTCCCATACATTTATATATTACTTAATTCTGTTGAAGTCGTTCAATATTTTAACAGAGAAAAACAATTTCTGTCACAGCGGAGATGTCTCGTCGCAGACGATCCAATTTGGGGGGAGAAGAAGAAGAAGAGGAGGAGGAGGAAAAGGAGGAGGAAGAAGGAGAAGAAGAAGAGGAAGAAGATGAAGAAAGAGAAGAAGGTGATGAAGAACTAGATGCTGATGATGAAGGGGGAGAAGATGATGAAGAAGAAGAAGAAGGAGAAGATGATGATGATGATGGAGAAGGAGGAGAAGAAGTGCATGATGCACTAAGACCACCAACACCACCACCACAGTCACCACCACCACAGTCACCACCAACACAGTCACCACCACCACCACCACCATACGCCGATGGCATCGATTATGAGAGGGCCCAAATAGAATGGGAGCATCGGCAAATCGAGAGAGCTGCCGGAACCGCAAGAAATGTGGATGAAGGTAAAAAGAATATGGGTGGGGTATTAAATTAATGATGCTCATGAGAGATATTAATTTCTATCCATCTTTTCAGGATATGAATCCGGTCAGTCCGATGAGCTGACATATAGAGCACTATTCGGGGACGATCTCGAAATGTTCCCCGGTATGTTTAGCGAAGAAGAGCTAAATGCTCAAGATGTTAACCTTAGTTTTCACAAACATTAATTAAGAGAATACTTTATAAATATTTATAGCATAATTTTTTTCAATAAAAAAACAAAATATAAATAAAAAATCTTCGATACTGATCATTTTGGAATCCTTCCTATCGCGAAAAAGCGTTCCTTGGGGTGAAAAAAAAATCATCAAAACTGTAAATTTCACAAATCAGCTTCATTGGTCCATGTGTTGTAGGTATCATCAAATCTCAACGATTTTACAAAAATGTTATCACCGTGCTTTTGTAGAACTTTTTCGAGATCAGATAAATATCTGGATATTCAACTTTCAATAATTCTTGTTCGTGAAATCCACCGACGATGGGCTCGTTCTGATAATCTTCAATATTATACGTCACATGATTGTTATTGTTCACTCAGCTAATGGTAAATATTTCTGTCGTTCAATTTGGGATATAACCCTTCGCGAAAACATTCTTAAACTTGCGCATTCGCACTTTGTCGCCAAATTTTTCAATGTGCGATTAAATCAGTGGCAAATTGCTCTATGTCGAGTACATATAAATATTATATTTTTGGATGAGCGATTCAAAATCTGGATTATTTATTCCATAACTGTATAGAAACTCTGCATCGCCAAAACCAAAGTAACTCTGCAACGGGGATATCCATTCTAGTAGCAAATTTCGACTTCCCCTATCTGAACGTAAATCGCGTTATTTACCAGTATCATTGTGTATAAAAATATGTATGAAAAATGACATTATGCTTACGTTCTTTTTTTATCGAACCGCAAAAAAGAAGAATAAAATCAAATGAAATAAAAACAACAGAAACGCAACAACAGTTGCGTTCAGATGGGGGGAAGTCAAAATTTCTGTCGTCACTTACCAGTATTATTGTGGATGCAAATATATATGAGAAATAGAATGGACATCTCCGTTGCAGAGTTTCTGTTGTTTTTATTTTATTTGATTGGATTTTACTTTTTTTTGAATAGATATCTCCGTTGCAAAGTTTCTTTTGTTTTGTTGTTTTTTGTTTTTGTTTTTTGTTTTTTGTTTTTTTTTTTTGGTTTTTATTTTATTTTTATTTTTATTTTTTATTTTTTTTATTTATTTTTTATTTTTTAATTTATTTTTTGTATAAAAAAAGTAGAAATAATTTCATTTCTCATACGAATTTGTATATACTATAATACTGGTAAATGACGACACTTGCGTTTAGATGGGGCGCGCCAGAAGTTGCAACTAGAATAGACATCTCCGTTGCAGAGTTTCTGTTGTTTTTATTTTATTTGATTTTATTCTTCTTTTTTGCGGTTCGATAAAAAAAGAACGTAAGCATAATGTCATTTCTCATACATATTTTTATACACAATGATACTGGTAAATAACGCGATTTACGTTCAGATAGGGGAAGTCGAAATTTGCTACTAGAATGGATATCCCCGTTGCAGAGTTACTTTGGTTTTGGCGATGCAGAGTTTCTATACAGTTATGGAATAAATGATCCAGATTTTGAATCGCTCATCCAAAAATATAATATTCATATGTACTCGACATAGAGCAATTTGCCACTGATTTAATCGCACATTGAAAAATTTGGCGACAAAGTGCGAATGCGCAAGTTTAAGAATGTTTTCGCGAAGGGTTATATCCCAAATTGAACGACAGAAATATTTACCATTAGCTGAGTGAACAATACCAATCATGTGACGTATAATATTGAAGATTATCAGAACGAGCCCATCGTCGGTGGATTTCACGAACAAGAATTATTGAAAGTTGAATATCCAGATATTTATCTGATCTCGAAAAAGTTCTACAAAAGCACGGTAATAACATTTTTGTAAAATCGTTGAGATTCGATGATACCCACAACACATGGACCAATGAAGCTGATTTGTGAAATTTACAGTTTTGATGATTTTTTTTACCCCAAGGAAAGCTTTTTCGCGATAGGAAGGATTCCAAAATGATCATTATCGAAGATTTTTTATTTATATTTTGTTTTTTTATTGAAAAAAATTATGCTATAAATATTTATAAAGTATTCTATTAATTAATGTTTGTGAAAACTAAGGTTAACATCTTGAGCATTTAGCTCTTCTTCGCTAAACATACCGGGGAACATTTCGAGATCGTCCCCGAATAGTGCTCTATATGTCAGCTCATCGGACTGACCGGATTCATATCCTGAAAAGATGGATAGAAATTAATATCTCTCATGAGCATCATTAATTTAATACCCCACCCATATTCTTTTTACCTTCATCCACATTTCTTGCGGTTCCGGCAGCTCTCTCGATTTGCCGATGCTCCCATTCTATTTGGGCCCTCTCATAATCGATGCCATCGGCGTATGGTGGTGGTGGTGGTGGTGACTGTGTTGGTGGTGACTGTGGTGGTGGTGACTGTGGCTTAGTGCATGATGCACTTCTTCTTCTCCTCCTTCTCCATCATCATCATCATCTTCTTCTTCTTCTTCTTCTTCTTCTTCATCATCATCATCTTCTCCCCCTTCATCATCAGCATCTAGTTCTTCATCTCCTTCTTCTCTTTCTTCATCTTCTTCCTCTTCTTCTTCTCCTTCTCCCTCCTCCTTTTCCTCCTCCTCCTCTTCTTCTTCTTCTTCTTCTTCTCCCCCCAAATTGGATCATCTGCCACGAGACATCTCCGCTGTGACAGAAATTGTTTTCCTCTGTTAAAATATTGAACGACTTCAACAGAATTAAGTAATATATAAATGTATGGGAGATGGGAATTTGAAATTCACTTATCATGTGCTTCAATAATTGGTCGGAGACGATTTACAGTTTGCCAATTGAATAATCGGATCACCTGAACGGCTGAGTCCAGTACATCGAATGTATGTAGCAACCCGAGATTAAACGCTGCTATAAAATCCATTTTTCGCGCAGCATACAGAATCCTCTGCAGTTTACGCAATGCTGCTGCCCGATTAATCAAACGTACATCACGTATGCACTCTTGAGGATAAAACGCCACTCTCAGTGGGGAAAAACGTTCGATCAGAAACTCAATAATGCCCGATATACCGCTGTTGTTTCGTACTGTACTCATTCTAATGTTTTAATTTTGCACGGCCGTTCACTCTGAGTTTTAAAATAGAAGTGAAGCCAAGATTCAATCTCGATGTCACACCAAGCCCGAGAAACAAGGATAGAAATTTTCGAAAAATATATACATCTTCGAATGCAATATATTTTACCACCCAAACGACCAGCACCACCACTCGAACCATAGTTACGAGGATGCTGAAAATTTGACACTGATTCTCTCCCTCTCTCTTTCCCTGATGCATTGAGGTTTCCAGTGCAGCTAGGGGTGCACTCTCTATAAAGGCCTCCGTCGAGGAATCTAAATGAGGAGTATAAACACATCCACATACATACATTTACACACACACCCACACACATTTTTTTCTCATTTTCCAAAATTTATAGATTTCTAAATATTTTTATTTTATTTTGAAATGCAATTTATGAAAATGCAATGTATGAAAGAAATTATCAGAACATATAAAAATTATTTAAAAAATTTATGATATATATATACTTGGCGGGGGTGTATAGTTTGGCTCTCAAACCCGTCAATTTCTCCATTATCTTTCCGTTATTCTTATCCTTCGTGAACCCTTATATTTATATAATTTTTATCCATTTATTTTTATTTATTAGCTTATTGTATGCCATAGCGATTGTCAGGTGCATAATCCGACGTATCAAATCGAGGCAAATCGTCCCTATCGTAGCTCTATATATCGGGGAGGGGTCCTAATGTGATACTCAGACTACCGGTATCGGTGTAAAGTTATTTTACTATATCAAAATTTTTTCTTTTCCGGGTAATTATAACGAAAGTCATAAAAAGGGGCGATTTTTAAAATGTCAAGAATTGTAAACTTCACATATGTCGGTTTTCATAAATTTCACTTCAGCTCGTGTAGCTGTGAAATGTCACTTTTGCGATTAAAGCCCTTGCACTAAAAAGCTCTGCCCCATTTCCTCACGAGCTCAACATCTCGATGTCGCTTAACGTTTTTCATTATCTTTCCGAAAACTGACATTATTCATGAGTTTAAAAAAGTTTTTCTCAATTTTATTATTTGATTTTTTACGTGAATCAGTGTCAATATCTCTATACTTTTTCAGCCGTGCTTTTTGTTTGATTTTTATACACGAAATCACGTGAAGTCAGACCCTCTCTAAAATCATTTGTATATCAAGCGGGAGAGTGATCCCCTCTTGATGTTATATCACCGGAAAAAACCATATGTAAATAATAGTTCAGTTTTATGATACTGGCGATGATGAGACTCAAGGCCAATTTTTTTCGGGGCTAATTGAAATATTTTTTCGAACGAGAACTCTCCGATATTGATGTCTTATTTTTTATAATCTGCCAATTCTATATGAAAATTCATAAAAAGTTTCATCATGATACAAATTAAAGTTAGCATTAACTACAATAAAAATTGCAATTATTTCGGATGTTTTTATTCCGATTTTGAAGAAAAGTAGAAAGCAAATATTTTTCGATCGAGAGCCCTTCATTAATATTAATGATTTTCGCAATCTGTAGATGATATGCAAATGCAGCGAGAAGGATTGACACGGAGATGCCGGATAATGTATCGGGGATCCAAAGTTAGATTCATCTGGTAGCGAAACCTAAGAACTGACTAAGTAGGAAGCGCAAAGCCCCGTCGACCATGCGTTTGTTAGGATCAATTCTGAAAATTGTCGAGATTGTCCACGTAACAATAATATAGATATAGAGTTCGGAGTTTGGATGCAGAATGTGGTTTTTTTTAGGTTAGGGTCAAAAGTTGCTTTTACTCGTTTACTGCATTTGCGTCCGGTAGTGAGTAGCATAATCTGTAATGAGCTGAGAATAATCGACGACAAATCTCTCTCTCTCTCTCTCTCTCGCTCTCTCTACACCACGCTGTCACATGCGAGTCGCGAGCGAGCTATTTACTTACGTCGCCATATTGCTGACGTCAGAATTAAGTCATACTTCTCCTTAGGTTCCCAATATCATGAAAAAATCAGATCTTTCATACTCACAATAACCGTGATTTTTGTTTTAATTTTATATTTATCTGGAGTTGTCGATGTGAGGATTACTTACTTTGCTCATATTCTGTGGATGTAACATAAATTTTATGCAAAGCTATAAGCAGTTATTCAAAAAACTCTAAAAAGAAATCGAATAAGTGGGCTGGCTCCGTCATGATATATATTTTTCACGGATTTCCATGTAATCTACGGATTGTGCGGAACAAAAATTGTTAGTTAAAATGTTGTTATTCATTCAGATGTTTCAACGTTACGAGAATTTTGATTTTCCTATCTGTAAGCCTATGGTTCTTGGAAATTGTTATTGTTATCATAATAACATAAAAATGTATTCATATTTGAGAAAAGTAACCCTCCTCAAAATTATGACAATTCACATTTTCGAGAAATTTTAATATTTGTTTCTGATCATAGACCTAAAGATATAAATATAATTGATTTTCCTCGTAATGTGCCGACGACATTAAAATTTCGTGAAAATAAGCTGAGACATCCAAGATTTTTCTGAATAATACAATATATATATTTTTTTTTCTGAACGAGGGCCCGTGGAAGTGATGATTACTTATGCTTTCTCATCCTCTGCGAATCGCATAGGAGTCTTACGTGGAGTTATAAAAATTATTTTAAAAAACTTGGAAAGACAGTATAAAAAAAGATTGTATTGTTCGTGATTTAAATTTCAAAGGAAACTTCTATATTATTCGCAGAAGATAAGAAAAAAATTACATTAATATGCATAGTGACCTTTGGTGAGAAAAAATAATAAATTTTCTAAAAATCCAATTGCTTCAGGAAAAAAAAAGTTTTCATTATTTTTATATTAACCATAGAATTTATATATACCAGTAATATCAGTGGACCCGCGGGCAGAACACGATAGAAATTTTTGCTGAAATAATGAAATCATCATAGCTTTGAAATATCTAGTTATCAATCGATCATGATTAAACTTTTTTCCATTTGAATGCCATCTAGGGATATTGATAACAAATAAAATTGTGAATACCAATGAGCCTTTCACCAAAAATATTTGATTTCGCATTTTCCCCAAAAATCATGCTTGAACTACAAAAAGTCTAAATCATTAGCAATCTCATAGCTTAGAATACACTGACGTACGAGATACGGAGAACAAGTGAAAGAGAGGACAGAGAGATAAAGGGAAAGAGAGAGAAATAACGTTGACGAAGAATTGCTTGAAAAAACTCGAAAATTGTGAATTGCGATGATCGTCTATGCAGCAATGTGTCGATAATATGCGTTGCAACGAAAAAAGGCGGATCATGTTGGGGTACAGTTGTATACATCATAAATTTGACACTCGACACTCTGCGCGTGAGAGCGCGAGCGAGCGAGAGCGAGAAAGAGAGCGCGTGCGAGAGAGCGCGTGCGAGAGAGAGAGAAAGAGCACGTGTGGATCAACGCCATCGATGACGTCATCTAACGCTTTCTTCAAAAAATCATGGGCATCTAATCGGAAATACCAAGACCCCCTCCCCCCACCCCCACACACACGCACATGCACGCACATGCATGCACAAACATGCAACACATGCTAACGAAAAAAATCCTAAATGACCCCCCCCCCTCTTCACCTGCCACCCGCGATGCACCAGTCCACCCACCGCCCCCTGTGCGCAATACATGCACACACACACACACACGCACACGTATATACACGCAGGATGTGCTGACGAAAAAAAAATCCCCCCCTCCTCCCCTCCTAAGCCACCCACCCACCTGCCGCCCACCACCCACCTGCCACCCGCCACCCGCCACCCACCGCCCGCCACCCACCATCCGCCCGCCACCCATGACTCACGACGCGGTTTGTGTCTCGGCTAAGTGGTTTGTGTCTCGGCCAAGTGGCTCGAATCACGGGCTAAAAAAAGGTCGGTAAATGTCGGGGTAGGGATCTTGAGTCAGAACCGGCCCTATTACACTACTCACGCTTCCTTACGGGTTTTGTTAAAATAATACCTAAACATATATTTTAAAAATATTGAACATAATATATAATAATATTGTTATTGTGAAAAAAAAAATTGAAAAATTAAAAATGTACATTAATATATGTATAAGAGTATATGTATATAGGAATAAAAAAAATATATAAAACCATAATTAAAATTTTTGGTCCTACTCCCCTGAATGTGCGAGCTCGTATAATACGCTACGCAAGAAAATAGAGGTTGCGCCTATGCGGCCGCTATCCTTCTTGCTCCCACGGAAAGCATAGCGAGAAAGTTTCATTCTCGCGTAGTAGCTTGCCTCCCGCACCGCGCTTCCTCTGACGCCGTATATTCCGCGCGGCAGCTATCATTGTTTGCGTGACGTAGCACCAGCAGCATACCCCCTGCACCGCACTGCCCGGCGCCATGCCGTCTGACTGGGATATTCGCACGTGGCTGCACACGCTGCTTGCTCTCTCTCTCTCTCTCTCTCTCTCTCTCTCTCTCTCTCTCTCTCTCTCTCTCTCTCTTTCTCACATTCGCTCCTTCTCTCTCTCTGTCAATCTCACTCGCACGAGACTTTATTTTTTTCTTCATATGAGCGCGGCCGTAATGAATTAGCGCTCGGCCATCATGAAAGCGATAGCCCTTATCGCATACACACTTTTTAAACGCTGAGAACGCGGCCATAATGAAATTACTTTTATTCATCACGCCCATTAAATACGCAATAATGCGATAATCGATCATTCTTCAATGAAAATCGCGGAATTTTTGCAAATTATCAAGTTTTTATATCTGACTTAATTATTACGGATATTAATTGCTGTAAAATAAAACCATTCATCAAAATTTATCCATTCCACCAATAATAATATCTGTTTCTCTTGCGGGCGCACGTCTAATGAGCTTGCAAAGTCGCGCACATTATTAGCTCATATTCGCGTTCATATGAACTTGCAATGCCGCGCCCGCTTGAGCTTTTAAAATCGCTCGTCGTATGAGCTCGTACCGCGGTCCCGCCGCCGCCGCCGCCGCCGCCGCCGCCATGTAAGCTTATTTAAATAGTCATTCCGTAAATAAATTGCACAGTCGCGATCATGGATACACGCTGGAAACATCCATGGACCTCAATGATATGTGGTCCCACGGGATGTGGGAAAACATATTTTGTAAAAAAAATTTTTAAATACATACGCGAAATGTCGGATGTACGATTTGAACGCGTGCTTTTTTATTACTCGGAATGGCAGCCTGGTTATACGGAATATGGGAAAAAAATTGAATTTCGCGAAGGATTACCCCAGTCGGCGGATTATTCGAATGATCAACGCCCAAAACTCATCGTCATCGATGATCTCATGCGCGAAGCTTCGAATAATAGCATCGTCGATTTATTGACAAAGGGTAGCAGTAGATGTAGACAGCCGGTTCTGGATCAAGAGCTCTACCCCGACATTTACCGACCTTTTTCAACCCGCGATTCGAGGCACTTAGCCGAGACACAAACCACTTAGCCGAGACACAAACCGTTGCGCGTCGTGAGTGGGTGGCTTACAGGTGGCCAGTGGGTGGTGGGTGAGCAGCTCAGGGGGGGGGGGGGATTTTTTCGTCCGCACATCTTGTGTGTATATACGTATGCGTGTGCATGTGTGTGTGTGTGTGTGTATGTTGCGCACAGGGGGTGGTGGGTGGTGGGTGGGCAGGTGCATCGCGGGTGGCAGGTAGAGAAGGGGGAGGGGAGGATTTCGAGATTTTCTGCCAGCATGTCTTGCGTGTAGGTGCGGGTACGTGCGTGCATACGTGCGCGCGTGCGTGCGTTAGGGGGGGGGGGGGGGATTGTCGATGCCAGAGATTTTTTGAAGAAAGCATTGGGCGTCGTCACTTGCGTTGACTCATGCTCTCTCTCTCTCACCCTCTCTCTCTCGCACGCGCACTCTTTGTCGCCCGCGCTCTCACGCGCCGAGTGTCAAGTATCAAATTTACGATGTATACAACTCTGTATCCAAACCAGGGATTGCGAGCGAATCGCGAGCGAGCCGAAGAACAGGTAAAATCTCCGATCCTTGCGAGTTTTACTCGTTCAGTGAGCATGCTCGTACCGAGCAGGTAGCTATATAACTCGTTGGCGAGTTAATACCCCCGCGATATAACTCTTCGAAAGAACGGCACACGAAACTCGGGAGACGATCCCCTCCTCGAACGAGCGCCGAGTCGGAAGGATCGGGCAGTTTGAATCGTTCAACGATTGAATCCCGGCGCTCTCGACAGGTAAAAGTTCTTCAAGGATCGGATCCCCACGATCTCGACGGAGTATAACTCCTCGAGGAGCAAAACCGCTCGCCAAGCGAAAGGGTTTCGATCTTTACCTGAGTTTGGCTCTCCGCACGGTCATCGCTACTATGCATATACCTATATAGATGAAAACGGAGCGCACAGGCATAAACGGGCGTACATATATATATGTATTTATATATACGTTACTGAAAAAAATTAAGAGATCAACAAATTTTCCAATTTTTAGTGGTTTTTAACAATGCCGTATCTCAGTGAAAAATTGTCCAATCGAGGTCTTGAAAAAGTATTTTGAAGCTTCAAGTTTCTAGTTTTAAGATCTTTCAGGAAAAAAAAATTTCGAAGCTATAGGTTCTACGCAATCTTGAGAAATCTGAAATAGTAAGACAAACCAATCTTTTTTTTTGTGCAGTTACTTGGAAAATTTTTTTCCAGCTAAACTATTACATGAACCGAATAGCTTGTTTATTTAACTTCAATTTGCTTTTTGTTGAGTCCTCGCTGTGACCATTTTTCACTGAGATATTGAACTTTTAATGAAAGAAGATCCTTTTGTATTCAACCATTGATATCTCAGCAACCAATGATCGCACATCAATCAGAAGGAGCGTCTCACAAACTTAAATTAATGCTCTGAAAAATTGTCAATAGTTTTTTGAAAAAAAACAATTTTCCCATTCTTGCCATGAATTTGAAAGAACAGGAGAAAAAAGGCTATTTATTGTTTTTTTTTGCAAATTAAAGGCAAAATTAAAAATATTGATAAAACGACTAATGTTAAGCGTAACGTTTACAGCTCAACATACCCACAAAGACACTGTTAAGTTTCAATTTGATCTATCGAATGTTTTTTTTTGTTTCAAGTTTCAAGCAATCGAATTTTTGAAAAAAATTGAAGAATCATGTTTATTGCCCCTAAACACTTCGTTATCACCATTAAAATGAGAAAATGTTTTTTTGAGCTTTTTTCACGATTTTATCGCAAACAACCTTTAAATTTATAAAAGAAAATAAAATTTAAAAATTTTTGGAAAATTTGTTTGAAAATGTTTAGAAATTTTTGAAGAAACTCACTCCTTTGAAAATTGTTCAAAGGTAAAATTAAATTTAGAATAAATTTTCCTTTTATTTTTTGTTTCCGGAAAAATGTTAAAGCTCATTACTAAATATCGTGAAATCTTTCTTTAAAAAAACGTTCAAATTGCATTATCATAAATAACCTAATTTTTAAAGAAATGGCCAACAGTAGTTAACACATATTCACAGTCTAATATACATATATATTAGACCGTGAATAACTTTCGAAGGAGAGTGTTTATCGAAAAATCATGAGAAACGTTTTCTGTAGAGCATTCAATTCCCTACAAGAACATGCATCGCTCGTTTTGGTGTATTGACTTGAAGCCGAGGTGAAAAATTTCAAAGGTTGACTTTTTTTTCCTGTGTCATTTAAATATAAAAAATGAATTTGCGACGAGAGACCTCTAAATATTAATATTCAGAGCTCTGCTTTAAACAGGAATCTTTTTTTACTTCCCTGAAGGTAATTAATTGGAGATTGCGAATTACAAAAATAGTCTCATGTTTTAAAAGCATAGTAACGGTGACCATACGGAGAGCAAAATTCTGATAAGGATCGAAACGTCTCGCCTCGTGAGAGGTTTTGATCCTCAGACTTAGTATACCTATATATATCTCTGTCTCGCTCCCTCGCTCTATATCTCTCTCTCTATATCTATATACATATATATCCACGCTTATTCCTGTACACCCCGTGATAATATATATAGGTATAGACATTGTAGCGATGACCGTACGGAGAGCAAAATTCAGGTAAGGATCGAAACCGCTTGACTCTCGACGAGTTTTACTTCTCGAGGAGTTATACTCCATCGAGCCCGTGCGCATTCGATCCTCGGCGATCGACCCGTTCAATGAGTTCCGACGGGAGATCCCATTGACTCAGTATACCTATATATATCTCTCTGTATACGTATATATTAGACTGATTCACGAAATTGGATTTTTTTTTTTTTTTGAAATCTTTGATTAAATACTTTCGGGGAAGTGAAAAAGTTGCCTGTTGAAAGCAGAGCTCTGAATATTGATATATTTAGAAGTCCCTCGTAGCGAATTTATATTTTAGATTTAAATGACACAGGAAAAAAAAATTCAAACTTTGAAATTTTTTACCTCGACTTTGTGTGAACTACTGTTGGTCATTTCTTTAAAAATTAGGTTATTTACGATAATGGAATTCAAACTCTTTTTTCAAGAAAGATTTCACAATATTTAGTAATAAATTTTAACATTTTTCCGGAAACTAAAAAAAAGGGAAATGTCCTCTAAATTTAATTTTAACTTTGCATAACTTTCGAAGGAGTGAGTTTTTCAAAAAAATCTTGGGAGACCTTTTTTGTAAAGCGTTCCATTCCCTATAAGAATACGTATCGCAGATTTTGGTACAAGGACGTGAAGTCGAGGTATGACATTTCGAAGTATAAACATTTTTTTTCCTGTATTATTTAAATGGAAATTCGGGATGAGAGATCTCAAAATATTAATATTGAGATCGCTGCTTATATATGTATATATACGCCCGTTCATTCCTGTACGCCCCGTGTTCATGTATATAGGTATAGGTATAGTAATGATGACCATACGGAGAGCAAAATTCAGGTAAGGATCGAAACGTCTCGCCTCGTGAGAGGTTTCGATCCTCAGGCTTAGTATACCTATATATATCTCTGTCTCGCTCCCTCGCTCTATATCTCTCTCTCTATATCTTTATACATATATATCCACGCTTATTCCTGTACACCCCGTGACAATATATATAGGTATAGACATTGTAGCGATGACCGTACGAAGAGCAAAATTCAGGTAAGGATCGAAACCGCTCGACTCTCGACGAGTTTTACTCCTCGAGGAGTTATACTCCATTGAGCCCGTGCGCATTCGATCCTCGATGATCAACACGTTCAATGAGTTCCGACGGGGGATCCCATTGACTCAGTATATCTATATATATCTCTCTGTATACGTATATATTAGACTGATTCACGAAATTAGATTTTTTTTTTAAATCTCCGATTAAATACTTTCGGGGAAGTGAAGAAGATGCCTGTTGAAAGCAGAGCTCCGAATGTTGATATATTTAGAAGTCTCTCGTCGTTAATTTAAATTTTAGATGTAAATGACACAGGAAAAAAAAATTCAAACTTTGAAATTTTTTACCTCGACTTTGTGTGAACTACTGTTGGTCATTTCTTTAAAAATTAGGTTATTTACGATAATGGAATTCAAACTCTTTTTTCAAGAAAGATTTCACAATGTTTAGTAATAAATTTTAACATTATTCCGGAAACTAAAAAAAAGGGAAATGTCCTCTAAATTTAATTTTAACTTTGCATAACTTTCGAAGGAGTGAGTTTTTCAAAAAAATCTTGGGAGACCTTTTTTGTAAAGCGTTCCATTCCCTATAAGAATACGTATCGCAGATTTTGGTACAAGGACGTGAAGTCGAGGTATGACATTTCAAAGTATAAACATTTTTTTTCCTGTATTATTTAAATGGAAATTCGGGATGAGAGATCTCAAAATATTAATTTTGCGATCGCTGCTTATATATGTATATATACGCCCGTTCATTCCTGTACGCCCCGTTTTAATGTATATAGGTATAGGTATAGTAATGATGACCATACGGAGAGCAAAATTCAGGTAAGGATCGAAACGTCTCGCCTCGTGAGAGGTTTCGATCCTCAGGCTTAGTATACCTATATATATCTCTGTCTCGCTCCCTCGCTCTATATCTCTCTCTCTATATCTATATACATATATATCCACGCTTATTCCTGTACACCCCGTGATAATATATATAGGTATAGACATTGTAGCGATGACCGTACGAAGAGCAAAATTCAGGTAAGGATCGAAACCGCTCGACTCTCGACGAGTTTTACTCCTCGAGGAGTTATACTCCATCGAGCCCGTGCGCATTCGATCCTCGATGATCAACACGTTCAATGAGTTCCGACGGGGGATCCCATTGACTCAGTATATCTATATATATCTCTCTGTATACGTATATATTAGACTGATTCACGAAATTAGATTTTTTTTTTTAAATCTCCGATTAAATACTTTCGGGGAAGTGAAGAAGATGCCTGTTGGAAGCAGAGCTCCGAATGTTGATATATTTAGAAGTCTCTCGTCTCTGTACCAAAATTTGTCATACATATCCTTACAGGGAATGGAACTATTTACAAAAAAGGTCCCCCAAGATTTTTTGAAAACTCACTCCTTCGAAAGTTATGCAAAGTTAAAATTAAATTTTGCGTAAATTTCCCTTTTTTTAGTTTCCGGAAAAATGTTAAAACTTATTACTAAATATTGTGAAATCTTTCTTGAAAAAAAAGTTTGAATTGCATTATCGTAAATAACCTAATTTTTAAAGAAACGACCAACAGTAGTTCACACGAAGTCGCGGTAAAAAATTTCAAAGTTTGAATTTATTTTTCCTGTGTCATTTAAATCTAAAATATAAATTCGCTACGAGGGACTTCTAAATATATCAATATTCAGAGCTCTGCTTTCAACAGGCATCTTTTTCACTTCCCCGAAAGTATTTAATCAAAGATTTCAAAAAAAAAAAAATCTAATTTCGCGAATCAGTCTAATATATACGTATACAGATATATAGGTATACTGAGTCAATGGGATCTCCCGTCGGAACTCATTGAACGGGTCGATCGCCGAGGATCGAATGCGCATAGGCTCGATGGAGTATAACTCTTCGAGGAGCAAAACTCGTCGAGAGTCGAGCGGTTTCGATCCTTACCTGAATTTTGCTCTCCGTACGGTCATCGCTACAATGTCTATACCTATATATATTATCACGGGGTGTACATATGATGGATATATATGTATATAGATATAGAGTTTTAAGATATAACGGTACTCAGACAATTATGAAATTCTCAAAAACTCAAAAAAATGCGATCCCAAAATTTTGAAAAAATGTACACTACCCTTTTTCATATAATTAAATAATTTGACAAAATGTCAATTTTTTAGAGTGGACAACTTTTTGACCGTTCGAAATCGCACGGAATGCATTATATATATATATTATATAAATATATGTGGCATTCCACGGTATTTCGATCAAAATCTTACCTTCATGATTTTGATTTTCCTCTTAATTTTTTATATAAATAAGGACTTTAAAAATAAAAAATAATCTAATAAAATGTAACAAAATTTTTGGGCTTTGTTCCAAAATGGAGATTTTAAAACTTTATGAGTCGACTTTTTTTTTTTAATTTTTTGAATTTGACTCATAGAGTATTGAAATCTCCGTTATGGAACGAACCCCAAAAAATTTGTTATATTTTTTTAGATTTTTCGGCATTTTTTTAGATTTCACAAAGTTGTCGCTTTTGTTTAAAAAAATAAATAAATAAATCCAAAAAACGCGTGGCTGAAAAATTCTGAAAAAATTTGGGAAATTTTTTTGAATGTCCTTATTTATATAAAAAGTTTAGAGGAAAATCGAAATCATCAATGTAAGATTTTGATCGAAATACCGTGGAATGCCACATATATATTCATAGATATATGTTATTATTTGTTGATCCGGTTTACGAAAGCCCGGCTTGCGTTAGTGCTTACCTATCAACTGTATGTATCATAATTTTTCGTTACATTCATCACTCGTGATAATTGTCAAGCAAAAATGCGAATAAAAGAATAACAGGAAATGATAATTTAGAAAAACAACGAAATTAACGGAAATAAATTACGGCAATTCGCAAACATTAATCATGTTAACAAAAATTTGTATTTCAATACTCCTGTTTCCCAAGAATTCAAAGATGAAAAAATAACTGTCGGCTTAAAATAAAAAAAAAAGATTGTTGCAACGTAATTAACTATTAACGGTTACATGCACAAAAGAAAATGAAGCGTTCAAAAACAATCGTCATTTCAATAGTAGAATATTTAAAAAAAATACGTTTCCATTGAAAAGATTACATTAATCATAATATGTAATCTATGAGATTTTCGCACTAACAATTTTTTTAAAGTTCAATGTTTTATTATTTCATGTAAAAATGCCGTTTCAATATTTCATCCAATAGTCAAGATCGTACATATATAATGTAACGCAAAACAAAGAGGGAAACATCCTATGCCCAACGAGATCGGGCCAGGTAAAGATTGAAACCCTTTTGCGTCGCTCGAGGTTTTGATCCTCGGCGAGTTTTACTGGAAGAGTTCTCGGACGTTTCGATCCTCATAGGATCGATCCGACGGACTCGAGACACCCAATAACTCGCGATAGGATGGAAACCTCGTCCGAGAACTATTTACTCGCTCGCGATACGATCCCCAAAAATAAATGTCTCCTCGACTCGCGAGGAGAGGGAAACTACCTGAGTCTCTTTGCGCTCCCTCTCCGATTCGATCGTCCCGGTATACCATAAAGTTCCTCTCGCGATACGAGCTACCCTTCGTATACCTGCAATGTGCTCGCTCAAGGATTAAATCCCCGATCGAGCAAAACGTTTCGCTCGCAACCCCTGATCCAAACATGATCCAAATTTTTTCGTCGCGACGCATATTATCGACACATAGCTGCATAGACGATCATCGCAATTCACAATTTTCGAGTTTTTTCAAGCAATTCTTCGGCAACGTTATTTCTCTCTCTCTTTCTCTTTATCTCTCTGTCCTCTCTTTCACTTGTTCTCCGTATTTCGTACGTCAGTGTATTCTAAGCTATGAGATTGCTAATGATTTAGACTTTTTGTAGTTCAAGCATGATTTTTGGGGAAAATGCGAAATCAAATATTTTTGGTGAAAGGCCCATTGATATTCACTATTTTATTTGTTATCAATATCCCTAGATGGCATTCAAATGGAAAAAAGTTTTATCATGATAGATTGATATCTAGATATTTCAAAGCTATGATGATTTCATTATTTAAGCAAAAATTTCTATCGTGTTCTGCCCGCGGGTCCACTGATATTAGTGGTATATACAAATTCTATGGTTGATTTAAAAATTGGGAAGACTTGTTTTTTCATGAAGCAATTGGATTTTTAGAAAATTTATCATTTTTTCTCACCAAAGGTCACTAAGCATATTAATGTAATTTTTTTTTCTTATCTTCTGCGAATAATATAATAGTTTACTTTGAAATTAAAATCATGAACAATACAATCTTTTTTTATACTGTCCTTCCAAGTTTTTTTTAATAATTTTCATAACTTCACGTAAGACTCCTATGCGAGCCGCAGAGGATGAGAAAGCATAAGTAATCATCACTTCCAAGGGCCCTCGTTCAGAAAAAAAAATATATATATTGTATTATTCAGAAAAATCTTGGATGTCTTAGCTTATTTTCACGAAATTTTAATGTCGTCGGCACATTATGAGAAAAATCAATTATATTTATATCTTTGGGTCTATGGTCAGAAACAAATATTGAAATTTCTCAAAAATGTGAATTGTCATAATTTTGAGGAGGGTTACTTTTCTCAAATATGAATACATTTTTATGTAATTATAATAACAATAACAATTTCCAAGAACCATAGGCTTACAGATAGGAAAATCAAAATTCTCGTAACGTTCAAACATCCGAATTAATAACAACACTTTAACTAACAATTTTTGTTCCGCACAATCCGTAGATTACATGGAAATCCGTGAAAAATATACATCATGGAGGAGCCAGCCCACTTATTCGATTTCTTTTTTAAGTTTTTTTAAGTTTTTTAAATAACTGCTTATAGCTTTGCATAAAATTTATGTTACATCCACAGAATATGAGCAAAGTAAGTAATCCTCACATCGACAACTCCAGATAAATATGAAATTAAAACAAAAATCACGGTTATTGTGAGTATGAAAGATCTGATTTTTTCATGATATTGGGAACCTAAGGAGAGGTATGACTTAATTCTGACGTCAGCAATATGGCGACGTAAGTAAATAGCTCGCTCGCGACTCGCATGCGACAGCGTGGTGTAGAGAGAGAGAGAGATTTGTCGTCGATTATTCTCAGCTCATTACAGATTATGCTACTCACTCCCGGACGCAAATGCAGTAAACGAGTAAAAGCAACTTCCGACCCTAACCAAAAAAATAACCACATTCTGCATCCAAACTCCGACCTCTATATCTATATTATTGTTACGTGGACAATCTCAACAATTTTCAGAATTTATCCTAACAAACCTCGACGTTTCGTATGGTCGACGGGGCTTTGCGCTCCCTACTTAGTCAGTCCTTAGGTTTCGCTACCAGATGAATCTAACTTTCGATCCCGATACATTATCTGGCATCTCCGTGTCAATCCTCGTAACATTTGCATATCATCTACAGATTGCGAGAATCATTAATATTAATGAAGGGCTCTCGATCGAAAAATATTTGCTCTCTACTTTTCTTCAAAATCGGAATAAAAACATCCAAAATAATTTCAATTTTTATTGTAGTTAATGTCAACTTTAATTTGTATCATGATAAAACTTTTTATGAATTTTCATATATAATTGGCAGATTATTAAAAATAAGACATCAATATCGGAGGGTTCTCGTTCGGAAAAATATTTCTATTAGTCCCGAAAAAAATTGGCCTTGAGTCTCATCATCGCCAGTATCATAAAACTAAACTATTATTTATATATGGTTTTTTCCGGTGATATAACATCAAGAGGGGACATTCACTCTCCCGCTTGATATACAAATGATTTTAGAGAGGGCCTGACTTCACGTGATTTCGCGTATAAAATTCAAACAAAAAGCACGGCTGAAGTGAAATTTATGAAAACCGACATATGTGAAGTTTGCAATTCTCGACATTTCAAAAATCACCCCTTTTTAAAACTTGCGTTATAATTACCCTGAAAAGAAAAAATTTCGATATAGTAAAATAACTTTACACCGATACCGGCAGTCTGAGTATCACATTAGAATCCCCTCCCCGATATATACAGCTACGATGAGGACGATTTGCCTTGATTCGATACGTCTGATTATGCAACCGACAATCGCTATGGCATACAATAAGTTAATAAATAAAAATAAATGAATAAAAATTATATAAATATAAGGGTTCACGAAGGATAAGAATAACGAAAAGATAATGGAGGAATTTACGGGCTTGAAAGCCAAACTATACACCCCGCCAAGTATATATATCATAAATTTTTTAAACGATATTTATATGTTCTGATAATCATTTTTATACATTGCATTTTCATACATTGCATTTAAAAATAAAAAAAATATATAGAAATCTATGATTTTCGAAAATTGAGAAAAAATGTGTGTGTGTGTGTGTGTGTGTGTGTGTGTGTGTGTGTGTGTGTGTGTGTGTGTGTGTGTGTGTGTGTGTGTGTGTGTGTGTGAATGTATGCGGATGTGTTTATACTCCTCATTTAGATTCCTCGACGAAGGGCTTTGTAGAGAGTGCACCCCTAGCTGCACTGCAAACCTCAATGCATCAGGGAGAGAGAGAGAAAGAGAATCAGTGTCAAATTTTCAGCATCGAACGGCCGTACCAAATCGAAAAATTAAAATACGTACAGTACGAAACAACAGCGATATAACGGGCATTATTAAATCTCTGATCGAACGTTTTTCCCCACTGAGAGTGGCGTTTTATCCTCAAGAGTGCATACGCGATCTACGTTTGATTAATCGGGCAGCAGCATTGCGTAAACTGCGGAGGATTCTGTATGCTGCGCGAAAAATGGATTTTATAGCAGCGTTTAATCTCGGGCTGCTACATATATTCGATGTAGTAGACTCAGTCGTTCAGGTGATCTGATTATTCAATTGCCAAAATGTAAATCGTCTCCGACCAATTATTGATGTACATGGTAAGTGAATTTCAAATTCCCATCTCCCATCCATTTATATATTACTCAATTCTGTTTTAGTCGTTCAATATTTTAACAGAGAAAAACAATTTCTGTCACAGCGGAGATGTCTCGTCGCAGACGATCCAATTTGGGGGGAGAAATAGAAGAAGAAGAAGAAGAAGAAGAGGAGGAGGAGAAGGAGGAAGAAGGAGAAGAAGAAGGAGAGGAAGAAGATGAAGAAAGAGGAGAAGGAGATAAAGAACTAGATGCTGATGATGAAGGGGGAGAAGATGATGATGAAGAAGAAGAAGAAGAAGAAGAAGAAGAAGAAGAAGATAATGATGATGATGATGGAGAAGGAGGAGAAGAAGAAGTGCATGATGCACTGAGACCACCAACACCACCACCACAGTCACCACCACGACCACCACCACCACCACCACCACCACCACCATACGCCGATGGCATCGATTATGAGAGGGCCCGAATAGAATGGGAGCATCGGCAAATCGAGAGAGCTGCCGGAACCGCAAGAAATGTGGATGAAGGTAAAAAGAATATGGGTGGGGTATTAAATTAATGATGCTCATGAGAGATATTAATTTCTATCCATCTTTTCAGGATCTAAATCCGGTCAGTCCGATGAGCTGACATATAGAGCACTATTCGGGGACGATCTCGAAATGTTCCCCGGTATGTTTAGCGAAGAAGAGCTAAATGCTCAAGATGTTAACCTTAGTTTTTACAAACATTAATTAAGAGAATACTTTATAAATATTTATAGCATAATTTTTTTCAATAAAAAAACAAAATATAAATAAAAAATCTTCGATAATGATCATTTCAGAATCCTTCCTATGGCGAGAAAGCGTTCCTTGGGGTGAAAAAAAAATCATAAAAACTGTAAATTTCACAAATCAGCTTCATTGGTCCATGTGTTGTGGGTATAATCAAATCTCAACCATTTTACAAAAATGTTATTACCGTGCTTTTGTAGAACTTTTACGAGATCAGATAAATTAAGAGAATACTTTATAAATATTTATAGCATAATTTTTTTCAATAAAAAAACAAAATATAAATAAAAAATCTTCGATCATGATCATTTCGAAATCCTTCCTATTGCGAAAAAGCGTTCCTTGGGGAGAAAAAAAAATCATCAAAACTGTAAATTTCACAAATCAGCTTCATTGGTCCATGTGTTATGGGTATCATCAAATCTCAACCATTTTACAAAAATGTTATTACCGTGCTTTTGTAGAACTTTTTCAAGATCAGATAAATATCTGGATATTCAACTTCCAATAATTCTTGTTCGTAAAATCCACCGACGATGGGCTCGTTCTGATAATCTTCAATATTATACGTTACATGATTGGTATTGTTCACTCAGCTAATGGTAAATATTTCTGTCGTTCATTTTGGGATAAAACCCTTCGCGAAAACATTCTTAAACTTGCGCATTCGCACTTTGTCGCCAATTTTTTCAATGTGCGATTAAATCAGTGGCAAATTGCTCTATGTCGAGTACATATGAATATTATATTTTTGGATGAGCGGTTCAAAATCTGGACTATTTATTCCATAACTGTATAGTAGATGAAACAGGCCGGTTCCAGATCAAGATCCCTACCCCGACATTTACCGACCTTTTTCAGCTGAGATTCGAGCCACTTAGTCGAGACTCGAACCACTTAGCCGAGACACAAACCGTTGCGCGTCGTGAGTGGGTGGCTCGCGGGTGGTCAGTGGGTGGGCTTAGGGGGGGGGGGGGGATTTTTCCGTCAGCACATCTTGCGTGTATATGCGTGTGCATGTGTGTGTGTGTTTATGTGTCCATGTGTTGCGGACGGGGAGTTGGAGGGTGGAATGTGGGTGGTGGGTGGACAGGTGCATCGTGGGTGGCAGGTAAAGAGGGGAGGGGATCTTTTCGTCCGCACATCTTGCGTGTATATACGTATGCGTGTGCGTGTGTGTGTGTGTGTGTGTGTGTGTGTTGCGCACAGGGGGTGGTGGGTGGTGGGTGGGAAGGTGCATCGCGGGTGGCAGGTAGAGAAGGGGGGGGGGATTTCGAGATTTTCTGCCAGCATGTCTTGCGTGTACGTGCGGGTACGTGCGTGCATACGTACGTGCGTGCGTGCGTTAGGGGGGGGGGGGATTGTCGATGCCCGAGATTTTTTGAAGAAAGCATTAGGCGTCGTCACTGACGTTGACTCATGCTCTCTCTCTCTCACCCTCTCTCTCTCGCACGCGCATTCTTTGTCGCCCGCGCTCTCCCGCGTCGAGTGTCAAGTATCAAATTTATGATGTATACAACTCTGTATCCAAACATGATCCAAATTTTTTCGTCGCGACGTATGCGGTATAATATCAACACATAGCTGCATATATTGGTTCACAATTTTCAAAATATATATTTTCGTGGAGTGACGGAATTTTTTCCTCAAGTATTCAATGTATGGCTCGTCTCACCCTTACTCTCTTTCATTCAACTTGTCTCTCTCTCTCTCTCTCTCTCTTTGCCTGCATATCTTTATTTCTCTCTCATTTGTGCTCTGGACCTCTTGCATCCCTATGTTTTAAACCATGAGATTGTGCGGGCGAGAGGTTGGGGTCTATTGACGTTCTCGATTTTCTTTTTCATTCCGAGTTGATCACGCATTCCGTCGACTTCTCTGTTTTTTCATCCATACATTTTTTTTTTTTTTTTTTTTTTTTTTTCATCAACGGTACGTTAATGGACGCGAAAAAGTGCAAAAAAATTGTGACGATTATGAGAAGAGGATATTACGCGCACAAGGATAAGCCTCCTTCACACGTCAGAGTGCGAAGGTATATTTTGTTCGGTGATCGCAATGTGGCTCTACTGCGCAAAACTTTGCGAGCGTCTGTTCTGACTGTTGGTGCAAAAATGCGCATTCAATCAACGATCGCCACCTTGATATCACTCGTGGAAAAAATGAAAAAACGTGGTTCGGGAGTGTCAGCGCCTAAAGTGAAATGGGTGGAAATGGATTCTGCATTCAAACCAAGGATTACTACAGGATTATTGGTTAATCTAGCACACAAAGATCTCGAACATTTTTTGAATGATGCGCTAAAAGTGATTTGCGAGCGGCTAACTGAATCATTGCGAATTAATGGCAATTTAAAAGTTAATTTGACGCTAGTTTGCATGTTTCGCATTGTGAAAAGTGCCGACATTATTGAGGAGGAAAATGCGTTTCAGACCGCGAACGCAGTAATATTACCGACGACTAATATCGGGGAGTGGCTCGATGATCATGCAAAAACTATCTTGTTGACGCAAGTTGAGGAGTTTGAGGAGAAAGAATCAGGATGGACGCTTCATGAAGTTGTACACCTGCGGGTGAATGTGAATCGGTATCTGCCATTGCGAGGGGGTGTTTCGACGTTTGTGCGTCTTCCTGACGATGTGCGGAGGAAAGGAGCAGTGGTGAACATTGAGAACAATGATCCATATTGTTTTTTATGGTCAGTTACAGCTGCTCTTTCGCCACTACCCCCGATGAATAGAAATCGAACAAATTCATATCCGCATTTCAGTGAAGTGGTGAATTACGCGGGACTCGATTTTCCTATGAGCATTCGAGATGTTGCAAAATTTGAGAGAATGAATGATCTAGCTATAAACATTTATGGCATAGAAAAGGGACAAAATGAGCGTAGTGAAATTGTGCCGGTATATGTGAGTTCAAACCAATCGCAAAGACCGACAATTCATTTGCTCATTGTGGAATGTGAGAACGAGGATGAGGACGACGACGACGACGACGACGACAACGAGGACCACGACAACGATAATTTTCAACTGCGCAAGCCGGTACATCACTTCACTTGGATACGAGATCTCTCTCGTCTGATCAGCGCTCAAAAATCAAACCATGAGCATCGTAAGTGCATATGTGACAGATGCCTTTGTCACTTTCAAACGGAATTTGCACTCAATAAACATCGCGTAGATTGTGCAAACATACATAAAACATGTCGAGTCATATTGCCCGAGCCAGAACAGGCAATTTTAAAATTTAAAAATTTTCGTAACAAACTGAGCGTTCCGTTTGTCATTTACGCTGATCTCGAATGTCTTCTCGAGCCAATCAATGGGCAACAGAATAATAATAAAAAAAAACGCACACCTCGTACTATCAGTTATCAAAAACACACACCCCACAGTATCGGCTATTATTTGAAATGTTCATTTGACGAGTCAATCGAGGAATATAAGAGTTGTCGCGGTGACAATTGCATAAATTGGTTTATGCAAGAATTGGTAACATTGTCATGCAGTCTTGACGAGCGAATAAGAACAGTAAAACCGATGGAACAATTCAACGCTGAGAGTCGTCGTAGATTCCATTCATCAAAAATATGTCATATATGTGAAAAACCTTTTATTGCTGGATGTTTGAAAGTTCGTGACCATTGCCATTTCACGGGAAAATTTCGCGGTGCAGCTCATCAGGATTGTAATTTAAATTATACAAAATCACACATAGTTCCCGTCATCTTTCACAATCTCTCGGGTTATAACGCGCATTTTTTGATTCGAGCATTGGCCTCGGAATTCGAGGGAAGGGTAGACCTCTTGCCCGTGAATAAAGAAAAATACATCTCATTCACAAAAGTCGTCAAGGGTACGTGTATAAACTTTCGTTTCCTCGATTCATTCCGTTTCATGCCGAGTGGTCTGGAAAAATTGGCCTCTTATCTCACAAATGACTGTAAATCGATCACGGGTAAGCATTGTGATAGTGCGGTGAAACTGAATTTATTAGCGAGAAAGGGGGTCTTCCCTTATGATTATCTCGATAAATGGACGAAACTCGACGAGACTGAACTACCGAGTAAAGAAAAATTCCGCTCTAAACTTTACGACGAGGACATTACGGACGATGACTATGCACATGCACGTGACGTTTGGACAACCTTTAAAATAAAAACTTTGGGCGAATATTCAGACTTGTATCTCAAGACTGATATATTGCTTCTTGCCGATATTTTCGAAAATTTTCGGTCCAACTGCTTGACGGCATACAATCTCGATCCATTGCATTATTATACAGCGCCAGGTCTTGCATTTGATGCTATGCTCAAGATCACTAATATTGAACTTGAACTCCTCTCTGACATTGACATGTTATTATTTATCGAGCGGGGTATTCGGGGTAGTGTGGCGCAATGCTCGAATCGATATGCAAAAGCCAATAATCGGTACATGAAATCAGACTTTAATAAAGACGAACCTGAGAGCTACTTGATGTATTTTGATGTCAACAATTTATATGGTGCGGCTATGAGCAATTCATTGCCTTATAGTTCCTTCGAGTGGGTACAAAATTTTCATGCCGATAGCATTCAATCGCTTCCCGATGATGACGAAATTGGATATATATTTGAGGTTGATCTAGATTATCCTGAAGACATTCACAATCTCCACAAAGATCTGCCGTTATGTCCCGAACATTATACACCGCCGGGGTTCAAACAACCAAAACTAATGACAACATTATTGCCGAAGCAAAGATATATAATACATTATCAAAATTTAAAACAAGCTCTAGCCCTCGGTCTTCGTTTAAAGAAAATTCATCGCACATTAAAATTCCGGCAAAAAGCATGGCTGAAAAAATATATCGATATTAACACAGATCTGCGTAAAAAGGCAAAAAATGAATTTGAAAAAAACTTTTTCAAACTCATGAACAATGCAGTTTTCGGCAAGATGATGGAGAACGTTAGGCAACATCGAGATGTTAAACTTGTGACGAAATGGGACGGTCCTTTTGGTGCAAAGGCTTTAATCGCAAAGGCGACATTTCACAGCTGCACGATTTTTGATCATGATATGGTGATAATTGAATCAAATCGAGTTAAAGTAAAATTTACTAAACCAATATATGTGGGATTTTCAATTCTCGACATGTCGAAAATCTTCCTTTACGACTTCCATTATAATTACATGAAGAAGAAAAAATTTGATCAAGCCAAGCTACTTTACACCGATACGGACAGTCTCATTTATCACATCACAACCCCCGATATATACAGCGATATTAAGGACGATTCGCACAAATTTGATACATCCGATTATGAAACCAACAATCCCTATGGCATTTCATTGGTTAATAAAAAAATATTAGGACTGATGAAGGATGAAAATAATGGGAAGATAATGGAGGAATTTGTTGGTTTGAGAGCGAAATTATACGCCTTCAGAGTCCGACGTGAGAAAAAAAAAGAAGAGAAAAAAGCCAAAGGCATTCGAGCAGCGACGTTAAGGTCGATAACATTTAATAATTATAAAGAGTGTTTGTTCCACCATGAAAATCTGGAAAAAACTCAGCACTTGATTCGTAGTCGAAAACACGTCGTTGAAACTGTTGCGCAGAGAAAGTCAGCGCTCAGCTGGAATGACAATAAAAGAATTTTACTTCCGAATTCGACTGATACGTTACCATGGGGCTATAAAATTATCGAAGATATGGATGAATGATGCAAAACGAGGGAAAAAAAAAATAAAAACTCTAAAAAAACATTGAAAACGGAAAAATGTTTGAAAATTAGACAAAAAATGTATAAAAATCTACGAATTTAGGAAGAAAAAACCTAAAAAACAGTTGAAAAAACTACAAATGTTTAAGAATTAGACTAAGAATGTATAAACAATTATTTTTTATGCGTGAGATTTTGGAAAAAATGTATAAAAATCTATGAGTTCGGAAAAAAAAAAAACCTAAAAAACATTGAAAAACTTTAAATGTTTAAGAATTAGACTAAGAATGTATAAACAATTATTTTTTATGCGTGAGTTTTTGGAAAAAAATGTATATAAATCTACGAATTTGGGGAAAAAAAAACCTAAAAAACAGTTGAAAAAACTGCAAATGTTTAAGAATTAGACTAAGAATGTATAAACAATTATATTTGAGGACAAATGTATTCTCCTGTTTGATCTTCAACCATGCGTTTAAAAATATTTACCTCGTATTTTTTCAATAAAAAACGAAATATAAACGAATCATCGATGAAAATCATTTCGAAATCCTTCCTATCGCGAGAAAAGCGTTCCTCGGGGGGGGGGGGGAAATCATCCATAAATTTCATAAATCTGCTTTATTGATCCAAGTGTTGTGGGTATCATCGAATCCCAGCCATTTTACAAAAATTTTATCACCACGCTTCCGTAGAACTTTTTCAATCAGATAAATATCTGGATATTTGACTTTCAACAGTTCTTGTTCGTAAAATCCACCGGCGATGGGCTCGTTCTGATAATCATCGATATTATACGTCACAGGATTGGTATTGTTCACTCGGCTGATGGTAAATATTTCCGTCGTCCAATTGGGAGTATAACCCTTCGCAAAAACATTTTTAAATTTACTTATTCGCACTTTGTCGCCAATTTTGAATTTTTTCTTTTTTGTTGGTTCACAATTCTTCTTCTTGAATACACGCTGAAGTAGTTGTTTTTCATTTCCAGCATTAACATTTCGCGGTTTCATACGAATAGTGCGATGCGTGGAATTATTGTAATCAGCGAGTAAATTATCGAGAATATCGGTCCATTTGTACTTTCCACGTAAGCTAAATTGCATCCACATTTTATTTTTCAATGTGCGATTAAATCGTTCACAGATGGATGCCTTCAAGTTGCTGTATGTCGAGTACATGTGAATATTATATTTCCGCATGAGAGATTCAAAATCTGAATTATAAAATTCTTTGCCACGATCAACGTGAAGTTTCATTGGCACGCGTCCCCCGCTGAGAATAGATTTCATAGCTCTCATTGTATCCTTGCCATTCTTGCTTTTCATCGGAACGGCCCATGCATATTTGGAGAATATATCGATGCAGGTGAGGAGGAACTTGTGTCCAGAGTTTTCGTTCGCGTACGTTGACATATCCACCAAATCGGCTTGCCAGGTTTCATCCAAGCCACGTATATCCACGCGGCGACGTGGGTAATTTCGTCGAGCGGGTTTGTGTAGTTCCCCCACCAGCGCTTCTCGCTCAATCTCACTCATTTTTGCCTCTTCGTCTCCAGAGCCGTTAATCGAGTATCGAGTTGAGAGATTAGATGTGAGATGCGAACGGTCAAATCTTGTACTGCCTGCACTTTTGCGTTGAGAGTTTGCGCAATGTTTTGTATGCTAGCTTCGAGTCCTTGCACCAGCAATGAATTACTCTGATTTATCTCTTTGCGCAGAAATTTTATGTTGCTGTGTGATTTTTTATGCAGTGCATTTAACGTGGCGACATCGCTTGACTCTTCAGGATCGGCAACGTTGCGCAGTCGTTTTCCCTCTAAATCGTAATCACCGCTGGCGGTAGTCTTAAATCCAATACCCGGTCTGCCGGGGGGACCTCGACTGTTTCCGAGCACACTCTTATTCAACTGTCGTCCAAACACGTCAACGCTCATGTTGCAAATGTGCACAACATTAACACACAACGGATTAATAAATGATTTTGGCCTCACGCAACTCCTCGATTATCGCTATAATTTCATTCGAATGCGATAGATTTCCGGCAGCCTGAGATGATAAGAGCAAACGTAGACGATCAACAAGCTCATTAGGATCATCCCAATAAACATAATCGAATTTTGTCGGTTTTTTTCGCGCAATCTTGTATTTCGGCATGCCTTCACCGCTGTGTGAGTGGTCAGATATCTTGGATATGTAATTTTTGAATTTGGTGCTTTTATCCGCACGTATAGCGCCCGAGGCTTTGTAATATTTCCTATTAGCATTTGTCTCATGAATAATTTTTTCATACGCTCGCAAATCATCCGTTGTAAAATCAGCAGGCTGTTTTTTGAATAAAAGCTCGACTAATCCAATGGTTTTCGCATAATTTTTCTCTCCCACACGAACGGTCGAGGATGATGATGAAAAATCTATCGGCGAATCGCCAATCATTAATTTGTCATTTGCGAGATTTCTCACACCGTACGCGACATCGAGGCTTGTTTTTCTGTTTGAGCGTAACACCGAAAGATACTCGTTTATCAATTCATCGGCGCTGCTGGATATTGTTTCTCCCTCTGCCGAAAGAAAGGATTCATCCAACGATTGATCTTTCATGCTCCGGTCATACGCAACATTTTCATTCCGGTCTTTTCTCTCTTCCACCGCCGCCTTCTCCTCCTCGTCTTCATCGTCGTCTTCTTCTTCCTCCTCCTCCTCCTCCTCCTCCTCATCCTCCTTTTCCTCATCCTCATCCTCCTCGTCCTCCTCCTCCTTTTTTTCACGTTTCACATTATTTTCTTGTTTAATTTCACGCTTGATTGAGGATCTTTTGCGCGATACATTCACCAACTTCTCCAATGGTTGCACTATCGGCTGGAAAACATCTTGCATCACGCGCTCCGCATTGTCTCTGCCCAGCTTTATCATACGATGCTTTCGCCGTATAGCGTCGCTCGCTCGTACAATCTCACGCAAAACGTCTTTTTCCTCTAGAACTTTCATGTTGTTGGCGCTGGGTCAACGATGATACTGTGCTGCTATCTCCATATGATGTATTATTTATCAGTGCTGAGAAAATTGTCGAAACCTCGCCTATATCGGCCCTCATTCATTTCACTATCCTTGTCAATCATGATAAATGCATACTTGCCCGCTCGCCAACATTCCGAGCACAAATTTTTAAATTTCTCATACGTCATGTCAGTATTCACGTGATCGTTGTACACATGCCGGAGATTCATCTCATCCTGCTTGAATAGCACAACGAAATTCGTATTATCGCGTATTAGGTGCTTGGGAATGCGTGCGTATGTTTGACAAAGATAAAAACAATCGACATTTTGATGTCTTCCCATGGCGAAAAATGCACGAATATTGTCCTGTTTTTCGCACGCTACATCGTCAAAGATGAAAATTGAGTTGGGACGTGCATCGCGCGGTGTAATCACCTGTTCGTGCTCGTTAAAGGGAAAATATTCGACATCATGCACTGGCTTGAGCAAACGTTCGAGCAACTTGTACTTTGGCTGCTTCAACGACTTTGAGTATACATAAACATTTTCAAATCTCACACCATTCGGATGAGTAATAAGACTCAACAACGCATTAGTTTTGCCGCAATTTGACGGGCCGCAGAAAACCGCGCGAATGCTATTCGGTAATAAATGTCCATGACGTTTCTCCTCCTCCTTCTCGCCCCGCGTCAAAGCATCAAAATTCATTATAGGTAATCCCTGTTGCTTGGATGCCATCTTCATCACGACTAACTTGACAATAAGTATAAATAAGGTTTTTATAGTTTTCACTAGTCAGTCGAGTATTTACTCCTGTATGGACATGATCGTGCACGCTCGTGGGAGAAAAAAGTGTGGCAACGGTCTGGTAAACAGTATCATCAAAAATATCCCCGTTGAGCTGCATTTGCCCGGTTATCAGTACTGCGGTCCTGGCACAAAATTGGCAAAACGTCTCGCTCGAGGTATCCGGGCATTAATCCACTAGACACAGCCTGCAAACAGCACGATATCGCCTATTCGAAAAATCGTGAAAATCTCGAGGCGAGAAGCGAGGCCGATAGAGTATTGGCTGAGAGAGCTTGGAAACGAGTTTTCGCGAAAGACGCGAGTATCGCGGAAAAAGCAAGTGCTTGGGGCGTAGCGACTATCATGAAGGGCAAGAGGAAATTCGGTATGGGTGTGATAACGAAGAAGAAGAAGATTATTAGCTTGCGAAGTATTATCGGTGCCGCGAGGAAGACAATGAGTCATAGCAGTGACCCGAAGGTTATAATTACGTCAGCTTTGAAGGGTGCACGCGCCGCTGTAAAGAGAATAGGGGGTAAGCAAAAATTGCGTACACCGCGGATTCTTCCGGTGCCGGGGAAAATTGGAGGTTTTTTGCCCTTCCTCGTGCCAATATTTGCCGGTCTCAGCGCTGCTGGTGCACTGACGGGTGGTGCAGCGAGTATAGCAAAAGCTGTAAATGCTGCTCAAGCTGCTAAACGTGAGTTGGAGGAGAGCAAACGACATAATAAAACAATGGAATCCATTGCATTTGGTAGGGGTTTGCATCTGTAACCATACAAGAGGGGTCTCGGTCTCCATATTGGGTCAAAAAACGTAAAATAACGCTACCACGCCAAGCACTCACCGACGCCGATATTCTCAAGTACGCGAAATCCATGGAAATTCCCCATTTTCGAGGTGTTTTCATGCGAAATGATCTGCCAAAGGGTGGACCGTGGAAACGTGAGTCTGCGATTATTAATCTCGATGAGTGTAGTAGACCAGGCACACACTGGGTCGCATACAAAAAGATTGGACGCAAAGTCATATACTTTGACAGTTTCGGTGATCTTCAACCACCATCCGAACTCATGAGATATCTCGGTGTGCGTAGCGTTAATTACAATTATACACGATATCAGAATTACGACACGATAGAGTGCGGACATTTATGCCTCAAATTTCTCTGCTAACAGCTTAATCGAAAAGACAATTATAGCCTATATAAATGTGCATCGTGATAAAATATCATTAGTCTCGCACGATCAGCATGGATGATAGTTTCACCCTGACAATATCGGGGACATCTTCTATCCTCGAGGCGCAATATTTTCCCCCAATCGAACTTGACGCGCAGAAAAATCATACTCTCGGACTCGTTGAGCTGTTAACCTTCAATTCTATTCCCAACATAGACGCGGGCAATGATAAATTTTACGTGGGTGATGAGATAGTAACGATACCCACTGGCAGCTACGAAATTGAGGATATTGAAGCATACTTGCAGTCAGAGTTGACCAACATAAACATTACAATTAAACCCAATAACAATACGCTGCGAAGTGAAATTGCGTGTAATCGCGATATAAATTTTTCACCCGACGATTCAATTGGATCTCTATTGGGATTTACTCGGCGCATTCTCGAAGCCAATAAAACCCACAAATCAGATCTTCCGGTGGCCATTCTGAAAGTGAACGCCTTACGTGTCGAATGTAGCATCACCGCAGGTGATTCACGAATTTTTTCCACTCGCACCACCGGGCTATAAAATCATAGAAGTTCCGTCACACGTCATTTATCTGCCAATAACGAGCAAGACAATAGATCATATTCAGCTTCGAATAGTCGATCAAGACGGTGATTTAGTTAACTTTCGTGGTGAGGTTATAACCATACGCTTGCACATAAAATCCAGATAATGGGTATAGTCTTTAATAGAACAACAACAACTGCGAATAATAATAGGATACCATGGGTAAAGGCAATCAGTCGTAAAACTACATTCAGAGGACTAACACCTCAAAACGTGCAACTGTTGAAGAGTCTCGGCCTTCACGTTCGTGGCAAAGGGCTGTAAAACATTACTTTTTCTGTGTGCTCTGCATTTGCTGTACAAGATGGCGGAAGCAATAGTGAATATTCACACACCTATTATCTTTGACGAATCTATCGTACACTGTGAGATTCACGCTCACCAGCCATACGCCTCATCAACATTCAACAATAGCGATGAAATACGTATTGCTGTTCAGCACCAAGATCTCTGTCTACTACCGAGCAAAAGTTCACTTCATATTTGCGGAAAGCTGAGCAAATCCAATGGTACTCCATGCACCACCACTAAACTCGTAAATAATGCAATTTGCCATTTGTTTGAGGAGATACGTTATGAACTCAATGCCATAGAAATTGATCGAAATAAAAATGTCGGGCTCACGAGTCTAATGAAAAATTATGTATCGTTGGGCGCTGGTAAAATTTCCATGCTTGAAAATACGGGCTGGCTCGACGTAGATGAAACGAAACAAATAACCGATGCCGCGGGCTTTTTCGATATATGCATACCGCTGAGCATGCTGCTCGGTTTTGCCGAAGATTATCAAAAAATTCTCGTCAATGCCAAGCATGAATTAATTCTCTCACGATCGAAGAGCGATGATAATGCAGTTATTCAAACGGCTGTAGAAGGTAATGATGTTAATCAAGCGGCTCTTGAAGATTATAAGCTGGTGCTGCAAAAAGTTGAATGGCTCATACCATATGTGACAATCTCCGATCAACGGCGAATACAACTTTTAAAGTTTATTGCCAAAGACGCACCAATCTCTATGAGTTTCCGCACGTGGGAATTGTATGAATATCCGATGCTTCCGGCTACGTCAAAACATGTGTGGACCGTCAAAACATCGACTCAGCTTGAAAAACCTCGTTATGTCATTCTCGCCTTTCAGACAAATCGGAAAAATCGCGTGAAAAAAAATGCGAGCAATTTCGATCATTGTAATATTGCGGACATTTAGCTATATTTAAATTCACAAAGTTACCCGTACGGAAATTTAAATCTGAATATGGGACAAAATCAGTATGCCATGCTGTACGAGATGTACGCAAACTTTCAGAACGCGTATTATGGCAAAGAGGCAGAACCATGGCTCGAAAAGACTGAATTTCTCAATTACGCGCCTCTCGTCGTCATTGATTGCTCGAAACAGAACGATTCACTCAAGTCCGGACCTGTCGATGTGCGCCTTGAATTTGAAGCAAGAGCTAATTTTCCCCCGCAAACATCAGCATATTGTTTGATCATACATGATCGTATAGTCGAGTATAATCCGCTGAGCGATGGCGTGAAAAAATTACTATAAAATCATATTCATAGCGCGAATGCACGTTAGTCGTTGCCGAGATGGACTTTATCGTAGATCTACAGGGCTTGAAAAGACCCATCAACGAATTTGTACTGAAGGAAATATCAATAATTGCCGTGGATCGCAACGTGGAACCCTTGACTCTTCATATCAAACCAACGACGCCATGGACATCTCTACCAGCAAAATACAAGGCGATTAATGCATGGCTAGAACGAAATTATCATGGACTGAAATGGAATTCCGGCGAAATATCGTACAGTGCAGCCGTAAAAAAGATTCGTGCGAGCTTGGAAGATGCTCGTATAATCTACGTCAAAGGATTGGAGAAATCACTCTGGCTGTCGAAAATAATCGATCCCTCGATGGAGATTATTGACATGGAAACCTTGGACTGTCCAGCGCTGCGACAATTACCGAAAATTCCACCAAATGGGAGCTGCTCGCTGCACTCGTTCGACTCAAAGTACAATTGTGCGAATGCAAATGTGAAATCGCTGAAAAAATGGTTAAATGTATACGAGGCATTGTATGAACGCGGGATTTTTTAAATAAAGAAACAAAAATTTTCGTCGATAAATTGTGTCTTTTGTTTTATTAAAAGCATGGCAAAAATCGATACAAACAATTTTCCTTAATATCTAGTTTAACGAAGAATGCGGAATGTCTTTTTGAATTCTGTCATATAATTAACGGATAAATTTTTTTTTTTTTCTTTTTTCACACTTCCAAGTCCTTGATATGTTTTTTCACGTGTATATTGTTCAAATGCACTTTCCACCACCAGCAGCACAAAAATCGTCGTTTTTTCTTCTTTTCGATCGTGCAGTCTTCTCTGATCTCTTGTGATGGCGCAGCAGCGATATTCTCGAATGTATGATGATGAGATGATTCAGCCACCATGGTTGGATAAAGTCGGATGACATGGTGGATCCACAATCCTCTTCAGATTTGCTTAAACTCAATGCTGTTGTACTTTCCACCAAAGTAGTTCATGTACAATTGACCATTGTGAGCGGCATCCACCATTTTTGTCAATGTGTCACGATCGTCGTCAAAGGCTTTTGCAAGCCTGGCCGGAAGGAAAACTGCAAACTCGTCGCTGACGTCCACGACGATTCTCCTGCCGAATTTAGTCTCGACGGCTCTGACATCAGATATTTGATAACCCGACTGTAGAACTAGCTCCGACAACTTTTTGATGGGCAGAAATTCTCCCATTTTTGCCACTTTGTTGATTTTCCCGAATTCCATTGCGATTGACGTAAATATTCTGCAGCGATGAAGTGATAAAGTGGAGATCAGATCTCGTCCGAATGATTTTTTTAACTTTATCGATTTCTTTTATGAGCGACTCTAGGCGCGTCTTGAGTTCACGACGTTGAGGTGACATTTGAACGCTGACTTGATTCACCATGCACATTTCTTCCGCCTCCAAATTTACCCCCTCCTCCCACGCAACGGGCGCCGAAAAATTAACGCTCCTCGATACTCTCTTCTGCTTTGTTCGCCTCCTCCTCCTCCTCCTCCTCTTTCGCCTCCATACAACATCGAACGCAATCTCGTCGTGGGGGTGGGGGACCATCTATGCAATCTCCAGTCGGCCCAGCATTCCAATGTTTTTTGCACCATAAATATGAAATAATTTCCTTATCCTCGCGTAGATTCTCGGACAAACGATTCCACAGCGAGTTAATATTTTGCGAGTATGATAGTAAAATTATCTCTTTTGGCATATATTTTAAATCTTCATGTGTCAATTCCGACACGTCTTTTCGCGGATAATACACTCGTCCACTCGAATCCATTTTAAACCACACACAATGACTGCAGAGGGTCAACTGAGATTTTTTCTCGATGGAATTCACGTCTCAACATGATCACGTCATTTGTTTAAATATCAAAAGGCATGCCTACAAAAATTCCGAGAACGCCGCTCTCCCCTCGCGCTCAATGCAACGGACGACGAAAAATCAACGCTCCTCGATACTCTCTTCTGCTTTCTTCGCCTTTTCCTCCTCCTTCGCCTCCCATAAACATTTAACGCAATCTCGTCGTGGAGGTGTGGGCCCGTCTATGCGAGTTTCCAGCATATCAATCGCATTCCAATGTTTTACGCACGGTAGACATGAGATTATTTCTTTATCCCGGCGTAGATGCTGAGGTAAACGATCCCACAGCCAGTATATATTTCGCAAATAAAACATCAAAATGACCTCTTTCGTCATATATTTCAGATCATTTTGCGTCAAGTCCCACGCTGCTTTTGCAGGGTAACACACGCGCTTACTCGTGTCCATTTTACCGGTCAGTGGATCAACCATTTGAACGAGTGGAGCGGATCGAATGAAATTTTAAAGCAATAATCATCTATGCAGCTATGTGTTGATATTATACCGCATACGAAAAAATTTTGATCATGTTTGGATACAGAGTTGTATACATCGTAAATTTGATACTTGACACTCGGCGCGTGAGAGCGCGGGCGACAAAGAGTACGCGTGCGAGAGAGAGAGAGAGAGAGAGAGAGAGAGAGAGAGAGAGAGCATGAGTCAACGCCAACGACGACGCCTAATGCTTTCTTCAAAAAATCATAGACAAGCGCGGGCGACAAAGAGTGCGCGAGAGAGAGGGTGAGAGAGAGAGAGAGAGCATGAGTCAACGCCAGCGACGACGCCTAATGCTTTCTTCTCGGGCATCGACAATCCCCCCCCCTTCTCTACCTGCCACCCACGATGCACCTGTCCACCCACCACCCACATTCCACCCTCTAACTCCCCGTCCGCAACACATAGGCACATACACACACACATGCACACGCATATACACGCAAGATGTGCTGACGGAAAAATCCCCCCCCCCCCCTAAGCCACCCACCCACCACCCACTGACCACCCGCGAGCCACCCACTCACGACGCGCAACGGTTTGTGTCTCGGCTGAGTGGTTCGAGTCTCGACTAAGTGGCTCGAATCTCAGCTGAAAAAGGTCGGTAAATGTCGGGGTAGGGATCTTGATCTGGAACCGGCCTGTTTCATCTACTCTGTATAGAAACTCTGCATCGCCAAAACCAAAGTAACTCTGCAACGGAGATGTCTATTCTAGTTGCAAATTCTGGCGCGCCCCATCTAAACGCAAATGTCGTCATTTACCAGTATTATAGTATATACAAATTCGTATGAGAAATGAAATTATTTCTACTTTTTTTATATAAAAAATGAATTAAAAAATAAAAAATAAATACGAAAAAAATAAAAAATAAAATAAAAAACAAAAAAAACAAAAAACAAAAAACAAAAACAAAACAAAAGAAACTTTGCAACGGAGATGTTCATTCTATTTCTCATATATATTTGCATCCACAATAATACTGGTAAGTGACGACAGAAATTTTGACTCCGCCCTATCTGAACGCAACTGTCGTCACTTACCAGTATTATTGTTGATGCAAATATATATGAGAAATAGAATGGACGTCTCCGTTGCAAAGTTTCTTTTGTTTTGTTGTTTTTTGTTTTGTTTTTGTTTTTTGTTTTTTGTTTTTTTTTGTTTTTTATTTTATTTTTATTTTTATTTATTTATTTTTTATTTTTTAATTCATTTTTTATATAAAAAAAGTAGAAATAATTTCATTTCTCATACGAATTTGTATATACTATAATACTGGTAAATGACGACATTTGCGTTTAGATGGGGCGCGCCAGAATTTGCAACTAGAATAGACATCTCCGTTGCAGAGTTACTTTGGTTTTGGCGATGCAGAGTTTCTATACAGTTATGGAATAAATAATCCAGATTTTGAATCGCTCATCCAAAAATATAATATTCATATGTACTCGACATAGAGCAATTTGCCACTGATTTAATCGCACATTGAAAAAATTGGCGACAAAGTGCGAATGTGCAAGTTTAAGAATGTTTTCGCGAAGGGTTATATCCCAAAATGAACGACAGAAATATTTACCATTAGCTGAGTGAACAATACCAATCATGTGACGTATAATATTGAAGATTATGAGAACGAGCCCATCGTCGGTGGATTTTACGAACAAGAATTATTGAAAGTTGAATATCCAGATATTTATCTGATCTCGAAAAAGTTCTACAAAAGCACGGTAATAACATTTTTGTAAAATGGTCGAGATTTGATGAAACCCACAACACATGGACCAATGAAGCTGATTTGTGAAATTTACAGTTTTGATGATTTTTTTTTCACCCCAAGGAACGCTTTTTCGCGATAGGAAGGATTTCGAAATGATCATGATCGAAGATTTTTTATTTATATTTTGTTTTTTTATTGAAGAAAATTATGCTATAAATATTTATAAAGTATTTTCTTAATTCATCTGATCTCGTAAAAGTTCTACAAAAGCACGGTAATAACATTTTTGTAAAATGGTTGAGATTTGATGATACCCACAACACATGGACCAATGAAGCTGATTTGTGAAATTTACAGTTTCGATGATTTTTTTTTTCACCCCAAGGAACGCTTTTTCGCGAGAGGAAGGATTCCGAAATGATCATTATCGAAGATTTTTTATTTATATTTTGTTTTTTTATTGAAAAAAATTATGCTATAAATATTTATAAAGTATTCTCTTAATTAATGTTTGTAAAAACTAAGGTTAACATCTTGAGCATTCAGCTCTTCTTCGCTAAACATACCGGGAAACATTTCGAGATCGTCCCCGAATAGTGCTCTATATGTCAGCTCATCGGACTGACCGGATTTATATCCTGAAAAGATGAATAGAAATTAATATCTCTCATGAGCATCATTAATTTAATACCCCACCCATATTCTTTTTACCTTCATCCACATTTCTTGCGGTTCTGGCAGCTCTCTCGATTTGCCGATGCTTCCATTCTATTCGGGCCCTCTCATAATCGATGCCATCGGCGTATGGTGGTGGTGGTGGTGGTGGTGGTGGTGGTGGTGGTGGTGGTGGTGGTCGTGGTGGTGACTGTGGTGGTGGTGTTGGTGGTCTTAGTGCATCATGCACTTCTTCTTCTCCTCCTTCTCCATCATCATCATCATTATCTTCTTCTTCTTCTTTTTCTTCTTCTTCTTTTTCCTCTTCTTCTTCTTCTTCATCATCATCTTCTCCCCCTTCATCATCAGCATCTAGTTCTTCATCTCCTTCTCCTCTTTCTTCATCTTCTTCCTCTTCTTCTTCTTCTCCTTCTTCCTCCTTCTCCTCCTCCTCTTCTTCTTCTTCTTCTTCTTCTTCTCCCCCCAAATTGGATCGTCTGCGACGAGACATCTCCGCTGTGACAGAAATTGTTTTTCTCTGTTAAAATATTGAACGACTTAAACAGAATTAAGTAATATATAAATGGATGGGAGATGGGAATTTGAAATTCACTTACTATGTGCATCAATAATTGGTCGGAGACGATTTACATTTTGCCAATTGAATAATCAGATCACCTGAACGGCTGAGTCCAGTACATCGAATATATGTAGCAGCCCGAGATTAAACGCTGCTATAAAATCCATTTTTCGCGCAGCATACAGAATCGTCCGCAGTTTACGCAATGCTGCTGCCCGATTAATCAAACGTAGATCGCATATGCACTCTTGAGGATAAAACGCCACTCTCAGTGGGGAAAAACGTTCGATCAGAAATTCAATAATGCCCGTTATATCGCTGTTGTTTCGTACTGTACGTATTTTAATTTTTCGATTTGGTACGGCCGTTCGATGCTGAAAATTTGACACTGACTCTCTTTCTCTCTCTCTCCCTGATGCATTGAGGTTTGCAGTGCAGCTAGGGGTGCACTCTCTACAAAGCCCTTCGTCGAGGAATCTAAATGAGGAGTATGAACACATCCGCATACATTCACACACACACACACACACACACACACACACACACCCATTTTTTCTCAATTTCCGAAATTCATAGATTTCTATATATTTTTTTTATTTTTAAATGCAATGTATGAAAATGCAATGTATAAAAATGATTATCAGAACATAGAAATATTATTTAAAAAATTTATGATATATATACTTGGCGGGGTGTATAGTTTGGCTCTCAAACCCGTAAATTCCTCCATTATCTTTTCGTTATTCTTATCCTTCATGAACCCTTATATTTATATAATTTTTATTCATTTATTTTTATTTATCAACTTATTGTATGCCATAGCGATTGTCGGTTGCATAATCAGACGTATCGAATCAAGGCAAATCGTCCTTATCGTAGCTGTATATATCGGGGAGGGGATTCTAATGTGATACTCAGACTGCCGGTATCGGTGTAAAGTTATTTTACTATATCGAAATTTTTTCTTTTCAGGGTAATTATAACGAAAGTCTTAAAAAGGGGTGATTTTGAAAATGTCGAGAATTGCAAACTTCACATATGTCGGTTTTCATAAATTTCACTTCAGCTCGTGTAGCTGTGAAATGTCACCTTTGCGATTAAAGCCCTTGCACCAAAAAACTCTACCCCATTTCCTCACAAGCTTAACATCTCGATGGCGCCTAACGTTTTTCATTATCTTCCCGAAAACTGAAATTATTCATGAGTTTGAAAAAGTTTTTCTCAAATTCATTATTTGATTTTTTACGTGCATCAGTGTCAATATCTCTATACTTTTTCAGCCGTGCTTTTTGTTTGAATTTTATACGCGAAATCACGTGAAGTCCTCTCTAAAATCATTTGTATATCAAGCGGGAGAGTGAATGTCCCCTCTTGATGTTATATCACCGGAAAAAACCATATGTAAATAATAGTTTAGTTTTATGATACTGGCGATGATGAGACTCAAGGCCAATTTTTTTCGGGAATAATAGAAATATTTTTCCGAACGAGAACCCTCCGATATTGATGTCTTATTTTTTATAATCTGCCAATTATATATGAAAATTCATAAAAAGTTTTATCATGATACAAATTAAAGTTGACATTAACTACAATAAAAATTGAAATTATTTTGGATGTTTTTATTCCGATTTTGAAGAAAAGTAGAAAGCAAATATTTTTCGATCGAGAGCCCTTCATTAATATTAATGATTCTCGCAATCTGTAGCTGATATGCAAATGTTACGAGGATTGACACGGAGATGCCGGATAATGTATCGGGATCCAAAGTTAGATTCATCTGGTAGCGAAACCTAAGGACTGACTAAGTAGGGAGCGCAAAGCCCCGTCGACCATACGAAACGTCGAGGTTTGTTAGGATAAATTCTGAAAATTGTTGAGATTGTCCACGTAACAATAATATAGATATAGAGTTCGGAGTTTGGATGCAGAATGTGGTTATTTTTTAGGTTAGGGTCGGAAGTTGCTTTTACTCGTTTACTGCATTTGCGTCCGGGAGTGAGTAGCATAATCTGTAATGAGCTGAGAATAATCGACGACAAATCTCTCTCTTTCTCTCTCTACACCATGCTGTCGCATGCGAGTCGCGAGCGAGCTATTTACTTACGTCACCATATTGCTGACGTCAGAATTAAGTCATACCTCTCCTTAGGTTCCCAATATCATGAAGAAATCAGATCTTTTATACTCACAATAACCGTGATTTTTGTTTTAATTTTATATTTATCTGGAGTTGTTGATGTGAGGATTACTTACTTTGCTCATATTCTGTGGATGTAACATAAATTTTATGCAAAGCTATAAGCAGTTATTTAAAAAACTTTAAAAAGAAATCGAATAAGTGGGCTGGCTCCTCCATGATGTATATTTTTCACGGATTTCCATGTAATCTACGGATTGTTCGGAACAAAAATTGTTAGTTAAAATGTTGTTATTCATTCGGATGTTTCAACGTTACGAGAATTTTGATTTTCCTATCTGTAAGCCTATGGTTCTAGGAAATTGTTATTGTTATTATAATTACATGAAAATGTATTCATATTTGAGAAAAGTAACCCTCCTCAAAATTATGACAATTCACATTTTTGAGAAATTTTAATATTTGTTTCTGACCATAGACCCAAAGATATAAATATAATTGATTTTTCTCATAATGTGCCGACGACATTAAAATTTCGTGAAAATAAGCTAAGACATCCAAGATTTTTCTGAATAATACAATATATATATATTTTTTTCTGAACGAGGGCCCTTGGAAGTGATGATTACTTATGCTTTCTCGTCCTCTGCGGCTCGCATAGGAGTCTTACGTGAAGTTATGAAAATTATTTCAAAAAACTTGGAAAGACAGTATAAAAAAAGATTGTATTGTTCATGATTTCAATTTCAAAGTAAACTATTATATTATTCGCAGAAGATAAGAAAAAAATTACATCAACATGCTTAGACCTTTGGTGAGAAAAAATAATAAATTTTCTAAAAATCCAATTGCTTCATGAAAAAACAAGTTTTCCCAATTTTTATATCAACCATAGAATTTGTATATACCACTAATATCAGTGGACCCGCGGGCAGAACACGATAGAAATTTTTGCTGAAATAATTAAATCATCATAGCTTCGAAATATCTAGATATCAATCTATCATGATAAAACTTTTTTCCATATGAATGCCATCTAGGGATATTGATAACAAATAAAATAGTGAATATCAATGGGCCTTTCACCAAAAATATTTGATTCCACATTTTCTCCAAAAACCATGCTTGAACTACAAAAAGTCTAAATCATTAGCAATCTTATAGCTTAGAATACACTGACGTACGAAATACGGAGAGCAAGTGAAAGAGAGGACAGAGAGATGAAGAGAAAGAGAGAGAGAGAGAGAAATAACGTTGCCGAAGAATTGCTTGAAAAAACTCGAAAATTGTGAATTGCGATGATCGTCTATGCAGCTATGTGTCGATAATATGCGTCGCGACGAAAAAATTTGGATCATGTTTGGATACAGAGTTGTATACATCGTAAATTTGATACTTGACACTCAGCGCGTGAGAGCGCGGGCGACAAAGAGTGCGCGTGCGAGAGAGAGAGGGTGAGAGAGAGAGCATGAGTCAACGCCAGTGACGACGCCTAATGCTTTCTTCAAAAAATCTCTGGCATCGACAATCCCCCCCCCCCTAACGCACGCACGCACGCACGCACGTATGCACGCACGTACCCGCACGTACACGCAAGACATGCTGGCAGAAAATCTCGAAATCCTCCCCTCCCCCTTCTCTACCTGCCACCCGCGATGCACCTGCCCACCCACCATCCACCACCCCCTGTGCGCAACATACACACACACACACACATGCACACGCATACGTAGATACACACAAGATGTGCGGACGAAAAAATCCCCCCCCCTGAGCCGCCCACCCACCACCCACTGGCCACCTGTAAGCCACCCACTCACGACGCGCAACGGTTTGTGTCTCGGCTAAGTGGTTTGTGTCTCGGCTAAGTGCCTCGAATCGCGGGTTGAAAAAGGTCGGTTAATGTCGGGGTAGAGCTCTCGATCCAGAACCGGCTGTCTACATCTACTGGTAGCCATCATAAAAAGCTTAGCGTAATTTATATCGAGCAAAATCTTTTTCATCAAGGACATGGACAGCGTGATATATCATTGAACGCAAATTATATCGTCTTATTTAAAAATCCACGAGATCGCGCGCAAATTCAGCATCTCGCGCGACAGGTGTGTCCGGAAAATCCGCGATTCGTCCAAGAGGTGTATTTTGATGCGACTGCAGCGCCTCATGGGTGTCTTTTGTTCGATCTCAAACAATCTACACCAGATAATCGTCATTTCCGCACCTGCGTATTTCCCGATGATGAGTATCATTATGTATACGTACCACGAAAAGAAATAAAAATACGAGACTCCAGCCGCGATGTACCAGTAATGCGGCTGTAATGGCTGAGCAAGGAGCTCTCAGGATAAAACAGTGCATTATTTTACACGCATTGTGTTATCTCACACAGACGCGATTGCACACGATTTTGCGCGTAGCTGAAACGTCTTTGATACGAAGCATATGCGAATGTGCGTTGAATGTTTTACGCAGAAATGTGAAGCTTAATGACCGGCAGCGAAAACGTTTGCGCCGTCATGCTACGCTTCTTCGTCGTTTAGCTGAAAAGAAAGGAAGTTGGGTGGGAAAACGGCGATTAATTGCAAAAAAACAAAACAGTTTGACATTTTTTAAAAATCTGTTAATTCCTGTTTTGCGGTATATTAATCATGGAGCATGCTAGAAAAATGGTTCTCATTTCTCATGATAATATACAGAGACTAGGCGAGCAAAAGTCGCTGCAAGGAAACGCTGATTCAGCTACACAGCTGAGCGGCAACACCGTGCAGACCAACGGAACACCGCTCTCGCGCCTCGATACAGAAATGCATGAAATATTAAACTCTGATGTGTACGAGAGCGAGAGAGACAAGTGGAGTGCTTATCTGCAGGTTTTACATCGTTACCTTCGAATAGCCTTGGCTTCGCGTAACGACAGCGATGACTCGAACAATGACCCGACGAAGGATGAGGCCAGTTTGAAAATATCGAAAATTCGCGAAGATAATAACAACGCTGGTAATACGGCATTAATCGATGCCGTTAAATCCCAATTGAACGATACACTGATTATCGATAGTGTACCGAAAAAATTTCGAACAAAGGCAAAATTATTATTGCGCAATTTGCATAGAAATACTTCGCCCAATAAAAAAATCAGTTGGGACAGGAATGGCGCGGTTTCCATTGGTGGTACGAGAATTCCAAATTCAAACATCGTTGATCTCGTGAATAACGCTATGCGTGCGAGAAAAAGGGTAAAACCTGAGGGCAGAGCTCACTTTGCCGAACACCTCCGGAAGATACAGATGCCACAGGAGTTTATAGGAAATCCGGAATTGTTGCGAGAGGAGGCTGCCCCCTCAGCTGTGACTTCGACACCGCGTAAGCGTCTCATATTGCCAAAGACGGTCAAGAACATTGGCCTCAGTAGCAGCAGCAGCAGCGATAACGACGGCGAGGGAGAGACAAGCGGCACTGCATTTTACACCGGACCAGCTGAGGAATCGGATGACAAGGAAGTAGATAAGACGCTCGCGAATCAGCAAGGCCGTGGACATCAGCTGCCGGATAATAACAAGCCGAAAAGACGATGCCTTGCTTGGACAACGCTTAAATTATGAAGATCCTTGATAAAATTTATCACGATCCTGCTCATCCTGCATCCTTTTCCCGCATGCAAACTCTCAAACATGCCATTATCGATAAAAGAATCAATAAGAAAAATATATTGCCATGGCTTGAGTCACAAGATTCGTATAACATGCATCGATTTGTACGGCGTAAATTTCCTCGTCGTACATATAATGTGAGTGATATCGACGATGTATGGGAGGCAGATTTAGCCGATCTTCGATCAATCGCAACGTATAATGATAATTTCGTATATCTCTTGGTAGTGATAGATGTATTGAGCAAGTACGCTTGGGTCGAGCCGTTGAGCGATAAAACGAGTGTCAATGTTTCCCGAGCTTTTGCACGAATACTCGCTCGTAGTAAAAATAGAGTGCCTCATCAGCTGCAAACTGATCGTGGCAAGGAGTTTTTCGGAGCACCTTTTCAGGAATTTTTGAAGAAAAAAAATATTTCTTTTCGCACGGTGCGTAATCCCGATGTAAAAGCCGCGATCGCCGAGAGATTTAATCGTACGTTAAAAGAAAGAATGTGGCGTTAATTCACACATACGCGAAACAAACGTTACATCGATGTGTTGCAAAAAATTGTAAATGCCTATAACCATGCACGTCACAGCGGAACAAGATTACAACCGGCAGAGGTGACTTTAGAAAACGCTGCCGAGGCGCGAAAAAATCTTGCTCGGCGATACGCGCATAACCGAAAAAATAAAATGCCTAAATATAAGGTGGGTGATGTGGTACGAATCAGTAGTGCGAAAGCAGCATTCGCGAAAAGATACGAACGTGGATGGAGCAACGAATTATTTAAAATCGATCGAATATCCAAAAATCGTAATCCAATCATGTATATTTTACGCGATCTCGATAACGAAATTATTGACGGTATTTTTTATACCGAGGAATTGACACGTGTTCGCGAGAGGCAACAGTAAAACCCGATATTAGACAGCATGAATTTACGAGAAAATAATTTTTCTTTGTCGTATTACCGAGTAACAGTAGTATGGAATACTTTCCGGATAATATGACGACAAAATATACCACAAAATTACCGAGACAATTACGATTGGAAGGAGATTGGGCAGTTTCGCTAGCAGAAATTAGCTACCCAATGACCTTCCTCCATATTCCCCTATCGGAAAATAGAGTAATCGTCGAAGAGGGAGACTACGATAAATCTGGTCGTAATGAACATACGAGAAGTTCGATATCGTGCCCAGCGGGGTATATTCCTCTATCGATACTTTACTCGCCTGTATTAATAAACTAACATGTGTATACGGCCATTTTTATTTCAAACTCGAGCCCAACGGTCGGGTTAGAGTTTCACGAATATGCGATGATTCGCGCCATCATGATTTTCGTGTATCTCCGATTATAGCGCAAATGCTAGGACTGGGTGACCAGGCTCTGAAAAATCTGGCTTAAGGGCCAAAGCAATCGTTCCAAGGTCCGCATCCCGCATCGCTTTCTCGAGCTATCCCGGATAGTTTATTTATCTATTCGGATATATGTGAATCGAGTATCATTGGCGATATACAGGCACCATTATTACGCGTCGTACCAGTGGACGGAGTAGGAGAATATGGCACAACCAGAATAAAATATTTTCCCGCACCACGCTATATCCCTCTTATTCGCAATAATTTGCACACGATCGAGATCGATATAAGGGATGGGTTTGGCAAACCTGTACCATTTGAGTACGGAGGGTTGACGGTGACGTTGCAGTTTAAACGACTGCACTAACAAGTCTGTATGGAGCAATATTATTACGACGGCGGCGAGATTCATAGCGGTGATCTACAGATCTGCTTGGGTCGACGAGGATACGGCGGAATTAGCCACGCTTACATTGGCACACTCAATCAGCGCGGTCACGGGATCGGAAGCTTCCTCGGAGGGCTTTTTCGTCGTGTTTTACCACTCCTGCGCAAAGGCGCGACAGCTGTGGGTAAAGAGGCGATGCGGGCCGGTGCAAATATCGCCGGGGATATGCTACAGAGAGATATGACGCTTAAAGATGCTTTTCGCGCAAGAGTGCGTGAATCAGGAAGTAATTTGAAACGGAAGGCCGAGGAAAAAATTGACCGATTGATGCAGGGATCGGGATATAAGAAGCGGAAAATTTCTCGCACCCGACATTCGACCAGTAGACGTGTTAAGCGACGTGTCTCTCCGAAAAAGAAGAAGAAAATCAACAGCACGAAAAAGAAGACGACGTTGAAAAAAAATAAAAAAATAAAGAGAAAAATTCAACGGACTGTAGCTGATATTTTCGCGTAAGCAAAAAAATGGCTTTCCTACATGCGCATTAGTGCGAGTGCATGAAATCTGAACTCGAGCTGTTTTCTCTTCCTCCAACGCAAACTACGATTGAGGGGTCAAACTGGGTTTATTACAAACCAATCTCATCACTCACGGATGATTCCCCCATAGAATTTGTCATGCCTGGTCAAGGTGACGAGTAAATAGATCTCGCCCACACTATGCTCAGTCTTCGCGTACAAATAAAAAAACCTAATATCGCAAGCACGAGTGAAAAAACAGCTCTTACAGAGAAAATGCTTGAAATTGGTCCCATGAATAATTTTTTGCATTCATTATTTAATCAAGTTGATGTCTATTTAAATCAAAAATTGGTCTCTCCGCCTAATAATGCATACGCTTATCGCGCGTATATAGAGACATTATTAAATTATGGACCGAGCGCTAAAAATTCGCATTTCACCTCGGTATTGTGGTACGATGATACGCCCGGAGCTATGGATGATACGAGTGGGGAAAATAATTCTGGCCTAAGGGAACGGAAGGAGCTGTTGTCAGCGGGGAAAACGATCGATTTGCTCGGGCATTTACATTGCGATATATTTAATCAAGAGCGTTTTCTCTTAAATGGAGTAGAAATGCGATTACGCCTTGTACGTGCCAGAGATTCATTTTGTCTCATGGCTGCATCCCTGAATAACGGTGTTGGATTAAAAATTCTCGAAGCGTCGCTTCTTGTACGACGAACAAAAATTGCGCCGGGAATTTTGCTCTCTTACGCTCGAGCCTTGGCAAAATCCACAGCTAAATATCCGCTGACTCGTGTCGAGGTAAAGGCTGTTTCATTACACGCCGGAGTACACGGGGAAACAATTGACAATGTGGTACTCGGTCAGTTACCGAAACGACTAATTATCGGATTTGTCGATAATAGAGCGTTTAACGGAAATTCTACCCTCAATCCGATTAATTTTCAAAATTATAAAATTAATTATTTCTCTTTATATGTGGATGGATTGCAAATTCCCTCTCGACCTTTGCAACCGGACTTTACCAAAAATGAGCTTTATGTGGACGCGTACCAAACATTATTCTCGGGTACGGGAATACATTTTCTCAACGAGGGTAATTCGATAGATCGTAGAAATTATCCAAATGGTTATTGTCTGTTTGCTTTCGATCTGACACCCGATCTTTCGGCAAACAGCTGCTCGCATTGGAATTTAATAAAACACGGTAGTGTGAGGATTGAAGTCCGATTCGAGGAAGCGCTCAAGTCAACGGTAAATTGTGTCGTGTATGCAGAATATGATAATGTCCTTGAAATCGATGCTTCTCGGCAAGTAATTGCTGACTTCTCTGGATAGTCGCATGCACGTGTGAAGGATCGAATTACACCGCCTTTGTCGGCTTTTGGTCTTTTCTCGACATTGCGAAGAAAAAAAAGAAATCAGTTCATCGTGAGCATTCGAACGAAATGGACACGAGAATGGATGTCATAATCGATATACAGGGTATGCGTGACAGGGAAAATCGTTTTTTACCGAAAGAAATTGCTATTGTCGATGTCGATCGTCCGAATATGATGCATTGGATCGTTGCACCTCCGTACGCTTTTTCTGAATTATCCGAGGTTGCGCAAAAGCAAAATCGCTTTTTAACGCTCGACTTTCACGGATTGGAGTGGTACGAGGGTGATGTAACATGCCGACAAGTATATGCAAATTTACGCGACATTGCTCAGTGTGCGCGAAATATTATAACGCGAGGTCGTGAAAAAGCTGATTTGCTGCGTAACGTATTATCTCGCGATGTGATCGATCTTGGGTCAGAACACCGCGAGTGTCCGGGTTTTGAAAAAATGCCCCTCGCACACCGTGAATGTTTGCGACATTGCATGGGAATGTTACAACACCGGCGAAAATGCGCATTATCACAGGCAAATATGCTCAAGGCGTGGTATCAAAAAAATATACGGCCCGTGGAAGATAATTGGCATATGGGAGAAATCCCTGTGGTAATTAAAGAAGAAAAAAAGGAAGGGATGGATTCATCAGACGAGTGCGATGGATGTGTTTGGTGCGAAGATTAGCAATTCGTTGAGTAAGAGTATGTGTGAGGCTCATAATTTTTTTACCACGCTCGCTTTCACGATGGGGATATGTGTGTGTGATTCAGTCTGTCAGCAGTTGTTAACTTGAACGGTCGCAGTATGGCTATTGTCGTGGATATTCGAGGCATGATAGATGACTCGTTCAATATAATTCCAAAAGAAGTGGCTGTTGTTGCTCTTGATAAACAAGTCACAATGCATTGGATTGTACAACCACCATACCCTTACGGAAAATTGGGAGCTATGAGTAGACTCCTAAATAATTCCCGCTCGATGTTCTGGCATGGCCTTGAGTGGGACGACGGAGACATAACAAGTATTGAAATGTCTGATCATTTGCGTAAAATTGTGAACGATTCGAGGCATATATATATACATGGGAATTGGAAACTACAGTATTTCTCCAGGAGATCACCGGAAAAAAAAATATTATATGCCTCAAAAATAAATTGTTTTCGCAAGAGCTTGAAAAATTGGTAAAAACGGCGCCTGAAAAATGTCTAGTTCACACATTGAAACACACACCGGACGCGTTCGAATGTGCGTTAACATACGCATCGGCGATGAAAAAATGGATCAAGCGTAACAGCCTGAAGAAGAGATAGGCAACAAAACCATATTTATACGCGCGTATGAAGAAGACATCATTTGGAGGTCGTTTCGCCGCTGAGTATGAACTCAGCTGAAATACGAGAAGCTCTACGAGTTTTACCCGTCGCAACTTCAGGATTATTTCCGGCTGACGAGATTCCACGGGTATGGACTAGACCTGCGGGAATAATAGTCAATACAGATGAGCACACCAAACCAGGGGAACACTGGGTCGCCATGTACGTCGATCAAGATGGCAGAGGCTGGTACTTTGACAGCTACGGATTACCACCAATCATACCGCAGCACATCGCAGGACTCCGGAGAAATTGCAAGTTCTTTTGCTGCAACAACAAGCAGCTCCAGAGTGATACATCGGATGTGTGTGGACAGTTTTGTATTATTTTTTTGCATCTCCTGTCTTCTGGTATTAGCATGGCTCGATTTAACAATCTCTTCAGCGATAATACACGAGAAAATGACAAATTAGTGCGCGAAAATTACAACGCTTTTTCAACGACGAAACGAACTGATAAAACCAATGGTAATAAATCATTCATCGGAAACGGTGGTTTTATCGAGCGAGGATTTTCTTGTACGCAGGGGTGTTGTATGCGTCGATAAAAATGGGTTGCAGTATATAACTATTATGGGAAATTGGATAAAATAAATATTATAATCGTATTGTAAAATCTGTGTAGTTATTTCAGACCGTTCCTATATTCCTTTAATGACAATTTTTGCATTTTCAGCAGAAAAAAAGCATTGGTACCCGCCTGGCGTCCCCGCTCGTCCCCACTTCTCCCCTCGCTATCGTTCTTAACATCGCGATAATATTCCTCTACCTGTGGTGGGGGAAAATTATCGTGGTGGGGGAAGCCGCGGGTACCAATACTACTGGAATATTTAAGATGAAATGATTTTCCAAGTTAGTAAAATTTAGAAATAAAATTAATTTTTCGGAAAGGAATATTTAAGATGAAATTATTTTTCAAGTTATTAGAATTTAGAAATAAAATCAATTTTTCGGAAAGGAATATTTAAGATGAAATTATTTTCCAAGTCAGTAAAATTTAGAAACAAAGTTAATTTTTCGGAAAGAAATATTTAAGATGAAATTATTTTTCAAGTTATTAGAATTTAGAAATAAAATCAATTTTTCGGAAATGAATATTTGAAATGAAATTAATTTTCAAAATTATTAAAATTTAGAAATAAATTTAATTTTCCGGAAATGAATATTTAAAATGAAATTAATTTTCAAAATTATTAAAATTTGAAGGAAAATTATTTCCTCGAAATCAGAGGTACAGGAGGAAAATTTAGTTTATTCATAACTTGCTAGTTTTTCCGACAAAAATGTCGCGAAAATTCGGTGAGGGAAATCGGTCAACCCACCGGGAGAGATCCTCGCGGGACGTCGAGAGCATGTTCCCCTGGATTGCGAAATTCTCATGCGAAAGACAATTTTTTCTTTCTTACCTGGTGTTGTTCTCTTTGAGGGGTGAGAAATGGCAGACGAGCTGCAATGACGATGAATCGAATGACGTCGATGAGTCCAGTGACAAGGGGTTGAGCGACGGAGATGAATCCAGGAATAAGAGCTCAAACAACGGGGATGAATCCCGAGAAAACCGATGAATCCGGTGATGAAAACGAATCCCAAAACGATGAAACGCAGGATAGCTCGATGCAGAGAAGGGAGAGGCGATTTAAAGATACTAAACATGCACTGTTTGCGAAATTTTTGTTGCCTATATTTTTCATAGCTCAACACAAGGATTCACCGATCTATTTCTCTTTTTTTTTCCCACCCAATTCACTCGATGATCCCGCACAATATTTATGATCACGTCAATAGTAAAGTTAGAATAAAAATGTTTGAAATTATGATTATCAGAGTTGCGCATAAAGATTTGACGGAAAGAAAGAAATATAGTCGGAGGAAAAAAAAATGCTTTCACAATTACGTTGAATAAAACCACACTCAAAATCTCGACAAAACTTTTCCAGAACTGAATATTTTAATGAATATTGAGACGAGTGTCGTGGAATACTTAAAGCGCGCAAAGTCCGAAGATAATTAAGTGTACGTGTGCTTCTTGACACGCGTTTTTATAATCATGACCCGCTTAGCTTCGGGAAGGGGTAATTCGTCTCTTGTCTCCAAGACGTTCACGCCTTGGTTCTCCCCTCCACCTCGCTGGTCATCCTAGTTTTTACAATAATGAAACTATAATTAAACTCAATTTTTATACCGAATTACTTTCATTTTTCCATACTTTTATAATGCGCATGTTTCAGGACAATTTTCAATTTTTAATTTTCAATTTTTATGTAAATTTTCGCGCGTACAGGGAGTCGAGGGGTCTCTTTTTCGCTCTCCCTCTCTCTTACTCCCGCCCTCGCTTGGGCTCTCGCCGCGCTCTAGGCCCCGCCACGGAGGCTCTGACCATCCCTCTCTTCTCTTTCGCTCTCGCACGCCCGCTCGGACTCTCTCACTCTTTTTCCTATGACAAATTCATATTTTTTTCTCTTTCTTTGCTCTACTGCTCTGCATTTCCTCTTTTCCCTTCGACCCCTCCCATCGTTTGCTTGCAAGAGAGGGAGAGTCTTTAAATTAATAATAATTCGCTCGTATTCTTTGAGGCGAAATTTCTCCTGAGATTTTTAATTTGTCTTTCCATACAAAAAAAAATGCTTTTGAATATTACTTGTGCCCATATATGGCGTGTATCCTCTGTAGCAGCCCGTTGTGCGAGAGAGAACGACGCGATTCAAGAGGGCAGCGGGCCTCGTGTCGTCCGCGGGGCGCGAGGAGATTTCCTCGGACCCTTGGACAAACACTCACGCCTGCCTCGCTAATTCTCTCTCGCGCGGACTTATTTTTCTTCGAGAGTTGATAAATTTAATTACGCCCGGATGTTTAATATATTCGATATATTCCTCTGCTTGAAAATCTCAACTATAAACGTTGGAAATAAATAGATATCGGGTTGCACTGAAGTGCTCTCTATCTCCAAGCGATTTCCTTTCTCTTTCCCCGCAGGGTGACTAATTCTTGAAGAGCCACGTGTGCTCTTTTCACGACGCAGTGGTGTTCTTTTCTTTCGTCATTTTTTTCCGCATGTTCCTTACCCTTTTTTTTTCTTCTACCCCAATAAATAATCGCAAAACCCAACCATCTTGAAACTTTCAAGCAGCAAAATTCAATATTCTCAAGAGGAATTTTTCCTCTGCGCTTTTTATGTTTGTTTTTTTTTTCCAAAAAAAAATAAATCTATTTTCTGATTCGACCGACCTGACCCAGGCAATAATTTCCATTCTTGATTTTAGACTTGACTTCACTTTATTGTCCTATTTTTCGGACTTTCGGGATTTCAAAATTATTTCGTTACCAAAAATGAAAAGGAAGAACCACTGATCGTACGTATTAATATCATTACTCGACGTATCATTCATGATGACGTCGGTGTGGACACACGCTAGTGTGCGTGAGTATCTCGAATTTAGTGTGTGTGCCACGCGCTTTCAAAGATTTTAATGCCCGCGTCGCTCGGCCCGACAGAGGCCCTATCGCTATTTTCTCGGAGTCCGTATCTCCGCGGATGTTTAATATATTTGATATACCATCTTTTCTTTCAGCATTATAATTACTTCGCTCGAAGTTCTCCTCGATGGTATGCGTTGATGCGTGAGGCGTCAACGCTTTCGCTATGGCCTGCAATTCGAGAATTGGTGGGAATATGACCACCGTAAGGATAGATCCTCGCCTCGACCGTGTTTCCCTCTCATGCGCATTTTTCCTCGAGAATTACCCGATATAGGTAAACCCGTGGACGATGAGAAATCCCGAAAGTCGCGGGACGTAACAGTACAAATGCCTATGGGTCTGAAAAACGCGCCACCTACCTTTCAAAGGGCTATGGATATGGTGTTGAGAGGACTCCAAGGGCAGGAACTATTTGTATATCTTGACGATATCGTGATTTACACTAAAACGTTGGAAGAACACCAGGAAAAATGCTCAAGACTATCCGATCGATTGCGACAAGCCAATTTATCATTACAGCCAGATAAATGCGAATTTTTAAAGAAAGAAGTGGTCTTTTTGGGCCATATTATCGGTGATTCTGGATTAAAAGCGGATCCAAAAAAATTAACAGCTGTGCGAGAATTCCCAAGACCAAAAAATGTTAAAAATATTCGACAGTTCTTAGGACTTACAGGATATTATTGGCGTTTTATCGAGGGATACGCACGATTGGCTAAACCGTTATCACCCTTTAAAAAAATGATGTTCCGTTTCTATGGAATAAAAATGAAGAAGAAAGTATTTAAGAGTTGAAAGATCGACTTTGCACAGAACCGGTATTAATTTTTCCAGATTTTTCAAAACCATTTGTCGTTACTACAGACGCCTCTGGCTATGCCATTGGCGGAATTTGGTCTCAAGGCCCAATAAATAAAGATGAACCAATAGCATACGCTTCACGTACACTCAATAGTGCAGAAAGTAGATATGATACATATGAAAAAGAGGCTTTAGCAGTCGTGTACAGTGTCTTGCATTCCCGACCGTATCTTTACGGTAAACGCTTTACGTTGGTCACCGATCACAAGCCATTAATATGGTTTAAGAGGATGCTGGAGTCGATTATCAAGATTGACGCGTCCCCAGCGCCACTATGTTTGAACTATAAAAACTTAAAATCTACGTTACCGACTGCTGCATAAAGCAAACAATGTTTTGGAACTTTGCTACAGCGCGCTCTGTGTTCAACTGAGTGGACTACAGATTCAATGTCCGTCAGCGCAGTTGAGGTTATGTTTGCGAATGCTAGGGAGTTTCTCACTAGATGACTCTGTCTTGTACATACAACGTGTCGAAAATGGCATATGTCTCGGAATATCATTATGCCTTTGACACGTTGCGTATTGAAAACAGCTCACGTCTGTGGAGATGCTGCTAGCCTCGGCTCGCTACATATAAAAAAACTTGCAAATTGGAAATTTGCACATCGCTTCCTCATTTTCTATCGCATTTACAAATCCTTCTCTATGAGCAAATAGCTTTCACAGTTTTGGCTTCCTCATAGAGGAAGCTTTGTAAATACGAGAAAGTTATAGTGATCATGCAGGGTGGCCACCAAATGAAACGAAAAATATTCTCTGAAATTTTGAAAAATGTCCGTGACGAATTTGTGAAAAAAAATAACACGGTAAGAACATTGCATTTCGCATAGAAAAAAAAACAGAGAAAACATTCAACATTATTTTATTCAGCTATGCGCCGAAAAAAAATGTTTGCCCATAGTAGTGATAGGCAATAAAAAATTTATCGATTTCTATTATCGAATTTTTCCAAAAAATTGATAAATTGCAAAAAAATATTACTAATTTTTTCCAGGAATTAGTGATTAGCGAGAAAGATGTTGCTAAATAACGAAAGAAAAAAACAAATTGTGGAGAAATGTTGTATTCATTTTCGAAAAAGTAATGAATACATAAAAAATAACTAATGCATTTTTTAATAAGTACCGATTAAATATTCGTATTAATAATAACTTGTGTGACATCGTATGACATTTAATACAATAAATACTAATGTGTAATATTTTCAAAAGATTTAGTTATTATAAAAAAACATCTTATAGAGTTGGTTGAGCTTATAACAATGGGTAACCGATCCGTACACACAAGTACGTAAATATAGGCGATACTTTTCTACAAATTACTGGTTTTTTTTTATCAATTAGTAATGTTTTCCGTACTAATTACTATATTCAGAAAAAAAACTTGGGATATTTCCTCGCTAATTTTACTTATTTTTTTTTACAAAAATAAGAAACACATTGTCGCTAAATACTAATTTGTAAGAAAAATTAGAAATATATTGTCGCTAAAAACTGATTTATTAGAAAAATTATAAATATTTTTTCGCTAATCACGAATTTTTCAGAAAAATTGGAAATATTTTCTCACTATTTACTAATTTTTTCAAAAAATGACTAATGTTTTTCCGCTAATTACGAATTGTTATAAATAATTAGAACTATTTTTTTTTACTAATTATTAATTTTTTGAAACAAATGATCAATATAATCAATATCGTTGACGAAAAATTCGATTCTGCCGCTCACTGGCCCATAGGTACACTTTTTTTTCTCGATTTGATATTTCGTATTTTCCCCGACTAGTATTTAATTTCCATGACATTTCCCTCATTTCCCTGACACTCAAAAAATTCCGTGACATTTCCAGGTCTTCCAGGTTTTCCCTGACAGTGGCCACCCTGTCATGCCCCTTTTAAAAATGCTAAGCGTATACAATCCAAACTCCTCAATCGAGTTTTGCGGAATGTAATACCAAGTACCTTCGTATATGAACTATTCCCATATACCGATTTTGAGCCTGATATCGAAAAATTTGCAGAAAGGGCGGCGATGAAGCTTTTTTTTGAAAAATGAAATACCGAATAAAATGTGCACAGCTCAATGCATTTTTGCAAAATTTAATACCAAATAATGTTCTTCCACCAAATTATATTTATAGAAATATTGAGCCTCATATTACGAAATATGTACAAGCTACAACGATCACAGGCTTTTTTCCTAAAATTCAAAATTTTTTAAATCACGTACCTCTTGAGCGATGTTTGCAAAATTCAATACCAACAATCCTTATCACTTAAACTATGGGTATAATGTTTTTAACCTGATATCGCAAAATTTGCGGAAACGAGAGCAACCATGCACCTTTTTTGAAAATTTCAAAGCCGCATAAAATTTGCAAAGCTCAAACAATTTTCGCAAAATGTAATATTAAGTGACTTATTCCATAAAATTATCTTTATAGAAATTTTGAGCCTGACATCATGAAATATGTGTAAGCTAGAACTATCACACGCTGTTTGCGACAAATTCAAAATTTTATAAATCACGAACCCTTTGAGCGATTTTCGCGAAATTCAATACGTCAATAAATTTTCGCAAAATTGATATCAAACAAAGTGGCTGTGGGGCTTATCTTATGTGCAACATTTTGGCTCGCTACTCCAATGTGGTCTTCAGATATAGCTGTTCCAATTTTTCTAGGCCGTCACACTCATACACACATACATACATACATCCGGACATTTTTTGTAGATGCGTTTTTTTGGATGTTTTCGGACATTTAAAACATGATGACATGAATATCACGAAAAAAAATGTTCATGCAAAAAAAACCTCTATGAGTAAGGAAAATCGAAATTCTCTGTTGGAATGTTATGGACTTTGACTTGATACTAACTGAAATTAGTAGATTTTTACGCAAATTCAATAGCAATCAGTCAAAATCAGTAAACATCTCATTGGATCATTACACCTTCGGTTCGCAACTTTTCGAAACCAGATCATGTCTCGAAAGACTGATATCACGTGGCTTATCGAAAATAGCGCTGTTCTTTGAAGATGCCTGTACCTTAGGCTCGCTACATGCAAAAATTTTAAATACTCGTGACTTTGCTTTGTTCATCATCGTAATCTGTGGATTTCCATTGACTTGGAAATTGTCATAGCCAGCATATTATCTCGTCAGATGACTCTGTCTTCGATTTGCGACTTGTCGAAAATAGCATACGTCGGGAATGATTATTGCACCTTCGACACATTGCTCATTAAATACTGCACACTTCTATGGAGACGCCTGTAGGCTCGACCCTTCATATGTCAAAAGTCAAAATTCTCTGTTGAAATGTTTATGACTTTGACATGATACTAACCGAAGTTAGTAGATTTTCACCCACTTCAATAGCAATCAGTCGAAACAGTAAAAATTTCATTGGCTCATTATACCTTTGGTTCGCAACTTTTCGAAACGAGATCATGTCTCGGAAGGCCGATGTGGCCTCGACACGTGGCTTATGAAACCAGCGCTCTTTATTGAATATGCCTTCAGTTGAGGCTCGCTACATATATTTTTTTTCTTTTTTCATTATAATCGGTAGAAAAAGATCAATGAAGAGCGCTGTTTTTGGTAAGCCACGTGCTTATCGAAAACAGCGCTCTTCATTGAAGATGTCTCTAGCTTAGGCTCGCTACATGCAACAATTTAAAATGCTCTTGACTTTGCTTCGTTCCTCATCGTCATCTGTGGATTTCCATTGACTTGGAAAGGAATTTGTCATAGCCGGCATATTACTTCGTTACATGACTCTGTCTTCGATTTGCGACTTGTCGGAAATAGCAGACGTCGTGGATGACTATTGCAACTTCTATACATTGCTCATCATATACAGCACACTTGTATGAAGATGCCTATAGCCTTGGCTCTTCATATGTCAAAAGTCGAAAGTGTCTGTTGAAATGTTTTTGACTTTGACTTGAAACTAACCAAAATTAGTAGATTTTTACCAAATTCAATAGCAATCATTCAAAATCAGCGAAAATCTCATTGGATCATTCTACCTTTGGTTCGCAACTTTTCCGAACCAGATCATGTCTCGGAAGACCGATGTGGCCTCGACACGTGGCTTATGAAAAACAGCGCTCTTCATTGAATATGCCTCCGGTTTAGGCTCGCTACATATATTTTTTTTCTTTTTTTATTATAATCGGTGGAAAAAGATCTTGCATTGGACACCCTTGGTCGTCGGGTAGTGTCAGATTTTTACTGACTAAAAAAAACCACCGATTCGGTCATCTAGCACTGTCCCGTCGGTTATCGCTTTCGCATTTCTTCAGTGGACTTAGGCTCGATAAATTCAATAATTTCAAATGGCCTTGACTTTGCTTCGTTTCTCATCGTAATCTGTGCATTGACATTGACTTGGAATGCAGTTTGTCATGACCGGCATATTATCTCCTTCGATGACTCTATCTTTGAATTGCAACTTGTCGAAAGGAGCATACGTCGTGAATGGCTGTTGTCACTTCGACGCATTGCTCACCAAAAACAGCACACTTCTATGGAGATGTCTGTAGCCTTGGCTCACCATATGTCAAAAGTCGAAATTCTCTGTTGACATGTTCTTGACTTAGACTTGATACTAATCGAAGTTAGTATATTTTTACCAACTTCAATAGCAATCAGTCAAAATAGCAAACATTTCATTGGATCATTATACCTTTGGTTCACAACTTTTCGAAACCAGATCATGTCTCGGAAGACCAATTTGTCCTCGACACGTGGTTTATAGAAAAAGGCGCGCTTCATTGAAGATGCCTCCACTGCAGGCTCGCTACATACAAAAATTTTAAATGCCCTTCACTTTGCTTCGTTTTTCATCGTGATCTGTGCATTTACATTGACTTGGAAAGCAGTTTGTCAAAACGGGCATATTATCTCGTTCGATGACTCTGTGTTCGATTTGCAACTTGTCGAAAATAGCACACGTCGCAAATGGCCATTGTCACTTCGACGCATTGCTCACCAAAACAGCACACTTGGAAGGAGATGCCTGTAGCCTTGGCTCTTCATATGTCAAAAGTCAAAATTCTCTGTTGACATGTTTTTGACTTCGACTCGATACTAATAGAAATTAGTACATTTTTACCAACTTCAATAGCAATCAGTGAAAACAGCAAACATTTCATTGGATCATTATACCTTTAGTAGTGAAGGAAGAATCGGCTGCGATTCGGCCAGTGGGTCCAAATGACAGTGGACAATTTTTTTGGGTATAACGTTTCGATCCTAATTCGGATCCTCTTCAGATTTATTATTTCTAAAATTACATTCTTTTTTGTCTTATTTTGTATGATATGTTTTACATTATAAGCTTAAATGTTATGTGTCATGACTGACCTGAATTTGTACGGGTAATTTTTTTTGGTCATTTAATGAATCTTGGATAATATTCATTATGAATTTATTGTATAAAGACAGGTCATTTTTTTGTTATCCTTGGTGTCTGTGAGAGGGAGGATTTTGATATTTTATTGCTTAGTTTATGTTTCTTGTGAGAATTTTGTGTATGTGTTATTCACCTATGAATTTCATGTTTGATAATTTCCAAGATTCATTTCTGATCAAAATTAACAGTTTTCATTACATGGCGATTCGAGAGCTAAGTAGCGACTGAGTATTTAGGCGAGTGAGGAGGTATTTATATTGATGGGGTAGTGTGATTGAGTAAGTATTGAAGAGTGGGGGTGGTTTATACCTTTATATACCTTTAGTTCGCAAATTTTCGACACCAGATCATGTCTCGGAAAACTTATGTGGCCTCGACACGTGGCTTATAAAAAACAGCGCTCGTCACTGCAGATGCCTCCACTGTAGGCTCGCTACAAGAAAATTTTTTAAATGCTCCTCACCTTTCCTTCGTTTCTTATCGTCATCTGTGGATTTCCATTCACTTGGAAAGCAGTTTGTCATAACCGGCATATTATCTTGTTAGATGACTCTGTCTTCGATTTGCAACTTGTCGAATATAGCATACGTCATGGATGACTATTGTAACTTCGACACATTGCTTATCAAAAACAGCACACTTCTATGGAGATGCCTGTAGCCTCGGCTCTTTATATGTTAAAAGTCGAAATTCTCTGTTGAAATGTTTGTGACTTAGAATTGATACTAACCGAAGTTAGTAGAGTTTTACCAACTTCAATAGCAGTCAGTCAAAACAGCAAACATTTCATTGGATCATTATACCTTTGGTTCAGAACTTTTCGAAACGAGATCATTTTTCGTAAGACCTTGACACGTGGTTTATGGAAAACAGCGCTCTTCATTGAGTGTGCCTCTAGTTTAGGCTCGCTACATGCAAAAATTTTAAATGCCCTTCACTTTGCTTCGTTACTCATCGTAATATGTGGATTTACATTGACGTGGAAAGCAGTTTGGCATAACCGGCATATTATCTCGTTAGATGACTCTGTCTTCGATTTGCGACTTGTCGAAAATACCTTACGTCTTGAATGACCATTGTAACTTCGACACATTGCTAATCAAAAACAGCACACTCCTCCGGAGTAGCCTGTAGCATCGGCCGTCATATGTAAAAAGTCGAAATTCTCTGTTAAAATGTTATTGACTTTGACTTGATACTAACCGAAATTAGTATATTTTTACCAACTTCAATAGCAATCAGTCAAAATCAGCCAACATGTCATTGGATCATTTTACCATTCATTCGCAACTTATCGAAACCAGATCATTTCTCGGAAGATTGATGTGGCCTTGACACGTTGCTTATCGAAAACAGCACACTTTCACGAAGATGCCTCTCATTCCCGCTCTGTGGACATTATTGTCCCACCGTATTGCATGACAATGGCGTCGACGTGTCACTTGTCGAAATGCAGAGCATTAGACGCTGACACGTTATTGTCCAAATCAGCCTTCACCTTGTCCGGTGAGTTTGGGTCCTCCAAGCTCCTTGTCGAAAATGGTCTGTGTCTTGAAGGAGGATCGTTGCTGCGATAGCAGCACGCATCTTTTCAAATGCCTCACACTTCGATCCGTCGAAATCAGCGCTCACTTCGAAAGGCAAGCCACCTTCGAGTAGTTGCTGATCGAGAACCAGGCACATTTCCTGATGAGGTCCCGACAGCTACAAGAACTGAAATAATTCATTTAAAACAAGTCATTGAAACCTTTTTAAAGAATATGACTCAAGATGACAAAGTGAAATGTTATCAATCTTGATTGACTTTTCTTCTTTTGTCATTGCTCAAGTCATTTTCTTTTTGCTACACCATCTCGCATGATGGTTCGCCAATGAGTGGCGCGATTTAAAATCCTTGCTACAATCCGTGCAAGTGAATTTTTTGCACATTTTTTCGTGGTCTGTGAGGTCATGTTGGGTGAAATTCGTAGCACATCCTGAGCATTCCACCAGCGTCAGGTGTCTTTCTCTCCTGTGGCGAGCTATATCTTGCACAACCTTATCACAGGTGGAACAAACGCTCGGTCTTCTGGTATTTTCTTCACCAGTTCGATGAGTCGTTCGTATGTGCCAGTTCAGACTTTGTGTGTGTTGAAATTGCTTGTCGCAAATTCCACACACATACGTCGCACTGTGATCATCTTTTTGATGCTTCACAAGCAATTTCTTTGTGCCGAAGATCCGGGCGCAAGTATCACATCGGTGCATTCCAGTTTTCGGTTTTCCAACCTTCACCGTTATGTTCACGTTTGCATTCGTTGCAGCATGAATTAACTGAAACTTTTTGCACGAGCAAAGCGTTTTCAGGTCGTTGGCAAAATTCCACCCATTGCTTCCAACGTTGATAGCTTCAGCAATATTCACGCCAACGTTCACTACCTGATGGAGAATTCCGTACCGAATGTACAGCAAATCCCCTGCTTTTTGCACCACGAATTCATACCGTATTTCGTGTTCGTCCAGAAAACGCGGAGTCAACACCAAATTTTTGTGATGAAGTGGTAATCTACAAATTTCTGTCATATCTTCCTCGTCATCGTCGTGTCGGAGATCTTTTAGTTTCTGGGTGACGATGTCGTTCGTTAGAACGTAGTCCTCCCTGTCAATTATCATCCAGATTTTTTCTTTGCCCGCATGCATGAGGTTTACGCTGTCGGCAAGACTGTCTTCAACGTGCATTTCCGTGAAGCTACCTGCGCCGCCAACGTAAAACATACTAGTATTGATTCCGGGCATCTCTTCAACCCTGGAATTATTAGCTGCATCCAAATGGTCACTCATGCCGTCTAAACGGCTGATAACACCCTGCGGTGGATTCTCGCAGTTGTAAACATGGAAAAATGTTCTATTTGCTTCGGTCACAAGCAAAAAGTATTCTTCCATGCGTGATACGACGGAGCGTCTGTCAACGGAAATACTCTCTTCAACCTCGCCGATCTTTTCGTTCAATCGTTGAAGTATTTACCTTCCCTTCCTTTGTTTACCAGTACGCTCTTCTCCGATAGTCACTTTACATTTTTCGTACATCTTGAACTCGTCGATAGAATCCAACGATAGCTCGAGTGCATCGTCGATCCACGGTTGGACCTGCTTCTCTGTCCATTGTGGAATCCCGTCCAGCGGCTCAATGACGTTTCGAAACTATCGTGAATGAAAAGAATGCCATTAACCCACCGATAACTGTGTGTGGGTGTGTGTGTGTGTGGGTGCTTGTGTGTGTGGAGGGGGGGGGGGGGGGGTGCGCGCGGGCCGGCGTGTATGTATCCTATTTTCTACAAATCACTTTTCAATTTTCGATGAGGGTTCGTGAATATCGATTGATTTAGGCTAGTAAAAAAGGCCAAAAGTGAGAACTTTTTGCCGGCAGTTCTGAAAACTTAATATAAGGATAATTCGATGATTCTGAATCGAATGGTGCTAATTGTTTTGCACTCAGACCCTGAGGTTTTGAGATAAAGGGTTAAAATGGGGTTATCTCAGAATCTGAACGTTTGATCGAAAAAAAATTCAAACAAAAGTTGAAGAGAATTACAAAATATGTAAAGAAGTCTCAGAGCTTCATCTTCATATTTGCAAAAATAAGCAAGAAATATTGCAAGAAGCATAATTGTGAGAGTGGGGAGAAGCCTCGCCTCGCCGTCGGTCTGTACGTGTGAGTGAGCTAGTGTGCGTGCGAGCGTCCGTGTGTACTAAATACAAACAAAAGGTCTTCGGCTATTCTCGGGTCTCTCGGTCGTGAACGCGAGAGCGAGTGAGAGGCGGAACCTATTTTTCTCTCTTTCTAATTTACAGCCGTTCAACCATCGGGCGTTCTATATATATATATCTATTCTATGTATATCAGCGTATAAGCGCGGCGTATATAAGCGCGGTGTTTTTAAATCGCATCTTGATGCTTATTATCTTGAAAACTATTATAGTTACGAAAAATCGTTCCGAATTCGTCTTAAAGAGTATATTTAAGGCTATGAAAAAAAAATATTCCGAAAAAAGTTAGAAAAATGATGAATTTGGAGAATTTTTAATTTTAAAAAATCGTGAAAATCTAAGTTGGCCATTAAATTTTTTGTTCAATTTTTTTTATAGAATACCTTGTATTAATCTTAAAAGATCCTGAAATTTTCAGACAAGTGTTTTTTTTTCTTTCAAAAATATCAATTTTTGATTTTTTTAAAATCGCGTTTATCCACGATCAATATTAAATTTTTGGTTACACTTTTTTTATATAATACCTTGGACTGATCTTAAAAGATCCTTAAATTTTCATGATGGTGTTTTGTTGTAGGGAAAATTTTTTTTTTTAACCACAATTCGAAAATGTATATTTTTGGATAGATAACCCGGATCCTTGAAAAAGGCTTACTGGAAGAATAGAAAAATAAAAAAAAAAATTTCAATTAATCCCATTTGCGGATTCTATAGCTTGACATTGTTTTCTTCGCTTTGCTTCTTTCGAAAGGAATTCCCTTCGAGAGGAATTCCCCTCGAACAACTACTTTCCACAAACACCCACTTGCGGATTCTAAATATCTTTAAATTATTCTCTTCACTGGTCTTCTCTTCGAAGGGAATTCCCTTCGAAGAACTATTTAGCACTAAATCCCACTTGCGCATCTAAATATCTTGAAATTATTTTCTTCGCTTTGCTTCTCTTGGAAGGGAATTCCCTTCGAAGAACTATTTTTCACAAATTCCACTTGCGGATTCAAAATATCTTGAAATTATTTTCTTCGCTGGTCTTCTCTTTGAAGGGAATTTCCTTCGAAGAACTATTTAGCACTAAATCCCACTTGCGCATCTAAATATCGTGAAATTTTTTTCTTCGCTGGTCTTCTCTTTGAAGAGAATTCTCTTCGAAGAATTATTTTTCACAAAATCCCACTTGCGGATTCAAAATATCTCGAAATTATTTTCTTCGCTTTGCTTCTCTTCGAAGGGAACTCCCTTCGAAGAACTACTTAGCACTAAAACCCACTTGCGGATTCGAAATATCTTGAAATTTTGTGAAAAATAGTTCTGCGAAGGGAGTTCCCTTCGAAGAGAAGCAAAGCGAAGAAAATAATTTCAAGATATTTTGAATCCGCAAGTATGATTTAGTGCTAAATAGTTCTTCGAAGGGAATTCCTTTCCAAGAGAAGCAAAGCGAAGAAAATAATTTCAAGATATTTTGAATCCGCAAGTGAGATTTTGTGAAAAAAAGTTCTTCAAGGGGAATTCTCTTCAAAAAGAAGACCAGCGAAGAAAAAATTTTCAAGATATTTAGATGTGCAAGTGGGATTTAGTGCTAAATAGTTCTTCGAAGGGAATTCCCTTCCAAGAGAAGCAAAGCGAAGAAAATAATTTCAAGATATTTTGAATGCCCAAGTGGGAGTTTGTGAAAAATAGTTCTTCGAAAAGAATTCCTTTCGAAAGAAGCAAAGCGAAGAAAACAATGTCAAGCTATAGAATCCGCAATACAACAAAACACCATCCTGAAAATTTCGTGATCTTTTAAGATCAGTCCAAGGTATTATATAAAAAAAGTGTAACCAAAAATTTGATGTTGATCGTGGATATACGCGATTTAACAAAAATCGAAAATTCGTATTTTTGAAAAAACAAAAAAAACTTGTCTAAAAATGTCAGGATCTTCCAAGATTAATACAAGGTATTATATTAAAAAAATGAAACGAAAAATGTAATGGCCAACTTGGATTTTCACGATTTTTAAAAATTAAAAATTCGTCAAATTCATCATTTTTCTAACTTTTTTCGGAATATTTTTTTTCATAGCCTCAAATATACTCTTTTAGACGAATTCAAAACCATTTTTCGTAACTATAATAGTTTTCAAGATAATAAGCATCAAGATGAGATTTAAAAACGCCGCGCTTATACGCCGATTAAACGTACAATAGATATATATATATATATATAGAACGCTCGACGGTTGAACGGCTGAAACACGAAAAATACTCTGTAACGCATGAAAAATTAGACAGAGAAAAAAACGGATTCCGCCTCTCACTTGCTCTCGCATTCACAACCTTGAGAGGCCCGACAATAGCCGAAGACCTTTCCTTTGTGATTAGTACACATGGACGTTCGCACGCACACTAGCTCACTCACGCGTAAAAACCGCTGGCGAGGCGGGGCTTCTCCCGACTCTCACAATTATGCTTTTTGCAATATTTCTCGCTTATTTTTGCAAATACGAAGATGGAGCCCTATCTTTCTTTACATATTTTCTAATTCTCTACAACTTTTGTTTGAAACTTTTTTCAATCAAACGTTCAAATTCTGAGATAACCCCATTTTAACCCTTCATCTCAAAACCTCCTGGTCTGAGTGCAAAATAATTAGCACCATTCGATTCAGAATCATCGAATTACCCTTAAACCAAGTTTTCAGGACTACTGGCAAAAAGTTCTCACTTTTTCCCTTTTTTACTGGCCTATTCAATCAGTTTCAATAATTGATTTGGCCATTTTAGATGGAAAACAAATACGGTCAGCATTATTATCGACACTATATTTTTTATCTTTTTTCTACCCCATTGAACACATTTTTCATGAAATTTTCAAAAATTTGTACCCAACTCAAAAAAAGTTATGAATTATTCAAAAAAATGGCTTTTGTTTTTTCAAATAGCTATAACTTCTTCAAAAATTGACTAATCGGGACGTTTTTATTTCGAAAATTTCCCTCTTTGAATGTACTTTTTGAAAAAAAATACAAAAAAAATTAAAGATATTAATATCTATGAAATTTTTCACTTTTTCGAGAAAAATTATCGTTTTCTCGGAAGCGCATTTTTTATTTTATTTTTTACTTTACTAAAAAAAAGCTTCGTTCAATTCTAGAAAGAATGCCGCCCAAACTGGAGTGGGGGGAGTTTTTCTTCTATTTTTTTATCAATTGAAAAAAAAAAAATTCGCAACTTGGCTTATTTCATAAAACACCCTCTGTCAATTTTTAAGGACTTATAAACGACCTCAGAGTTTAAATAATTGGGAAGAAAAAGAAATCAAAAGGGGTAATCCTCGAAAAAATTCAGATTTTTTTCAAAAAAGTGAAAGAATAAATAAAAAATACCTATGAACAATTTTTTTGTACTTCTTAAAAATGTAATTTCAAAAAAAAAGTTCAAAAACATTGTTTATAGGTGTTTTTTTATTTATTCTTTCACTTTTTAGAAAAAAATCTGAATTTTTTCGAGGATTACCCCTTTTAATTTCTTTTTCTTCCCAATTTCCTGAACTCTGAGGTCGTTTATAAATCCTCAAAAATTTACAGAGGGTGTGTTTTATGAAATAAACCAAGGTGTGAAATTTTTTTTGTTTTTCAATCGATAAAAAAAAATAGAAAAAAAATTCCACCAACTCCACTTTGGGCGGCATTCTTTCTAGAATTGAACGAAGTTTTTTTTAGTAAAGAAAAAAATGAAATAAAAAAATGCGCTTCCGAAAAAACGATGATTTTTCTCGAAACTTTTTTGAATATTTTGATTTTTTCGAGGTTTACCACTTTTCATTTATTTTTCTTCCCAGTTATTTAAACTCTGAGGTCGTTTATAAATCTTCAAAAATTTACAGAGGGTGTGTTTTATGAAATAAGCCAAGTTGCGAATTTTTTCAAAAAGTACATTTAAAGACGAAAATTTTCGAAAAAACCACGCCCCGATTAGTCAATTCTTGAAGAAGTTATAGCTATTTGAAAAAACAAAACCCTTTTTTTTAAAGAATTCATAACTTTTTTTGGTTTGGGAAAAAAATTTGAAAATTTCATAAAAAATTTGTTTAATGGGGTAGAAAGAAGACAAAAATTTTCAGCCAAACCGAAAGGGGTCGGGTTCAAAAGTGGTCGATTTGACATGGAATGCCCCATATATAAATTACGATATTTCATTGGAATTATTTGATTGTCTAGTTGCTTCCCGTAAAGACAGCTATGTCAGAGTCTGCCGTAGTTGCAACCGCTAGTTGGCGCTAATATCGCGCACCCAGCGAATATATTGTTGGGAGAGCAGTAGCCGTGTGGGTCGAGCGCGGGTTCGCAAGTTGCGGACCCGGGTTCGATCCCGGCGACACCGCTGAAAAAATGTATCGGGTTTTTTCAAGTGTTTTCGGCTGTAATCCCTGGTGGTTTGGACACGACCTTAAATAAGTTTGTCCCAATACCTCATTGCGATGGGTGGGAGTCGTCGCACGGTTTCGGGGGTGGCATCCGCGCGGTTCTTATCGCGCGAATGTGTATCTCTTAACCGAGTGAACGACTCACTGAATCGCAATGGAGGAGGTAACTGCCTAACCATCCGTTGATAATCGTGCGAGAGTCCTCTCGCGCTACTATCGGGGGAATTAGGTAAGTTACCGGCTGTATCGGTGGAGGTCTTCTGCAGTTTCCCTCCACCCACGGCAAAATTGCGATACAGCTTTGAGTTTCGAATAAATCAAAAAAGGTGCAGGACTGCAGACCGACCTAGAAGTGAGGGAAAAGCGGCTACATGGGCTAGTTCCCGGAGCCACCCAAAGGGGGAATTTAAAAAAAAAAAAAAAAAAAGAATATATTGTTTCGACGTCGAAGCACGGGATTTTCAAATGAGACCTCGATGCTGCCCTTTTTCGTCATATTAAAATATTTTTAATAATTATAAGATCCTGTCTATTTTATTTAACATTAGGTTTATAACACTATTTTGAAGGTCATAATTTTGGAATATATACACGACCGGAAGAAATTGAAGGAACACAAAATTGCCTCAATTTTTAGTGATTTTTCGCAATGCTGTATCTTTTGTAGACCTTTGAAGCGTCGATAGGCCTTCGAAAAAAGCCTTCGGAGACTCTTTGAAAGCCTTTGGAGACTCTCCGGAGACTCTTTGAAAGCCCTTGGGGACTCTCCGGAGACTCTGAAAAAGCCTTCGGAGAGTCTCAAGAGGCCCTTCATGACTCTCCGGAGGCATTCAGAGACTCTGCGAAAGCCTTTGAAGACTCTCCGGAGACTCTTTGAAAGCCTTTGGAGACTCTCCGGAGACTCTGAAAAAGCCTTCAGAGAGCCTCAAGAGGCCCCTCGTGACTCTCCGGAGGCATTCGGAGACTCTGCAAAAGCCTTGAGAGACTCTTCGAAAGCCTTTGGAGACTCCACAGAGGCCTTCGGAAACTCTCCAGAGCCCTTCTGAGAAGCTTTCTGCAAAAGCCTTCGGAGACTCTCAGAATTATAAATTAATCAGAACTGGCTTTTTGAGACTCTCCGGAAGCCTTTGGAGACTCTCTGGAGGCCTTCAGAGACTCTTCGAAAGCCTTTGGAGACTCTTCGAAAGCCTTTGGAGATTCCCCAAAGATATTTGGAGACTCCCAGAGACATTCTGAGACTCTCCAGAGGCCTTTGGAGGCTCTCCCCAGGTCTTTGGAGACTCTTCGGAGACTCTCTAGAGGCCTTTGAAGACTCTCTGCAGGCCTTCGAAGACTCTGCAAGACTCTGCAAAAGCCTTCAGTGACTCTCAGAATAATAAATTAGTCAGAACCGGCTTTTACTTTTCTTCTTACTTACAAAGAAAAGCAGTTTTGAAAAAAAAAAAACATGAAGCCAATTCCATCACAAATGGTTCACTTAAAAAATTTACAAAGCCTGTTTGTCAAAAATGAACCAAATAACATTTTATTCTTTGTTTTGAAATGTGGTTTTTTAAAAAAATAGTAAATAATTAGTCACAGGTGGCTTTTACTTTTGTTCTAAATTTTTCTAAAAGCATTGAAAGTTTTTCGATAATTACCACTTTTAATTTTTTTTTCAAATGATTTTTTTTTAATTTTGAGGTTCTTTCAACATCCTCGGAAATTCGGGCAGTGGTATTATGAAAAATAAGCTGAGTTAAAAAATAATAATTTAAATATAATAATTGCGGGAATTGAATTTCGCACGCCACAGCGCCACGCGCGAAATTAATTTGGACCAATGGTTACGTTGGATTATACAGCGCTCAAGCGCTGCGGGCCCGTGTCAGAGCGCACCCTAAACGAGCGCCAAGCACGAGCGTGTCATTGGCTGTAAGGTTTGCGCCCTACCCCCACCAGCGATTCACAAGCCGGCAGCGACGCCGTACCTCGTGTCTCACGATCAGTTTTCGTGACGATATCGTGGTACGCTGTCGCTGTGCGAAAGTATCGAAAGTGTAAAAACTTTGTTGTAGCTGCAATGAGTCGTCGCAATGGTAAGTGTAATTATTTATTACGCAAATGATAATGTTATGGCCGGGTTGGCAGAAAAAGAAGCCTGAACAAAAAAGGCTATGAACAAAGAGGCCGCTCATCGGATTATCCTCCTCCTGCTGTACACAAAATTCCGGCATTTTGTTTCGAATCCTTTTGTGCATCGGCCTTTTTTCCGGAACTCGTATAGCCGCTATATATATATGCATATAAATATACATATAAGATATATATCTGTCTTTACATTTTTTATATAAGAAACACATGAGAAAAAAAAAATTTCCATAATTTCTTGGCAACGGGTTATTTAAAATTTATTTTGTTAAAAAGGGAACTGTTTGTAAAATCTGAAATAACTTAAAATTATCTAATGAAATGTAACAAAATTTGTGGGCTTTGTTAAAAACTGCAGATTTCAATAGTTAATGAGTTTCATTCCAAAAGTTGCAAAAAGAAAAAAAAACGCGTGATTAATAATTCAGAAAACATTTGAGAAATTGTTTTTCAATGTGTTCTTTAATATAAGAAATAGAGAGGAAAATGTAAATCATCAAGTCAAGATTTTAATCGAAATAGCGTGGAATGTCTCATATATACGTATATATTCGATGCTTCATAGGGAAAAGTTTGCCAGCGGATCTCCGCGCAGCCACTGGACGTCCGGGAACGCGGTCATATAATAATGACCTAGAAACCAGGACTGATCAGGTGAGACTACAAATAATTTTATCAGTTGTACATAGGTAATATTAGTTCTCGAATCTGAAGATACTCGTTCGTAAAATGACGCACATGTACCGTGCATACGTACGAGTCGGTCAAACAATGATGCCACGTGAGAGTATGTCTATTAGTGTGCTGGGCGGCTTTGTCTCGAACGAATGATAGCAAACAGTGACCCTCGTTGTGTGTGCGAAGAGAAGGGGGGGGGGGAGTATTGTGTTTGTCTGCAAAGGTCGCGCGCGATGCTGTCGTTCGATCTTGCGATTGTAAAATGTAAACAGACAGTTCAAGCAACGAAGGGATCATTTTAAATGCCTTGGTAATGAAAATTCTAAATATACTTTTCGGAATAGGCTCCTTCACGTAAATTTTTGTAAGAATTTGAAAATATTCTCTTATTCATAAATCTTGTATGTTATAATACTCTTCAAATATTATTTATAGAAAAAAATTACGATTCAATAAGACGATTGAATTATATATTTTAACCATAATTTAAACAGAGACAACGTTTGTAGATAATTTTGAACTGAAAAATTCGTCTCCTCTTTGATTCTGATAATTTTTGTCAACATTGCGAATAATCGTAAGTGTGGCAAAGCAGTTTTCAATAATTCCTGGAATTTTGATTAACTTTCCCACTAAATTCTTCCTAAGAAATCGGTGTAATAAATGATACATTACTAAGAATCAAAATATGCTCGAATTTCAATAGAAAAACGCTGCAAATTGAAAATCGCACATTGCTTTCTCATCTTTATCCACAGTTCGAATCTAGCAAAAAATAGCTTGAACAAATAGACGAAGAAAAAATAGCCAGCGGGAAAAGTAGCCCATGAAAAATTAGCCCACGGAAAAACGGCCCACACCGAAAAAAATGAACGGCGAAATCAAATAAGCTGCGGTCACGGGTGGGGAAACGATATTTGGTTAAATCAAAAAAATTTCAAATTGATTCAACAGCCATTTGCTTCAATGGACCAAGATGTGTTTGAAGTAACCAAATTTTTTGTTGTTGCAACTAAAAATTCGTTTCGCCACCCGTGACCGCAGCTTAGTTAATATCGCCGTTCCTTTTTTTCGGTGCACGCAAAAAATAGCTCACGGAAAGAACAGCTCACGGAAAAAGTAGCCTACAAAAGAAATAGCCCACGGGACAACCCTAGCGGATTGGGTGACGATGTTTTCACCCTGAAAAACCACTGAATCACGGTGATTTTTTACGGTGACAAAGTGCCCACAAAATCACCGAGATCTTGGTGATTTTAAGGTGATTCCAACGTGATTCCACGGTGATTGTCACGGTGGTTTTGTGACGGTGACAATCACCGTGAGAATCACCGTGGAATCACCTTAAAATCACCAAGATCTCGGTGATTTGGCCTTTGCAAACGGCACTTTGTCACCGTAAAAAATCACCGTGATTCAGTGGTGACTTCAACCACTAGGGAAGTAGCCCAGGAATAAACAGCCCAAGGAAAAGAAACGAATTATAAACTTTCTAATTTTTGTTTTATCTAACTCAAAAAGAACGACAGAAACTCTGCAACGGGGTTGTATTGTAATGGCGAAATGCAATTTTTTTTTGTATCAAACCTCGGAAATCGAGAGGAACTCTGCAACGGGGATATCTATTCTACTTACTTGCCGTAGGCTATTTTTCCCTGGGCTTATTTTTCCTGCGCAAATTTTTCGGCCTATTTTTTGCGTGGGCTGTTTTTTTTCTTGGTTAACTTTTCGCGGGCTATTTTCCCGCAGGCTACTTTGTTTGGTCTCTGTTTTGAAGCTATTTTTTCGTGGGCTATTTTTTTCGCCATACCCACTGTTCACGTAGCTTCCTTTGTCACAAAGTATGGCGATCGGAATTGGCTTCCTCATAAAGGAAGCTTTGTGAACTATCTACAAACGTGAATAATCAATGTACAAAATTTGCAACTTCTATTATTTTCAGCTTTCCAATGCTAATTTAACGCTAATAACTATGATGGCATAATATGACTGCAATGAACAACTTTTTTTTACTTGAAAATTGCATATGCTACAGCGTTTACGCTATTTTTCCAAAAATTCAAAATGTATTAACTACTTCGATAGCTATATTAGCTCTGTGCAAAGTTTCACTGCAATATCTTAAAAATTTCACAAGTTAGAGCGTTTACGCTTGTTTCGAAAAATTAATAATGTCATAAAATTGTAATCTCTCGATGGATTTTCGCCAAATTTGATAATGCACAACCTCGATAGGTATATAAGCTCTGTTCAAAGTTTCAGTACGATATCTTAAAAATTGCACAAATTAAAGTGTTTACGCTATTTTCAGAAAGTTGAAAATATAATCAAGTGTATATCCCTAGATGGATTTTCGCCAAATTCAATACCAAACAATCTTAGTAGCTATGCTAATTCAGTGCAAAGTTTGAATGCAGCATCTTAAAAATTGCACAAGTTAGAGTTTACGCCATGCTTGCAAAAACGAAAGAAGTACATAAAATGTGTGCACCCGTCAGAAGTGAATTAAAATTTCTATCAAAATGAAGAGCAATTCGTGTTTGACAAATGTTATCATGATATCTCCAATCGTTCTCTAATTATTAATTATTTACATCTGGAACTGAGGATACACACACCCACACACACACACACACACAAACACACACACACACACACACACACACACACACACACAAACACACACACACACGCGCGCGCGCGCGCATATACATACATGCATACATACACACGTACATACATGCATCCATCCATCCGGACATTTTTTGTCAATATGATTTATCGATGTTTTAGGAAGTTTTGAAGACATTGGCAGAAAAGTGTCGAAAATATTTTTTTTCACGGAAACAAACTTTCCTTTATGAGGGAGCAAAAGACCATTGTATTGAAGAAACGAGCAAATTGCTTCCTCGAAATTGCACACAATATTTTATCTTATTGACGAAGCTTTTGTGATTGAGCATTGATATCTAAGTAACCACTGATCTTACAGGAAATAGAAAGGGGGTTGTAAACATTTTTTTTACATCCTTGCCATCAATTTGAAATAACAGGAGAAAAGGGCTATTTAGGTTTTTGTTTTAGGAAAACAAGTGGTGTATTAAAAATATTGTCAAAACGAGTAATGTTGAGCGTGACTTTTACAGCTCAACATACCCACAGGAACCTTGTAATGTTTCAATTTCATCCATCGAACGGTCTTTTTGTTTCGAGAAATGCAATTTTCCAAAAAAATTGAAAGATTGTTTTCATTGCCCCTGGACATTATGAAAATGAAGGAAAACAATTGTTTTCCAGCGTTGTCCACCTTTCTATCGCGAACACCGTTTGAATGGATAAAAAAGAACTGAATTTTAAAAAATTTGAAATTTTGTTGTAAAAATGTTTAGAAATGTTTTTTTCTGCAAAAAAATTGTAGGATTATATTTATTACGCCTAAGCACTTCCAATAATAATTAAAATGAACAAGATTGTTTTTTTTGAGCGTTAAGCGAACCTTAGTCGTTTTGTGAATATTTTTAATGTTGCCGTTGATTTGATAAAAAGCCGTGAAAACCCCATTATCTCCTCTTATTTTAAATGTATGGCAAGGATGGAAGAATTGTTTGTTTCAAAAAACCATTGGCAATCCTTGTAAAGCATTCATTCAAGTTTTTTCAACCCGCCCTTCTATTTTCCGTGCGATCTGTAGTTGCTGAGATATGAATGGTCAAAAAGTAAAGGATCATTTTTCGTTTCAAGTCCGATATCTCAGCGAAAAATGGCCGCATCGAGGTCTTTAAAAATGCAAATTGAAGGTAAATAAATAAGATGTCCGATCCATGGATTGGTTGAGTTCGAAAAAATTTTCCAAGTCACTGCAGCTCAAATAAAGGTAGTAAGAGTTTGCCTCATTTTTGTTGAGTATTCCTTACAATCGCGCTGAACCTGTAACTTTTTTTTCGCTGGAAAATCTTAAAAGTCATGACATTAATATTGAAAATAATTTTTTTTCAACCTCAACATGACCATTTTTGATGGAGATACAGCATTGTAAGAAACCACGGAAAATCGACTTTTTTTTGTTCCTTCAATTTTTTATTGTACGCCGTGCGAGAAACTCTTTCTCAACTCGTGTGATTGCAGCATTCGCCTTCGGCTGATGCTGCTAACTTACACTCGTTGAGAAAAAGTTTCATCGCACTCGTATCGTAAAGTACTATTTCAATACTGTATTTTGCGCCTTACTAACAGAATGTAAATTATTTGTGGACGTGCAATTTTTCCCAAGTATGTATCTAGTGTATTAGCCTGCGGTTTTTTGACGCCGTACTAAATTTCGTAACAAATTACAGTTTTCATTCTGCATTTCAGGTTATTTCAACACCAAAAGCAACTAAAGGGACGAAAACAATCGCTCCAGATGCAACGGTGGGTCCAGCTTCAGTTTCAATGACAGGTGAAGATTTGCCTGCTGAAGCGACGTCAATGACGAGTCAGTCAGGGGTGACCATGACGGGACCATCGGCTACCGTAACGAGCCACAATTCGTTGAAAAATTCTGCATCGCGTCGAGTATGTGTCTTGCTAAAATTTACCGATTTTGCCACGAAATTGCTAGTAAAGAAGAAAGAAATGTTTGCACAATTCTTTCAAAAAAACTGTCTTTCAAATGTTGTTGCAACAAAAAATATTTCGCACAATTATGTGGAAAGAAATGTTTCGCAACATTGGTTCAAAATTTTGTTTACCAAATGGTTTCAAACAATTGATTTGCAACATTTATGTACAAAAATTTTGCGCAACAGTCTTTTTGCACAAACTTCTGCGAAAAATTTATTTTCATAACGGCCCCAGGCGCATGAGAATGCAGAGATTTTTCAAGAATACTGAGAGCATAAGTAGGTACAAATGAAATAATAAAATCCTGAAACTGAAGATCCCGAACTCAATTGGTTGTTAAGGAAAAGTGAAATATGTAAAAGCAAGAAACAAATTTTTTCGGAAGATTGACTGAACCGATTGATATCAATTTGTAATATGTTTTGGCGTCTGACAATTGTTGCAAGAAACAAGAAGAAGAGGTACACAGCCCAATAAGAACCTCGAAAAATACATTGTTCCTCTTGTAATTTCAGTTTATAACCAAGATCCATTTTTGGCACAATTATGGAACTGGTTTTTTTTCAAACCTTATGTGATGTCGTATGACACTGTGCCTTTTTGAAATTTGTAAGAACGGTGCGCCGTTGTGTAAAGAAATAACAACCGCTTTTTAGGCCAACGAATGAATGCATTGATATGTTTTGAGGGTTAATTTTTGAATTGTAACGCATATTGAAATAATTCGTATCTATTAAAAACAATATTTCATATTTATAACAACCGGAGATCAGCAGTATTGATATTTTTAGGCGCATTATCGGAAAATATTATCAATTTTTTGCAAATGAAAAATTGTAAAATATGAATTTTCAATTACCGGATAATGGTTAATAGGAATAAATGAATTTCCCATTATACGAATAATCGGTAATTGATCGAAAGATTATATCACTTAATAAGAAAGTGGGTAATTTGTCTGAAAGTATTTCCAATTAGCCTACAAGTCGGTAATTGGTCGGAAAATATTTTCAATTATTCGAGTGATCGGTAATCGGGCGAAAAATAATATCAATTTTTTACAAAAATCGGTAATTCGTCGAAAAATAATATCAATTACTCGGAAACGTAGGTCGAACAATATTATCAATTACCCAAAAATATTGATCGAAAAATGATATCATGTACCGAGAAATGCAGGTAATTAGTTTCAGAATATGTTCATAATTTATTCCACATAGCAATGATTATAAATATACAGGTGTAAAGAAATGTATATGAGATATTGCATCCCAAGTGTGTTAGCCCGTGACCCTGACCTTTTCGGCTTTATTTAATTTTTCTTTATATAATCAAATTGAGTCTTAAATACACCCTTATATTTTTGTCGATTTTTTAAGAACTCCCTTATTAAGAAAAGAAGAAAACAATTTCTTCAACAAAAACCCCACGTTTTATGAATCTAAATAAAATCTGAAAAAGCAGTGACAATATATAAAAATTTTGAGCTATCACCCGTAGTGAGCAGATTTTTGTTGGGAATTTGTAAAGGAACGGTGAACTTTGTTTTTGAAAATTTGTTTTGTGAAAAGAAAAACGCTAGTTTTTAAAAATCTAAAGCAATTCTGAAAAAACCGTGATGATATATAAACATTTTCAAGGGTCATTCGTTGGCTTGGCGTTGGTTGGCGTTGGCTTTATCGCATGCAATTTTTATAGGTCGATGAAATAACAGCTCTGAAACAGGAGCACCAGCGGGTTTTAGACGAGGTGAAACGAATGCGCCAAGAACTCCGGGAACAGAGAGAACCACCCCTGGCGCAAGAGGAAGCGGAAGAGCACGACCAAACCGATCGGGAATCGGTAATTGTGGAGCCGGAAGAGGATGTAAATTGTGAGGAGTACGTGGAGCCGGATTGGTATGGCCCTGAGGTAATACATCGGCTTCTTTGTTCTCGCGTAGAGAGCGAGTGTGAGGACCATTCCACGCCAAATCGACCTTACTTCCTTTCGATTTGGCTGAAGTTTTTGAAGTGTAACTTAAATGGCCGCGTTTCGGCACGAGAGCGCGAGGGGTAAATGGAACGGTCGAGCGTCACCTTGTTCTCACAAATAGTGTATTTGTCGTGTGCTTATCGGAGTTGGAAGAGCAATTGGAAAATTTATAATTGCAAATTACAAATGTAATTAGGGAATTAAAAGTTTCTAATTGCCAATAATGAATGTTGTTACTAATGTGGAAAATTGAAATTACAATTTACGAATGTACTTGGGTCTATATTTTGCACTAATTTCATTTTATCAATATAATTAGAGTAACATTTGACTGTAACTACATGTAATTAGTCGAAAATTTGGTTCTAATTACATGTAAATAGAGTAAAATTTGTCTCCAATTATATTGAAAAAGGTACTTATTCGGAAATTCGAAAGGAACCGAATATAATTGGAGTGAAATTGGAGCCTTACTACATTGAAAAATGTAATTAGTTGAAAAGTTTGTCCTAATTACATGTAATTGGAGTGAAATTTGAGTCTATGTACATCGATCAAATATTACTAGTGCAAAATTTGAACCTAATTACATTTGTAATTGGTAATTAGGAAATTTTGAATTACTAATAACATTTGTACTTTGTGAGTAGGAAATTTCCAATTACTAATTACATTTATAATTTGTAACTAGCCGTTTTCCAATTAGTCATTATATTTGTCATTTGTTATTCGAAATTTTTCAATTACTAATTACATTTGTAATTTGCAATTACGAAACTTAAAAGTACAAATTAAATTTGTAATTTGCAATTACAAAACTTTAAAGTACAAATTAAATTTGTAATTTGCCGCTCGCCAATTGCAAGTTTGATTTGATGTACTGGCTTTCCTTGCCGACAGCAATAGATGATCCGAAAATAATATTTTGTCCAGAAAATAGTATCCCGACAAAAGTTTCACTTGTACCGTGTGGTCAGCACACACCAATTTTTGTCATCCTTCTTTACCGTATGAAAAACGTTGTTGAGAATATTTTGAAATTTTTTTACACGATGAAACAAAAGTTATGAATTTTTCCAAAAAATAGTTTTTTTTTAAAATAGCTATAACTCAAAACATGTCAAAATTTGACATGTTAGAAGGTTATTTTTTATACATTTTCGTTCCTGAATGTACTTTTAGAAGGAAGGGATAAATCGTCAGAGTATCGCTCAACAATAAGAAAACCGTGTCCAAATATGAGCCCTTAATATTAATATTTAGAGGTGGCCGTTTTCAATTATTTCTTCCATTTAAATAACATGGTAAAAACAATAACTGAGCTTTTAATTTGAAGATTCTAAAACGAATAACTGCACAGTAATAAGAAGTATGGTATTTTGTCGGAAATGGAACGCTCTATAAGAAAGGTGGGAATGAATATTTGCGTGATGCGATCCGTTTCACAGCTATGAAGCCTTAGCTATTGAACTGTTTACAATAATGATGTTATTTACTTATAAAGGCGACGAAATGGACTCATATCCCTTGAGAACCTAATATCATCATCTTTAAAACAAATCTCTGTTAATTTTCAATAGAATGTTGATCGAAAAATGTTATTCATAAACCATGAATCAATAATGTAATTGTTATTAATAAATATACAGGTACACCCCCGGCCAAAAGTTTGGGAACGCCCCACGAAATTCCGAGCCACACTAAAAGTTCGATAACTTAGTGAAAAAAAAAGATAATCGAATTTCCAAAGCAGCATTTTAAAAAGTACATATCGGGCTTCATTTTGCTTTTTTAGAAAACATTTTGCGATTTTTTTTTAGCCCGGTGTACCGGCTTGAAAATGGCCGTTTTTGACTTTTGTTTGCTGTTTTAAATCCGTTGCACACCTTCGAGACATTTTTTTGTCAATTTTTTTTGGAATATCCTTGAAACGGTAATTAATAGCTTCAATATCATTTTTTAGAAACTGTCATGCGATTTTTTTTGAGGGAGTTATGATTGTTTTTACATAAAAATGACCATTTTCAAAAAAGGCAGTGCAACTAAAAAACTTCGAGGTTTAAATAAAATTGTCAAGAAGGAAAAAAGTTGCGTACAATTATGCTGAATCGACTAGAATTTTTTCGGAATTTTCCCATGAAATTTTTTTCTATTACTGTTTTGGATGGAGTCACTGATAATTAAAGTGGTTCAAACTCGTAGTTTATTGAGTTTGGGCTCAAATTATCACGCAAAAAAATCTTATTTGAATATTTTGAGCCTTTTATAATGTTTTTAAAATTTGTTTTCGACTTTTTTTTGTCGAAACTTGAAAATCTGTAAAAAAACGAGAAAAAAAAACAAATTTACATTAATTGTCTTACTTTATTTAACATGTTTCTCTTCACTTTCAAAATGCCACCTTTCGCTTTCAGCACCGCATTAACGAGTCGTGGCATTTTGTTGACAAGTGTATCGAGACGAAAAAAGCAAAATGAAGCCCGATATGTACTTTTTAAAATGCCGCTTTGGAAATTCGATTATCTTTTTTTTCACTAAGTTATCGAACTTTTAGTGCGGCTCGGAATTTCGTAGGGCGTTCCCAAACTTTTGGCCGGGGGTGCATATCATATGTATGTATATTAGGGTGACCGTTATTTTGTGTTCGGTACAATTTTTTTAACGTCTAGCAAAAAAAGCAATCAAGATATGCAAAAAAAAATCTGTGTAAAATTTGGACACACTGGGATAAAGAGAACACGTGCCACCGACCAGTTTAATTTTCAAAAATACATACAGTTGTTTAATGGCCGTACTAAAATATTTATTAGTCTTATAATATTAATTTAAAAATCTCGAATTGGTTACAATGATTATACATGGGGCATTCCACGCCAAATCGACCACTTTTGACCCTGACCTGTTTCGATTTTGCTGAAACTTTTTTTTTTATCTTTTTCTACCCTGACAAAAAGATTTTTCTGAATTTTTTCAAATTTTTTCAACCAACCGTCAAAAAGTTATGAATTTTCAAAAACAATGGCTATTCATTTTTCACATGTCCATAACTTCTACAAAAATTGACTTATCGGGACCATTTTTTTTCAAAATTTTTGTTTTTAAATGTACTTTCCAGAAAAATGCTTCAAAAAATTATTCAGACCGATCTTCATTGATTTTTTTTTTTTAATTTTCGAAAAACAAAAGAAAATTTCTAGATAATTGCCATTTTTAATTTTTTCGTTTATTTTCATTACAAACTTTGATCAGTCTGAATAATTTTTTAAAATATTTTTCTGAAACGTGCATCTAAAAACAACATTTTTGAAAAAATATCATCCCGATAAGTTAATTTTTGAAAAGGTTATGGACATTTGGAAAATAAATAACCTTTTTTTTTTAATTTATAACTTTTTTACGGTTGTGTAAAAAAATTTCAAAAAATTCTGAAAAATGTTTTTGTCAGGGTAGAAAATGATAAAAAAGTTTCAGCCAAATCGAAAGGGGTCAGGGTCAAAAGTGGTCGATTTGGCGTGGAATACCCCATGAATAATCAATGTACTCGATTCGAGATTTTTTAATTAATATTATGAGACTAATAAATATTTCAGTGCGGCCATTAAACAAATGCATGGATTTTTGAAAATTAAACTGCTCGGCGGCACGTTGTTACGTACCGAAAGGCACGTTACAAGGATAATAATATTTAAGATAGATTGAAATGCGTTGACTTGAAAGGGGTATTGAGCATTTCGTAGTAGATTGGGCGCCTCCACACCGTCCCATACGGGCCCGGCCACTGCTGAAAAGGGTGAGGGTCTCGTCAATAATTACGCAGTCTAGTTAGAATGCATCATATATAAAATAGGATTTATTATACCGTGTCACCACGGGTGACACGATATCTCAAAGTATGCAAGGAGGGCGAGCGGGGATCCGCGCGCACTGCGAACATGTACATATGAGAGAGAGAGACGGCGCTCACAATACTTGCGGCGTCTCTCGAATGAAACGGCTGACTTACGTTTGGCTGGAGCTCCAGGCTATCGCATGCTACCTGCATGTGTGTGGGTGTGTGAGTGTCGTACGGACAGAGCGAGGATCTCGAGCCGCGCTCTGGACGTCGTTCTTACTACTACACTTAAACGTCCATACACTTAACTGTCAATACTCTTAACAGTCTATACGCGCACTAGAGTCCCTATGTAGTGAGGGCGAGGAAGTATTTTCCGCGCACTCGCTGTAATGGCCGAAAAACGCGTGGTCTATGATACGTCGTGAGGTCGACGGGAAATATATACACGCATGTATATATTTATCCGCGCACTCGCGAACCGATCAGCCGGTGTTTGAATACCGAGCGTTCCGTAGCACTGATGACCACGTGTACTGTCTTTCGTGGCGATTGACGAATACTTCTTGCAGCCGATTTACGTGTCGATCGCCCGTTGTTCACTCGCGATGCTTTATGCGAACTTGCGATTGTTCTTATTTGCATACGTTGTTATTTATCGATATCGTTGTTGTTGATATTCTCTGTTGTTCAGTATTCGTTGTAGTATAATTCCACCTCGATAACGAGAGGTTCTCATAGACGATGTTTCTTTAGATTGATGATGTGCCATGATCGGGAGATCATGGGCGCCAAGGGTGATTTAATCGATGACTTTGAGTTACTTATTTTACTATGACCTTAGGGTCATGGGCACGATCTTTTAGGACGGACAAAACATTAATATCGACCCGAGACTTACGCGTCTACGCGAGCACCCCTGTGTAACGTCCCAAGATGACATACGAACGGGCGTATGCATCTTATATGGCGACGCGGGAATTACGCCGCAGCGACTGGCTGAAGGCCGGAGTATTACTCCTTGATTCACCTGACGGTGGGTAGCAAGGTACTGATTTGACTTGACAACGTTCCTCAGAACGTTGGCGAGTCGAACGAGAATTTCTGCAATTCGGCTTCTTGAAAACGGCGCGTGCATACCCTTGGTGGCCATGCACGGGCTCGCTCAAGGTGACCCAAAGGTGCCACCCGTATGAAAAAAAAATATATGATGATAATATATCGGAAAATATATTATTAATATGGGGAAATATATTCGGCGAAAATCACTATATAATTTGATATATTCTCCTAATATAATCAAAATATATTGTTTAAATACATGTTAAAATATAAAACGCACAATATAGTAAGATACATATAATATGCAACTGAATATATGTCTATAATATAGAAACTGCATATATGTAGGACTTATATTTAGGAATTATAAGTAAATTTAGAGTGTAAATTTTTATTTGACATATATTTTGAGCTATATATTTTCCTTTATACTTTTGAAATGTATTGTAAATACATGTCTGAATATACGTCTATAATATAGAAACTGCATATATGTAGTACTTATATTTAGGAATTATAAGTAAATTTAGAGTGTAAATTTTTATTTGACTTATATTTTGAGCTATATATTTTCTTTTATACTTTTGACATGTATTGTAAACTATATTGTCGATTTTATATTGCGCTTTATAATTTTTGTTATAGGAAAAAAATATTTCAGTAATATACGAGTAAAATGATAGAAAGCTGTTTCGAAAAATTTAATTACAGACTAGGATTGCAAAAATTGTGTGGACAAGGTGCGCAAGCTCTGTACGAGTGTGATAAATGCGTGAAATGGAGTACTCCGGCCCTGGAAAATCCAATTCAAATGTTTTCATGGAAATCATAAGGTCACCTGAAAATATTTAACTGGACTGGGCGCGCGTAAAGGTGTGATAAATTCATAAAATGGTGTACTCTTGCTCTGGAAAATATAATTTACATGTTTTTACCAAGAGATAAACACGCCTGTCAATAATTGTCTGGAGTAGGTACGGAAGCTCGATAGAAGTCACAATTTACATTTGAAATCGAATATACTGACTCGGTAAAATCAAGTAAAAGCGATTCATACAGAATCTTAAAAAATTGTCTTGTTTAGTACGAAAATAAAACAATTAGAGATTTAGAATTCAAAAACTTTTATTTTCTTAATTTAATTACGGCAAGAAATAACTTTTTTAGAATATAAAAGAACAAACTGTATTTACGTAACAAGAAGTACTCTATAGCATTCCAATTCATTATGAAAAATAAATTTTCTAATAAATATACATCTTTACAATATCGTTCATTTTTATTTATATTATGTTAAGAGCTCTGATTTACACAAATGTATGTAAGCTACAGATTGATTGTCATTTATCTTAATGACCATTACTTTTTGAGCAACCATTTCACTACTTACGGCACTAATCATACCTACTTTAACATCTAATGTTATTAAATGGTTAAGTCGTCTACTTTTTATGAATGGTTCTTTTTTAACGGAATAGTAAGCACCAATCAAATAACTTTTGCTTTCAGCGTTGATTTTCAGGTCCAAAAAATGTCTAATTTCAAAAATTTGTCCATTCTTTAACATCACAATGAAATTTGAGCGCTTCTTTTCACGCATGTAGATTTTACTTGTTATTATTTCATCATTTATTATGCATCTTCTGTACTTATAGATTACAGTATTTGGATCGAGCTCCACATCCAAACGTCGAAGTGCTAGATTTTGATCATTAGGAAGTCTAGTCAAAATTCTTGGTTTTCCTAATACCTTACAATTTCCTAACAACAAATTGGAGGTGGGTCTTGATTTTTTATTCCAAAGTGTTTTCAAAAACTTTCTTTGTTGATCGTTCAAATTATTCCGGCACTTATTGAAAAGTCGATCAATCACGCATTTCAGCCTAAAAGAGTCGCAAATCTGGATTGATACTCCATTAGGACTGTTGACCGAGTTTTCAATTAATTGGTTATGGTCTTCATATATAAATGCGCTATGAGTGAACAAAGGTCCCCAATTTTCAACACTTGGCGCCAAATGTACTAAAAGATGAACGTTGAAGCTGACATACTTTTTTCCATATAATGATTCAACTCCAAGAATGAATTGTCTCAAGACTTGATCAGCATAAGCCACCTCTGATTTCATTATTGAATTTTTGGTTAAAATTGAAATGCCGTCAACTAATAATGCCCAATGTTTCACGTATTTGTCAGGAAAATATATTTTTAAAACAGGCAAACTGTATGCTAGAAGGAAAGTTACCCATTCGTGAGCTTTCATGTGTACACGATCCTTTAAAACTCTCGGTATTCTTGTGAAATCACTTGTTGAAAAAAGCGAAAGAATGAAGGAATCTACTTTGTCGATCATGTTACCAAAATAAAACTTTTCGCCTGAGTTTTTTGAGTCAAACCATAGATTCGCGAATTGCCGACAAACGCCCAACGCAACACAGTGCATCCAATCTACATCAATATTTTCAATGATATTATAATTGGGTATATCACAAAGAATCGATTTTCTTTTCACTCCTTTCTTCTCTTCTTTAGTTGTATCTTCAGCATGTATCAAGGTTTGGTCATGAGTTCGCAACCCTTCTCCAAAAAACTCATCATTGTGAGCCGGATACACTCGCACAAATCCACGGCCTTTTTGGGTTGATTCCCCAGGATGTAGGCATAATCCACACCCGTATTTTCCATTGAATTGCGTAGTACACTGTACGAGCGGTCGAGCAACAGAATCACATATACCGATCAAAGTCACGACTTTTTTTTTATGTGTTCGACCTTGGTATGTGTATGTAAATCCGTCTTTCAACAATATCTTAGCTTCATTGACGAATGGGGTTAGGTAGGCATTCATATTTTTTGGCTTTCCATTCCCGAACCAAATGCTGGACATCATAATGTGGGTTTTTCTTTCAGAAGGACTTAACTCGTTGATTGTACAGAGCACAGGATACGCAGAGGTGTTTGAACTTTCGAAAATAGGCGCTCCATCAACGTTAAAGTTTATGGATATGAGATCATCACTAACCATGGCTTGTTTGTACGCTTTTCCGTCGTAAATGTCTTCAATTGCATATTTGCACTGTTTTTCCCGATGTTTAGAGTACAATTCATGAGCGTTAGTTGTTTCAAAAATTTCTCTTAACCGGTCAGCCAATGGTATATGTAAAAATGAACCGTTATTAGATTTTCGGTCAATTTCCGAATTACAGTTGCGGCAGTTTCCAAGAAGATCATTATCAATTCCATAATAGTGATAACAATTTTCACAGATAAAATGTGTAGAGACATTTTGAGAGTAGCTGTTGATGAGAAGTTTCCAGTAATATTTAGATGTTTTTGGTGAGGGTGTTTTACACGAAATATTCACTAAATTAAGAATGTCTTGAGCAACAGTGTACGTAGTGTTGCGTCGCCACTTAATTGCCATTACTAGAAGATTGTTAATCAGCTGGCTTTGTGGAAGTTCTTTTTCATCAGTAAGTGGAGTAGTGTTATTGACCATCTGTAGAAAATTCGAAACGTCCTGACTAATGGGCTCTTCTTCATTCCGAAAGACATCGTGTTGAATGCTACAATCCGACTCATCGAAATCCTCAAAAAGAGATAAAGCAATCAAATTACCTTAATGTTTATTTTCAATTGAAATTTCACTTGCAAGTCTTAGCAATCACGGTTAAAATACGGTAAATTAATGACCAATTGAACTATCACGGAAGTTTGTAGTAATTTCACTCTTAAGAGGATGCTGGACCTTCCTGTTTTACCGACATTTTACCGACAAAATAGCGATTTCGTAGTTATAACTATACGTTCATAATACGTTATGCATATACTTGAAATGTTTCAGAGCAGTAATAATAACATCAACGAATCGGCGTCCGGTCGAATTTTGACTGAAAACGTTGAAAAATTGGAAAAAATTGTATATTACTGAACCTTCATAAAACCAATATGGCCGCTTGAAAAATCAACACATCTGTTTTGTAGTATATAAAATTTTCCAGTACTCACACACGTCAAACAAGCTCGGACGCCGATTCTTTGAGGTTCTCTGTATACTGAAAAATTGTCGGAAAGTTGATAAAAGAAAAGAAATCGAAGAAAGGTGCAAACTGCGGTCCCGTCGTCTTTCTACTTTTGACATAGGATTAGTGTGGATAAAGAAGAGCATCAATATGGTTGCCGATTAGGATGCAGAGTGGCGCCAGCGTCTTTTTCCAAAGAATAAAAATGATTTCGGAAACGATGAGCAGAATGTATTTCTAAATGATTTGCTTCAGAAAAAACTGTCAGCTACAAAGAATTATTGAACAAGAAAACTCAATTATCAGCCGTTCTGTTTCGGATCCGTATATATGTGAAACGAGCAACTCGGCGTGCATTTTGAGCGATTCCAATGGTCGGTATCAGCGTTACCCGATAATATTTCACCTCCACAGTTGATGAAATTTCTTGAAATTTTAACTCTTTCACCGATTCTCGCGAACCGAAAAAATACCACTCCAAAAAAATTTGTTGATTTGCAGAAAATGTCAAAGTTTCATATGATAAAAAGAAAATAAAAAACAATAATCATCGAGAAATTATCGACTTCTTCCAAAAATCTTTGAAAAAAATGAGGATGGGTTTCAATATTTGTTTGAATTTTTTTCCAAACAGTACATTTAAAAATCTAAAAAGTTATTGTTCCATCCTCAGTTTTTTTTTTAATTTTTGGAAAAAATTGATAATTTCTCGACCGTCTTTGAATTTTATTTCCGTTTTATTTTATCAAACTTTGACATTTTCTGCAAATCATCCAATTTTTTCAGAGTGGTGTTTATTGGATTTCTATTTTATTCCCCAGGTGAAATTTTTTTTTTTTTAACTAGCCTTATTTCTCATAACACCATTCCGCAAATTTTTGAGGTTTTCCAGAGAACGTCAAAATTGGAAAAAAAAATTAAAACAAAAATTGAAAGTGGTAATTTCATTTTTTTCGAAAAATCTAATTTCATGATGATTACCACTTTCATTTTTTGTAATTATTATTTTTCTTCCTAAAATTTCGAAGCTCTCTGAACAACCTGAAAACTTTTTTTCAATTGAAAAAATAAATAGGAATCGAAAAAAGACCACTCCCAAAAAATTTGATGATTTGCAGAAAATCTCAAAGTTTAATATAATAAAAAGAAAAAATGGTTATCATTGACAAATTTTCGACTTTTTCCAAAAATAAAAAAAAATAATGAGGATGGGGTTTCAATAATTTTTTTAAATTTTTTTCCAAAAATTACATTTAAAAATACCAAAAAGTTATTGAAACCCATTCTCAATGTTTCTTTAAAGATTTTTGGAACAGAATCGAAAATTTCTCGATGGCATCCATTTTTGATTTTTTGGTCTTTTGTCACGGTATCATACATAAAACTCCCCATACCCTTTCATTCCTTTCTCACGCCATCCATCCATACTTCATTTCTCTTATCACTTCTCACGCTCAAACCTTATTCCTCAGCATCTTCTAATCTCCTATATTGTCCTTGGTCCCACGGGCTTCGTTACGACGGCTCGTGGCCTCCCTCCACTCGCCTGGACCCCTACTTCACCCCACTTCCAACCTTACACTTCCACTCTCTCTCCTAATCCAAATTAGTTCATCTCCAACATCCTAACAACTCGGACCAGCTCCACCTTTCCATCCAACATTCATCTAATTAAGACGTGCACTCTCTCTGAACTCAACTATTCATACATTCAATAAACCTTCATTAACATATACAACTTCAACATTTTAACCATTTATTAAACCCGCTCGTCCGTCACATTTTGGCGTCAGAAGAGGAATCCTCAAAAACCCACAGAAGTGGCTGGAAACGCGTAGAAAAGTACCTTGTCACGCGATAAAGTGGAAAAAAATCGAAAAGTGAAAAGTGACGAAGTGGCAAAACAAAATTTGAAAAAGTGAAACAAAATTTTTTTTTAAACAATATAACAACGATTAAAAGTGAAAAAAAAAACCAACAAATATTCGAAAAAAAAGTACATCAAAAACGACAATTTTTGTGACACAAAAACAAAAAGAAAACAAAAACAAAACATCGAAAATCAAAAGACACACACACATAGAGACAGAATTAAAATGCGAACAGTGAAAAGAAGAAAAAAAAAAGAAAAACGTGCAGTGACGAAAAAAGAAGACAGGGAACGTCCCATATAGTGTATCGCCAAGCACACGCGCTTCGCTGGGTATGCACACTGACACGCTGCGCCACGCATACACACACACATCAATAACGCGCACAACTAAATTTTGATTAACAGAAAAACGAACTTAGTGAAATTTATAACAATGAAAACACAAAATTATAAAAACGGAAAATCAAAGCAATATTTATAAGAACGAAGTTTAGACGCTTACAAAGTGACATTAAGAGACAAAAAAACAAGTGCAACTTATTCGGGAGCGCGAAATACGCCGATTCACAAAAGATGACATGCAAAACCACGAAAAACGTAACATTTATTCGGAATAGACGAAACACGTTTAATTAACAAAAAATGACATTCAAAAGAAAACAAACATAAAACTCATTCGAAACAGTGCAACGCAAACAAAATGCAGAAACATAAATTTTACAAAAGCGATCTACACAAAATTTACGAACACAAAAAAAAATACTCATCGACACCTACACTGGACTCCAACGCACGTCACATACAGCATCGTTCAAATATAACCACGTCAACCACGTGTTCTTAACAACCAGACAAAATAAGAAGGAAGGAAGGAAGGAAGGAAATAAAATACGAATGAAAATGGAATAAAACCAGTTATGTATGTACAAATTATCTCCTTGGATCTATAGGTAAGTACCTTTCAAACTTGAAATTTTTTTTTTCTAACATTTGACATTTTACACATCCGTATATATTTGAAAATGTTCATCACCATTAACCTTCGCAAGAACCATTGCGACACATGAGCAGATGCATTAGCTGATTTTCATATAACGCCAATAAATGCGATAAACCGAAACATATGTAATAATAACCTCGAATCCATATAATTTTTATTTTTTTTTCTCTTTTTCTGTTAAAAGAAAAATTACTCTCATCACCGCCTCATCATCATACAATTATAATATGCACACAGAATGCAAATAAACGAAATAACTTCGAACTACGTAGAACCATTATAGTTTGCAAAAACAAAAATTTTCTTTTCTCTTTCTTCGACTCCGATTTACATTTTAACTATCCTTTCTTGATTTATACTTTCAAAAGCACCTCACATAAATTTAAATACCATTGGAATTTAAATACAGAATAAAGACAAGTAAAATCAAATTTTCCTCACGAAAAAGGCCGTAAAAAATTTAGGCCGAAAGACTGCTTCAGTTTAAAAGTACTCGCAAAAATTTAAACCCTCATTTCCCAATTTGGAAACAAAAGTAAATACGAATACAACCAAAATGGCATACGTTAGTGTAACTTTCCATGATATATATAACGCAATCCCAACGTTTGACGGCAAGAATATGCCTGTCGAAGACTTTATCCGAGCTTGCAAACGAGCAACTGTATTAATACCAGAAAACGAACACGGACGGTTCCTCGTCATGATACAATACAAATTATCCGGCATTGCCCTCGATTTAACAGATACAAAAACATACACAACACTCAACGAATTATTTCTCGACCTAAACAATTATTTCTGTGCCCCAATCGAACTTTTGGACCTCGAATTAAAATTAAAATCGATTGCTCAAAACTATAACGAGCCAGTATCAGAATATGCGATCCGAACACGAGTCATTTTAGGACGTATTTTCGAAACACTCGACGAACTTTATGCGACCGAAACCGAACGACCGTATCTTAAAAACCGAATGAAGGAGGTAGAAAAATCAGCCATCACAGCTTTCATCCGAGGCCTTCTTGATAAAATTGGAAATCTTCTACTGAATGAAAAAATTGAAAATTTGGATTCCGCAATCAAAAAAGCATTCAACATCGAGTATGAACTACAAAAACGCCAAATTCTTAATCAACATCGCACACATAATGAACCCATTTATACAACGCAAACTATGGCAGCGAAAATTCAGCTTGCCAAAACACAAAACATAACGCCTCAAAGATTTTGCGAATATCATCGATCCGACACTCATTTTACCTCAGAGTGCATAGCCATAAGAAAATTAAGAGAACGAAGTCGAAGACTTAAATATCAGAAATTCCGTAATAATCCATACAAGTGGTATCGCAGCAATTCGCGCCACCAACAACGAAACAATACGTCATCCCACAATATAAGTAATCCAAGAAGCAACAACCGATTTCGACACACTCGCTATAACAGACAATCTGGTAGCTCGTGGAATGAATCATGTAAAAGTTCCCACGACCGACAAACTAACGAAAATATACAAGAATTACAAAGGCTCAATCAACAAATTTGCGACCTCAGAAAAATAATAACAAATTTACAAGAGAAACTCGTTCACGACTTCGTGAGAAAGCACAACACAAATGAAAATAACCCCACTTGGGAGTACAAACATGAACGTGAAAACGAACATTATTACGAAATTCACCCCAAACCAGAAAATTTTCCATCGTCGGAGACGTACTATCCCGAGATCTCGTTCAATATTCTCTCCGTCAAAATTATCCAACTTCGCTAATGACGAATGGTCTCATCAGGGAAAGGAACGTCCAGTCTACAATTTCAGAAAAATTCTGTGGCAATACAACCCCCAAGAACATAAAACTTTTACCACAAGGAAAGACGTATTACAAAACATCGATATGAAAACGGAACAAGAATCATACAATACAAATATCGAACACTATAATTACGGGAGTGCACACCCAAGAATAAACAAATCAATGAACAACAACAATTATTATCGACTCATCAAACACTGAAGAAGAGATTGAACTCACGGTAACCGACACGGCAAACTTCAAAGGATAACTCTCCCGATAATAATGAACCTCACGGCAACAACCAAGGAAAGAATATGGACAACTCTACACGGAAATAAAAAATTACTTTACAATAGGAAAACCAGCCCAAAGCGTGCCTGATCAACACGTCACGGGATGGAAAGGCAAATGAACTTAGCAAAACACACGGCAAACGAAATGGAAAACGAATTAGATTTATCTACGCAAATTGAACAAACGAACAATCCGTCAACCGCCACCGGGGACGAACAAACCGCACACACGCGACTAGAAATAAGAAACCGTCACCCGCCACCGGGGACGAACAAACCGCACACACGCGATTAGAAGTAAGTAAACCGTCACCCGCCACCGGGGACGAACGAACAAACCGGACAAACACGATCACAAATGAACAATCCGTCGCTCGAAACGAGGACGAAATACAAAACAAAACAAAAAAAAACAATCGGCCCCCTGTCGGCTAGTAAACAAAAAAAATGGCCCTCTGTCGGCTAGTAAAGATTTAAAAAAAAGAGGCAATCGACCCATGTTGACTAGAATAAGAATATAGAATAAGAATAACAAAACTATGATAAAACATACGATGACAAGGCAAACGAAACAGGAAATGAGAAGGCAATCGATAAAGGAAACAAAACGGTTAACAGGAAAATATAATCGATCGAAAAGAAACAACACTAATAATCAAACGTGGACTCAAAGAACCACAGGAATATTATCATCAACATCAATAGACGAATAGGATAGCGATAATTTTTTTTTTTTTTTAATTCTTCAAGAACAATTAAAACATGATTAACAAAAAAATTAACATGCAGCAAAAGAAGTAGAGCGATTAGAGCACCCAAGTTTTCTCCTCCATTTGCTTCGACCAAATGACAAGAGACGAACATGCTCTTAAACACAGTTCTACACATTTGGAATACTTGTTTTCTCAATTATATCATACAAAAAATAATACACATGTACACACAAAACAAATAATGGACTAATAGTAAAAGCATATAGATGTAAGAACATACACAGCTGAAATTTAACAATCAGTTACTTAAATAGACGATTAGTTTTAGAACGCTACGATAATTAATTAAGGAAAAAGACCCGTGATACGACACGAATTTGGATCACAGAAACTTAAATCGATCTACAATCAATACAATCAATACAATCAATAGGAAATATACATTCATACCATACATACCAAACACAATATGCAAACATACCAATCGACCAATACTAACGAAAAACAATCCTTTTTTTTCGTATACCTTTAATAACAATAATAATAACAACAATAATTTACTAATCATTACACTAATTGTACTTAGTATTACCGTAGTATTACTTAGTATTTTCATAGTATTATAAGTAATTATACTTAGGGTTACATTACTTTACTTTTATAATCAAGCGTATAAACATTCAAAGGAAGAGAAAAGAAAAATAGCCAAAACAGTTATATACTTTTGCACATCTTAACGTACGTATTATCATTTTAACCCTCGATCACCGCATATCTTATCCTGTATCCCCTAATCACAAAAATAGTTAAACATTGACCAACAGATAATAATATTCAATTCAAAGAGATTCGCGTATCGCTCATTCGTCGCCCTGGCCAAGTGACGATCGAACCTTTACCGATCCAAGCTAACACACCTTTTCCCACTAACAAAACGCTAACCAGAATTTTAGACTGTTTCAGGAAAACCACAAATTAAACAATGAAATAAGAAATTTGGAACCAATATGGAATAAATAAATAAACAATATTGTAAGCTCGCGAAACAATAATTAACAGGATTGGAAGAATGGTCGAAAAACCAATAACAGGAACAAAAGTACACAAGGAAAAACCAACGACAACTGAAATTCAACAGGGAAAAATACGAATCATATTACTTTATACTAAATTTAAGGCAAACCAATTCCGCTAACACAAACACTAATCCAGGCATTCAGTTTCAGATTTCATAGCATTTTCAGAATCCATAGATGAGGAGTATCAAAAGAATATCAAAAGGAAATTCAATAGAACTTGAAGAATGACTATACAACAACTAAAAATAACGACCATCCAACCATTTTTCGACAAAGGAAACAACAAATATAACAAAATAAAAATTACCAGACTACACACCTTTTTTTTCAATAAATAAACACACATTTCATTATATCGAGTCACACAAAAACAAACCAATTGTAAAAACATTTTCATTATATAGAAGCAAATTTTAAACCAAATTATTGTAACTTACGAAGGGGACCATCGTTTCTTTCAAGAGGGGGAGTGTCACGGTATCATACATAAAACTCCCCATACCCTTTCATTCCTTTCTCACGCCATCCATCCATACTTCATTTCTCTTATCACTTCTCACGCTCAAACCTTATTCCTCAGCATCTTCTAATCTCCTATATTGTCCTTGGTCCCACGGGCTTCGTTACGACGGCTCGTGGCCTCCCTCCACTCGCCTGGACCCCTACTTCACCCCACTTCCAACCTTACACTTCCACTCTCTCTCCTAATCCAAATTAGTTCATCTCCAACATCCTAACAACTCGGACCAGCTCCACCTTTCCATCCAACATTCATCTAATTAAGACGTGCACTCTCTCTGAACTCAACTATTCATACATTCAATAAACCTTCATTAACATATACAACTCCAACATTTTAACCATTTATTAAACCCGCTCGTCCGTCACACTTTTTATTAAATCAAACTTTGACATTTTCTGCAAATCCTAATATTTTTTCAGAGTGGTGTTTTTTAGATTTATATTTTTTTTCCGAATTAAAAAAAATAAATAATCTAGCCTTATTTCTCGTAGCACCATTCGGAAATTTTTTGAGGGTGTTAAAAGAACGTCTCAATTTGAAAAAAAAATTGAAAGTGGTAAGCATCGAAAACGTTTCATTTTTTTTTAAATATCGAGTTTTTTCGATTATTACCACTTTCAATTTTTGTTATTATTTTTTTTTCAAAATTCGAAGTTCTCTGAACACACCGAAAATTTTTCAGAATGGTGTTATGTGAAATACGGCTGATTAACGAAAAAAAAGTTTTTTAATTGGAAAAACAAATATAAATCGAAAAAAAGACAACTCCGGAAAAATTTGATGATTTGCAGAAAATGTGAATGTTTGATATAATAAAAAGAAAATAAAAACCAATAATGGTAATCATCGAAAAATTTCAGATGTTTTCCAAAAATCGAAAAAAAAAAATAGGATGGGTTTCAATAATGTTTTTTGTTTTTTTTTTCCAAAAAGTACATTTAAAAATACAAAAAAATTATTAAAACTCATCTTCATTGTTGTTTATTTCTTTAGATGTTTGGAAAAATTCGAAAATTTCTCGATGTTTACCATTTTCGAATTGTTTGTTTATTTTTATTATATCAAACTTTGAAATTTTCTGCAAATCCTCCAATTTGTTCCAAGTAGTGTTTTATGGATTTCTATTTTGTTTCCAAAGTGAGAAAAAAAATTTCAACTAGCCTTATTTATCATAACACCATTATTAAAAATTTTTAGGGTTCGGAGAACTTAGAAATTTGAAAAAAAAAATGATAAGTGGTAATCATCGTGAAAATTCGATTTTTTGAAAAAAAAATTGTTTCCGATGATTAACACTGTCAATATTTGTTTGTTTTTTTCAAATTTCAAAGTTCTCTGAACACTCTCAAAAAATGTGAGAATGGCGTTCTGAGACATAAGGCTATTTGATTTGATATTGGCAAAGCTAAATTTGATCGCCATACTTTATGATAAAGGAAGCTATGGGGCTTATGGATAAAGATGAGGAAGCAATGTGTACATTTTTTATGTTATTATTTATTTTTTAGACATATAAATCGAAAAAGACAAAATCAAATTAAACATTTTAAAAGAACAACAAACACATTTCACAATAAAAAAAACATTTTAAAAGAAAAAAAAATAGATACATTTAAACAAAGTTTTTTTTTCTTTACATGTTTTAATTTGGTCCCAAGCGAGATAAGGGCGTGGAGTACCCTGCTGCGACCAAATAAGCATCTAATTCTTTTAGGGCTTTGGCCGCCTCGCGCGATTTTCGATTTTTTTCGGCCCGCCTCATTCGCCTTCGCTCTTCCGCCGATCCCGAAGCCAACAATTGACTCTGGAGCGGGTACCGGACTTGATTTGGAAGAGCACGATACTGCTCACGGTACCCACGGTACTGTTGTGGTTCCAGCTGCCCACAGTACTACTGCAGTTGAAGCGATTGCAGCGGCTGCGATTGTAGCGGTTGCAGCGGCTGCAGTTGTAGCGATTGCAGCGGCTGCGAATGTAGCGGTTGCAGCGGCTGCAGTTGTCGCGTTTGCATCAGCTGCGGTTGTAGCGCTTGCAGCGGCTGCGGCTGTAGCGTTTGCAGCAACTGCGGTTGCAGCGTTTGCAGCAACTGTGCTTGTAGCGGTTGCAGCGACTGTCGTTGTAGCGGTTTCAGCGGCTGCCGCTGCTGGTGGTACTGCTGCGGCTGCTGGCGGTACTCCTGCGACTGCTGCGTACAGAAATGTTGCAAATCAATTGCTTAAAACCATTTTATGAGTTAAAAAAAAAAAATTTCCAACTAGCCTTATTTCTCATAACACCATTCTGAAAATTTTTCAGGGTGTTCAGAGAACTTCGACATTTGAAAAAAAAAAATAAAAACTAAATTGAAAGTGGTAACCATCGAAAAAATTAGATTTTTCGAAAAAATCAAATATTTTCAATGATTACCACTTTCAATTTTTGTTTTTATTTTTTTTCAAATTTCGAAGTTCTGGAACAACCTCAAAAATTTTCAGAATAGTGTTATGAGAAATAAGGCTAGTTGGATAACATTTGTTTCACCCATGGACAAAAATAGAAATCCAAAAAACACCACTCTGAAAAAATTTGAGGATTTGCAGAAAATGTCAAAGTTTGATATAATAAAATGAAAAAAAAATAAAAAATGGTCATCGTCGAGAAATGTTCGATTTTTTCCAAAAATAAAAAAAAAACCAATGAGGATGGGTTTCAGAAATTTTTTTTGATTTTTTGTTCAAAAAGTACATTTAAAAAAACAAAAAAATATTGAAACCCGTCCTCATTGTATTTTTTCTGATTTTTGGAAAAAATCTAAAATTTCTCGATGATTACCATTTTTGATTTTTATTTTCGTTTTATTATATCAAACCTTGACATTTTTTGCAAAGTTCTCTGAACACCATGAACAATTTTCAGAATTGTGTTATGAGAAATAAGGCTAGTTGACAAATTTTTTTATTTTAATTGGAATAAAAGTAAAAATCGAAAAAATTGCAGAAAATGTCACAGTTTAATATAATAAAAAGGAAATAAAAATAAAAATAATAATCATCCAGACATTTTCGATTTCTTCCAAAAATCTATAAAAAAACAATGAGGATGGGTTTCAATAATTTTGTTTGATTTTTTTCCAAAAAGTACATTCAAAAATACCAATAAATTATTGATACCTATCCTTATTGTTTTTTTTTGGATTTTTGGAAAAAATCGGTATTTTCTCGATGATTACCGTCTTTGATTTTTATTTCCTTTTTATTATATTAAACTTTGACATTTTCTGCAAATCATCTAATTTTGCCAGTGGTATTTTTTGGATATCGATTTTTTTCCCCTGATGAAAAAAAAAAAAATTTCAACTTGCCTTATTTCTCACAACACCATTCTGAAAATTTTTGAGGTTGTTCAGAGAACTTTGAAATTGGAAAAAAAATAAAAACAAAAATTCACAGTGGTAATGATCGAAAACATTTCAATTTTTTCGAAAAATCGAATTTTTACAATGATTACCACTTTCAATTTTTCTAATCATTATTTTTTTTCTTTCAATTTCGAATTTCTCTGAACACCCTGAAAAAAATTTCAAATGGTGTTATGAGAAATAATGCTAGTTAACAACAAACTGGAAAAAAAAATAGGAATCGAAAAAAGACCACTCCTAAAAAATTTAATTTTTTGCAGGAAAAATCAAAGTTTCATGTTATAAAAAAAGAAAAAATGGTAATAATCGAGAAATTTTCGACTTTTTCCAAAAATCGAAACAAACTATGAGGATGGGTTTCAATATTTGTTTATATTTTTTTCCAAAACGTACAAATTATTGAAACCCGTCCTCATTGTATTTTTTTAGATTTATGTAAAAAATCGAAAATTTCTCTATGGTTACCATTTTAGATTTTTTTGTTATTTTTATTATATCAAACTTTGACATTTTTTGCAAATCCTTAAATTTTTTCAGAGTGGTGTTTTTTGGGTTATTTTTCTTTTCAAACGAAAACGAAAAAATTTCTTCAATTAGCCTGATTCTTCATAACACCATTCTGAATTTTTTTGAGGGAATTCAGAGAACTTCGACATTTAAAAATATATATATATATATTTTAAAACTGGTGATCATCGAAAACAATTTATTGTTTTCAAAAAATCGAATTTTTACAATGATTACCACTTTCGATTTTTGTAATTTTTTTAAAATCAAATTTCGAAGTTCTCTGAACACCCTGAAAAATTTTCAGATTGGTGTTTGAGAAATAAGGCTAGTTAACAAAAATTGATTTGATGATTTGCAGAAAATGTCATAGTTTCGTATAATAAAAAGAAAATAAAAATAAAAAATTGTAAGCATTGACAAATTTTCGACTTTTTCCAAAAATCTAAAAAAAAAACACAATGGGGATAGGTTTCATAATTTTTTTTGGATTATTTTCCAGAAAGTACATTTAAAAATACCAAAAATTATTCAAACCCATCCTCAATGTTTTATTTTAGATTTTTGGAACCAAATCGAAAATTTCTCGATGATAACCATTTTTTATTTTTTGTTCTTTTTATTATATCAAACTTTGTCATTTTCTGCAAATCCTCAAATTTTTTCAGAGTGGTGTTTTTTGGATTGCTATTTTTTTTCCAAATGAAAACAAAAAAAATTTAACTAGCCTTATTTCTCATAACAGCATTCTGAACATTTTTGAGGGTGTTTAGAGAACTTCGAAATGTGAAAAAAGAAAAAACAAAATTGAAAGTGGTAATCATCGAAAACATTTCATTTTTTTTCGAAAAATCGACTTTTTTCGATGATTACCACTTTCACTTTTTGTTATTATTATTTTTTTCAAAATTCGAAGTTTTGTCAACACCCTGAAAAGTTGTCACAATCGTGTTATGAAAAATAAGGCTAGTTAACGAAAAAAAAAATTTAATTGGAAAAAAAAATTGAAATCGAAAAAAGACCACTCCTAAAATATTTTATGATTTGCAGAAAATGTCAAAGTTCGATACAATGAAAAGAAAAAAAAAATCAAAAATGCTAATCATCGAGAAATTTTGTATTTTTTCCAAAAATCTAAAAAAAAAAAAACAATGAGGATGGGTTTCAATAATTTTTTTTTTTATTTTTTCTCAAAAAGTACATTTAAAAATACAAAAAAAATATTAAAACCCATCTTCATCGTTGTTTTTTTTTAGATTTTTGGAAACATTCTAAAATTTTTATATGATTACCATTTTCGATTTTTTTTCTTTTCATTATATCAAACTTTGACATTTCCTGCAAATCCTCAAATTTTTCCAGAGTGATATTTTTTCGATTTCTATTATTTTTTCAAGGGAAACAAAAAATTTCAACTAGCTGTATTTCTCATAGCACCATTCTTAAAATTTTCGAGGGTGTTCAGAGAAATTCGAAATTTGAAAAAAAAAGAAAACAAAAATTGAAAGTGGTAATAATGGAAAACATTTCATTTGTTTCGAACAACCGAATTTTTTCGATGATTACCACTTTCAATTTTTGTTATTATTTTTATTTCAAATTTGGAAGTTCTCAGAACACCCTGCAAAATTTTCATAATGGTGTCATGAGAAATAAGGCTAGTTAACAAAAAATAATGTTTACAATTGGAAAAAACCAAAAGAAATCGAAAAAAGACCACTCCGAAAAAATTCGATGATTTGCAGAAAATGTCAATGTTTGATACAATAAAAAGAAAAAAAAAAGAAAAATGGTTATCATCGAGAAATTTTCGATTTTTCCAATAATCTAAAAAAAAACAATAAAGATGGGTTTCAATAATTTTTTTGTATTCTTTTTCAAAAAGTACATTAAAAAAAGAAAATTTTTGAACAAACGTTCCGATAATTCCAATTTTGAACAAGTTCTAGCTGTTTAAAAAACCCCAATTTGTTTCAAAAATGCACAACTTTTTTTTTGTTGGGTTAAAAAAATTGAAAAAAATCTTAGAAACGTTGTCCATAGGGTAGAAAAGGGTTAAAAAATTTCAACCAAATCAAAAGGGATCGGGTTGAAAAGTGGTCGATTCGGCGTGGAATGCCCCTCATACTGGCTCCCTACGCGAGAACGATAAAGCCAATATATTACCTGAGGGCCATACCAATCCCGCTGCTGTGATGTACGCATGTACATCACCTGTGGATGAACCGGTGCTTGTTGCTCATGCCGCTGGTACTCCTGTGGCGGCTGCTCATCTTCGTCAAAATTTTCGTCTGCTTCATAGCAGGCCTCGGAGGGTGGCGCTTGATCGTGCGCTACCGGGGGCTGCTCTCGCTGCACAAATTGTTGCCCTATCTCTTGGCGCATTCTCCGTACTTCTTCCCATATGCGGCGCTGCTCTTGTCTTAGAGCTGTCATTTCATCAACCTATAAAAATTACATGCGATAAAGCTATGAGGCATTCTACGCCAACGCAATAGACGGCTTTTTTTACTGCTTACGTTAATAAATAAAAAAAAATGTTTTCGAAACAAACTTTCATTCGTACAAGCTTTTACATATTAAAAGTTTGTGTACTTATAACAGTATCAAGTTTACAAATAACAGCGTGTTACACCCTTTTTTTCTCTCGCTGTTATTAAAATGTAACACGCTTCGATTTGAAAACTTGATACTGTGATAAGTACACAAAGATTGAACATCTAAAAGCTTGTACTAATAAAATTTGTTGAAAAAAAATTTTCAATCGATTTGTTGAAAATTAATAATTCTGACATCTAAATAATATCAATCACTCAGAAAATGGGTAATTGGTATGAAAATATTTCCAATTATCCGAGCAATCGGTAATTGTTAAAAAAATAATATCAATTAATCATAAAATGGGTCATTGGTCTGAAAATTTTTCAATTATCCGAATAATCGGTAATTGGTCTCAAAATAATTTCAATTAATTAGAAAAATAGATCATTGGTTTGAGAATATTTTCAATTATTCCAATAATCGGTAATTGGTCGAAAAATAATGTCAATTTCTCAGAAAAATGGGTAATTGGTCTGAAAATATTCACAATTATCCGAATAATCGGTAATTGGTCTCAAATAATATCAATTTTTCAGAAAAAAGTTAATAATTTATCGACAATGGGAGTGATTAGAGATATGTACAGATATCTAGAGGTATATACAGGCATATACAGTTATATACCGGCATATAAAGGTATTTGCAGAAATTTACAGCCATATGGAGGTATATAGAGGTAAATAGACATATATAGCGACGTATATCTATTAAACTGTTTCGTTTTTCGGCTTTTCTTCAATTTTTCATCTTACGCATCCAAAGTTTAGGGATTTAAGTGTAATATGATGTTTCGCGCAAGGAACGCGCTGGCAAAAAATATTTAGAGGTCTCAATCGGGTTTAAGCTCACATTTATGAGTCACCTCTTAGGGTTGACTGACCGGCTGCTCCTTCCTCGAGATTATATATTATGTAAAATAAAACGGTTAAACTGGGTGTATTATATGAAACAAGTGCAAAAAAAAAATTTCAAATGAAAAGAATGGCGAATTTTTTATTATTATTTTTCAATACTCTTTCATGCTGTAACTTGTTTATTTTATGTTATAATGCACCCCGCGAAAGGTGGACTCTGACAGTCAACTTGAAGAGGTGACTCAATCGACCTCAAGATCATATTTTGCATGATTTTTTTTTTCAATGACTAAATTATTTTAAACAGCGAACAAGTGAAAAAATCGTTCTCAACGTTTTGAACAAGTGAAAAAATCATTCTCAACGCTTTGAAAACGATTTTTTCACTTGTTTATTGTTTAAAAGAATTTAGTCATTGAAAAAAAAAAATCGTCCAAAATATGATCTTCAGGTCGATCGAGTCACCTCTTCAAGTTGACTGTCAGAGTCCACCTTTCACGTGGTGCATTGAAACATAAAATTAATAAGTTACAGCATGAAAAAGTATTGAAAAAAAATATAAAAAATTGCGCCATTCTTCTTATTTGAACATTTTTTTTGTACTTGTTTCATATAATACACCCTGTTTAACCTTTTTATTTTACATAATACATAATCTCGAGGAAGGAGCAGCCGGTCAGTCAACCCTAAGAGGTGACTCATCAATGTTACCTTAAACCCGACTGAGACACCTCTAAATATTTTTTGCCAGCGTGTTCCTTGCGCGAAACATCATATAACACTTAAATCCCTAAACTTTTGATGCGTAAGATGAAAAATTAAAAAAAAAGCCGAAAAATGAAACAGTCCAATATCTATATATCTCTATATATCTCTAGTCACTATTTTTTCAAAAACACATTTTCAATAAATTATTCATATTTTTCTGGGATATTGAAAATCTCTTCAAAGCAATTACTCAGTAATCTGACAAATTGATATTATTTTCCGACCAATTATCCATTTTTCTGAAAAATTAATATTATTTTGCTACCAATTACCGATTATTCGAATAATTGAAAATATTTTCAGACCAATGACCCATTTTGTGATTAATTGATATTATTTTGAGACCAATTACCGATTATTCGGATAATTGGAAATATTTTCAAACCAATTACCCATTTTCTGAGTAATTGATATTATTTTTCGACCAATTACCGATTATTTGGATAATTGAAAATACAATTTAGGATCATTTCAATTTTTCCATCAATTGGTGGTATTCTATCGTTTCAAATTATCGATTTTCCATCAATTGAAAAACGGAAAATCGTAATTTTGTTTTGCCGATCGCTGCAAAACACATACTTGACGCGCGGCCGAGTTTTCGCCCGAGTTCTGGCTCGTTACTGTCGCCTGCGGTCCCGTTGCGCGAACCACCGTTGCACTTGAAACAGTTGGCCTCGTCGCTGTCGGTACTGTTGATGCCGCCGAAATAACCTGAATAGAGAAAAAAATGTAATTCAATAATCATTTCCAATAATCATTTTTTTAATGCAGGATATTCCACAAGTTTTCTAACATACAAGATGTTTTTATATGACAATGTTTTCAAATTCTAACAAAAGTGGCGTGAAGGAACCTATTCCGAGAATCATATTTCGAATTTTCATAACCCAGGCAGTTAAAGTAATGCCTTTGTTTCTTCGACTGTCTGTTTACATTGTACGATCGCATGATCAAACGGGCACATCGCGCGCGATCCCGAACATAATGCTCCCACCCCCGCCGGTCGCACGAAAAATGACGCTCGCTGTTTACTATCGTGCGCACGAGACTAAGCCGCCCAACACACTAACACACATACTCTCAAACTAATCACCGTCACGTCTCATCATTGTTTCACCCGCATGCACGGAACTCGTACGTCGTTTTACACAATGATGAGACGTGACGGTGATTAGTTTCAGAGTATGTGTGTTAGTGTGCTGGGCGGCTTAGTCTCGTGCGCACGACAGTAAACAGCGAGCGTCGTTTTTCGTGAGAACGGAAGGAGGGGGGAGCATTGGGTTCGAGGTCGCGCGCGATGTGCTCGTTCGATCCTGCGATCGTACAATGTAAACAGACAGTCCAAGAAACAATAAAGGGATTACTTTCACTGCCTTGGTTCTGAAAGTTGGAAATATGGTTTTCGGAATAGGCTCCTTCACGCGACTTTTGTTCGAATTTGAAAATATTGGCATATACAAAAATCTTGTCTGTTATAGAACTTTTGTAATATTCTGCATTGAAAGAGAACATTTGAGGACTAATTACCTATCTACAACTGATAAAAATATTTTTACTCTCACCTGATCCGTCCTTCCGCAAGAACTTGTAGATCGCGTTGTTGGACGCTGAGCGGATACCGAGGGATTTGCTGGCAAACTTCTCGCTATGGAGAATCGAAAAAAAAGATATATATATATATATATATATATATATATATATATATATTATATGTGTCATTCCAGCCCAAGGGTGTAAACCCGTGACCCTGACCCTCGGATTTATTTGATTTTTTTTCATATGATCGCATTGAGTCTAAAATACACCCTAATAATTTTTTCAGATTTTTCCAAACATCCCTTATTTCAAATTTTTTTTTCGAAAAAAACGCCATTTTTTTTAAATGTAAAAAAATACTGAAAAAACCGTGACAATATATAAAAATTTTCAAGCTATCACCCGTACTGGGCAGATTTTTTTTCTGTATTTTACAAGCTATTAATGTTCTCAAAACTCCAAACAAAAACTCAAATAGCTTACCTTGAGCAGATACTCAATTTGAGTACCAAAATACTTCATTATCTGCTCAAGTTGAGCTATTTGAGAATTTTTTTGAATTTTAAGAACGTTAATAGCTTGTAAAACACAGAAAAAAATCTGCCCACTACAGGTGATGATAGCGTGAAAATTTTTATATATTGTCACGGTTTTTTCAGATTTTTTTTAGATTTAAAGAAAATGGCGTTCTTTTCTAAAAAAAACAAATTGAATTAAGGGATGTTTGGAAAAATCTGAAAAAATTATTAGGGTGTATTTTAGACTCAATGCGATCATATGAAAAAAAATCAAATAAATCCGAGAGGGTCAGGGTCACGGGTTTACACACTTGGGCTGGAATGACACATATATATATGAGGCATTCCACGCCGTTCGACCTAGGTCTGACCCTCGACCCCTCAAATCTGGTTCCCGATTTTTCCTATCATTACTCTCACTCTATCAAGCAATTACAATTTTTCTCAGATTTTTCAAAATGAATTTGAGCGCGTCATGGATTTTTGAATTTTTTTCTTAACACCTCGATGACCGTAATCGAAAAATCTGAACAAATTCCCAAAAATACAGTGTCAGATATAACAAATCTTGGTGTAAAATTCATAATGTCTGGGCTTTTGCTTCGACCCGTTTTTTAGCTTTTTGAGCAAAAAAAAATGAAAAAAATAAGAAGCAGAGGTCAATTTACTATAAACTTTTGCTCGAAATTTTATATGCATAATACGTATTATACATACAAAATTTTGAGCAAGAGTCCACAGTAAATTGACCTCTGCTTCTTATTTTTTTCATTTTTTTTAATCAAAAAGCTAAAAAACGGGTTGAAGCAAAAAAGCCCAGACATTATGAATTTTACACCTAAATTTTGTATATCTGACACTGTATTTTTGGGAATTTTTTCAGATTTTTCGATTACGGCCATCGAGGTGTTAAAAAAAAAATTCAAAAATTCATTACGCGCTCAAATTTATTTTAAAAAATCTGAAAAAATTTGTAATTGCTTGATAGAGTGAGAGTAATGATAGGAAAGATCGGGAACCAGATTTAAGGGGTCGAGGGTAAGACCCAGGTCGAAACGGTGTGGAATGCCTCATATATATATGAGGCAATCCACACCATTTCGATCAACATCTTGCCTTGATGAAATTCCGATTTTCCTCTAAATTTTTGATATAAAAAAACACATTGAAAAACATGATCCCAACTTTTTTCAGAATTTTGTGGCGACGCTTTTTTTGGATTTTATTTTTTTTCGAAAAAAGGACCACTTTGAAAAATCTGAAAAAATTCAGAAAAATCTAATGAAATAGAACAAAATTTTTGGGGTTTGTTCCGAAATCTACGCTGAGTAAAATTCAAACAATAAAAAAAAAATGTTTACTCATAGAGTATTAAAATCTCCATTTTGGGACAAAGCCCAAAAATTTTGTTATATTTTATTAGATTATTCAAAATATTTTCAAGATTTACAGAAGGGTCCTTTAAAAAAATAAAACAAAATCCAAAGAACGCGTGACCAAAAAATTCTGAAAAAATTTGGGAAATTTTGTTTCAATTTCCTTTTTTATATAAAAAATGTAGAGGAAAATTGAAAACATCAAGGCAAGAAGTTTGACGATTCCGATTTTCCTCTACATTTTTTATATAAAAAAACGCATTGAAATACATTATCCGAAATTTTTTCTGAATTTTTTGACAACGGGTTTCTTGGATTTTATATTTTTTTTTTCGTAAAACAAGACCACATTGTAAAATCTGAAAAAATTCATGAAAATCTAATAAAATCTAATAAAATTTTTGGGCTTTGTCCCAAATTGGAGATTTTAATACTCGGTGGGTAACATTTTTTTTGCAATTTTTTGAATTTTACTTACAGAGTATTAAAATCTCCATTTTGGAATAAAGCCCAAAACTTTTCTTACATTTTATTAGATTTTCCTGCTTTTTTTCTGATCTCACAAAGTTGTCCTTTTTTTCGGAAAAAAATTAATAAAATCCAAAATACGCGTGGCTCAACAATTCTGAAAAAATTTAGGATAATGTATTTCAATGGTTTTTTTTTATATAAAAAATGTAGAGGAAAATCGGAATCATGAAGGCAAGATGTTGAGCGAAATGGCGTGGATTGCCTATATTTCGGTTATGCAAATCCCGGAAAAAAGGCCCATACAAAAAAAAGCCTCGAAAAAAAGGCCGCATTTTTTTTGTACAGTTCGGGGATAAACAGATGGGCGGCCTTTTTTCGTAGGCCTTTCTTCCTGTAAACCCAGCCATACAATTACTAATTCCGTAATAAATCATTGAACTTACTTTGGCGACCCATTGCACAAAATTTCACTCTCTAGCTTAGATCCAGCGTGGCGCGACTCGCGAGATCGTGAAAACTGATCGTGAGACGGTGTGAGGTGTGACACGAGGTACGGAGTCTCGCTGCCGGCTTGTGAGTCACTGGTGGGGGTAGGGAGCAAGAGTCCCAGCCAATGACACGCTCGCGCTTGACGCGCGTTTAGGCGCCACGCGACACGGGCGCACAGCGCTTGAGCGCTGCATAATCTGGCGTAACCATTGGTCAAAAGGAATATCCCGCAGTGGCACTGTGGCGCGCGAAATTCAATTTCCGCAATATCTCGGAAACGGCTGCGTATCTGCGGTAACCCTCTGACACTTTTTTTGTTATTAGTCCCTACTACCACCTGCCAAGTTTCATTACAAAACTCGTGTCCCCTCTGGTGCCTCCCGTTAAATTCCATGCCAAATGCAATTTATTAAAATCAATAATATTTTTTATTAATTTATATTTATCGAACAAAGAAAAATTTGGACATTTTTGAATTATACTTATGTACACAGGGCATTCCACGCCAAATCGACCTCTTTTCAACCCGATCCCTTTCGATTTGGCTGCAACTTTTTTTTATCTTTTTCTACTCTATTAAAAACATATTTCAGAATTTTTTCAAATTTTTTTACCCAATCGATAAAAAGTTTCGAATTTTTCAACAAAATTGGCTTCTTATTTTTCAAATATCTATAACATTTTCGAAAATTGACTTTTGCGCGTCATTATATCCAAGAAGAAGAGAGAGAGGGAGAGAGAGAGAGAGAGAGAGAGAGAGAGAGAGAGAGAGAGAGCGATAGGTCATCAACAGTATGCCCGTGTATACGTGTTTAGTATGTATATAGAACAGCAGCGCGATGCGCGTCGTTCCATCCGTCGTATGTGTGAGTCCACAGCTATGTGTGAGTTCATGCTCGTCTTCATCTTCATAGTATATATATGAGGCATTCCATATCAAATCGGACAGTTTGAAAAACTTTTTTTTCTTTATTTCCGCAATTTGTTTATATTTTTTAGTACCCATCAAAAGATGCTTCCTGTTAAATTTTGAGATTTTTTCATTATCCGTTCAAAAGATATTAAATTAACAAAAAAACCGTTCTTTTTTTGGTATTTTGGTAATAACTTCTTTAATAATGGTCCAAATTAAAAAAATTTTCTTCAATTTTTTTGTTGTTATATAGCCTTTTCGGAAAAAAAACAACAAAAATATTTGACGTGTTTTTGAATGAGTTTGTTGAGCTTTAAACTTTAAATCACGTTTTTAAAATTGAGTATCATTTTTAATTTGTTTTTTTTTTTAATTTTTCGTTTTAAACATCTATCTATTCAACCATTTTTAAGACTAGTCCGATCGTGGGATCTCAATCACTACTTTTTGTTTCGATTTTTGAAATCAAATTTTATTTTATCAATTATAATCAATACCAATTTTTGTTACTGTATAGTATTTTTGACAAAATATAGAATTTACTTTTGATACTTTTTTATTGTTAACAGGTTCTTAAAATTAATAATTAATCGTTAAGTCTGTTTATTAACAATAATAACAACAGTTTTTATTTATTCACGTATTTTTTTTAAAACCTTACATATACGATTATTTCTTGAATTAGAATATTCCTTTGCTAATACGTTTCCGTTACTCATTGGAATAATTCAATGAAATTTTTGTGTTCCCCTGTGATTGACTTCGCAGTATTTTATCGCAAATAAAATCTTTCTTTTGCATCTAAATAATGTTTTTCATATGAAAATTTGACAGCAATATCCGGTAGAATTCAAATTCAATGCCCACTCATACGATTCTTGAACTGTTGTTATTTGCTGATCGATTAATTATTAATTTTAAAAATCTGTTAATGAAAAAGTGTCCAAATTAATTCAAAATGATTCGAAAAATACTCTACGGTAACAAAAATTTGTATTCATAATAATTTATAAGAAAACCAAAAATTGTAATTTTCAATAATCGAAAACAAATAGTAGTTATTGAGATCCCACGAGTGGATTAGTCTTGAAAATTGTTGAATAGATAGATGTTTGAAAATTTTTTTTTTTAAATACATCAAAATTGACACTTACTTTTAAAAACGCGATTTAAAGTTTAAAACTCAAAAAACTCATTAAAAATCACGTCGAATATTTTAGTTGTACTTTTTTCTGAAAAGGCCATAAAACAATAAAAATGTTGAAGAAACAAAATTTTATTTGGACCATTATTAAAGAAGTTATGACCAAAATACCAAAGAAGTGCGGGTTTTTGTTAATTTCATATCTTTTGAACGGGTAATCAAAAAAATCTCAAAATTTAAGACGAAGGGTCTTTTAACGGGTACCCAAAAATATAAACAAATTGAGGAAACAAAAAAGAGTTTCTCAAACTGTCCGTTTATATACTTATATATATATATATATAATATATATACACTGCCGCTCAAAAGTTTGGATACACCAGTCGATATTTTTTGCCGCGCTAAAAGTTGCATAACTCCGCCAAAAAAAAAAGATAATCAAATTTGAAAAAAAGCTTTTTCAAGGGGAGGAAATCAGCTTTATTTCCCTCTTTTAAAAGATTTTTTACGATTTTTTTTCGACCCGGTATGAATTTTTGAACGTGACCGTTTTTTGGCTTTTTTTCGACCATCGCGAAATGGGCGCACAGCTTATGGGCATTTTTTTTTGCATTTTTTATCTGCGGGACATTCAAAAGGGTACGCAAACGCTACATTTTTGTTCTTAAAATATTTTCGTACGATTTTTTCTTGCAAAGTTATTTCACTTTTGGCTAAAAAAGACAAATTTTGAAAGATGCAACGTAACTCGAAAACTATAGAGTTTGAAAGAAAATGTCAAGTACGAAAAAAGTAGCGTAGATATACGCGGAAACGTCTGGAATTATTTAAGAATTCTCCTATGAAGTTTTTTTTTCTACTATTTTTGCTCGAAATTCGAAATTGTGTCTGATTGAAATTTCTGTACTTGGTGATACGTTAAAAATCTGAAAAAATTCGATAATATTTGGCATGCTATGGACAACAATTATTAATAATAATACTGCCCAAATGTTATTGATAAATTGTTTAAAAAATTTCTTAAGGAATTGTGGCCAATATTATTATATTGATGAACAATAATCAATAATTTATATTGATTATTATCGTTCATAGCATGCTAAATGGTGCTGAATTTTTTCCGATTTTTTAAAACATTTTTTCAACATGTTTTTTAGAAAAAGCTCGATGACCTATAATACCATGTTGAAAAAATGTTTTAAAAAATCTGCAAAAATTCAGCAACATTCAGCATGCTATGAACGATAATAATCAATATTAATTATTGATTATTGTGGATCAATAAAATAATAGTGGCCAAAATTCATTAAGAAATTGTTTAAACAATTTATCAATAACTTTTGGGCAGTATTATTATTAATAATTGTTGTCCATAGCATGCCAAATATAACTGAATTTTTTCAGATTTTTAACGTATCACCAGGTACAGCAATTTCAATCAGACACAATTTCGAGTTTCGAGCAAAAATAGTAGAAAAAAAAATTTCATAGGAGAATTTTTAAATAATTCCAGCCGTTTCCGCGTATATCTACGCTACTTTTTTCGTACTTGACATTTTCTTTCAAACTCTATAGTTATCGAGTTACGTTGCATCTTTCAAAATTTGTCTTTTTTAGCCAAAAGTGAAATAACTTTGCAAGAAAAAATCGTACGAAAATATTTTAAGAACAAAAATGTAGCGTTTGCGTACCCCTTTGAATATCCCGCAGATAAAAAATGCAAAAAAAAATGCCCATAAGCTGTGCGCCCATTTCGCGATGGTCGAAAAAAAGCAAAAAAACGGTCACGTTCAAAAATTCATAACGGGCCGAAAAAAAATCGTGAAAAATCTTTTAAAAACGGGAAATAAAGCTGATTTCCTGCCTTTCAAAACGCTTTTTTTTAAATTTGATTATCTTTTTTTTTGGCGGAGTTATGCAACTTTTAGTGCGGCAAAAAATATCGACAGGTGTATCCAAACTTTTGAGCGGGGGTGTATATTAGACTGATTCATTTTTCGAAAGTTTAGAGATTTAAGTGTAATATGATGTTTCGCGCAAGGAACACGCTGGCAAAAAATATTTCATCAAAAGTGACTGAGAGGGTCGGGAAAAAAGGTCTCTCCACGAGTATCTAGAACTGGTGCAAAATGCACGATTCGAATTTCTATACTACTCTCTGGAGACATTTTTTTTTTTTTTTTTTTTTAGGATTTCTCCTGGAGACCCTCAGTCACCAAAAGTGACTAAGAGGGTCGGGAAAGAAGGTCTCTCCACGAGTATCTAGAACTGGTGCAAAATGCACGATTCGAATTTCTATACTACTCTCTGGAGACATTTTTTTTTTTTTTTTTTTTTAGGATTTCTCCTGGAGACCCTCAGTCACCAAAAGTGACTGAGAGGGTCGGGAAAAGAAGTCTCTCCACGAGTATTTAGAACTGGTGCAAAATGCACGATTCGAATTTCAATACTACTCTCTGGAGACATTTTTTTTTTTTTTTTTTAGGATTTCTCCTGGAGACCCTCAGTCACCAAAAGTGACTGAGAGGGTCGGGAAAAAAGGTCTCTCCACGAGTATCTAGAACTGGTGCAAAATGCACGATTCGATTTTCTATACTACTCTCTGGAGACATTTTTTTTTTTTTTTTTTTTTTGGATTTCTCCTGGAGACCCTCTGTCACCAAAAGTGAGGGGCGGGGTCAAAGAGTCGACTAACCAATATTTCGAACGGCCGAAATCCCGAATTTCACGATTACGAGCGTTCGAATAACGAAGCGCCGAAATCCCGAACGCCAGAAAAGCGACAGCGGAGAGAGCCGCCCCATGCGTAAGAGAGAGAGAGATGCGCCCCCTCTCTCTCTTACGCATGGGGCGGCTCTCTCGACTTTCTCTTTTCTGGCGATCGGGATTTCGGCGCTTCGTTATTCTAACGCTCGTAATCGTAAAATTCGGGACTTCGGCCGTTCGGAATATTGGTTAGTCGACTCTTCGACCCCGCCCCAAGTGAGGGGCGGGGTCAAAGAGTCGACTAACCAATATTTCGAACGGCCGAAATCCCGAATTTCACGATTACGAGCGTTCGAATAACGAAGCGCCGAAATCCCGAACGCCAGAAAAGCGACAGCGGAGAGAGCCGCCCCATGCGTAAGAGAGAGAGAGATGCGCCCCCTCTCTCTCTTACGCATGGGGCGGCTCTCTCGACTTTCTCTTTTCTGGCGATCGGGATTTCGGCGCTTCGTTATTCTAACGCTCGTAATCGTAAAATTCGGGACTTCGGCCGTTCGGAATATTGGTTAATCGACTCTTCGACCCCGCCCCAAAAGTGACTGAGAGGGTCGGGAAAAGAAGTCTCTCCACGAGTATTTAGAACTGGTGCAAAACGCACGATTCGAATTTCTATACTACTCTCTGGAGACAATTTTTTTTTTTTTTTTTTTAGGATTTCTCCTGGAGACCCTCAGTCACCAAAAGTGACTAAGAGGGTCGGGAAAAAAGGTCTCTCCACGAGTATCTAGAACTGGTGCAAAATGCACGATTCGATTTTCTATACTACTCTCTGGAGACATTTTTTTTTTTTTTTTTTTTTAGGATTTCTCCTGGAGACCCTCAGTCACCAAAAGTGACTGAGAGGGTCGGGAAAAAAGGTTTCTTCACGAGTATCTAGAACTGGTGCAAAATGCACGATTCGAATTTCAATACTACTCTCTGGAGACATTTTTTTTTTTATACGGATTTCTTCTGGAGACCCTCAGTCACCAAAAGTGACTGAGGGGGTCGGGAAAAAAGGTCTCTCCACGAGTATCTAGAACTGGTGCAAAATGCACGATTCGAATTTCTATACTACTCTCTGGAGTCATTTTTTTTTTTTTTTTTTTTTTTATTTCTCCTGGAGACCCTCAGTCACCAAAAGTGACTGAGAGGGTCGGGAAAAGAAGTCTCTCCACGAGTATTTAGAACTGGTGCAAAATGCACGATTCGAATTTCTATACTACTCTCTGGAGACATTTTTTTTTTTTTTTTTTTTTAGGATTTCTCCTGGAGACCCTCAGTCACCAAAAGTGACTGAGAGGGTCGGGAAAAGAAGTCTCTCCACGAGTATTTAGAACTGGTGCAAAATGCACGATTCGAATTTCTATACTACTCTCTAGAGACATTTTTTTTTTTTACGGATTTCTCCTGGAGACCCTGTCACCAAAAGTGACCGAGAGGGTCAGGAAAAAAGGTCTCTCCACGAGTAACTAGAACTGGTGCAAAATGCACGATTCGATTTTCTATACTACTCTCTGGAGACATTTTTTTTTTTTTTTTTTTTTTAGGATTTCTCCTGGAGACCCTCAGTCACCAAAAGTGACTGAGAGGGTCGGGAAAAAAGGTTTCTCCACGAGTATCTAGAACTGGTGCAAAATGCACGATTCGATTTTCTATACTACTCTCTGGAGACACACATTTTTTTTTTTTTTTTAGGATTTCTCCTGGAGACCCTCAGTCACCAAAAGTGACTGAGAGGGTCGGGAAAAGAAGTCTCTCCACGAGTATTTAGAACTGGTGCAAAATGCACGATTCGAATTTCTATACTACTCTCTAGAGACATTTTTTTTTTTTTACGGATTTCTCCTGGAGACCCTCAGTCACCAAAAGTGACCGAGAGGGTCAGGAAAAAAGGTCTCTCCACGAGTATCTAGAACTGGTGCAAAATGCACGATTCGAATTTCTATACTACTCTCTGGAGACTTTTTTTTTTTTTACGGATTTCTCCTGGAGACCCTCAGTCACCAAAAGTGACCGAGAGGGTCAGGAAAAAAGGTCTCTCCACGAGTATCTAGAACTGGTGCAAAATGCACGATTCGAATTTCTATACTACTCTCTGGAGACATTTTTTTTTTTTTTTTTTTTTACGGATTTCTTCTGGAGACCCTCAGTCACCAAAAGTGACTGAGAGGGTCAGGAAAAAAGGTTTCTCCACGAGTATCTAGAACTGGTGCAAAATGCACGATTCGAATTTCTATACTACTCTCTGGAGACATTTTTTTTTCTTTACGAAATTTCTCCTGGAGACCCTCAGTCAGAGGAAAATGAAAATCATCAAGGTAAGATGTTGATCGAAATACCGTGGAATGCCTCATATATATTAGACCGGTTCAAAAAAAGTGACTATTTTTTTATTTCCGAAGGAACACATTTAAAACTTCGGGGAAGATGAAAAAAGATGCCTGTCAAAATTCAGCTCTTAATAACAATATTTAGAACTTCCTCATCGCATATTTTTATTTCCCATTTAAATAACACAGGAAAACAAATTTTCAAACTTTGCCATTCTATAACTCGGATCCAACTCAATGCACGAAAATGAACGACCGTATCCTTGGAGAGAATTTAACGCTCTACAAAAAGGATCTCTTATGATATTATTCTATTTGGATGGAAATTGTAAAAAAATGGTTTCTTACTTTTTCCAAAAACACTGAAATTATTTCTATGGTTACCACTTTCCATTCTATTTTTTTATGATTTTTTTTTCAAACTTTTAGGTTCTTTCACCATCCTCAAATATTCCCAGAGTTGTATTATGAGAAATAAGCTGAGTTGAAAAATAATAAATTAAAAATAATAATTGCGTCAATTTCTAAACAGTACACTTGAAATAAAAAATGTTGGGAATAAAATCGACCCGAGATGTCAATTTTTGAATAAGTTATAGATATTCAAAAAATGAGAATTTCTAGACAGTACATTTAAGTTCAAAAATTTTGAAAACAAAATCAACCAGATAAGTCAATTTTTGAATAAGTTATGGATATTTGAATAATAAGAAGCCGATTTTTTCGAAAAATTGATAACTTGTTATCGATTGAGTAATAAAATTTGAACAAATTGTCAAATATGTTTTTGATAGAGTGGAAAAAGATTTAAAAAAGTTTCAGCCCAATTGAAAGGAATCAGGTTGAAAAGTGGTTGATTTTGCGTGGAGTGCTCCATATTTATATAATAATAAAAATAGTTGCATGTAAATATATTATTATTTTGGTTTATAGTTATTCTGTGGATCACAATGTCGTTGTACCGGGCTACAACCTGTGTCCACATTATACAGCGAGTGATTCGACGTGCTCGCGTCGAGGTTCGAATAGCGGCGAGCCCGTCGATTCACTCGCTCCCCAAAGAAACAGCTTCTAGCCGTGGCATTATTTCATATAAAAATGAGCGTACGGAGAAATTTATTACAAGTATTTTTTATTATAATATATTAAAATGAATATAGATTACTTTAGTATATTATATAATATTTTTTATTAATATATTAATAAAAAAAAAAAATTGCTGTTACTTCACGGTCTTTAGGAATCCCATAATATAAAAAATAGCAAAAATTTTTTTTTCCGTACTCACAATTCGGGGAAATGTAAAGAAATAAAATAACGATTGTCTGTCTTAAAAAAAAATACTTTCGCATATTATGCCCTGAAAGGGACTTTCTCAATAAAACGGACTCAATAAAATCTAAATCAAGTTTTTTCAAGCTCATAAAAAGGTGCAGCTTAGCGTTTCTTACAAATGTAAATACGTCGAATACTGCCAAAGATACAGCCATTTTAATGGAAAAGTATAAAAAAATGGTAATCAACGAGAAAAAAAGGCATCAAATTTTTAAAAAATTTCGACACTCGGTGAGTATTTGTCAATAAAGTAACTCGATTTTTAAACATTATTTGTGGAATTTTCTTTTTCTACTTGTCAGTGACATGAATCGCCTCATATGCACGATTGGAAACAATTGTTCACATTTATGGATCCACCGGTCTAAAGCACGAGGCTCGCTCTGAATTTTTTTTAATAAATAAACGAACGCCGCCAACGGAACTCTACATCAGTCCATCGTTTTACACTACGACCTCGATTACTGCAACAGCGGGGGACTGGCGCCGCTTCACACTTGCAATAATCGAGGTTGCGCAAATGTCGCCCGTGCGTGCAATGCGCATCTCACACAGTCGTGAGCCGTGTCCGCCACTCACACCGGCGCTCTCACACCATGTGCCACACGATCGATATCCGCCGCACAGTGGAGACTCTTGCAATAATCGAGGTTGCAGAAATAGAGGTCGTAGTGTATCCAGGTGTACCAAACAGTGACTAAATTGGCAATTCGCTGCTGTAATGCGTGTTGACAGCGGTCGCGCTTTTAATCGAAACATTACACGTCTTCGCGCTGTAAACGGATTAAAAGAAAAAAAGATATATTCGCAGGGTGTCAAATCGCATGCCAGTACCAACTTGGAAATGTACAAAATATTTTAGTACATCATCATTTGATTGGACGGTGTTCATAGACGGTACAAATTTAATGCTTGCCGACAAGACGTTTTTATTCCACCTATGCCCTCTACGGTATACACAACACGCGCTCTATTTCTCTCTCTCTCTCGTATGCGAAGCTCGAACCGCTCACGCTCTCGCAGTACGTAGCGGCAGGCGGGAGCAAACGTTCACGTCGGTTCACGTCAAAAAGCTCCTGTGTGCGGTAAACTCTGGCCGCAAGCTCGGTCCGCTAGCTTCAACGTCATTATAAAATCGTGCTAAGCTTCTACAAGAAACGACGTTATAATTTGCTGTTATAACTTATAAAAGCTGGAAGAGTGTTGAACGGATGCACACACCCAGCGCACGCCAATCGTGGAGGTGCGCTGGTATCCAACCGGCTCGTGTGTGTGACCTTTATGACAGACTTTGTTTTCGTTTCTTGCGTGAGCATCGGCGTGATCTGGTAGTAACGTATTGCTAGCTACAGATTAGTCTAAAAAGTCCCTGGCAAGGTGATGCGTATGCGACAGGCCGAATTGATATTCGATTACTATAAATTACAATCTACGAAATAATAAAAACAGACAACAAAGGTAATATATAACAAGTGGGCACGTGTTGTTGCCAAAGCAGTGTATTAGCGGTGTGTTGACAATGGGAAACCAGAAAAAACGAGGGAAACTGTGTTTATCCAGTCAAAGACGATCCTCGAAAATTGGATGGCTGAAAAGGTAAATGCAAAATTTTTTTTGGTAAATATTGCCCAGTAAGTATTTATAATATTCGATAATTCATGTTCGGTTATTATCCAATAAAAATATAACTCGTAATTTCCATTAAACAATTACTGAATAAGCAAAAGTAATTAAAATTTTGCTTTTATGAATTACTGATTTTTTTTTAAATTATGTAATTGTCCCATCTAATTATTAATTATCCAAGTAATTAAATAATAGAGTACTCTACTTACTAATTTTTGATGAAATTAGTTAATTGTTCTTTCAAATTATTAATTATTTGAATAATTAGATAATTAATTCTTCTAAGTACTAATATAAAAAGAAATTCTTTGATCGATATTAACTTAGCGATAAATCATTGGGAAGAGTTTCAACTCCTTTCAAATCGAACAAAGTAACATAATCTGCATGATCTTTACGCTGATTTGTCAAAAAAAATTTACTGAAGTCTACAAAATTTTTCAAATTCAAGCTAATGTGTAGAGTTTTCTTTTTCCTTACGATTGCTCGAAACAATGGGGCCCTGAAAATACTCAAGTTTCCGATTTAAATACAAAAAGTAATTACAAAAAGTAATTACTGAAATAATTTGTAATTAAAATAATTGAATAACTAATAAGTCAATTACAAATAATTTATATATGGGGCATTCCACGTCAAATCACGCGGTCATCGGCCTGACCACCTCGGATTTTCATGTCCAATGAATTGTGAGTTTCGTTTGGCCTAAAAAATGACCTCAAATTGTTATAAATTTTTATTTCATTTTTGAGGGCTTGCCCGAGCGAAAAATCATAAAATTGACGGAAAACACAAAGAAGGGCCTTTTTTGAATTAATGAAATTTTTTTCACAGAAAGAAGCGCCCAAAACAAAAATTTTCGTCATAGTTTGGTAATGGGACAAAAATAATTACTATTTTATTTCTGTATTTTTATTTATTTACTTTTATAATTTCTCATTTTAATTGTTTCTTGTAGTGAGAATAACAACAACAAAAAGATTTCTCTAGTAAAACCTTTTTTTTTCTTAGTTTCCGAGTAAAACGACAACATATTTCGAAAATTTATTAGCCTCGACGACCTGAAAAAACCGGATAATTAAAAAAATAGTAATTATAATTTTAAAAAAAATAGTAATTATTTTTGGCCCATTATCAAACTACGACGATAATTTTTGATTTGGGCCCTACTTTCTGTGAAAAAATTCCATTAATTTAAAGACGGCCCCTCTTTGTGTTTTCCGTCAATTTCATGATTTTTCGGTCGGGCAAGCCCTAAAAATTGAAATAAAAATTTATAAAAATTTGAGGTCATATTTTGGGCCAAACGGAACCCCCAATTCATTGGACATCAAAATCGGAGGGGTCAGGCCAATGACCGCGTGATTTGACGTGGAATGCCCCATATGTAAATTATGAATTATTGAAATAATTAAAAATTGAAATAGTTCAATTACTAATTAGCCTAATAATTAGTTAATTATATATCTTAATTATTAATTATTCAAATAATTGGTAATTGAAATAGTTCAATTACTGATTACTGGAATAATGAGTAATTTAGATATATAAATTACTAATTTTTGTAATAATAAATAATTAAAAAAATACACATATTCAATATACAAATATTTCGTAGTATTCGTCTTCAAATTATTGATTATCGAAATACATTAAATAACGATTAATTGAAAATTTACAATTTTTTTTGCCGATCACTTTGATAAAGATTCATGCAATATTATCTCTTTGACTCTATCCAGTATTTTATCCCAGATTCTCTCTAAGATTACCTATCGATTGAACTTTAATGATATAAAGAGCCAGTATAATTAACAAATCCCGCGGCTGAGTCTCGACCAGCGTTGCCCGAAGACGGTTAATTCGTACTAGATTATTTAAATAAACAATAGAATGTACTGTCAGCTACCGGATATTGAGTACTAAATAAAGGATTTCTGGTAACGCTGGTGTCGACGCGCTCTGTTCCGCGAAAATCTCGAGCGCGTACGCGTATTGCTTACATTGTATGTGGCGAATTTATTATGGGGTGTTTACATTGTATCATTAGAACACGGCAAAATTTTAACTATGACTCTGTTCCAAACGTGTCGAGTTCGAAGCACTATATCTATATAGATGCCTCTCACTGCATTTAAATTTCGATTCGTGTTTCCATACTTTTTTCCGGGAGTGTATATATATGGGTCGTAAAATGTAAAATGTAAAATCGACCAACAGTTGGAATCGATTCCAGTCAATTTCGATGAAATGTTATTAGAGGTTTTTGTTTTCAATAAAACCAAGTTCTACCGAAGGAAAAAACTTTAAAAAATTTTTTTCGAAAGTTATGCGAAATCCAAAATTTTACAATTCTTGAAATTTTTTCATTTTTTAAATATTTTGAAAACTACTATAGCTACCAAAAATCGTTATGAATTTGTTTCATAGAGTATCCTTGGGGCTACGAAAAAATAAATTTTGAATAATCATGAATTTGGAGAATTTTGAAGTTTCAGAAATCGTGAAAATCCAAGTTCCATATTTCATTTTTGGTTTAATTTCTTTCATAGAATACATTATACTAATCTTAAAATATCCTGCAGTTTTCAGGATCGTGTGTTTTTGTTTCAACAATATAAGTTTTTCATTTTTGGTAAAAAAATATTGTTTTCTTTCAATTGTCATTAATTGAAATTTTTACTGCACAATTTCATAGAATTACGTCATTGCTCAACTTTACTTCATATAGAGGAAAAGCAAAAAGAGTTTTTTGTACTAAAATTGAAACATTTATTTTTTTCGAAACAAAAACTCACCATCCTGAAAATGTCAGGATCTTTTAAAATCAGTACAAGCTATTATATATAAAAAAAATTAACCAGAAATTTAATGTTTATCGTGGTCAACGATTTTTAAAAACTCAAAAATTTATATTTTTGAAAGAAAAAAAAACACCTGGAAAATTTATGACCTGTTACGATCAGTAATAAGTATAATATAAAAAAATAGAACCAAAAATGAAATGTGGAACTTGGATTTTCACGATTTTTGAAAATGAAAAATTCTCCAAATTCATCATTTTTCAATTTTTTTTTTAAATATTTTTTTTCGTAGCCCCGAATATACTCTTCCAAATGAAATCAGAAGATTTTTAGTAACTATAATAGTTCTCGAGATATTCCAAAAATAGACTTGACACATTACGAATATTGTAAAAATTTAAATTTTGAATAACCTTTGAAAAAAAATTTTTCAATTTTTTTCCTTTGGTATAACTCCGTTTTATTAAAAACGAAAGCTTCTGACCAAATTTCATCGAAATTGAGAGGGGTCGATTCAAACTCTTGGTCGATTTGACATGGAATGACCCATGAATTCTTGATGCATATGGAGCACATTCCACGTCATATCACGCGATCATCGACCTGACCTCCTCGGATTTCGATATCCAATAAAATTTGCGTTTCGTTTGGTCCAAAATATGACCTTTATTTTTAGAAATTTTCATTCCAAGTTTCAGGGGTTGCTTGAGCTAAAAAATCATTGAATTAAGGGAAAACATGAAGAGGGCCCTTTTTTAAATGAATAAAATTTTTTACCCAAAAACTAGGACCCAAAATATATATTTTCGTCATGGTTCTATAATGGGCCAAAAATAACTACTATTTTTTTTGTATTTCAATTTATTCTTTTCATAATTTTGAATTTTGATTGGTTCTTGTAGCGTGACGACAACAACAACAACAATGATATTTTTCTGGTGAAGCTGATTTTTTTCTTCGTTTGAGCGTGAAACGACAACATTTTTCGAAAATTTATTAGCCTCGACCACCTGATATAAAACGGCTGATAAAACAGTGGAAAAAGAAAAAAAAATATTAATTATTTTTGGTCCATTATCGAACTATGACGAAAATATATGTTTTGGGGCCTAGTTTAGGTGAAAGTTTTTTTATTAATTGGAAAAAAGCCCCTCATTGTTTTTCATTAATTTAATAATTTTTTAGCTCGCGCAACCCCTAAAAAGGAAATGAACATTTCTAAACATTTGAGGTTATATTTTGGGCCGAACGAAACACACAATTCATTGGACATCAAAATCCGAGGGCGTCAGGTCGATGACTCCGTGATTATTTTGCGTACTAGAAATATCAAAAATATTATCTTTATTATAGGCGAAAGGCTTTGGAAACGACAGTTCATCCTATACCACCGGATACAGTGCAAGACTCTTTGGATATTGCAAGCGAACCAACGCAATATCTGGACGATTTAAAAAACTTAAAAGCCCCGAATGCTGTGGGGTTACAAAACCCAGAAGCACCAGGCACTTCTCGAGCGAATAAAAGGAAAGAGGTGAGCGATGATACATTTATGGAAGTTTGTGCAGATGGCTACGATTTTTCTGACAGTCAAAACGCGGATAGTAATAATTCGGCTGTTAGCGTAAGCGTAGGTGGCAATGGTCCAGCTGTTTGTTCATACGTGAATGGCACAAATCCAACCACCAGTGAAAACGTAGATAATGTCCGTTTTGTTGTCGACTCAAATATGGAGGTTGATACCACTCCAGAACCAACTATCAAAGGTCGTCGGATCGTTGATTTTGGTTTTGTATGGAATGAGATTCATAGATCGTTTGATGGTCATGCGCGAAAAACCGGTTGCCTCTTCCAAGATTGGAAATTAACGAATACTCGCCGTCGTGGATTTCTGACCCAGTTTTTCTTCGAATGTCATACATGTGATCACAAGGATAACATTTGGTCAGAACCTATGTGCTCGACCAGCATGGATGTAAATTCAGGGGTTGCCGTCGGAACTCTGACAACGGGAATCGGTTTTTCCCAATTGGAAGAGCTCTGCGCAGCTATAAATGTCCCTTGTATGTCTGAAAAGACTTACATCAAGTACCGGCAAATCCAAGTTGATCAACTTATGAAAACCGCCCTAACGGAGATGAAGGCAGCGGGTGAAACTGAGAAAGCGTTGGCTATCAAAAAAGGAGATATTCATAAAGATATTCCCTACATCTCGGTTGTGGTAGATGGCAGCTGGATGAAGAGGTCATATGGTACAAACTATGACTCACTATCCGGCGTTGGTGCCATCATTGGTTATCAAACAGGTAAAGTTCTCTTCGTCGGTATACGTAATAAGTTTTGCACAGTTTGCGACATTGCGGAACGGGGAGGAATCGAATCCCAACCACACAAATGCTACAAAAACTTCGATCGCAGTGCAAGCTCGACAAGCATGGAGAGCGATGCTATTGTCGAGGGTTTCAAATGTAGTATCGAAATGCATGGGTTGATGTACAAAACTTTCGTTGCTGACGGCGACAGCAACGTTTTCAAATCGATCCGGGACAACGATCCATATCGCGACCAGGGATTGCAGTTAAAGAAGATTGAGTGTGTCAATCATCTTCTGCGCAATCTGTGCAAAAAAATAAGAGCTACGTCAGAGATAACCCAGGCGAAGGGACAAAGGAAATGTGGATTTGTCAAGGCACGAAATGCAGTGAAAGGAAAAATTCTGACCATCCGAAAGCAAGTGATGGAGGCGGCTGCTCGGTGGAGGAAAAACAAACAGCCTTATCAGTGCAGGGTTAAAGCACTTCAGCAAGAACTGCTAAATCTCAGCAGCCACGTTTTTGGTGAACACAAGCTATGCAAAGGCTGCAAATGTCAAGAAGACGGCGGAGAACAGCAGCCGAATGTTGTTCCCGCTCTAAAAGCCCATGGACTTTATCAAAAAGTGGCGTCTGCGTTAGAGTACATCAGTTGTTTTTCCGACAGTCTCTTGTTGAACTTAACGAACAACCCAGCAGAGTCTTTTAATTCCATCATCTGCAAAGACATTGGTGGTAAACGTATAAACTTTGGCTTGCGTGATTCATACAATGGGAGAGTTGCCGGAGCGGTTGTACAATATAATACCCAGCAGGTACTCACGCAATTTCAGAAAAGCGTGTACAAAACCGCTTCTCCGGTTTCCGAGAACCTCGAAAAACGACGACAAACAAAGATTGCGAGAACGAGAGAAGCGCGAGCCGTGATGGGGCGAAAAAAAGTTTTTCGGCGATCGCAAGGGCTTGATAAACATTACGGCCCGAATTCAGAAAAGCCGGATGCAGAGCCCGAAATGTACAAGCAGCTACGCGAAAATCATTTGCAAAAGTTGTCCCAAAATGCGGAGAACTGGGAACAGATTGAACGCGACACGAGAGATCAAAGTCAGTCTGAATTGTGGATGACGTTGCGGAAACAGATGTTGACAGCATCCAATTTTGGGGTTGTGTGTCGAATGAGATCGACAACATCGTGTGGAGCAAAAGTTAAAGAGATATTGTATCCACCAATATTCGACATGCCGGCTCTCAGTTATGGTCGTGAAAATGAAGATTTAGCTAGGAATCAGTTGGCAAGCAAATTGAAGAAAAACATCGAACTCTGCGGTTTGTTCGTTGATCGCAAATTACCCTTCCTCGGTGCCTCCCCCGATGGACTGATTGACGATGATGGCTTGGTTGAAATCAAATGTCCTCTAACGGGAAGGGATTTAACAACTGAAGAAGCAGCGGAGTTATTGACGCACATGAAAGGCGTCTTCGACAAGAAAAATCCTGATTCTATGAACCGAAATCACAGGTATTTTTATCAAGTGCAGGGTCAATTGCACATTTCACAGCGAGAGTACTGCATTTTCGCTGTATGGACCCCCAAACACATGAAATGGATTCGAGTGGATAGAGACGATTATTTTTGGGATCATCACATGGAGAATCTTCTCACACGTTTTTACCACGAGTGCATGCTGCCTGAAATTGTGGACAGTCGTTTCAACAGACACATGCCTATTCGGAATCCCGAATATATAACAAAAGCTATCGCTGAAGCTGAAGCGAAAAAGATAGTTGGCAAAACCGACAAAAAACTAAAGGCGCGAAGTCACATTGATCGTCAGAGCGAACTATGCAACACTCCTATTTCAGGAATTGCTATCGCCGAAAATGACGACGATTGCTTGATTGCTGGCCATCAGGTGGGTAACGGTTTCACATCTGAGGAGGCGAAAGCGTTCAGAGAAATGCTTGACAATGGAGTACATAATCTCACGAGCATCCGAAATAACGTCCTACCGTTACAGAGTCGATTGGATGACGAATCGTTAGATGCGTTCTTGCGAATAGTTCGAAAAAAGTATAATTTCGAAACGCAAAGTGTACAATATATGTAGTCTCATCCGACCCTGGTTGAACCTGTCCAGGGCAAGCGCAGTGTCCAACTCATTGGAGGAAATGATACGGACCACTGGAGATGTCTTTACTACGAACACCCGAAACTTCATGTTTACGACAGTCTACCAGGCGGCAAGTATGATAGGTTGACCGATAAAGAGAGAGAATATATTCGATTGCGGTATCCAACGATCCGCGAAATTGACATAATTTGGGAAAAGGTTCAACAGCAACCAGTCGGTGTTAGCTGCGGAATTTATTCTTCCGCCTTCGCCACGAGCGTAGTTTTAGGACAAAACCCTTGCAATGAAAGGTACTCTAATAATGAGAATCTGATGAGGCAACACTTTCTTCACATTATTGAAAGTGAGTCGCTATTGTTGTTTCCTCACGAATGATTGTTCCCCTTGGAATTCATGGATAGGTACACAATGTACATTTCCACCGAGAAATTCAGCATCTTCACAGAAGTGCGCTGTTTTTGATGAGCAAAGTGTCAAAGTCATGGTAGTCTATCGAGACATCTGCTGATTCTGACATTGCGAATTGAAGACAGAGTCATCTAACGAGATATATATTTATTTTGACAGACTGCTATCCGAGTCAATAAAAGTCAGCAGATTTCAATGAGCATTGAGTCGAAGTCAAGAGCATTTCAAGAAAGCATTCAATAAATAGGCATGTAGTGAGCCGGAACTAGAGGCATCTCCAGTGAAGAGCGCCTTTTTCAATGAGCCACGTATCGAACTCACAATGGTCTTCCGACACACGTGCTGATATAGACAAATTACGAATTAAAGGCAGATCATCTAATGAAATGTATGCTGATTTGAACAAATTGCTATCGAAGTCAATGGAAGTCTACTGATTTTGGTTATCTACTATCTAGTCAAAGTCGAAAACATTTGATCAGAAAATTTCGAATTTTGACATGTAGCGAGCCGCAGCGAAGAGCATCTCCACAGAAGTGCGCTGTTTTTGATGAGCAAAGTGTCGAAGCTACAATGGGCATTTGCGGCATATGCTATTTTCGACAAGTCGCGAATCGAAGACAGAGTCATCTAACGAGATCATATGCTGGTTTTGACACATGTTTAAAAAGCTGGGTGCCATTTTGGTATATGATTTCTTCGTCTTTGATATCGATAGTTAATCTGAATACGAACCGATTTGGTGCAGTCAATGAAAGTCGTATGTCGCTGCGTTTTTCAGTTGCAGCGTTTTGAAAATGTAAAAAAACGTGCCAATGGGGCTGCTATTCAAAATTCTTCTGAAAACGAAGAAAACGAAGAAAATCGAAGAGGCAGACATGCAGGGATCTGTTTTATCACAAGGCGTGGTGGTAAAAATGTAGAAAAAGCAATACTCAATCATTTATTCGTGATCCTCGTTGCATCCATTCAATTCCTTAGGACTGCTCAACAGCGTTGCCAGAAGACGGTTAATTCGTACTAGATAATTTAAATAAAGAATAGAATCTATTGTCAGATACCGGCTATGTAGTACAAAATAACGGAATTCTGGTAACGGTGCTCCTCGAATGCAAAAATAGTTGGCAGACATCTAAAGCACTGATTTTGAGGTGTAAAATTTTATTAAGTTTACGCATAATCACAGGAAAGCAGGTATTATGGCTGATTTTTGTTATTATGAATAGTTCACGTTATATTATGTTATTTAGTGTTTTCTTTATTAAATCAAGCTAACTGTTAATTATTTAAAAACAAAGCTTCCGTTATGAGGTAGCAAAAGTGAAGAGCAGTAAAAGTACACAGCTTATAAATTTTCACACAGTTTTTCGTAGAGCTTATAAAAAAAACATATTAAAATGGTCTCCATTTGAATAATTAGAGGTCTGGGTGTCTGCCTCGCCAATTTTCGTCGTTTTGAGGATGATTCTGACCATCAGTCGAAGAGGCAGACTTAAACAAATGATTTAGCACATGTTTTTTTTTATTACATTTTTATGGCGCAATCAAATGACAACGCAGCGCTACAATGGTGGCAGACCATTTTTCTGTGGTCCTTTAGATTGTCATTTGATTGAATAATTCCGGTCTGCCAAACGAACATTTCATATGCACGTTTTTTAATCATACCATTAAAAAGAATTAATTACTTAAAAAGTCAGAGGTCAGGTCTGGATGTTTGCCTCTTCGATGTTTATCGTTTTGAGGATGAATCTGACCGTCAGTTCAAGAGGCAACCCCGAACAAATGATTTAGCACACGGTTTTTTACATTTTTTAAGTAATGTCAATTGACAACGCAGCGCTGTCATGGTGGCAGACGCCGTCCTTAATGTTTCTTACGGTACGGTGATCGATATTAATAATGTTTGCCGGACAAGTAAATAATATAGAAATTTAAGCACCCAGCTCCTCAACTAAAACTGCTTTCCAAGTCAATGAAAACCTGCAGATTACGATGGGGAACAATGATTAGTCAAGACTCAAGAGTTAAGTTCTAGATACTCGTGGATAGAACTTTTTTTCCGACTCTTTCAGTCACTTTTGGTGACTGATAGCCGCAACGAGAAATCGGTCCAAAAAAAAAAATGTCTCCTGGGAGTAGTATAGAAATTCGAATCGTGCATTTTGCACCAGTTCTAGCCACTCGTGGAGAGACCTTTTTTCCGACCCTTTCAGACACTTTTGGTGACTGATAGCCGCGACGAGAAATCGGTCAAAAAAAAAAATGTCTCCAGCGAGTAATATAGAAATTCAAATCGTCCATTTTGCACCGATTCTAGATACTCGTGGAGAGACCTTTTTTTCCATCAACCTTAGTGCCGTCGGGTGACGAGCGAAGACGATTAAAAAAAAAAGTCCCAAGAGAGTATGATAGGAATTCGAATCATGCATTTTGCACCGATTCTAGATACTCGTGGAGAGACCTTTTTTTCCATCCCCCTTAGTGCCGTGGGGTGACCAGCGGCGAAGACAATTAAAAAAAAAAAAAAATGTCCCGAGAGAGTATGATAGAAATTCGAATCATGCATTTTGCACCGATTCTAGATACTCGTGGAGAGACCTTTTTTTCCATCCCCCTTAGTGCCGTGGGGTGACCAGCGGCGAAGACAATTGAAAAAAAAAAAAATGTCCCGAGAGAGTATGATAGAAATTCGAATCATGCATTTTGCACCGATTCTAGATACTCGTGGAGAGACCTTTTTTTCCATCCCCCTTAGTGCCGTGGGGTGACCAGCGGCGAAGACAATTGAAAAAAAAAAAAATGTCCCGAGAGAGTAAGATAGAAATTCGAATCATGCATTTTGCACCGATTCTAGATACTCGTGGAGAGACCTTTTTTTCCATCCCCCTTGGTGCCGTGGGGTGACAAGCGGCGAAGACAATTGAAAAAAAAAAAAAATGTCCCGAGAGAGTATGATAGAAATTCGAATCATGCATTTTGCACCGATTCTAGATACTCGTGGAGAGACCTTTTTTTCCATCCCCCTTGGTGCCGTGGGGTGACAAGCGGCGAAGACAATTAAAAAAAAAAAAATGTCCCGAGAGAGTATGATAGAAATTCGAATCATGCATTTTGCACCGATTCTAGATACTCGTGGAAAGACCTTTTTTTCCATCCCCCTTAGTGCCGTGGGGTGACCAGCGGCGAAGACAATTAAAAAAAAAAAGAAAAATGTCCCGAGAGAGTATGATAGAAATTCGAATCATGCATTTTGCACCGATTCTAGATACTCGTGGAGAGACCTTTTTTTCCATCCCCCTTAGTGCCGTGGGGTGACCAGCGGAAAAAACAATTGAAAAAAGAAAAAAAAATGTCCCGAGAGAGTATGATAGAAATTCGAATCATGCATTTTGCACCGATTCTAGATACTCGTGGAGAGACCTTTTTTTCCATCCCCCTTAGTGCCGTGGGGTGACCAGCGGCGAAGACAATTGAAAAAAAAAGAAAAATGTCCCGAGAGAGTATGATAGAAATTCGAATCATGCATTTTGCACCGATTCTAGATACTCCTGGAGAGACCTTTTTTTCCATCCCCCTTAGTGCCGTGGGGTGACCAGCGGAAAAAACAATTGAAAAAAGAAAAAAAAATGTCCCGAGAGAGTATGATAGAAATTCGAATCATGCATTTTGCACCGATTCTAGATACTCGTGGAGAGACCTTTTTTTCCATCCCCCTTAGTGCCGTGGGGTGACCAGCGGCGAAGACAATTGAAAAAAAAAGAAAAATGTCCCGAGAGAGTAAGATAGAAATTCGAATCATGCATTTTGCACCGATTCTAGATACTCGTGGAGAGACCTTTTTTTCCATCCCCCTTGGTGCCGTGGGGTGACAAGCGGCGAAGACAATTGAAAAAAAAAAAAAATGTCCCGAGAGAGTATGATAGAAATTCGAATCATGCATTTTGCACCGATTCTAGATACTCGTGGAGAGACCTTTTTTTCCATCCCTCTTGGTGCCGTGGGGTGACAAGCGGCGAAGACAATTGAAAAAAAAAAAAAATGTCCCGAGAGAGTATGATAGAAATTCGAATCATGCATTTTGCACCGATTCTAGATACTCGTGGAGAGACCTTTTTTTCCATCCCCCTTAGTGCCGTGGGGTGACCAGCGGCGAAGACAATTAAAAAAAAAAGAAAAATGTCCCGAGAGAGTATGATAGAAATTCGAATCATGCATTTTGCACCGATTCTAGATACTCGTGGAGAGACCTTTTTTTCCATCCCCCTTGGTGCCGTGGGGTGACCAGTGGAGAAGACAATTGAAAAAAAAAAAAATGTCCCGAGAGAGTATGATAGAAATTCGAATCATGCATTTTGCACTGATTCTAGATACTCGTGGAGAGACCTTTTTATCCATCCTCCTTGGTGCCGTGGGGTGACCAGCGGCAAAGACAATTGAAAAAAAAAAAAATGTCCCGAGAGGGTATGATAGAAATTCGAATCATGCATTTTGCACCGATTCTAGATACTCGTGGAGAGACCTTTTTTTCCATCCTCCTTGGTGCCGTGGGGTGACCAGCGGCGAAGACAATTGAAAAAAAAAAAATGTCCCGAGAGAGTATGATAGAAATTCGAATCATGCATTTTGCACCGATTCTAGATACTCGTGGAGAGACCTTTTTTTCCATCCTCCTTGGTGCCGTGGGGTGACCAGCGGCGAAGACAATTGAAAAAAAAAAAATGTCCCGAGAGAGTAAGATAGAAATTCGAATCATGCATTTTGCACCGATTCTAGATACTCGTGGAGAGACCTTTTTTTCCATCCCCCTTGGTGCCGTGGGGTGACCAGTGGAGAAGACAATTGAAAAAAAAAAAAATGTCCCGAGAGAGTATGATAGAAATTCGAATCATGCATTTTGCACCGATTCTAGATACTCGTGGAGAGACCTTTTTTTTCCATCCTCCTTAGTGCCGTGGGGTGACCAGCGGCGAAGACAATTGAAAAAAAAAAAAATGTCCCGAGAGAGTATGATAGAAATTCGAATCATGCATTTTGCACCGATTCTAGATACTCGTGGAGAGACCTTTTTTTCCATCCCCCTTAGTGCCGTGGGGTGACCAGCGGAAAAAACAATTGAAAAAAGAAAAAAAAATGTCCCGAGAGAGTATGATAGAAATTCGAATCATGCATTTTGCACCGATTCTAGATACTCCCGGAAAGACCTTTTTTTCCATCCCCCTTAGTGTCGGGGTGACGAGCGGAAAAGAAAATTGAAAAAAAAAAAAAATGTCCCGAGAGAGTATAATAGAAATTCGAATCATGCATTTTGCACCGATTCTAGATACTCGTGGAGAGACCTTTTTTTCCATCCTCCTTAGTGCCGTAGGGTGACGGGCAGGGAAGACAATTGAAAAAAAAAAAAAAATGTCCCAAGAGAGTATGATAAGAATTCGAATCATGCATTTTGCACCGATTCTAGATACTCGTGGAGAGACCTTTTTTTCCATCCCCCTTAGTGCCGTGGGGTGACCAGCGGCGAAGACAATTGAAAAAAAAAGAAAAATGTCCTGAGAGAGTATGATAGAAATTCGAATCATGCATTTTGCACCGATTCTAGATACTCGTGGAGAGACCTTTTTTTCCATCCCCCTTAGTGCCGTGGGGTGACCAGCGGAAAAAACAATTGAAAAAAGAAAAAAAAATGTCCCGAGAGAGTATGATAGAAATTCGAATCATGCATTTTGCACCGATTCTAGATACTCCCGGAAAGACCTTTTTTTCCATCCCCCTTAGTGTCGGGGTGACGAGCGGAAAAGAAAATTGAAAAAAAAAAAAAATGTCCCGAGAGAGTATAATAGAAATTCGAATCATGCATTTTGCACCGATTCTAGATACTCGTGGAGAGACCTTTTTTTCCATCCTCCTTAGTGCCGTAGGGTGACGGGCAGGGAAGACAATTGAAAAAAAAAAAAAAATGTCCCAAGAGAGTATGATAAGAATTCGAATCATGCATTTTGCACCGATTCTAGATACTCGTGGAGAGACCTTTTTTTCCATCCCCCTTAGTGCCGTGGGGTGACCAGCGGCGAAGACAATTGAAAAAAAAAAGAAAAATGTCCTGAGAGAGTATGATAGAAATTCGAATAATGCATTTTGCACCGATTCTAGATACTCCAGGAGAGACCTTTTTTTCCATCCCCCTTAGTGCCGTGGGGTGACCAGCGGAAAAAACAATTGAAAAAAGAAAAAAAAATGTCCCGAGAGAGTATGATAGAAATTCGAATCATGCATTTTGCACCGATTCTAGATACTCCTGGAAAGACCTTTTTTTCCATCCCCCTTAGTGTCGTGGGGTGACGAGCGGAGAAGAAAATTGAAAAAAAAATAAATGTTCCGAGAGAGTATAATAGAAATTCGAATCATGCATTTTGCACCGATTCTAGATACTCGTGGAGAGACCTTTTTTTCCATCCCCCTTAGTGCCGTGGGGTGACGAGCGAAGACAATTAAAAAAAAAAATGTCCCAAGAGAGTATGATAGGAATTCGAATCATGCATTTTGCACTGATTCTAGATACTCGTGGAGAGACCTTTTTATCCATCCTCCTTGGTGCCGTGGGGTGACCAGCGGCGAAGACAATTGAAAAAAAAAAAATGTCCCGAGAGAGTAAGATAGAAATTCGAATCATGCATTTTGCACCGATTCTAGATACTCGTGGAGAGACCTTTTTTTCCATCCCCCTTGGTGCCGTGGGGTGACCAGTGGAGAAGACAATTGAAAAAAAAAAAAATGTCCCGAGAGAGTATGATAGAAATTCGAATCATGCATTTTGCACCGATTCTAGATACTCGTGGAGAGACCTTTTTTTTCCATCCTCCTTAGTGCCGTGGGGTGACCAGCGGCGAAGACAATTGAAAAAAAAAAAAATGTCCCGAGAGAGTATGATAGAAATTCGAATCATGCATTTTGCACCGATTCTAGATACTCGTGGAGAGACCTTTTTTTCCATCCCCCTTAGTGCCGTGGGGTGACCAGCGGAAAAAACAATTGAAAAAAGAAAAAAAAATGTCCCGAGAGAGTATGATAGAAATTCGAATCATGCATTTTGCACCGATTCTAGATACTCCCGGAAAGACCTTTTTTTCCATCCCCCTTAGTGTCGGGGTGACGAGCGGAAAAGAAAATTGAAAAAAAAAAAAAATGTCCCGAGAGAGTATAATAGAAATTCGAATCATGCATTTTGCACCGATTCTAGATACTCGTGGAGAGACCTTTTTTTCCATCCTCCTTAGTGCCGTAGGGTGACGGGCAGGGAAGACAATTGAAAAAAAAAAAAAAATGTCCCAAGAGAGTATGATAAGAATTCGAATCATGCATTTTGCACCGATTCTAGATACTCGTGGAGAGACCTTTTTTTCCATCCCCCTTAGTGCCGTGGGGTGACCAGCGGCGAAGACAATTGAAAAAAAAAGAAAAATGTCCTGAGAGAGTATGATAGAAATTCGAATAATGCATTTTGCACCGATTCTAGATACTCCAGGAGAGACCTTTTTTTCCATCCCCCTTAGTGCCGTGGGGTGACCAGCGGAAAAAACAATTGAAAAAAGAAAAAAAAATGTCCCGAGAGAGTATGATAGAAATTCGAATCATGCATTTTGCACCGATTCTAGATACTCCTGGAAAGACCTTTTTTTCCATCCCCCTTAGTGTCGTGGGGTGACGAGCGGAGAAGAAAATTGAAAAAAAAATGAATGTTCCGAGAGAGTATAATAGAAATTCGAATCATGCATTTTGCACCGATTCTAGATACTCGTGGAGAGACCTTTTTTTCCATCCCCCTTAGTGCCGTGGGGTGACGAGCGAAGACAATTAAAAAAAAAAATGTCCCAAGAGAGTATGATAGGAATTCGAATGATGCATTTTGCACCGATTCTAGATACTCGTGGAGAGACCTTTTTTTCCATCCCCCTTAGTGCCGTGGGGTGACCAGCGGCGAAGACAATTGAAAAAAAAAGAAAAATGTCCCGAGAGAGTATGATAGAAATTCGAATCATGCATTTTGCACCGATTCTAGATACTCCTGGAGAGACCTTTTTTTCCATCCCCCTTAGTGCCGTGGGGTGACCAGCGGAAAAAACAATTGAAAAAAGAAAAAAAAATGTCCCGAGAGAGTATGATAGAAATTCGAATCATGCATTTTGCACCGATTCTAGATACTCGTGGAGAGACCTTTTTTTCCATCCCCCTTAGTGCCGTGGGGTGACCAGCGGCGAAGACAATTGAAAAAAAAAGAAAAATGTCCCGAGAGAGTTTGATAGAAATTCGAATCATGCATTTTGCACCGATTCTAGATACTCCTGGAGAGACCTTTTTTTCCATCCCCCTTAGTGCCGTGGGGTGACCAGCGGAAAAAACAATTGAAAAAAGAAAAAAAAATGTCCCGAGAGAGTATAATAGAAATTCGAATCATGCATTTTGCACCGATTCTAGATACTCCTGGAGAGACCTTTTTTCCATCCCCCTTAGTGCCGTGGGGTGACCAGCGGAAAAAACAATTGAAAAAAGAAAAAAAAATGTCCCGAGAGAGTATGATAGAAATTCGAATCATGCATTTTGCACCGATTCTAGATACTCGTGGAGAGACCTTTTTTTCCATCCCCCTTAGTGCCGTGGGGTGACCAGCGGCGAAGACAATTGAAAAAAAAAGAAAAATGTCCCGAGAGAGTATGATAGAAATTCGAATCATGCATTTTGCACCGATTCTAGATACTCGTGGAGAGACCTTTTTTTCCATCCCCCTTAGTGCCGTGGGGTGACCAGCGGAAAAAACAATTGAAAAAAGAAAAAAAAATGTCCCGAGAGAGTATGATAGAAATTCGAATCATGCATTTTGCACCGATTCTAGATACTCCCGGAAAGACCTTTTTTTCCATCCCCCTTAGTGTCGGGGTGACGAGCGGAGAAGAAAATTGAAAAAAAAAAAAAATGTCCCGAGAGAGTATAATAGAAATTCGAATCATGCATTTTGCACCGATTCTAGATACTCGTGGAGAGACCTTTTTTTCCATCCTCCTTAGTGCCGTAGGGTGACGGGCAGGGAAGACAATTGAAAAAAAAAGAAAAATGTCCTGAGAGAGTATGATAGAAATTCGAATAATGCATTTTGCACCGATTCTAGATACTCCAGGAGAGACCTTTTTTTCCATCCCCCTTAGTGCCGTGGGGTGACCAGCGGAAAAAACAATTGAAAAAAGAAAAAAAAATGTCCCGAGAGAGTATGATAGAAATTCGAATCATGCATTTTGCACCGATTCTAGATACTCCTGGAAAGACCTTTTTTTCCATCCCCCTTAGTGTCGTGGGGTGACGAGCGGAGAAGAAAATTGAAAAAAAAATAAATGTCCCGAGAGAGTATAATAGAAATTCGAATCATGCATTTTGCACCGATTCTAGATACTCGTGGAGAGACCTTTTTTTCCATCCCCCTTAGTGCCGTGGGGTGACGAGCGAAGACAATTAAAAAAAAAAATGTCCCAAGAGAGTATGATAGGAATTCGAATGATGCATTTTGCACCGATTCTAGATACTCGTGGAGAGACCTTTTTTTCCATCCCCCTTAGTGCCGTGGGGTGACCAGCGGCGAAGACAATTGAAAAAAAAAGAAAAATGTCCCGAGAGAGTATGATAGAAATTCGAATCATGCATTTTGCACCGATTCTAGATACTCCTGGAGAGACCTTTTTTTCCATCCCCCTTAGTGCCGTGGGGTGACCAGCGGAAAAAACAATTGAAAAAAGAAAAAAAAATGTCCCGAGAGAGTATGATAGAAATTCGAATCATGCATTTTGCACCGATTCTAGATACTCGTGGAGAGACCTTTTTTTCCATCCCCCTTAGTGCCGTGGGGTGACCAGCGGCGAAGACAATTGAAAAAAAAAGAAAAATGTCCCGAGAGAGTTTGATAGAAATTCGAATCATGCATTTTGCACCGATTCTAGATACTCCTGGAGAGACCTTTTTTTCCATCCCCCTTAGTGCCGTGGGGTGACCAGCGGAAAAAACAATTGAAAAAAGAAAAAAAAATGTCCCGAGAGAGTATAATAGAAATTCGAATCATGCATTTTGCACCGATTCTAGATACTCGTGGAGAGACCTTTTTTTCCATCCCCCTTAGTGCCGTGGGGTGACCAGCGGCGAAGACAATTGAAAAAAAAAGAAAAATGTCCCGAGAGAGTATGATAGAAATTCGAATCATGCATTTTGCACCGATTCTAGATACTCCTGGAGAGACCTTTTTTTCCATCCCCCTTAGTGCCGTGGGGTGACCAGCGGAAAAAACAATTGAAAAAAGAAAAAAAAATGTCCCGAGAGAGTATGATAGAAATTCGAATCATGCATTTTGCACCGATTCTAGATACTCCTGGAGAGACCTTTTTTTCCATCCCCCTTAGTGCCGTGGGGTGACCAGCGGAAAAAACAATTGAAAAAAGAAAAAAAAATGTCCCGAGAGAGTATGATAGAAATTCGAATCATGCATTTTGCACCGATTCTAGATACTCGTGGAGAGACCTTTTTTCCATCCCCCTTAGTGCCGTGGGGTGACCAGCGGCGAAGACAATTGAAAAAAAAAGAAAAATGTCCCGAGAGAGTATGATAGAAATTCGAATCATGCATTTTGCACCGATTCTAGATACTCCTGGAGAGACCTTTTTTTCCATCCCCCTTAGTGCCGTGGGGTGACCAGCGGAAAAAACAATTGAAAAAAGAAAAAAAAATGTCCCGAGAGAGTATGATAGAAATTCGAATCATGCATTTTGCACCGATTCTAGATACTCGTGGAGAGACCTTTTTTTCCATCCCTCTTAGTGCCGTGGGGTGACCAGCGGCGAAGACAATTGAAAAAAAAAAAATGTCCCGAGAGAGTATGATAGAAATTCGAATCATGCATTTTTCACCGATTCTAGATACTCGTGGAGAGACCTTTTTTTCCATCCCCCTTAGTGCCGTGGGGTGACCAGCGGCGAAGACAATTTAAAAAAAAAAAAATGTCCCGAGAGAGTATGATAGAAATTCGAATCATGCATTTTGCACCGATTCTAGATACTCGTGGAGAGACCTTTTTTTCCATCCCCCTTGGTGCCGTGGGGTGACGAGCGGAGAAGACAATTGAAAAAAAAAAATGTCCCGAAAGAGTATGATAGAAATTCGAATTATGCATTTTGCTCCGGTTTCACATACTCGTGGAGAGACTTTTTTTCTAACCCTGTTAGTCCCGTTTGTTGACTGATTGTCTGAAAAGAAATTAATATTAAAAGAGATGTCTCTGAAAGGTATCACAGAAATTCGAATCACGCATTTTGCGATATTTTCAAATACCTACGGGAATACTTTTTACTCAAAGAAATTTTTCATAAGTTATGTGCTAAATATTGATAAGCCGAAAAGGAATCCGGCAAACGGCCATGATTGAAATTTCGTTGCATGTTTCTATAATTTTTTCCTAGTCGTGTATATCTGTACACATGGTGTATATATATAATACTGGGCGTTAACAATTTCATTTCTTGCGACGCCTCAAGAATAGCTTAGAATAGCCTCAAGAATAGCTAGAAAAAGGGATAACTTTAAAAAGATCATTTTCAAAATTCTGCAATTTTTCCCACAGATTCTGGATAAAAAATAAGTAATATCTATCATGATTAGGAAGTGGGCTGCGGCTGCCTCATATTTTTTTTTCATAATTTTCTTTTTTCAGTTTCGATAATAAAATGAAAAAAGTAATTCCTAATATCTATAACATGAGTAAAAAAAATAAATAAAAATAAAACATATTCTGGAAAATTTTGATATTTTGCATATTTTTCAAAATAAATAAGAAAAATCTTTTTTTTTTGATAAAATACTTCAATAGAAAGAGATAACTGAAAAAACACCATTTATAAAATTCTGCAATTTTGTCTACAGATTCTGGGTCATAATTAAGTAATGTCTATCATGATTAAAAAGTGGGATGCAGCTGCCTCATATTTTTTTTAATAATTTTCTTTTTTTCGTCTCTAAAATAAAACGAAAAAATTAATTCCTAATACCCCTTACACGATTAAAAAAAAAGAGAAAAATAAAGCATATCGGGGATAATTTTGATATTTTGCATATTTTTCAAAATTAAGGAGGAAAATATTTTTTTTCAATAAAATATTTTTTTCATGTATTTTGGAAAATATGCAAAATAATCAAAATTTTCGAAGTCATGTTTTATTTTTATTTATTTTTTTTACTCATGTTAGAGATATTAGGAATTATTTTTTTTATTTTATTTTAGAAACTGAAACAAGAAAATTATTTTAAATAAATATGAGGCAGCCGCAGCCCACTTTCTAATCATGATAGATATTACTTATTTTTGACCCAGAATCTGTCGAAAAAATTGCAGATTTTTAAAAATTGTCTTTTTTCAGTTATCCCTTTTTTACACGGAGAAAACGGCGGCCTCGAAGTTTGTATTTAATACTATGCGTCTACAAAAAAATATCATTAAATATGAAAAAGTATTGAATGAAAGAAAAAAAATATCATCAAATACCAAAAAAGTATTGAACGGAAGATAAAATTTATAATAATGGTATAGTAATAATGACGGAATTTAAATTTAACGTAAACTTCATTTAACGAAATTTAAATGTAAACTTATACAAATAATACATTTTATTGGGCATCTTGTAATTTTTTGTAATATTCAAAAAATATTTTGCCCACGTGATGTGAACAATTAGTTTCCAGTATTCTACAAAAAATACAGTATAAAGAGTCACATTTTACTAATAACTTCGTGAGATTTTTCGCTATACGCTGAAGATTTATGCTATGCGTATAGTAAAATCCATATGAAAATATAGCGTGTCATGCTATATACGTATAGTAAAATCCATATGAAAATATAGCGTGTAATAAAGGTTTTTCTGGCCTATGTATCATAAATATAATATCTGCATTCGAATATTATAAGTAGTCGATGGTGTAGTGGTTAGGGTGTCAGGTTTAGACCATTAGGTAGGCTCGATAGGTAGGTAGGTTTCAAATCCCAGACGAGGCGCGCAAATATCCTTCAGTCCGCATATACGCAAGGAAAATTAATAAGTCAAAAACTGATTAATTACCGAACGTTCTTTTTTAAAAATATTTAATTCATTTTCAATTCAAAGATACGCGTAAAAACCGAGGGTGGAGGGTTCGAATCCCAGTGGTGGGACACATTTTTGTTGTCTTTAAATTTTGTTTTTTAATTGTACTCGATTTTTAGAAACTACCAATAATGAATAAATAACTGATTTTTATCGTAACTACTAATAAATGTATAGAGTAAATAAATAATTCTGGACTCAAATGTTACGCGAGCCAGCATCCAGTAGGATCCCTCCCGAAATTTCCGCACGGTTATATAGGACTCACGCCTATGCGAGAATAGTTTTAAATGTAATATGCACGCATTATTTTTACTATACAGCATATAGGACTCGCGCCTATGCGAGAATAGTTTGAAATGTAATACGCAAGCATCATTTTTACTATACGGTATGAGAATCATTCTTACACTTCTATAACAAGAAGTCCTAGAATTCCGAACTGGCAGTAAACTACTATATTTTCGAGCAATGGATAGATGGATAGATGGATAGATAGATAGATGGACGGATAGATAGACGGATAGACGGATGGATAGATAGATAGACGGATAGATGGATAGATGGATAGGTTTCTATGAAATAATGCCACGTCTCGGAGCTCCTTTTTTGTGAAGCGAGTGAATCGACGGGCTCGCCGCTTTCCGAACCTCGACGCGAGCACATTCATTCACTCGCTCTGCTGCGCGTTCGTTTTACAATTTTTGGCGGTTTTAATATTGTAAGATCGCGAAACACCACGAAGTTGCAGCTACTTTTTTAATATTTTTTGTCAATCTCCTTATTAAGTTCTGCGAAAGGAAAAAAATAAGAATTTTTGTTTTCAAAAGTTATGCAGCCTCCAAAATATCACTATATTTTCCCTGTTTTCTAAACGCATGTTTTAAATATATCCAAAAGTATCATATTATCACTAACGACCTCAGCAGGGTTTTTAGGTGATACTTAAAGCTACGAAAAAAAAAATATTTTCTAAAGAAAGATTTCAAAAATTTTTATTTTTCAGGATCTTGAAATTTATAAAATTGTAAAAATGGACTAATGGTATTAAATTTTTCGCTATAATTTTTTTGTAGGGTACCTCTAACTAATTCAAAAAGATCCGGAAACTTTTAAGAGAGGGTTTTTTTTCTTTCAAAAGATAAAAAAAATTTAATTTCCTTCAGAGACCTTATGTTTTCAATATGACGAAAACTATCATATGAACACTAACGATCTGAGCTAGATTTTCAAGAGGATACTTAAAACTACCGAAAAAAAATTTACCGAAAATTTTTTTCAAAAAATCGCTTCTTTGCAGGATTTTGAAAATTACAAAATTGTAAAAATGGAAGACCGCCATTAAATTTTTTGCTCAAATTTTTTTGTATGAATTATTAAAAAAATTCGATCTCTTGAACGAAAAAAACCCCTCTCCAAAATTTCAGGATTTTTTAAAATTCGTTAGAGGTACCCTAGAACAAAATGTAAGCAAAAAATGTAATGGCGGTCTTTCATTTTTACAATTATGTAATTTTTAAAATCCTGCAAAAAAGCAATTTTTCGAAAAATGTTTTCGGAAATTTTTTTTTACCGTAGTTTTCAGTATCCCCTTAAAAATGTAGCTCAGATCGTTAGTGTTCATATGATAGTTTTCGAGATATTGAAAACCCAAGGTCTCCGAAGGAAATTCAAAAATTTATATCTTTGGAAAGGAAAAAAACCCTCTCTCCAAAATTTCCGGTCCTTTTTGAATTAGTTAGAGGTACCCTACGAAAAAGTTGAAGCGAAAAATTTAATACCGTCAGTCCATTTTTACAATTTTGTAAATTTCAAGATCCTGAGAAAAAATAATTTTTTGAAATCTTTGTTTTTAAATATTTTTTTTTCGTAGCAAAATGTACGACATTTTTTCAACTATTGTAAAACTGTCGAATAGTTGAAGAAAATGCGAGTAGCATTTTTACGTCACTGCAGTTACATACAAAAGTCACCCATGGTTATTTCGTATATCTCGATGTGAATGGAGGGTGACGATACCTCTCGTTACACTGTGCGTGCAGCATAACAGTGAATCAAGGTGCTGTAGTGGAGGTTTGAATAGCAGCGAGTTCGTCAATTTAATGAAGAAATTAGCGCATGGAGAATCTGATTACAACTATTGTTTTTCATGTTTACGAGAAAAACACAATCTTATCTGTACATGTATTTTCTTATGTATCGCTTAGTTGCAATAGTGAAACAAAGCAATGAAATATTCTGAATTATTAGCTGTTGTCTGTTTATCTATGAAAGTAGAAAATTGAGAAGTTTTCCAATTATAATTATCACATGTTGTAGCAAAAAAAAGAAGATAGAAGAATATCTCGCAGAAATGTATTTCGCTTACTTTTCTGTTCAACTTAAAAAATAAGCTTTATTTGTAAATTGGTGAGGTTGCGAAAAATGTAATTGTATGAAGAAAGTATAGTGAGACTTCGGCCGACTTTGCTCTAACGAAAAAAGTCACTGTCATTTGATGCAAAATAACTGAAAGAAATGAATAATGAAAAGAAGGTAGTTTTTCACGTTTCCTCCTGCATTAGTAACGAAAAATACCCGTCGGGACGACAAGGGAGGAGAGAGAAATTTATGAAGCGAGCTTCAATGTAATGAAACGATTATAGGTGAACACGAATTTTCGTGACGAACGTCAAAGACGCTGGATGTAAACAAAGTGTTACTGTACGCTGACGACGGCACAAGATACGCGCTCACTCCCCCCGCCATCCCGCACGTGCCGCGAATAAGAGGAAAGAGGAGATGGTGAAACGAAAAGAAAGAACCGCCAGTCGACTTTCGACAGCGTACGAGAAAGTTCGCTTTGGTGGATGTTTCATTCTTTGGTTTATCGTGTTTTAAGAAACAATGGAAGTGTTCACCACGAAGTTATCAGGGATCGATTATGGATTAGTGAAGGATCACGGGAAGTGCGATCTTCAGAAGGCGAAGTCGAAAATTGCCAATACACCGATGCGGGATTACCCTTATGCTGTACATGTGGTAAGTGTAAAAACAAATTTAAAAAAAACTACACAGAGACACACACACATAAGATAAACACACGAACAGGAGCGCCAGCATGCACAAGCTGTTTATAGGTTATAATAATAACTGTCGTGACAATGCTGTGGTAATTTGGAAAATGTTTTTGTAGGGGGCAATCCACGCCAAGTAAATCGATGGGTTTCTAATTTTCTTGCCCTTTCATAAATAATATTGCCTGAACTAATAGTAGTACAGATACAGTGAAGGCAATCCGTGTTAAATCGACCAAGAGTCGAGAGAATACAAAATAATCGGTTTTTTTGAGTAAAATCGTTATTTTTTCGAAGTTCGACATTTGTTGTTTTTTTGTGTTTTCTCAAAAAAAACTTCAATTGATATGACAACTATTCCCGCTAATCCCAGAGTAGGCCGATTTTTTTTTATATTTTTTTTATTCAATCGAAAAAAAATTGTCAAATTTTCATGAATGAAATTTTTTTTTTTCATTTATTTCTATAATTAAATGAATGTAATTCGACTCTTTTATGGTATGATGAATAAGCCTATGAACTGAGAATATCATACCATAAAAGAGTTGAATGACATTTATTTTATTACAGAAATAAATGAAAGAAAAATAGTACATTACGACCCAAGGCCCGAAAGTTGGATTTCCTGGCCACATTATTATATTAATATATTAATAACATATTATATTTCATATCACATAGAAATATAATATATTATATTTCTAACATATCTCATGACCAGAGAAATGCGAAAAATTGTAACCCGAACGCGCGGCAGAGTGAGTGAATCGACGTGCTCGCGTCGAGGTTCGGAAAGCGGCGAGCCCGTCGATTCACTCGCTTCACAAAGAAGGAGCTCCGAGCCGTGGCATTATTTCATGGAAAGATGGGGGCACGGAAACAATTATTACAACTGTCGCTTACATGTATATTAAATATTAACATACATCGTCATTTTATATATGTATATATATGATAAAATAATTGTTTAATATATGGGTCATTCCATGTCATTCGACCAGTGGTTGGAATCGACCCCTTCTGATTTAGTTTAAATTCCGTTAGAAGTTTTCATTTATCATATAATTGAGTTCTGCCTAAGGAAAGAAATGATATCTCGAAAACTGTCATATCAACGCTAACAACCTGAGCAGGGTTTTTGAGGGGATACTTGAAACTACCAAACAAAATATTTTCCAAACAATTTTTAAGAAAATTACTTTTTTGCAGGATCTTAAAATTTCACCAAATTGTAAGAATGTATGAGTGGCATTCAATTTTTCGCTCAAATTTTTTTGTAGGGTACCTCTAACTAATTCAAACGCATCCGGAAATTTTGGAGAGGGTTTTTTTTTCTTTCAAAAGATAAAAATTTTTGAATTTCCTTTAGAGACCTTATGTTTCAAATATCTCGAAAATTATCATATCAACACTAACGATCTCAGCTAGATTTTTGAGGAGATACTTAAAACTACTGTAAAAAAAAATGTCCGAAAAATCTTTTCAAAATATCGCTTTTGTGCAGGATTCTGAAAGTTACGAAATTGTAAAAATGAAAGACCGCTATTAAATTTTTTGATCAAATTTTTTTCTAGGGTACCTCTAACGATAAATCCTGAAATTTTGGAGAGGGGTTTTTTTTCGTTCAAGAGTTGGAATTTTTTTTATAATTGAACAATTTATATCTTTCCAAATAAAAAAAAACCAGTCTCCAAAATTTCAGGATCTTTTTAAATTAGTTACAGGTACCCTACAAAAATATTTAAGCAAAAAATGTAATGGCGGTCTTCCATTCTTACAATATTGTAATTTTCAAAATCCTCAAAAGCCTAGCTCAGATCGTTAGTGTTCATATAATAGTTTTCGAGATTTAAAACATAAGTTTAGAAAAACGGGAAAATAGTGATATTTTGAAGGCTGCATTACTTTTGAAAAAAAATATTGTAATTTTTTTCCTTTGACAGAACTTAATTATATAATAAATGAAAATTTATGACAGAATTGGGACCAAATCAGAAGGGGTCGATTCCAACCACTGGTCGAAATGACATGAATGACTCAGACATTAAAAAATTGTTGTATTATATATATGAGTTCGAACTGTCAAGAATATTTGGGATTTTTTTCAGATTTTTAAATTACATACTTTAGCCGGAAAAAAATACAGAAAAATTTCTTGTTCCATTTTGCAACTCGAAAATTATTCATGGTACGAAAAAAAAAGTACAACATGAAATTTAGGATTTTCAACGTACTTTTCTCTGAAATTTTTTACAAACTTTTCCGAAAGCTCTATATGCCATTTTCGGAGCAAATAATGTTTACATATTTTTTTTCTCAAAATTAGCATTTTTGATTTTTCTGTAATTTTAACAGTTTTTTACTTGATATATTTACAGACTACAAAAAAATTGGCTTAGTGGAAAAGTCATTCCTTCACATGCGTTTTTCATCCCAAACGAATACACAAATTTCTCTTGAACATTAACAGGGTTGAGACTATTTATAGATATTTTCTACAGCCCGCATTTTTATTTGTTTATTGTACTTTATCAATTTTTTAAAGTTTTTCCATTTTCATTTGTTTAAATATATTTTTGTACATTTTAATAAACTTATTTATCAATGGACCCCTGTACACCGATAAAGTCTATTCAAATTAAAGTTAAAGGCTAGTCACGTCTCTCGATTGCAAAAGAGAATTAACTTACTCTCTTTGGATACAACGTTTCTATGGCCAATGAATACTTTTTTAGTTCGAATTGGCCATAATTTTTGGGAATAAAGCAATGATACTGCTTTGTTCCTGGAATCGTCTTTGCTGTATCGAAACGAGACTTTGGCCACAATTTCGTCGTTTCATGGGTTTCCTTCGAGGTGAAAAACACGTTGGTGCCAGGCAGATTTGCTGTAGCCCATTCGTATAAACGATGCACATCTAAGATCTGCTGACCATGCGACGTTTGTACCCTTTGGGAGAAAGTGGGTAGCTGTAACCATTTTAGGGTCTCTTCCGACTTATTTTTTTCCCTGTCTACGATTAATAATGATAAAATATCAATATCTACACTATTTCGCTAAATCACTCTAGAATGAAACATTGTATCAATAAAATGCATACGAAGGAATTGGTTTTCCACTAAGCCGATTTTTTTGTAGTCTGTAAATATATCAAGTAAAAAACTGTTGAAATTACAGAAAAATAAAAAATGCTAATTTTGAGAAAAATAGATAAGCGTGTATCCTTCGATTTTTTTCAAATAAATTGACAAAAAAGTACATGTAAAACCGCATCTTTTGATCGCTATCCCATCATGGAGAAATCGTTTTTCGATTTTTTCTATGCATTTTTCGATTTTTTCTATGTGTATGAAACTTTGAAAAATGTGTTCGTATTCCTCTGTTATTTATTAAAATGTGTTTTTATTTTTTTTTACGAACCAAAACACATTTTTTAAAGTGTCTACACATAGAAAAAATCGAAAAATGATATCTGATTCGTAAAAAAGGAGTTTCATACACCTAGAAAAAATCGAAAAACGATTTCTCCATGATGGGATAGCGATGAAAAGATGCGGTTTTAAATGTACTTTTTTGTCAAATTATTTGATAAAAATCGGAGGATACACTCTTGTCGAAAAAATAAAAATTTTACTTTGAAAGGTGTTAAAACGGAAGAGGATGAAAAATAATTTTTTTTGATAAATATGTACACTTTTTTCAATTACTTTTCGCAAAAAAAACATATGTATTTCTCAAAAAAAATTATTTTTCATTTGCTTCCGTTTTAGCACCTTTCAAAGTACAATTTTTTTTTTCTACAAGAGTGTATCCTCCGATTTTTTTCAAATAATTTGACAAAAAAGTACATTTAAAACCACATCTTTTGATCGCTATCCCATCATGGAGAAATCGTTTTTCGATTTTTTCTATGTGTATGAAACTCCTTTTTTACGAATCAGAAATCATTTTTCGATTTTTTCTATGTGTAGACACTTTAAAAAATGTGTTTTGATTCGTAAAAAAAAATAAAAACACATTTTAATAAATAACAGAGGAATAGGAACACATTTTTTAAAGTTTCATGCACATAGAAAAAATCGAAAAACGATTTCTCCATGATGGGATAGCGATGAAAAGATGCGGTTTTACATGTACTTTTTTGTCAATTTATTTGAAAAAAATCGAAGGATACACTCTCATCGAAAAAGTTAAAATTGTACTTTAAAACGTGTTAAAACGGAAGCAAAAAAAATAATTTTTGTTGAGACATACGTATACTTTTTTTTGTCGAAAAGTAAGTGAAAAAAAATTGGCGTCCCGAAAAAAAATGTCGATGCAATGGCCGCTCGGTTATAGCTGGAATGACCCATATATATATGTCATCACGATGCATGTGAATATATAATATACATGTAAACAAAAGTTATAATAATTTTTTCCGTGCGCCCATGCTTCTGTGAAATAATGGCACGGCTCAGAGCGCCTTCTTTGTGGAGCGAGTGAATCGACGTGCTCGCCGCTATTCGAACCTCTACACGAGCACGTCGATTCACTCACTCTGCCGCGCTTTCGGGTTACAATTTTTCGCATTTCTCTGATCATGAGATTACGAAACACTGCAAAGCAACAGCTTTTTTTTTCTAAATTGTTATTAATATATTTGTAAAAAAATATTGAAATGAAATTAATAAACATAAATTTTAATATATGTATACATATATATATATATGGGGTATTCCATACCAAATCGACTACTTTTGACCCGACCGCTTCAGATCATATTGACATCATGTTGCATACATCTATGACGCATAGAAACACACACAGCCGTGTGTCGCTTGTGAGTGCTCACCTTTAAGTCATACTTGCACCATATGGGGATTCACAATAACACATCATATGGGGATGATATGGGAGTCACGGCGTGACGAAATTGTGATGCTCACATGAAGCTCATATTGACGTCATGCCGTGATGAAATTGATTGTGCTCATATGAAGCTCATATTTACGTCATGCCGTGATTAAATTGGTTGTGTTCATATGAAGCTCATATTGACGTCATGCCGTGATGAAATTGGTTGTGTTCATATGAAGCTCATATTGACGTCATGCCGTGATGAAACTGGTTGTGCTCGTATAAAGCTCGTATGAGGGTCGGGGCGTGAGGAAATTATTGTAATTTTCATACGGTTTTTTTTAAATTTCTATTGCTCACAAAATTTTTTAATATGTATATTTGTTTACTTACGTAGCTTCTGGACCGGTTGGATGAAAAGAATTTAAAAAAAAACTGCCAGATCTTCATTTCAATTTAATCTGTCTCCACCGGGAATCGAACCCTCGACCTGCCTATTTGTCCTACCTATACCTACCTAAGAACCTAACACGCTACCTATTACGCTACTGAGAACTTATGAGTTCTCTTTACTCATATGATATATCAGTGGTGCCATGCCAGGGAAAATGAGTCACATTTGAATATTATATATATACAGGGTGTATAAAAATGATGTGTCGCCCCTTCGTCCAGTAAATCTCCAGCTCGAGATCGGTGGAGATCTATCAAAACTTGTAGCCGCAAAATTGACCTTGACCCTGAAAATCAAGGTCAAATTTTTTTATTAGCTTAAAAAATTCTACTTATTGAGGGGAACAAAAGTCAGAAAGGAACCATAGGTCGGAGATGCGTCCTTCAACCCGAAACGACAACGTAAATTCGAAAAAAAATCGAAAAAGGGCGTTCTTGCAAAATATTGTTCACAGGAACACGGAATAAGAGTTTTGATAATTATGAAAAAAGCTTTTTAATGCAGACACTTCTATTTTTATTAACTGGAATCGAGAAATGTCGGGATTTCATGACGCTGATCACGCGGAGGTGGATGGATCGACATGAGATGAGTGACACAGGTCTTTGCGGTATCACTTTGTCGCGTAACCACTATGAGCATCCGATTCCCCAGCTCATGTTCGCCGAAAATCAATTAAAACATAGTCCCGCTGAATTAACCTTGACCCTAAAACTTAAAGTCAATTTTTGGTTGACGGAAAACTTCACCTCGTTAAGAGGCATCTCATTCTCGTAGAAACGACAAATTAGGAATGAACCTTTTAATATCAAGCCGTCAAAACATATATCAAAAATGTGCAATTTTCGTTTAGTTCGGAGGGATAAAATTCAGAACTAAAGCATAATTAAAATGGCAATCGATATAACTAGAAAGACTTGAAGTCTGGTAAACAGCACGCCTGCTGTCCTGTGAAAACAAAGCTTTAGATGGCCAGGTTTGCGATAAACGATTTTGATCTTAACAATAGTTGTTGTCACCTACACATTTCAGAGTCATATCGTGCTTGTGTGAGTGTGCACGAGTTGCTTAGACATATTCATTAGGGGCAGACCATTAGCGTTACCCGGAATATACCACGTGGAGGTTGTCTGCCTGATATCCCTTGACCCTGAAAAGGGCCGTTGTGTTTTTGTTGAGATCAACGGGACTGCGACGACAAAGCACAGATTTTTGTTGTTGATTTTTTTTTATAACCTCGATGTGGTGTATTCCGGGTAAAGCTCATGGTCTGCCGCTAATGAATATGTTTAAGCAACTCGTGCACAGTCACACAAGCACGATATGACTCTGAAATGTGTAGGTGACATCAGCTACTGTTAAGCTCAAAATCGTTTATCGCAAACCTGGCCATCTAAAGCCTTGTTTTCACAGAACAGCAGGCGTGCTGTGTGCCAGACATCAAGGCTTTCTAGTTATATCGATTACCTTTTTAATTATGCTTTAGTTCCGAATTTTATCCCTCCGAACTAAACGTAAAATGCACATTTTATATGTTCTGATGGCTTGATATTGAAAGGTTCATTCCTAACTCGTCGTTTGTACGAGAATTAGATGCCTCTTACCAAGATGAATTGACTTTGAAACTGACTTTGAGTTTTAGGATCAAGGTTAATTCAGCGGGACTATGTTTTAATTGATTTTCGGCAAACATGAGCTAGGGAATTGGATTCTCGTAGTGGTAACGCGACCAAGGGAAATCGCAAAGATCTGTGTCACCCATCTCATGCCGATTCATCTCTCATCCACCTCCGCGTGGACAGCGTCATGCAATCCCGACATTTCTTGATTCCAATTAATAAAAATTGAAGTGTCTGCGTTGAAAGGCTTTTTTTATAATAATTAAAATTCTTATTCCGTGTTCTTGTGAACAATATTTTGTAAGAACGCACTTTTTCGATTTTTTTTCGAATTAACGTTGTCGTTTCGGGTTGAAGGACGCATCTCCGACCTATGGTTCCTTTCTGACTTTTGTTCCCCTCAATAAGTAGAATTTTTTAAGCCAATAAAAAAATTTGACCTTGATTTTCAGGGTGAAGGTCAATTTTGCGGCTACAAGTTTTGATAGATCTCCAACGATCTCGAGCTGGAGATTTACTGGGCGAAGTGGTGACACATGATTTTCATACACCCTGTACAGTTAAAAATTAAAGTAATTGATAAATTTAAAATGTAAAAAATGGACGATTCAATATAGCGTCAAAAATTTGAAATTTTTATGCATATTTGTGAAAATCCATTTCTTAGTTTTTTTTACAATCTAGCGCATTCAAATATCTCAATCGAAGCTATAGGAAAATTTGTAGAATTCAAAATCCGGTTCTATTTTATTTAAAAAAATTATGAAAAATAGTGCAACTTTTGTCAAAGTTTGTTTATACTTACATAAAACTGAAATATAAAACAAAAAAATAAATAAAAAAAATGTGAAATTAAAAAAAAATAAAAATAATTTTTTTTTAAATAAATAAAAACAATTTTAAACAAATTCAATATGGCGGCCGTGATTTACAAAAATTCTCAGATATGTTGGTATAAATTTTAACTTTATGAATTTTTTGGACTTGCAAAAGTTGAAGCTTATATATATATTGTCACAACATGCTGTGATTTTGCAGTGATTTTATAACCGTCATATTGCACTCATCGAATGTATAACTGAGAGACACGCATATGGCCGTCATATTGCATGCATGGCTCGTATACTTTCAATGCTAACCTAGTGAATACACGAACAAAAATCATTGGATGGCTTTCATATGATATCCATCTGCAAATATTCATTGCAGAATTTAAATTTGCCGTCTTATGAGTTCATCTTGAAGTCAACGGATGATGCATTTGTAAACGACATGATGAGATCGTAATGTTTTGTCATCTTATCATATTAAATAAACTCATGAGCATGCATCACAACATGTAGCTAATATGCTGTAAAATTTGCTTCATCAAATGTATACACGGCGTGAAAATCATGGCTGTCTAGCTGGGAAATATGATCAATTCTACAAAGTAATCGGTTGTTTTGAGTAAAATCGTTATTTATTCGAAGTTCGACATTTTTTGTTATGTTTTTTCTCAAAAAAAAACTTCAATTAATATGACAACTATTCCCGCTAATCCCGGAGTGGGCCGAGTTTCTTTTATATTTTTTTTATTCAATTGAAAAAAAATGGTCACATTTTGAGAAATGAAAAAGAAATTGTTTTTTTCTTAAATTTATTTCTATAACTGCAACCAATGTAATTCAACTCCTTTATGGTATGATATTCTCAATTTATAGGCTTATTCTACGATTGTAAATACTGTTTATTAATCTTAGTATTTACAATCGTTCATTCAAAATTTTCATTCAAAAACAAAATTTTTTTTTTAAAAAAGGTACCTAAAAGTCAATGCCTAATAAAGTTATGGCTATTTGAAAATGAAGAAGCCTTTATTTTGAAACATTCATAACTTTTTTTGAGTTTGACTAAAAAATTTGTAAAAATTCTCAAAAATGTTTTTCAAAGAGTAGAAAAGAATGGAAAAGTTTCAGCTAAATCTAAAGGCGTCATATATATGAATATATATTCAGCCATAAATATATATGAGAATTCATTTATATTAATGTCATTGATACATTTTTTTTATAAATATATTAATAACAATTTGGAAAAAAAGCTGTTGCTTTACGGTGTTTAGTAATCTCATGATCTAATGATCAGAGAAATGCGAAAAATTGTAACCCGAAAGCGCGGCAGAGTGAGTGAATCGACGTGCTCGCGTTGAGGTTCGGAAAGCGGCGAGCCCGTCGATTCACTCGCTTCACAAAGAAGGAGCTCCGAGCTGTGGCATTGTTTCATAGAAACATGGGTGCACGGAAAAAATTATTACAGCTATTGATTACATGGATATTATATATTCACATACATCGTGATTATATATATAATAAAACAATTGTTTCATAAATATGAAAATTCATGTATATTAATTTCTTTGATATATTTTTTTAGAAATATGTTAATAACAATTCGTGAAAAAAAGGTTTTGCTTTAGGGTGTTCAGTAATCTCATGATCAGAGAAATGCGACAAATTGTAATCCGAACGCGCGGCAGAGTGAGTGAATCGACGTGCTCGCGTCGAGGTTCGGAAAGCGGCGAGCCCGTCGGTTCACTCGCTTCACAAAGAAGGAGCTCCGAGCTGTGGCATTGTTTCATAGAAACATGGGTGCACGGAAAAAATTATTACAGCTATTGATTACATGGATATTATATATTCACATACATCGTGATTATATATATAATAAAACAATTGTTTCATAAATATGAAAATTCATGTATATTAATTTCTTTGATATATTTTTTTAGAAATATGTTAATAACAATTCGTGAAAAAAAGGTTTTGCTTTAGGGTGTTCAGTAATCTCATGATCAGAGAAATGCGACAAATTGTAATCCGAACGCGCGGCAGAGTGAGTGAATCGACGTGCTCGCGTCGAGGTTCGGAAAGCGGCGAGCCCGTCGATTCACTCGCTTCACAAAGAAGGAGCTCCGAGTCGTGGCATTATTTCATAGAAGCATGGGCGCACGGAAAAAATTATTATAACTTTTGTTTACATGTATATTATATATTCACATACATCGTGATTATATATATAATAAAACAATTGTTTCATAAATATGAAAATTCATGTATATTAATTTCTTTGATATATTTTTTTAGAAATATGTTAATAACAATTCGTGAAAAAAAGGTTTTGCTTTAGGGTGTTCAGTAATCTCATGATCAGAGAAATGCGACAAATTGTAATCCGAACGCGCGGCAGAGTGAGTGAATCGACGTGCTCGCGTCGAGGTTCGGAAAGCGGCGAGCCCGTCGATTCACTCGCTTCACAAAGAAGGAGCTCCGAGCCGTGGCATTGTTTCATAGAAGCACGGGCGCACGGAAAAAATTATTATAACTTTTGTTTACATGTATATTATATATTCACATACATCGTGATGACATATATATATATATATATATATATATGAGGCATTCCACGCCGTTTTGACCTGGGTCTGACCCTTCACCTCTCCGATTTCATCCGCAATTTTTTATGCTTTCGTAGTACTTCTGAAAAGCACTCAGGATTTTTTTCAGATTTTTTCGGCGCTATTTGACATACTTATAATTTTATAAACAACCTACATTTTAGCCCAAATTTAAAAATCTAAAAAAAATCACAAAAATCCTTTTTTTTGTATAAAAAATGTCGAGCATTGAGCCAAAGTGGGCAGTGGCTTCCTTCTGTTGATAACAGGCTTTTTCTATTTTTGTTAATCGAAAAAACCTGTTATCAACAGAAAGAAGCCCCTGCCCACTTTGGCTCAACGCTCAATATTTTTTATACAAAAAACGGAATTTTCGAGATTTTTTTCAGATTTTTAAATTTGGGCTAAAATTTAGGCTGTTTATAAAATTATAATTAATTCAAATTGCGCCAAAAAAATCGGAAAAACATCACGAAAATCCCGTTTTCTGTATAAAAAATGTTGATCGTTGAGCCAAAGTTGGCAAGAGCTTCCTTCTGTTGATAACAGGTTTTTTTTATTACAAAAAAATAGAAAAATCCTGTTATCAGCAGAAGGAAGCCCCTGCCCACTTTGGCTCAATGCAAAGTAGTGAAGTTTTGAAAGAAAAGTTTTCATTTCTTTCGTTTAGCAGAACTGAATATGATAAATGAAAACTTGTGACCAAATTTAAACTGAATGAAAAGGGGTCGATTGCAACCATTCGTTGATTCGACATGGAACGACCCATAAATATTAATTGTAAGCACGCACGCACGGACGCACGCACGCACGCACACACACACACACACACACACACACACACACACAATACATGCAGATAGTTCTCAGTGTGTTAATGGCATTCTTTTGATTCATGACAGTTCCGAAACGTCATTGAGCCGCTTGATGGGATACCACCATGGACCGAGAAGCAGGTGCAACCTTGGATCGGCGATGCACTCGAGCTGTCGTTGGATTGTATCGAGGAGTTCAAGTTGTATCAAAAATGCAAAGTGGCCATCGGAAAAAAGTGTATGGGTAAAAAAAAGAAAGGAAAGCAAATACTTCAACGCTTGAACGAAAACATCGGCGAGGTTGAAGAGAGCATTCCGAATGACAGACGCTCCGTCGTATCGCGCATAGAAGAATACTTCTTGCTTGCAACCCAAGCAAATAGTAAGTTTTTCTATGTGTACAACTGCGAGAACCCACCACAGGGTGTCATCAGCCGTTTGAACGGCATGAGTGACCATTTGGACGCAGACGAAAATTCTAGGGTCGAAGAGATGCCTTGAATAAATACGAGCATGTTTTACATTGGCGGCACAGGTAGCTTCACCGAAATGCACGTCGAAGACAGTCTGGCTGACAGTGTAAACCTCATGCACGCAGGCAAAGAAAAGATCTGGATAATAATTAACAGGGAGGACTATGCTCGAACGAACCGCATTGTCGCCCAGAAGTTGAAAGATCTCCGACACGACGAAGACGAGGAAGATGTGACCGAAGTTTGTGAATTTTCACTTCATCACAAAAATTTGGTACTGACTCCGCGTTTTCTGGATGAACATCAAATACGATATCAATTCGTGGTGCAAAAAGCCGGGGATCTGCTGTACGTTCGGTACGGGATTTTCCATCAAGTAATAAACGTTGGTGTGAATAATGCTGAGGCAATCAATGTTGGAAGCCATGGGTGGAATTTCGCCAACGACCTGAAAATGCTTTGCTCGTGTAAAAAGGGTCAATTGATTCATGCTGCAACGAACGCAAATGTAAACATGACGGTCAAAGTTGGAAAACCCAAAGCCCGAATGCACCGATGCGATACTTGCGCCCGGATTTTCGGCACGAAGAAATTGCTTGTGAAGCATCAAAAAGATGATCACAATGCGAAGCATATGTGTGCAATTTGCGACAAGCAATTTGAACACAAACAAAGCTTGAACCGGCACATACGAATGACTCATTCTTCTGGTGAAGAAAATACCGGAAGACCGAGCGTTTGTCCCACCTGTGAAAAGGTTGGGCAAGATCTGGATCGCCACAAGAGGGAAAGACATCTGACGCTGGTGGAATGCTTGGGATGTAACACGAATTTCACCCGGCATGACCTCACCAAGCACGAGAAGTTGTGTAAAAAAATCACTTGCACGGATTGTAGCAAGGAATTCAAATCGCGCCACTCATTGGCGAACCATCGAGCGAGATGGTGTAGCAAGAAGAAAATGACGTGAGCAATGGCAAAAGGAAAGTCAGTCAATATTGATGACATTTCACTTTTTCCTCTTGCGTCATATTCTTTGAAGAATTTCCTGTGAATCGTCTGAAATAAATTGTTTCTGTTTTTTTGCCATCAGGAAACGTCTTTGGTTTTGGATGAGGAACTGCTCGAAGGTGGCTTGCCTGTTGCAGTTTGCGCAGATTTCGGTGGATTGGAATCTGAGGCATTCGAAAGGAAGCGTGCTGTAATCGCAGCGATGATCATCCTTGAAGATGTATAGAGAGCCGAAATACGAGGCATTTTTGAAGATGTGTGCTGTTTTGGATGAGCAACTGATCGTAGCCGCACCGGTCTTCCAAGACATAATGTGGTATCGAAAAGTTTCGAATCAAAGGTAGAAGTATCCTATGAAATGTTTGTTGATTTTGACAGATTGCTGTTGAAGTTGGTGAAAATGTACCAATTTCAGTTGAAATCAAGTACAAGTCAAAAATATTTCAGCAGGCAATAACGACTGATAAGATATGAACAGCCGTAGCAACGGGCATCTCCATAGAAGTGTGCTGTTTTTAATGAGCAATGTGTCGAAGTTGCAATAGTCATTCGTGACGTATGCTATTTTCGACAAGTTGCAAATCGAAGACAGAGTCATCGAAAGAGATAATTTGCCCAACGGGCATCTCCATAGAAGTGTGCTGTTATTAATGAGCAATGTGTCGAAGTTGCAAGTCATTCGTGACGTATGCTATTTTCGACAAGTTGCAAATCGAAGACAGAGTCATCGAAAGAGATAATGTGCCCTTTTAAGACAAACTGCTTTTCAAGCCTATGAAAATCCACAAATTACGATGAGGGACATAGCAAAGAGAAAAGCAGTTCAAATTTCTGTATTCATTTAGCCGAAGTCCGCTGAAGGAATGCGAAAGCGATTACCAACGGGACAGGGCTAGATGACCAGAGTAGTGGTTTTTTTTAGTCAGTAAGAATCTGACACTACCCGAAGATCAAGGGTGTCTAATGCAAGATCTTTTTCCACGGATAATTTAAAAAAAAAAGAAAAAAAATTAAGCGAACGTAAAAACTATAAGCACCATCGATGAAGAACAATGTTTTCGATAAGCCACCTCCCGAGGCCACATCGGTCTTCCGAGACATGATCTGGTTTCGAAAAGTAGCAAATCAAATGTAGAAACGGTACACTGAAATGTTGGCTGATTTAGACTGATTGCTATGAAAGGTCGTTAAAATCTATTAATTTCGATTAGTATCAAATCGAAGTCGAAAACATTTCAGCAGACAATTTCAACTGTTCACATATGAAGAGCCGTGGCTACAGGCATCTCCATAGAAGTGTGCTGTTCTTGCTGAGCCACGTGTCGAAGTGGCAATACTTATCCGCAAAGTATGCTATTTTCGACAAGTCGCAAGTCCAAGACAGAGTCATCTAACGAGATAATATACCTTTTATGACGAAGCAAGTCTGAAGTGAAGCAGAGTGGGCGGAAAAGAAATTGAAAAAAATGTCTCGGGAAAGTATCATAGAAATTGGAATCGCGCTTTTTGCACCGGTTCTAGGTACTCGTGGAGATACTTTTTTTTTAACCCTTGTAGTTCCCTTTGGTGACTCATGGGCTGAAAGGAAATTAATTTTTTTTTAAATGTCTCGAGAGAGAAACATAGAAATTCCAATCATGCATTTCGCACCGGTTCTAAATACTCATGGAGATAGTTTTTTTTTGTAACTCTTTCAGTCCCTTTTAGTGCCTAATGGGCTGAAGAAAAATAGATTTAAAAAAATGGCTCAAGAGAATATCGTAGAAATTGGAATCATGCATTGTGCGCCGGTTCTAGATACTCTAGAAGAGACTTTTTTGTAACTTTTTTAGTCCGTTTGGTGACCTATAATTAGAAAAGAAATGTCTCCAGAGAATATGATAGGAATCCGAATCATGCATTTTGCACCGATTTTACATACTCGTGGCGAGACCTTTTTTTCCATCCCTTTCAGTGCCGTGGAGTGACAGGCGGAAAAAACGATTGAAAAAAAATGTCACAAGAGAGTATGATAAAAATTCGAATCATGCATTTTGCACCGATTCTGCATACTCGTGGAGAGACCTTTTTTTCCAGCCCTTTCAGTGCCGTGGGGTGACAGGCGAAAAAAACGATTGAAAAAAAAATATATATCTTCAGAGAGTATGATAGGAATTCGAATCATGCATTTTGCACCGATTCTGCATACTCGCGGAGAGACCTTTTTTTTTATCCCTTTCAGTGCCGTGGGGTGACCGGCGGAAAAAACATGATTTAAAAAAAAAAGGTGTCTCGAGAGAGTATGATAGAAATTCAAATCATACATTTTGCATTGATTCTAGATACTCGTGGAGAGACCTTTTTTCCACCCCTTTCAGTGCCGTAGGGTGACAGGCGGAAAAAACGATTGATAAAAAAAAATATGTCTCGAGAGAGTATGATAGAAATTCGAATCATGCATTTTGCACCGATTCTGCATACTCTTGGAGAGACCTTTTTTCCAGCCTTTTTAGTGCCGTGTGGTGACCGGCGGAGAAAACGATTGAAAAAAAATGTCTCAAGAGAGTATGATAGAAATTCGAATCATGCATTTTGCACCGATTCTAGATACTCGTAGAGATACCTTTTTTGACGACCCCCTTAGTGCCGTGGGGTGACCAGCGGAAAAAACAATAAAAAAAAAAAAAAATGTCCTGAGAGAGTATGATGAAAATTCGAATCATGCATTTTGCACCGATTCTAGATACTCGTGGAGAGACCTTTTTTTCCATCCCTCTTAGTGCCGTGGGGTGACCAGCGGAAAAAACGCTTGAAAAAAAAAAAAATTCTCGAGAGAGTATGATAGAAATTCGAATTATGCATTTTGCACCGATTCTAGATACTCGTGGAGAGACCTTTTTTTCCAGCCTTTTTAGTGCCGTGTGGTGACCAGCAGAAAAAACATGATTGAAAAAAAAATGTCTCGAGAGAGTATGATAGAAATTCGAATCATGCATTTTGCACCGATTCTACATACTCGTGGAGAGACCTTTTTTCCATCCCTTTCAATGCCTTGGGGTGACCGGCAAAAAAAATGATTGAAAAAAAAAATCTCGAGAGAGTATGAAAGAAATTCAAATCATGCATTTTGCACTGATTCTGTATACTCGTGGAGAGACCTTTTTTTCCAGCCCTTTCAGTGCCGAGTGGTGACCGGCCTAAAAAACATGTTTAAAAAAAATTGATGGAAAACATAAAGAGGGGCTTTTTTAAAATCAATGAAATTTTTTTCACAGAAACTGGGCCCATAAGAAATATTTTCGTCATAGTTCGATAATGGAACAAAAATGATGACTATTTTTTTATAAAAAAAAAAGGAAATTTGAAAAATCCCGTATAACTCGAAAACAAAGAGGATCCATGAAAAACTTCAAGATATCAAAAAAATTCGTCTGGCTTTGTTGAGCTTAGAGGAATTTTTCAGATTTTTTTTCGCAAATTTTTGTTTTCTCATTTTCGGGGTCGGAGCTCAGATCATTCAATTACCATAACTCGAGAACTATGGTATTATTGACAAACTTTTAAAAGGGGAAAATACTTTATTTGACCATTTTCAACACATTGGAATTTTTTTTCAAATTTTTTCATCCTACTTCCGGTCGGAACTCAGATCATTTGAAAAAAAATTTGAAAAATAAAATTTCAAAAAAAATTCCAATGTGTTGAAAATGGTAAAATGAAGTATTTTCCCCTATTGAAGTTTTATCAATTATCCCATAGTTCTCGAGTTATGGTAAATGAATTATCTAAGCTCCGACCCAGAAAAGAAGAAAAAAAAATTTGGAAAAAAAATCTGAAAAAATTCCTTTGAACTCAATAAAGATAGACGCAACTTTTTGCTATCTTGAAGTTTTTCATTAATTCTCTTTGTTTTCGAGGTATACGGGATTTTTCACATTTCCTCTTTTTTCACAAAAAACGGAAAAACAAATTGTAAAAATAATTAAAAATACAGGAAATAAAGCCGAATTCGTCCTCTTTAAAATGCTGCTCGTTAAATTAGTTTACGTTGACTTCCGGCGAAATGGCATCAGAAATTATTATTGAAAAAATAAATAAAAATGAAAAAAAAATAGTAATTATTGTTGTCCCATTATCAAACTATGACGAAAATATCTCTTTTGGGTTCTAGTTTCTGTGAAAAAAATTTCATTGATTTTAAAACTGCCCCTCTTTATGTTTTCCCTCAATTTAATGATTTTTTAGGCCGAGCAACCCCTAAACAATGAAATAAAAATTTCTAAAAATTTGAGATCATATTTTCGGCCAAACAAAGCCTCACAATTTATTGGAAATCAAAATCGGAGAGGGTCAGGCCGATGACGCGTGATTTGACGTGGAAAGCCCCATGTATAAAAAATGATTAGCAGCTTCAAACTCTTACTTGACATGTCATATTATTAACGCTTTTGTAATCAGGAATGTTTATTGAATTTTCACTGCCGTTAGTATCAATGCAGATAATCGAATTTTTCATTTGAACGTCGATATCGAGACTTGTAGGCGTGGATTTTTTCGAAGACTCTTGATTTAGCCTAGAGTTATAGTAAAAATTCTTTAGTAAGCGTTTTTTTTTGCGTAAACATTTTGTTGATTTTTGTTGGATGGTTTTGATGTTTCCCATGTCGAAAAAATATTTGTAACATAAACTTACTGACGAACTAAAAGTTTCTTTCGCCAATCGTATAATGTCCTCGCAGGGATTTTTTTTGTACCATTGAAACAATTGTATTGCTTGTAGGGCCCTCGCGTACATTTTTTCATTATTTTGCCCATTTTTTTGTACGATCTGCTAAAAAAATTCAAATGTTTCAATTCCGATGGTGTTATAGGGCTCACGTCAGTTTATTGAAAAAAAAAATGAGTGACGCTTGATGTCAACAGCAATTACAATTATAAAGCTGTCGTTAATCTTTCATTAAACTATCATTAAGACGTTAAAAAAGTTGTGTTATTTATACTGTACTTCCTCGGATCTTTCTAAAAAATTTCAACGGTTAATTCGCGATGTCTGTGTCGAAAAAACCGTTGTTAGCCCTCTTGCAGTGGATTGGCGGAGAGCATGATAAATCCTACACTGCAGGTGTGCCTGTTGACTGGATCCTCGATTTCGATCTTGAGAAGTTTGACCCGAGTGACAACGACATTTCTTATATAGTTGAGTGGCGAGAAAATAAAAAAAATAAAAAGCCAAAAAAAGGTTGGCGGTGCTACGATGCACGTGTCATCACAACTTCCCGTAAGTGAATGTACACCTTCTTCAGAATAATAATTATTTATCAGTTTTATTTATTATTTATTATTTATTTATATGTAATATACACTAAATTTGATTTAGACGATATTTATGGATTGTGTTGTTTTATAGGGAGCCTGAAATCCCTCGAGAAACAAATTGAAATCCTTGAAGGCCTTGTTTCACCCTTACGCCCAACACGCACGCTTGCAACGATAAAAAAACAATTAAAAAAGTATCTCAAAAGGACTTTAGAGGATGAATTTGAAGATAACATCATGACAGGACATTCAGACCTAGAACAACCAGGGACTTCAGTAACTACTAATCATCATGTTTATTAATGTTTTTTGTCTTAAAATAATTAGTTATTCGTATTTATAAATAAATTTTAGTCTTAATTTTATAAAATTTTCATGTTTTACAAACTCAAGAAATGTCCTGACTGAAAATCATTATCTGTGACTTGAGACATTTTTTTTAAAATCAAAATGAAGATTTATATATCGCAGCAAACAAATAATTTTCCTGTGTCAAACAAATTTTTTTTATATCTGAAAACCCAGAAAAATTCTTTCTGAAGATAAAATTATTCGTGACTCAAGGAAATTCTAGAATTCCAGAATTTTCTCGAACCACAAATAACTTTATCTTGAGTAAGGGGTTTTCTGGGTCTCCAAAATCATGATCTTGATTTAAAAAAATTTTCTTGCATAAAAAACTTAATAAATGTCTTGACTAAAGATTATTATTCGTGGTTCGAGAAAATTCTTGAGTTCTCAACTTTTCTTGAACGATGAATAACCATCTTGGGTAAATTTTTTTCTCTTTACAACGTAGATTTTCTAAATAATTTTGTTTAAATATTGTATATTTTATTAATATAGAATAACATTTTTTGTCGTTAAATTATTAGGGGGTCCGTATGAAGAAGAAAAGTAAAAAGTCCAGTGTTCAACTTGATAATTTTCTGAATGATCGTAGAGATGAGGCCGAACATGATAGTGATGAAGAAATTCCAGAAGAGACGCCGGAAAATGGATCCGAAGATGAATGGGTCATTTCCGATCAACAAATTAATCGCGGTATACGATCAGGGTGTCTAGCCGTCCATGAAGTTCTTCAAGTCCTTGAATTGTCCTTGGATTTTGTTTGTCCTCGAAAAGTCCTTGAAATGTCCTTGAATTTTATGCGTAGTCTTGAATTTTTCTATGATTTCGTTTTATTTTCGTCCAATTTTTTCGAGAAAATTTTCCAAAAGTCGAATTCACAGAATCTTGAATTTTCTGCGACATTTTTTTTCCTCATAGCTCGCTACACTGAATACGAATAATTAGTCCTCAAAGCTTATTTTGCAAAAAAATAAATCAATAAGCGAAATTACAATCTTAGACTTGAGAATTTTCACTTGCAATTAACAGACCAAAAATATTTTACTTTTTGTCATTTTAGAAATTTGATGGGGTGTATCTGAATGTACATTTCCTTTTTTACGTAATAAAATAGAAATTTCAAAAGATGAAATCATTTTTCGAATAAATTCTGAATTCTAAATCTTCCATGATTCTCCTTATAGAATGTAGATTACTTGTACGAGAACAAAAAACGGGAAAAACTGGAACGAAGCTATTCGGCATAATTCCGTCCCCTCTGTCAATTAATATCAGTGAAGAAAAAAAATTTTTTCATCGAGAGAGTTTTTACATTTCATAAACCAATCTGATTTTTATCCTTCGCTCGCTTTATAAAAATCATATATGTTCAAAAAATCCTTGCTACTTACATGATATCGCAATTATTGAGCGAAAACATTTCCAATATCAATTCTTCAATTTGAAAAGTACTTGCGTTTTGATAGAATAATTCAAGGAGCTTACAAGAATCATCGATTTTTCGTAAATTCTTTTTTGATCCCTTAAATCCTTGACTTTAATAATTTGGCATTGTTCTGAAACTTGGCAAAGCACAACTACTTTTTTAAGTGCAATTTCGACATTTTTAATAGCCCAATAAAAGTTTTTCATTATGTAGGTTTTTTTTCATTATGTAGGTCCTTGAAGAATCCTGTAAAATTTTTGAAATGTTCTTAAAATGTCCTTGAATTTTGATTTCAAATTTTACTAGACACTCTGACGATGTTATGGAAACTCGATATACTTTTTGACCTTGAAAGAAATGGTTTTGCCTAATCATGTGTCTGACCAAGTCTAATCAAATCTAACTGTATATAGGCTATAATGGATATGATCAGACAAAATCATTTTTCCCTTGAAACTTTCTACATAAACCATGAAATTAAGATCACAATATTTTTTGTCTACCCTTTTTACTTCAAAAATTGATTAATTCCATTCTTCCTAGATAATCAATTGATTAAGCAAACCTTGAATACCTTGGTCAACGAGGTACGGGGCCTTAAAGCATCGCAGGCTGAAATGATCCAAGCTCAAGCCAACAATCGGAATCCTCAGCGAAATGACAATGACCTAGTGAGTGCTATAAACGAAAAATCTTCTCCTTGGAATAGATCTAAACACACACACGTAATTTCGAAAACAATCAAAATAACTTCCTGGGACTTCAAAAGATTTATATTTTCTTAATTTTTGAAAATTTTCAGCTCTCACAGCGATAAATATATATAAATATCTATATTTTCCAGGTAGAAATTGGTCATGATGGTTCAAATGTGTTTGTTAACCACCAACAGTGGTTAACAGCAGACAGTCGTAATACTTTCCAAGGTATGGGCTTGTCTTTGGTGCGTGCTCTATTTGACGATGAGATTTTGCTTCAAAGTAATTTGAAAGGTGGAGCGAGCAAAATCAATAAAAATGCCCCTCGACGCCCAGGCTTGGACGCCAATATTATGGCTGCGATCAAAGGTGAATTGTTAATGAATTTTCTATTTCTTAGATTTTTTTATCAGAATATATTAGATCGTAATGTTTTGAAACAAGGTGCCAGGACAGATTTAGAAAAAAAAATCATTTTCATAGTTTTTATCTCGTGTTTGACCCCAAAAAGTCATTCCTGAATGCTGGTGATAACCTGCTCCTGAAGTTAAAAAAATAATAATGAGCACAGATATATCTTTAAAAAAATCGACAATCTTGTAACCTATTTTAATGTCATTCCGCTGAGCCGATAGAAATGAGTCGGTATTAGCGCATTAGATAGCGGTAATTGTTCGGGCGATCGAGAGCAGGTCTCTCTCAGATCCAATTAACCGAGCTGACAATTTGTCAAAGTTTCATTTTCGATGTTTGTGACTTTTTTTCTCAAAACAGTGTGGCTTAAGGTTGTTTAGAAGCTATGAAACTTTTGAATGTTAATTGTTCAATAAATAGCTTCTTAATCGTCGTGAAATTTTTACACGACAGCCTGAATACTTCATGTAAAAACATACCAAATTTTTATAGTTCTATCATCATTACTTCAACCTCCTTAAGAGTTAAAATAAAAAACAATGAGAAAATTCTGAAAATTTGGTATGTTTTTGTATGACCAATTTAAGAGGTCCTTTAAAAATTTCACTACGATTAGGAAGCTCGTTATTAAGAAATTAACGTTTTGTTAAGAACCATTTTTTAAACAAATAAAAAAAATATTTATCAATAAACTTCATTGTCTTATTTCCATTGCTTTCAATATATTGTAGATATTAAAAAATCAAGAGGTCAAAAAAAAATTATCGCAAAGTTATATCAGTTTCCATAAGACTACATATAATTTCATTCAATTTGTAAATCTTAATTATTCGATAACGAGCTTCCCAATCGTCGTGAAATTTTTACACGACCTCTTAAATACCTCATACAAAAGCACACCAAATTTTCAGAATTTTCTCTTTGTTTGCGATTTGGGTCTAAACAACCTTAAGTATATGTCACAAGCTGGAGCGTCATTCCTCTGGCCAGTGCCAATTACATATTCTCGGCTAAAATAAATCTTGTTTTATTTTTTTTTTTTTAATGCAAACTATTGAGCACAAGTTCATCGATTCGTTTTGAAGTTGAAAGCAACTCGCATGTCATATTACATCCAAAAACCATCAAAATCGTCATTTCTCTGGCGTCATTTCTCTGGCTCATTTGTCTGCATCTGATCCAGAATCTGCCAGAGTAATCACTCAAACCGGGTTTGAGTGAAGAATAAAAATGGGTTTTAATAAAAATAATTCCTCCAGGTTATCGCCATGCCATCATAAAGCGTTATAACAAATTTTGCGTCATTTGATGTGCTTGGGCAACCAAGTAACATAGTCAGCTTGTATTTACGTTTCATTTTTAATTATAACCGCCTATAAGTGTTCGCCAATATTAAATAGTCTAATAAACTAAAAATACTGAATAAACTAGTAAAAAACGTTATAGCAAAAGGTTTGCATAGTTTCTCTGCGTTCGCATTTACTCCTTTCGCACTGAAATTTCTTCAAAGCACGATAAATCCCACAAAATAAAACGTTGAGCTTGTCCAAGTGGTAATGACGTTCAAATATGTTATACTAAGGCCATCAAGACTTTTAAAAGTCAAAATGATCATTCTGAAAAAAAAATTTGCTTACCCTTGAAAATGAGTATTTATGGAGAATCACCCATATATTTTTTTGGCATTACCTTGGCAAAGATTCCTACTAGGGTTAGGTCACCCTGAGAATTTTCTTTGCTTAAGTAAAGCTTTTTCCCTGTGTAAGAGAACTATTATTGTTTCGAACAGAAAAAAAATTTCTTACCATAGAAAAATGTTTACTTTAGCCAAGACTATTTTGGTTTTTATTAAAAATTTTCTTGGTTTAAATCCGATTTTGTATACACATAAACTTATTAATAATGATAATCATTGATGATTATTTTTCTAGAAACTGTAAAACGGAAATTCCCCGCGGAGTTTAAACAGTGTTTGTTCGGAATGGCCATCAATAATATGCTGAACGAGTTACGGAACAAGCACCTGATTGTTGCTAACATTGAGGTATACTTTACATCGTTTTGTGTAGATCCTGCAGACCTACTTTTAACCTCCCGGCTGTGTCCGATTTCAATAAGCAAGTGTATGGATCATTGTATACGTTTGAACTGAAAAAAAGTTATTTGGGAGATGTATTTGAGCTGTTTGTTAGACCGTGTATTTATGCAATTTGTACATGGTGTTTACGCGGTCTAGTAAGGGAGTATCCACGGTCTACTACACACTATATGTACAAATTGTACAAATACATGGTGTGTACATGGACACGGTGCATCAATGGTTCATACACAGTGTATACACGCCTATATACGGTGGGTTCAAAGCTGCAAGAGATTTGTAAAATCGATTAACTTGAGACCTGTCATATCTTTTTTCGAGGTCAAAAACTGTGTTCAAGACCGTAAACTGCATCGAAGTCGAATAACTCGTTCAAAAGATATCAAAGTTTAAAATTTTCAATAAAGTTTTATTAATTGAATAAGATACGGATTTCAGAACTCAAAAAACCATCGAAACTGTTATTTTTAGCTTCAAAAACTAAATAACTTACTAATAGGTATATTTTTGACCGTTTTGATGAAAAAGATAAGTGGGAAGTCCCATTAAAGGTCTGAAGGTCAACCGTCGATAAAATTATGAAGTGATTCATAACTCAATGAAAATTCTCATTTTTTTATGTTTCAGAATCAAGAAGAAATCCAATAACTTGGCAAGAAGTTATATTTCCTTATGTATTTCTTTTTTTTAATTAAAATTGTTGGACACATGTTATGAGCCAATGTTATGAGCATTTGGGACATCACCCCGAATGTGCCAACGTCTGGAGGACCGGGTATTCTGAGACACCCTGTATAATATATATTTTCTTGAATATATACCAAAAAGAATTAATTTGAAAATATTGTATTCATTAAGGTCCTTAAAATGTTCGAAAAATGTTATTACTTGGACGAATAAAAATAATGGACTCCGTTTGCGTTCTTAAACAAATTTTATTTCTTGTATTCATCGTAAAGTATCAATTTTTATTAATTTCTGTAGCCAATTCTTTTATTTAAAGGTACGTCTATTGGTACGATATGGATATAATATAATACTTTAGCATAGGAACTTTTAGGGAAACTAATTCGTGATTTTATCTGTACCTCTAAGAGTTATTGCTAAATACATTATATTCATATAGCGTGTCAATAGCAGTTTATTAAAATACAGATAAAATAGTGGAATACAAAAAGTATATAAAATATATATATAAAATAAAATATAAAAATATACATATATATATTTTATATAGTTTTTACTTTATATTTTTGTTACATTGCAAGAAATATACTATTTCATTATATTTTTCAACGTATATTTTTATAGATGTCGAAAAATATGTTCAAAAAATATATTTTTCGAAATATATTATTAAATATAATATGATACACAATAATATACATTGAAAATATATGGCATATATTATATAAGTATGTATTAAATCCGCGAAAATATGTATATTTTTACATATATAATATCATATATGCAAAAATATAAAAAAATGTTGGAAAAGTATAATTTTCCATATATTTTTCCAATATATTTTTTTTTCATACGGGCATCGACCGAAAAGACGCTGATCGCGATTTTCGACATATGGGGTGATCGTGACGCACGAGTCTCTGGAATCCGCTGACGAGAGCGCTTTAGCGCGAGATCATGAGTCCACGTCCGTTCTCGCACGAAATAGTAACGATAATGAATTTATAGGATTCATTATAGTTAATAAATTAATAAAATCTAAGCGAAAAGCGGGACGTAACACCCACCCCCCCTACGGATTTGATGACGCCCTCGTCATCGGGTTTGTCGATACGGCGCATTAGAGATGCAATTACATTAAAATGAGGCGGGTTTTTACGAGTCGGTGGCATACGATCAGTTGTTTACAATGTCGGTAAAATACGCATACGAAAATACGAATTTTGGAACGGCGTTACGTCGAGCGTCTCTAACCCCCGTTGATCCCGAGGGTGATGTCTTGCTTGAAAATGGATCACATGTTATAGTAGGCATGATGTTCACTCTTCTCCCGGAATCCCCCCAAAAATTATATTTGTAATTGAAAGAGGTAACGATTTTTCCATCGTCGGGACAATTCATTTTTGGAATTTTCCTCATTACTTTCACAAATTCCGTTCAATTCATTGATATTTCACATAGGGATTTGTTCGGAACAACCGATGTCGACGAATTCTATTTTTATGGATTTTAGTTTATTTCAATCCGATGACGTCCTGATCGACGTTTGATTGAACTGTTTTATGCAGAGGAATGGATTCGTGTTCGATCTGTAATGTTCCCGATTTACGTCGTAATTAAATCATTGTTCAGACGCGCAGGTAGGGCCGATTGTAGAATGTTGCAATGAGCACGATAAAATTATCTCGCCCTCCGAATGTTGGTCGTACTTGCTTTTGTGAGCAAATATCCACAATTTCAGCGAGCAGGGGAAGGAATAAAACATGGTTAAACCCGGTCTTTTCATACATTGTATCGGATTTGGTGGTTTTAAATAGATGTTGAGGATCTATTTTTCCCAAATATTGACAATTTGTTTCAGTTTTTTTTTTTTTGAATTTATCTCAATTTAATTTATGTCAATTTACTTATTTAAGTTTAAAATTCTCATGAATTGAAGAATTAGTGCAAGTTCACTTACTTTTTAAATTGTAGTAAATTTAACAACTTCTGTCATATTATTTGGAGATCATGCGGAAGCTCGTTATCAAAACTCTGAATTTTTTTTTGCAATTTCTCTCGTTGTTGAAATTTCATATTTTTAACATCATCTTGATGCAACGCCTCAATTACCTCAAGGGCGTTAAACCTTTTTGCAATTTTGTTGAATTTAGTGATTTAAGTGTGGCCATTCTCGAATCGCATTTTAATATGAAAGGTTTTTAGAAAAAATTTTACACACTGGAAAACGTGTGTTTAAATTGTTTTTGGTGTTTTGTTGCGTTACCCAAAGATTAGAGCGACAAAAAAATTGGTTTAGTAGCTTTTAGTCTTAAGTTGAGTGCAACGAAACTAATGTTGCTTTGAAGGAAATTTATATGATCCAAAAATTAAGTCGATGGGAGTTATTAACTATTGTTAAACAAAAATGAGAGGCCGATCTATCCACAAGGTCATTTTTTCCATCAATTACTCATAATTATTTTTTTCCTGTAAAATCCTAATGCACTTTTTACCCGAATGAGAAATTCAAAATTGTTCGCAGTCCAAAGTCAAAGTCGTGGCAACAAAAAAAAAATCATCGCAAATGAAAGCCTCGAACGAAAATCGATCCGTGAATCGATATTGTGTATAATTTTGTCGTAATGTATAGATAGAAATGTATGTAAAAATTAATGTCTCTTCGTGATAAATTAAACCCAATGTGTATCACCCAATTTTCCCGGCAATTGACGTCTAGAAGCAAAACAACGGAGAATCGTTTTTGTTCAAAATGAAAAGGAAAGGGGAAAAACGAGAGAGGGGGAGGGTGGATGATTGTGGTTAAAATGACGACGGCGAAAGAGGGACGCCCACCCCCCCTACGGATTCGGTGACGCCCTCGTCATCGGTTGATGTATTAATATTCATTAAACATTCGCTAAATTCACTTTTGTTAAAATTCAAATTCGCTTAAAAAGGGAATATTTGATGATTCCATCTCCGCTTTTTTTTTTTTTTTTTTTTTTTTTTTTTTTTTTTTTTTTTTTTTTTATTAAACAAAATAGTATTTCGGATTCCTATATGAAGTGCGTAAAACTTTTAAAATTTTGATAAAGTTCAAATAATTCCGAGAGTAGAGAGAACAATCGAGAAAAAAAAACGAAATGGTAGTCGAACCCTTCAAGTAACGCCGGGCGAAATGACGATGAAAATACGAAGCTTCAACGTAGGTTTGTGTACATAATCATTTGTTTTTTTTTTTTTTTTTTTGTAAAATTGTAATTTCCACACTTCATCGTCGATACTTTCAGCTTTTGGAGCGAGGGGAGAAAGAAAAAAAAAATTTTAATTTGAAACGATAAAAAACATCATGAAGAAAAGAACAACCATTTTTCCTTGCAATAAGACGGTAATAATAATATTGGCACACAAATCATTCGCGTCGCACAATAACACACAGAAAAAAATTCGTGATAATAGGACATGATAAAAGGAAAGAGAGAGGAAAAAAAAAAATAATAATAATAATAAAATGATCGTAATGAGGGGAAATTACAACATCTTCGAAATGAGAACTCGTCCGGAGGATCTTCGGTGTTGAGTTCCGTCGCGGCCTATTGATGTCGACTTTATTTTTATGTGAAATAAACTTTTTTTTACAGAAGGTGTTCAAAGACATCACCATTGGAATCACGTAAAAATAAGTGACATGAACTTTATTTTTATGTGAAATAAACTTTTTTTTACAGAAGGTGTTCAAAGACATCACCATTGGAATCACGTAAAAATAAAGTTCATGTCACTTATCGGTCTTGAATGACCTTGGACGACTCTGACCCCCGAATGTTTTTTATGCAGTTTGCGATGCTCTACAAGATGGTTGAAAAAAAAATGTACCTTACCATTTAAAAAAGTGGAGGTGACCTTTACTGTGCGTCAGCGCCTCCACCGAAATGAAAAAAAATGTCGCATTTGATGACCCCTTCCATACCGTACAACTTTTGTCTGAAAATTTTTTTTGTGCCATCGATAATTACAGAGATATTTAAGGTGGCAACAGTTCGTGGCCCACCCTGTATACGTTTTTCCTTTCAACAGTTAATTCGTGGTTCGTCCGATAAACCCGCGAATGTATACACGCGCGTACGATAAACTGATAGGTTATCACGGTTTCTTCCTCAGATTCGGATTATTTCCGATTTTTACAGGGCGCACTCCCGAAGGCGAAGATATTATTTTCTTTGTATATAAAACTCCGACCAGGTACCAATATTTAAGCGTTACAGTTCAGAGCTCGAAGGTTTGAATTTCCGGTGACCCGAGTGCGACCAGAGTCGGATTGGTTTTGTCGCCTCGACGCTCTTTTCAAATCATTGCGTCGTCTAAATCTTTGTTTCGAGTTCGGGGAGGGATAGAAATCTCTTTCTTTCTCCCCTCCCTGTGTTCAGCGCAACATATTCTCCTTATACGAGAGAGAGAACAAGGAATAGACGACAAAGCATTCTTGGGCCCGTTATCAGGGGTGTCGTATTACCCCCTCGAGATCGAGAGCTCAAGTCGGATTTTGTAGCCGCGACAATGTATGCTATTGCTAGGCACTCTTCTTTCCGCACGGCAGTGTATCGCATGAGAGGGAGAGAGCCAAACCGAGTGCGAGCGAGATAGCAGGCTATACCCCTCCATATGGTCCTCTGTCTCATGAAGAAGAGGAAACTCTTCTCGAGCGAGGATATTCCCTATCCCTCTCTCACTTATGCGCCCCGAGGACGTATTTCCTCGTCTGATTTGGAACGACCCCTCTCCTACGGCGGTCGAGGCCCAAGCGTGCGAGTGCTGTGCACGCGAGGCGCCTTATCGCACTTGAGAGTAAGCAAAACAAAATTCTTCGGGCCTCCGGTGACGAAGTCCTCGGATCGCGAGACAGTCTCGGGCTATGGGGCGTTTCTATTCATTTTAGGATGTTTTTTTTTTAGATTATGGAATTGGGATGCGATGCCTCCTTATCTCCCCTGAAGATCTTCAGTGAGGATGTATCTTCATTGAGGATTTTTGCTCCTGATTCTTACACTATATTTACATTATGTGTGTGCGGGTAATTAATGTAGGAGATAAATAAATTGATTGATTTGACCCAAATAGGTTCAGCATAAATAACATAAATTGCCAAATTACACAGGGAGGAAACGCAAATTATAATAATTGAAAATACTTAGTACTTTCTTCTCTCTTTTTTTTCTTTTGAAATTTGGAAATATGGGAAATTGTGTTCTAAGATTTTTCCATTCAAAATAATTCGATTTTATCAATAAATTTTCCAACTTTAGCCGATCGACCAAAATCCAGCGCTATTCAAATAATGTGTTGATATTTTAATATATATATTTTTTTTTTAGTTTTGCTTTGGGATTTTGAATTTTGAAATTAGTATTTCCATTGTAATTCTGGTTGGAAAGTTGGAACGTATTTTAGCTATTAGATCGAGTAAATCAGAAGTCGAGGAATACCCGAGAGTTAAAATTTTAACAATCTTTCATCTCTCTTCTCCTTTCCATTTTCCTGCTCTTCCCACGGGTTTCCCCCGACACAAGTACCCACTATGTGCCACTTGATCCCAAATATAGGGATAAGATTTACGTCACTACGCAGGGAGGACGAAGAGAAACCCGGGGTCAGGTTATAGTATACTTTCTCAAACATTCCTCAACCCTCCTCGATCTCTCAATATGTAGCATTGTTGAAAATAAACAGAAATATAGAGGGCTGCCAAGTATAATGTATATAAATCGAAAGCCGTATTTTTTTTTCTTTTAAGCCAATTTAAAATCCTGAACGAAAATCTTTTATTGACACGATAAAAATCGAATGTTGTTCTCATACCGGAATTTCCGAATTTCCGAATGATTCAGCTTGATTTGTAAATTTAATTCAATCGTCTTAACAATACATTTTATTGTAACGATTTGAATTTCCGAATTTCGAAATTAGGTTTAAATAAATTACTTGTTAAATTCTGAACATTGGGTATATCCCAGAATATTAGGAGATTCTTAATTTTGAATTTATCTTTCAGATAACGAGTTTCAGTGTATAAAATTCGCGAGGCAAAACCAAATCTACCAATTCATTTTTCTTACTGCTTGAGTATTCGATTTTGCAATACACGAATTTTATCAAGCTTTAATTTATAATTTTTTTATTTCAATTTTTTGACCTTATCGAATCCATTTTATTCGATATACCATGCTGAATAGCGAGAAATATTTGCTAATAATTTAACTCAATTGAACATTTCCCCAGATTGATTTGAGTCATTTTTTCCAGAATTTCAGTTCAAACGCATCCAATCTCAACCTTCCGTTTTAACTACATTTCAAATTTTTGGTATTAGAGAAAAGTCGTTTTTATTTACATAGCTAGTAAGGCTAGTCGAATAATATAGCGAAAATTTAAGATTGGGATAGTAATAATTGGAAATATTTCGTACCATATTTGAAATTTGCAAATAAGGAAAATTAATTAGTTAATTATTAAGATTGAACAATATAAATTAATTTTCACTTCAGTGTATATATCCTATATTTTCCTTTTTATAACCTTTGCAGGGTTATATCTTCCCTATCCATCCGAGTTCTCGTATGACACTTCGCGAGGAAACAAACAAGACTCGAATTACCTGGACGACTCTTTCTTTGGATGTCCTGATTTTTCCTCTTTTTTTTGAATGTTTAATGACATCTACATATATATACCAGCCCTCCCCACGGGTTTCCCCCGACACAAGTACCCACTATGAATTACTACACTACGCAGGGAGGAAGGAGAGAGACCCGGGTCAGACCATAACATACAAAATGCCACAATTTTCCAAAGAGCCTCTAAGCAAGACTTTTCGATCGACCTTTCCGATTTCCCGATCTACCTTTTGTGTGAAAAGTAAACGAGAATAAATATATCCCAAATATAATATCTATGATATTAAAAGTCATATTCATGATGTATATATACATGAGGAAAAATCAAGGTATCATATTTTTTCGAGATCAGTTTAAAACGATACAAAATTTTTTTTATTTAGTCAAATTGATGTAATTAATTGTAACAATTTGAATTTTGATTATCTGAATTAAAAAAAATAATGTTTAAATCAAGCTTATTATTAAAATAAAATAAAAAAAGATTTTTATCTCCATTTTAAATCTTGTAGGATATAAATCAAAAGTAACCGAATGTTTATTTTGAATTTACCCGTTTAATCTCTTAATTTAGGTAAATCACCTTGACAATGAATATTTCATTATCTGATTATAGCGCTTCGGGGCTTTAAATATTTCCTTTAATTACTATCATTATTACTACTAATAATGAATTATTATTATTATTATATATTTTTTATTGAGTTAAATATTGAGATAAATTAATTCGAAAGGTTTTTTTTCCAAAATATTAATGAAATTATATCAATCGAATTAGATTGATATAAAAATTAGAATTTCCCCAAAAAAATCAAATTTATCATGTCAATTCGAAGATTTATTCAATTCGAATTTGAAATCAACTTTAAATGAAATTTATCATGGGATTTTTTATGTTTATTGACTGTTCCTCACTTCGATTCAGAACTTCATATAACGTATATGATAAATATGTTTAGTCAGATATTGGATGTGTTCGAAAAATTTGGAAACACATTTGTTTAATTTTCAAAATTAAACTTGAATAAATTTTATTATAAGATTCTTAAATTTCAATTCGGTGATTTTAGATTTTCCGCTCCAATTCGCTGGCTTTCACGCAGTTGAATTATAAATACATCGAAGCGAATACTAACTAGATAAATGTCCGATTAAGGAAATCTGGACACAAATTTTATTTTTCCTTTTAAATTGAATTAATCAAGCTGGATCAATTTAAATGTTAAAATTTTGCACAAAAGTATAATTTATTGTATGAATCCGAGATTTCATTTATTTAGATTACTAAATTGACTCTAAACGAATTTAATTATAATATTCTAAATTTTGATTTACTATTTTTATTTTCACGCTTCAATTTTTAAAATTTCGTGTAGAATAAATAATAAATCTCAAATCGAATGCTGCATGTGACCGGAAAAATTGGAAAAAATATTTTTTATTTTACGAGATATTTTAAAAAACCCATGTTGACCATTGACGAGACCATCATTCCTCTCAGGAGTGCGTGGTAGAGGCAACTATCCCACCGCTGCCACCAAAACTTGTTACGTATCGAGAGGCACGTTACAAGGATAATAATATTTAAGATAGATTGAAATGCGTTGACTTGAAAGGGGTATTGAGCATTTCGTAGTAGATTGGGCGCCTCTACACCGTCCCATACGGGCCCGGCCACTGCTGAAAAGGGTGAGGGTCTCGTCAATAATTACGCAGTCTAGTTAGAATGCATCATATAAAATAGGATTTATTATACCGTGTCACCACGGGTGACACGATATCTCAAAGTATGCAAGGAGGGCGAGCGGGGATCCGCGCGCACTGCGAACATGTACATATGAGAGAGAGAGACGGCGCTCACAATACTTGCGGCGTCTCTCGAATGAAACGGCTGACTTACGTTTGGCTGGAGCTCCAGGCTATCGCACGCTACCTGCATGTGTGTGGGTGTGTGAGTGTCGTACGGACAGAGCGAGGATCTCGAGCCGCGCTCTGGACGTCGTTCTTACTACTACACTCAAACGTCCATACACTTAACTGTCATACTCTTAACAGTCTATACGCGCACTAGAGTCCCTATGTAGTGAGGGCGAGGAAGTATTTTCCGCGCACTCGCTGTAATGGCCGAAAAACGCGTGGTCTATGATACGTCGTGAGGTCGACGGGAAATTTATACACGCATGTATATATTTATCCGCGCACTCGCGAACCGATCAGCCGGTGTTTGAATACCGAGCGTTCCGTAGCACTGATGACCACGTGTACTGTCTTTCGTGGCGATTGACGAATACTTCTTGCAGCCGATTTACGTGTCGATCGCCCGTTGTTCACTCGCGATGCTTTATGCGAACTTGCGATTGTTCTTATTTGCATACGTTGTTATTTATCGATATCGTTGTTGTTGATATTCTCTGGTGTTCAGTATTCGTTGTAGTATAATTCCACCTCGATAACGAGAGGTTCTCATAGACGATGTTTCTTTAGATTGATGATGTGCCATGATCGGGAGATCATGGGCGCGAAGGGTGATTTAATCGATGACTTTGAGTTACTTATTTTACTATGACCTTAGGGTCATGGGCACGATCTTTTAGGACGGACAAAACATTAATATCGACCCGAGACTTACGCGTCTACACGAGCACCCCTGTGTAACGTCCCAAGATGACATACGAACGGGCGTATGCATCTTATATGGCGACGCGGGAATTACGCCGCAGCGACTGGCTGAAGGCCGGAGTATTACTCCTTGATTCACCTGACGGTGGGTAGCAAGGTACTGATTTGACTTGACAACGTTCCTCAGAACGTTGGCGAGTCGAACGAGAATTTCTGCAATTCGGCTTCTTGAAAACGGCGCGTGCATACCCTTGGTGGCCATGCACGGGCTCACTCAAGGTGACCGAAAGGTGCCATCGACCGAAAAGGCGCTGATCGCGATTTTCGACATATGGGGTGATCGTGACGCACGAGTCTCTGGAATCCGCTGACGAGAGCGCTTTAGCGCGAGATCATGAGTCCACGTCCGTTTTCGCACGAAATAGTAACGATAATGAATTTATAGGATTCATTATAGTTAATAAATTAATAAAATCTAAGCGAAAAGCGGGACGTAACACCGTGTTCTCAAATACTGGTAATGTTTTCAATTGAAGGCCGGTAATTCCTATATCATTATTCGAAAATCATCAACGAAATTAATTTTGAGTACTCAAATAATTCATTGCCTGCTGTAGGCGAGCTATTTGAGAATTTTGAGAACGTTAATAGCTTGTAAAATACAGAAAAAAAAATCTGCCCACTACGGGTGATAGCTTGAAAATTTTTATATATTATCACGATTTTTTCAGAATTTTTTGAGATGTTTAAGAAATGACCCAGCAAACACAGTTCCGAAATAGTTACGAAAATGTTACGTAACGTGTGTTACATTGGACATAACATTTATGTCACAAACTCCGTGAATGAAGCAGAGTTTGTTCTCAAATATGTCATCCTATAAACAAGTCACAGATACGAAACATCTACGAGAAATAATAATGAAATAAACTCATACCCAAGATGTAACATATTCAGCTCATAGATGTAACAAACTCATCACATAGCCATAACAAACTCAGATAATAGATGTAACAAACTCAGATCATAGTTGTAACAAACTCAGCTCATTGATGTAACTCCTACGAAACGAAACGTAACCCTGGCAACGCATAATACTCGTAACAATGATGTCAATGTGATTTCGTGGTTACAGGTAATTTACGTATATACATATTTTATGAACAAATTACAAGAAATTTCTGTATTTCCAACCTGCATTTTAGGTTGGAGTTTCATTTTTATTTTAACATTTGAAAAGTACATTTTAATCATAATTTATAATTTTTGTAGAATACCTACAAATATGATGTATCGTCCACCATTTGAGGTGCCAAATGAACAATTTTTTGGGGCTAGTTAGAACCCTGAAGGTGCACCGGTGTCCTGAAAAGCCTAGTTTTGAGTTTTTATACTCTATGCTAATAAACTGCTGGCGACGTCTCATTTCCTTTGTTAACTTTTTCCCACGGGATGAGCGTGGCACATTTTGATTAAAGTAAAAATTGTGACCAGGACAGTTCAAGGAAAGGAAAGTTCAAAATAGGCTAACAATTTCAAAGCAGGCCTGCAACTCTGAAATAAAGAGCAGAAAATATGTGTCATGCTCATCTCATGGGAAAATGAGTTACGAAGGAAATGAGACGTCGTAGAACAAAATCTGTCTATCAATTCTTTCTGAATCATGCGCAGAGTATAAAAACTCAAAGCTAGGTTTTCACACAGAGTGTAAAAACTCAAAACTGAGTTCTTGAACTCTGCGCATGATGCCGAAAGAATTGCTAAATAGATTTTGTTCTACGACGTCTCATTTCCTTCGTAACACTTTTTCCTATGGGATGAGCGTGGCACATTTTTATCAAAGTCAAAATTGTGACCAGGACAATGCCTGGAAAGTTGAAAATAGGGTAACAATTTTAAAGCAGGCCTGCAACTTTGAAATGAAGAGCAAAAAAAATGTGCCGTGCTCATCCCATGGGAAAATGAGTTACAAAGGAAATGAGACGTCGTAGAACAAAATCTGTCTATCAATTCTTTTTGAATCAGCCGCAGAGTGTAAAAACTCAAAGCTAGGTTTTGACACAGAGTGTAAAAACTCAAAACTGGGTTCTTACACTCGGCGCATGATTCAGAAAGAATTGCTAGATAGATTTTGTTCTACGACGTCTCATTTTCTTCGTAACACTTTTTATTATGGGATGAGCGCGGCAAATTTTGATTAATTGATGATAGGCTATCAATTGAAAATAGGCTATCAATTTCAAAACAGGTCTGCAACACAGGAAGAAAGGGCAAAGAGAAATTAAGCGAACGTGCAAAGCGAATAAGGTTATAAGCCGAGTAAGGGAAATTCCTGGGTGTTTTTCCATCACGGCAAATACCCATATAACTTATTTTTTTCTTTTAAATAAAGGGATCACATTAAACTTACCTCTTGCAATGTATGCTGTATTATTCTGGTTTATTCTGTATTACGCTGGATTATTCGATATCACCTCCTTGTACTTTACACTCACATATTGTTTATGTTCCTTAATCGACATAACCTTAAAATGATTGAAGACATTTCTCGTAATATATGATACGTATATGTTGCGGATTTGTTACAAGAAATGACTTGTGACATTTATGTCACACATTATACATATTTGCTACGTAGCCTATACTACGAGATTATAATATCACCAATGTTCTATAATTGTTACAGCAATGTTCTATAATTGTTACGGATTTGTTACAAGAAATGTCTTATAACATTTATGTCACAGTGTGACATATTTGCTACGTAGCCTATACTACGAGATTATAATATCACCAATGTTCTATAATTGTTACAGCATCGGCTCGTAACAGTTTGACAAGTTTACAGTACATGTAAATATCTTGTATAAGAGTGACGAGATCTTGACGTATCAATGTTACGTATTTGTGATGTCTATAGTTTTTCGTAATTCCTACATCTTTCATTGACATCCTTACTACATATCGTCAGGACGTATTATATACATCTCGTTTACGTGCGTTATGAAAAAGTTACGAATTTGTGATGAACATTATATGACGTAGTTATTACATTTCAATTATACGTAAATGTTTCGTAAATCATCCGAGTGTGTTAGCTGGGGACGTTTTTCTTTTCACAAAAGAAAAATTCCAAAAAACATCGAAAAGAAATTGAAAAAAAAATCTGCCCACTACAGGTGATAGCTTCAAAAATGTTATATATTTTTACTGTTTTTTCAGAATTTTTTTGGGTTTTTAAAAAATGGCCTTTTTTTCAAGATTTTTTTTTTTTCAATATAAGGGATGTTTTAAAAAATATCGAAAAATTTAAGGGTGTATTTTAGACTCAATTCAATGATATGAAAAAAAAAATCAAATAAATCTGAGAGGGTCAGGGTCACGGGCTTACACACTTGGGCTGGAATACCTCATATACAATTTGGAATGAAATTTTCTTAACTGTTTGTGATATACCCGTATTTTTTGTTTATGAACAAGAAATGAATCATTCCTCGTCGATGAAGAAAATTTTTTATCAGCATTATATTGAAAAAGTTTCAGATATTTGTTTTGAAGATGAAACATTTGGGTATTCAAGTGATATCAGTCGAATTTGACACGTTTATGAGTACATAACATAATTATTTTCAACAGTTGAATGGTTCAGGCTTGATAACTCCGAAACTGCTCGTCTCACGGAAATCTGCATTCAGGCCTTTTTCTTATACAACATTCAATTTCCAACTAAAATCCGTAGATGTTATTACTGTACAGTAATTCGTTTTTGAGTACTGAAATTCCAAATATTACAAAAATTTGTTCCCATGTTATTTAAGAACAAATAATAAATGAAAATAACATGTAGGGATACACCGACGATTTATCAATGGTCTTTGAGAAAACAAAAGTAGTCATTTTATTTGAAATAGTTAAGTAATCGGTAATTGAAAATTTCCCAATCACAAATTACAACGTACGAATGCAATTAGTAATTAAAAATTTCTACATAACAAATAATGAATGTAAATAGTAATTAGAAAAATTCGAATTACAAATTACACATATGTAATGAGAGTCCAATTTCACTACAATTACATGTACTTAGTATTGAATTTCCAACTAATTACAATTTGTATTGTAATTATAGACAAATTGTACTCTAATTACATAAATTACAACCAAATTTTTGACTAATTACATTTTTTAATGTAATTAGTTTGATGAATGGAGGAAATGAAAAAACTGTTGGCTACCCTCACAAATGAAAGATATCGTTTAAATATAGGTCTCTCTGTGCAACGGTATGATTTTTTCAATTTTTGTAGTGGGCGCGTGGGACGTCCAAACGCCATGTTTAGCCTTCAATTTACTAAATCACTGATAAACGGGAACCGATCATTCAAAACAATCTCAATTTTTGATATAAGGTGCCCAGATATACACTCTTTCAAACCCATATTTACTGAATATTAACAAATAATTCTTATATGAGAAATTGTTCATGAACTGGGCCACTTTTGTTTCAACCTCTCCAATTTTTTTCATAATCTGCCAGTTTAAAATATTAGTCGAAAGGAACGGCTGTGATGTTGTTTAGATCATTTCAGGCGTCCGTTTAAGATTTTCAGTTTTTCATTACGAACACTGTACCTCAAAAAAGATTCATCAAACTAAAAAAAAGCAGGGGAATAAAAACGTTTTTATTTTTTCAACTTCATTTAAAAAAATTGAAATAATAATTTTTCGTTATTGCAAGAATTGAAATGTGGCACGGAAATGAGGATAACATTTTTTGAAACCTAATTGAACACTTTCGATTTCGGTACAAATTGTACAAAACGTCTATCATTGGGCAAAGAGTCTGCGAAAAATTTTAAGAATGGCACCTGCAGTGGTTACGATGAAAGAAATGAAAATATGAGATTTCGCAGCGTTTTTATTTTTTTTCATTGGAACTATTGTAGGTGCCATTTTGAATATTTATTCGCAGACTCTTTACCCAATGATAGACATCGTGTCAAATTCGTACCGAAATCGAAAGTGTTTTATTGGGTTGAAAAAAAATGTTATTCTATTTTTTCCACATTTCAGTTTTCTTAATGCAGAAAAATTATTATTTTCATTTTTTTCGATAAAGTGGAAAAAATAAAAAAGTTTTTATTGTTAAGGCCCAGTTGATGAAGAATTACTCATGTAGAAACCATTTCATAATGCTCAGTAAATATGGGGTTGAAAGAGTACATATCTGGGCACCTGATATGAAACATTCAGAATTTTTTGAAAGATCTGTTTCCGTTTATCAGTGATTTAGTAAATTGAAGGCTAAAAATAGCGTGTATGAACGTCCCGCGTGCTCTCTAAAAAAATTCAAAATATCGAACCGTTACACAGAGATCTTCATTTCAACGATACTTTCCTTTCTGAGGGTAGCCAAGAATGTTTTATTTTTTCGATTCACCCTAGTAATTAGTATCAAATTTCCGGCCAGTTACATTTTTTCCATGTAATTAGTATCAAATTTCCAACTAATTACATGTAGGTGGAGTCAAATTAGACTCGAATTACGTAGATAGAATGTAATTAGTAGGAAATTCAAACCCAAGTACATTTGTAATTTGTAATTTGAATTTTTATCATTACTAATCACATTTTTAATTTGTAATTTGCAATAAAATTTTTTGCAATTATTAGTTGCATTTCTAATGTGTAATTACAGATTAGGTAATTACTGATTACACTTATAATTTGTAATTGTAAAAAGTTTTTATGACTAATTACATTTGTAATTTATAATTAGAAATTTGCAAATTACTAATAACATTTGCAATTTGTAATTGGAATGTAATTAATGATAAAGACGCCCAACTCTGATAAGCAGACGGCAGACACCCTATTTGCGCAGAAAACGTGACGCTCGCCCGATCCATTTGCCCGTAAAGCTTTGGCACCGAAATGCGCCCATACAAGTTTGTATTCAGAAAATACGACAATATCGTTGAAACCCATCTTGTTCAGAAAAGTGCGTGGTTGTCAGATGTCCCGCGAGAGACCCTCAGTGAACGGTCAAGCTCTCGCTGGACTCTGCATTACTCGTGGCTCTCGCAACTCTCTCCCCTCCTCATAGCAGCTCTCGCTCGCGAAAACGGACGCTTCTTATCAGTTGGCTTCTGGGATCTTTTCGATACAGGTCGATTCACGACATATTCTCTCCTTCATCTTCGCGGACTTCTACCGTGGGAAAGAAGAGTGATCGATGTACGCCCGATTCCTCTTCGATCTCGCCGTCTCCTCGTGCATAACTTCACCGGAATTCTCCAACCATAACTTTAGTGGACTTCTTCGAAAAGACTTCGTTTTGGCAAGCGCCTCGATTCGCATCGATTATCGGCCATTTTTCACTCCGCGGTTTTCATTCTTTCGTTTCACGAGCTCTTGGACGATTTACGACCGGCCAAGAGCGCTAACGGTTCGGCTTCCTTTGATAACTTCACGGAAAAGTATTCACTTCGATTCGGTGCGGTTTACTTCGAGAATTTGCGAAAAAAGTTATTCGCGCGACAAGTGGCGTCGAACGATACGACCGCCATTTTCCGGCCTCGCTTCGATTTCGCGTGATCATCCCCATTGCGAAACGACCGACTTATTTTATCATTATAACTATTATTTTTGAACGTTAAACCTTTTTGTCAATAAAACCGAAATATTGTGTGCACGCGAGTGAGTTTTTTCATCGCCCGCAACGAACTTTCGGCCACTTCGTTCCCTTCAACCTTTCACCTTTTTCGCCCAATTTCCCAACCAGATCAATTCAGGCACTTTTCCGAACACATCTAGAACGTTTTTTTTCCGATGTTTAAAAAAAATGGGAAGTTCATTGATGATTTCAATTTTTCATTTTTTTGTGTGTTTTTATTATATCAAACTTTTACATTTTCTCCAAATCATCTATTTTTTGCGAAGTGGTGTTTTTTCGGTTTTTAATTTTTTTTTTTGAAATTGAAGACATTTTGTTTTTGTTAACTAGCCTTGTTTCGCATAACATTCTTCTGAACAATTTTGAGGATGTTCAGTGAACTTCGATATTTGAAAAAAGAAATGTGAACAAAAAGTGAAAGTGGTAATTATCGAAAAATTTTGGTTTATTTCGGAAACAAAATTTTATCGATGATTTCATATTTGTTTATTATTTTTTTTAAATTTTCTAGTTCTCTGAGCAGCCTCAAGAATTTTTATAATGGTATTATGAGAAAGAAGGCTAGTTGAATTTTTTTTTTGCGGAAAAAGTAGAATAAGAATACAAAAATATCACTCTGAAAAAGTATCAGGGTGTTCAGAGAACTTCGAAATTTAAAAAAAAGAAACAACAATTGAAAGTGGTAATGATCGAAAACATTCGGTATTTCGAAAAGCATCAAATGTTATCGATGATTACCACTTTTAATTTTTGTATTTATTTTGTTTTCAAATGAGGAACTCAGAACCCCCTCAAAAATGTTCAGAATGGTATTATGAGAAAGAAGGGTAGTTGAAAATTTGGTTTCCCACTTTAGAAAAAAAATGCTGATGAAAGGAACACCACTCTAAAAAAATTTGCGGATTTGCAGAAAATGTCAAAGTTTGATATAATAAAACGAAAAAATAATCGAAGGTGGTATTCATCGAGAAATTTTCCTTTTTTTCCAAAAATCAATATGAAACAATGAAAATCAAATTGATAAAGATATTTTGTTAACTAGTATTATTTTTCGTAACACCATTCTGAAAATTTTCGAGGTTGTTCCGAGAACTTCGAAATTTGAGAAAGTAATATAAACAGAAATTGAAAGTAGTAATTATCAACAATTTTTAATTATTTGCGAAAACATAATTTTTTCCATGATTTAATTTTTGTTGAAATGTTTTTTCCAAATGTCAATACTCCCTGAACACCCTCAAAAATGTTCATAATGGTATAGTGACAAATAAGGCTAGTTGACCTTTTTTTTATTCAGAAAAAAGAATAGAAATAAAAAAAATATCACTCTGAAATAATTTGAGGGTGTTCAAAGAAATTCCGAATTTTAAAAAAAGATAAAGAAAAATTGAAAGTGATGAAAATCGAATTTTTTCGATGATTACCACTTACGATTTTAATTTTTATTTTGTTCAAATTTGGAAGTTCTCTGCACACCGTCAAAAATGTTCAGAATGGTGTTATGAGAAATCAGACTAGTTGAAATTTTCTTTTATTGAAAAAAAAAAAATAGGAACGAGAAGAATATCACTCTGAAAGAATTTGTGGCTGTTCGGAGAATTTTCAAATTTGAAAAGAAGATCAACAAAAATCGAAAGTGGTAATCATCGAAAAAATCGATTTTTCGAAATAAATCAAATGTTTTCAATGATTACCACTTTCATTTTTTGTTTTTATTTTTTATCAAATTTGAAATTTCTCTGGACACCCTCAAATTATTTGTTTTCGATTACAAAAATTTAAATTAGCTTTATTTCTCATAACACCATTCTGAAAATTTTTGAGGGTGTGCCGAGAACTTCCAGATTTGAAAGAAATGAAAACAAAAATTGAAAGTGTTTCTCATCGAAAAAATTCGATTTTTCAAAAGAAATGAAATGTTGTCGGTGATGACCACTTTCATTTTTTTTGTATTAATAGAAAGTTCTCTGAACACCCTTAAAAATTTTCAGAATGATGTTATGAGAAATTAGGCTAGTTGCAATTTTTTTTGTCACTTCGAAACCAAAAATTGTAATTAAAAAAACACGACTGTTAATAAATTTGTGAATTTGCAGAAAATGTAAATGTCAAAGTTTGATATGAAAAATAATTTTTTTCGATTTTTGTTCGAAATGCGGCAGCCTGCGCAGGACCGTCAGTATAAACAGTATCCGCAGTATAGTGGGCAGCACCAGTCGCTGCAATATCCCGGGCGACAGCATTTGCAGTACCCCGGGCAGCACCAGTCGCTGCAGTACCCCGGGCAGCACCAGTCGCTGCAGTACACCGGGCAACAGCTCCAGTCGCTGCAGTACGCCGGGCAACAGCAGCAGTCGCTGCAGTACCCCGGGCAACAGCATTCGCAGTACCCCGGGCAACCGCAGCAGCAGTATCGCGGGCACCAGTCGCTGCAGTACGCCGGGCAACAGCAGCGGTTGTTGCAATACCCCGGGCAACAGCAGTCTCTACAGTATGCCGGGCAACAACAGCCGCAGTCGCTGCAGTATGCCGGGCAACAGCAGCCGCAGTATCTCGGGCAGGACCAATCGCTGCAGTACCACGGGATGCTCAATCAGCCACAGCAGGAACGATCGCGGGAATCCGCGGAAGAGCGACGGAGAATGAGACGAAGAATCAAAAACGAAAAAACGCGCGACGCTCTTAAAGCGTTAAAAGAACTGGACGCCTATTTAGTGGCAGCGGGGTACACTACGCCCTTAGCTCGCCTACGTCCGGATCAGTGATCAGCGGTATCGGTTTCTTTGGTGTCATTTTTTTCCGACAAATTCATATTTTTAAACATAATTTTTTTCGACGAATTCATATTTAGTTATTGGTAAGAAAATATGTACAATTTTTCCAATAACATTAGTTATTAGTGACAAAATATTTCTAATTTTTCAAAAAAAGAAAAAGTAGTATAGAACGAGAAAATAATTAATAATTTTGAAATGTAAACTTTCAATTACCCGACAATTCTTAATGGGAAAAAATAAAGTTCCAATTATCCAAATAATCGGTAATTGGTCCAAAAATAATATCAATTACTCGTAAAATGGGTAATTGGTTTTAAAATGTTTCCATTTAACCGAGTAATCATCAATTTGTAAAATAAAAATTTCAATTAATCAGGAAATCGGTACACGGTCCGAACATATTTTCTACTATCCGAATAATCGGTAATAGGTCGAAAAATAATATTAAATTTTACGGAAAACGGGTAATTGTTCTAAAAATATTCTCAATTACTCGAATAATCGGTAGATGGTTGAAAAATAAATCAATTTTTCCGACAAATGGGTAATTGGTCTGATAATATTCTCAATTACCCGAATAAACGTCAATCGGTCGGAACATAATATTAATTTTTCGGAAACATGGGTAATTGGTCGAAAAATAATGAAATGCCAAGTAATTTACTTCTCGCATTCTTCTTCTTCAATGTAGACCGGTCTACATGTCCTCCTAGGTCACGAACAATGCTGCTCTCACTATCTCACTCTCTCACGAGATGGAGATGCAGTAGGACATGTAGACCGGTCTGCATTGAAGAAGAAGAATGCGAGAAGTAAATTACTTGGTATTTCATTATTTTTCGACCAATTAGCCATGTTTCCGAAAAATTAATATTATGTTCCGACCAATTGACGTTTATTCGGGTAATTGAGAATATTATCAGACCAATTACCCATTTGTCGGAAAAATTGATTTATTTTTCGACCAACTACCGATTATTCGAGCAATTGAGAATATTTTTAGAACAATTACCCGTTTTCCGTAAAATTTAATATTATTTTTCGACCTATTACCGATTATTCGGATAGTAGAAAATATGTTCGGACCGTGTACCGATTTCCTGATTAATTGAAATTTTTATTTTACAAATTGATGATTACTCGGTTAAATGGAAACATTTTCAAACCAATTACCCATTTTACAAGTAATTGATATTATTTTTGGACCAATTACCGATTATTTGGATAATTGGAACTTTATTTTTTCCCATTAATCATTAGCGTCTGAGTGATTGATATTATTTTTGGACCAATTACCAATTATTTGGATAATTGGAACTTTATTTTTTCCCATTAATCATTAGCGGGTAATTGATATTATTTTTCGACGAATTACCGATGTTTTGAATAATTTAAAATATAATTTCTTATCTTTCCAATCTTTCCATTAATTGCTATTTTATCTTTTCGAATTATAGATTTTTCGCCAATTGCAAAATGTAAAATCGTAATTTTCTTTTGCCGATTCCTGTTTGTCACTAATAACTGTTTGATTGGAAAAATTAGTAATATTTTGTCACTAATTACTAATTTTTTAAGAAATTCGCAATTTTCTTTGTTCTCACTACTAATTTTTAGAAAAATTAGTTGTAAGATTATTTTATAATACAAAACCTTGTAAAACGATTTTTTATTTCTCCCTTTCCGTCTGTACTTCTTTATAAAAATATAAAAAAATTGCACATGCTTCTTCATATTTATTCGAATTATAATACGATTATCTTGTAATACGAAACCTTGAAAAACGATTTTTTCTTTCTCCCTTTCGATCTATACGTCTTATGAAGATAAAAAAAATTGTCATGCGCCTCCTCGTCTTTACTCGTAGTCCACATAGCTTCCTTTATCACAAAGTATGGCAATCGAATTTGGCTTCGTCATAAAAGAAGCTTTGTATATCTAAAAACATGCAGAAGTTAGAGCGTTTACGCAATTTTTAGGAAATTAAAAATTTGATATATTATGAATCTCTACATAGATTTTTGCCAAATTTGATAGCAAACAACGTTGATAGCTATACAAGTCCTGTACAAAGTTTCAGTGCAATGTATTGAAATTTGTGCAAGCTAGAATGCTTGAGCTATTTATCAAAAAATTGAAAATTTCATAAGATGATAACCATTCAAAAGATTTTTGCCAAATTCAATAGGGAATAACATTGATAGCCGTGCTATAGTTCTGCACTAAGTCGAAGTACAGTATCGTGAAAACTGGATAAATTAGGGCGTTTACGTCATTGTTGCGAAAATTGAATTATTTATGACATTTTTAAATTTTTCAAATATGTCCGCTCACCTTTCGAAATTTTCGATATATCGACTTTTTTTTATAGTTCTAGCTTACATTAGCTTACAATTGGACAATCCACTGTATTTGCTCCAACTGCCACAAATAATAAAATATTTAGCAACATTTTTTAACAAAAACGGCAAGAATCGGTGAAAGAATTACAATTTCGGAAAATTTCATCAACTGTGGAGGTGAGATATTATCGGGTAACGCTGATACCGACCATAGGCATCGCTCAAAATGCCCGCCAAGTTTCTCGTTTCTCAATACATACGGATCCGAAACAGAACAGCTGATGATTGAGTTTTCTTGTTCAATAATTTTTTGTAGCTGACATTTTTTTCTGAAGCAAATCAATTAGAAATACATTTTGCTCATCCTTTCCAAGTCATTTTTATTCTTTGAAAAAAGACGTTGGCGCCACCCTGCGTCCTAATCGGTAACCATATTGATGCTCTTCTTTATCCACACTAATCCTATGCCAAAAGTAAACAGACAACGTAACCGCAGTTTACACCTTCCTTCGATTTCTTTTCTTTTAACAACTTTCCGACAATTTTCCACTATACATAGAACCTCAAAGAATCGGCGTCCGGGCTTGTTTGACGTGTGTGAGAACAGAAAAATTTAATATACTACAAAACAGATGTTGTTAACTTCTCAAGCGAACATATTGGTTTAATGAAGGTTCAGTAGTATACAATTACTTCCAATTTTTCAACGTTTTCGATCAAAATTCGACCGGACGCCGGTTCGTTGATGCTCTGAACAATTTCAAGTATATGCGTAGCGTATGATGGACGTATAGTGTATACTACGAAATCGCTATTTTGTCGGTAAAATGTCGGTAAAACAGGGAGGTCCAGCATCCTCTTAAAACTTGTTACGACGGAAACGCTCGCGTACTTCGTTGGAGGCTAAAACTGGCTGAATACGAGTACGACGTGGTGTATAAAGCGGGGAAAACAAACGTTAACGCAGATGCGCTATCGCGAAATCCCGTTCCGCAACAAGAAGAAGTCCCTGAAGAAGAAATTTTCGCAGTTGAAACCCGTTCGAAAAGGGGTTTAACTGATAAAGAAATCAGAGAATTGCTCGAGGGAGATGAGCGCGATGTCTCAGCAAAAAATGATGAAGAAATTAATATTGAGGAAATCGAAAAAGAGGAAGATCCGGAGATTCAGTGGAAACAGTCTTTGAGTCCGAGTGAATTAGCTGAAATCGAGGAAAATAATTCAATTCCAAATGAGGCAAAACCCATACCGAATTCTCCGGAGAAGAAAATAATTACAGTAAAAAAGGCAAAGGCAGGGAAATCCCTTTACATTTCAGAATCAATCGAATCGAGAGTCACGAGGAGTAAATCGAAGTTAAAATCGCAAGCAGTCCCATCAGTAAAAAAAAAATACACAGCAAAAAGATGTTAAGCAAATGTCAACCCCTGAGGAATCATCCGAAGATGAGAACATTCGTAAGAAAAAGAAAAATAAGAAAATCCCTGTAATTAAAGAATCGGACGAAGAAAAAGAGAGTTCCGGTTCCAAAAATGATGATAGCGATGAAAAATCTAACGAGGAAGAGCTTATCGAAGACGAAAACCCAATAGAAAATCCTTCCGAAGAAGACAGTGAGGATGACAGAGGAAAAGATAAAGGACCACGAATAATTGATGAGGAAATAATTCCTCGGAATATTATTCAGTCCAGAGATCTTTTCTTCACACGAAAAGACACACTGGCCTACTCTTTGAACGTTCGAGGCGATCCCTTTGACCTGGGGTCACGCAAGCTAAGCGACCGTGGAGAGTTACCGTATTTTCCTGAACTGCAGCTGGGACATGCCTGTGCGGTGAAAAAAGGAAATAGGTACCGCATGGCTTTGCCGGTGAGCGACGACTCAGAGGAAGGAATGTCATTGACCCTCGGATATATTAAAAATGTAGTAGCCAGTCTCCGTGAAATAGCCAGTAATTTAAATGTACAGCGTATAAGTATTGCAAAAACAGATTTCGTGGGAAATGTCCCATGGGATAATTTAGCTACGGAATTGCGATTAGGATTTTTGCGAAGCCCCGTAAAAATAATTATTTGTCATGGGATAATTCGATACCCGAGTAAAGAAGAACGTGAGGAAATAATGAAGGAAATGCACAGTTCACCTGTGGGTGGGCATAGAGGTGTTACAAAAACATTGAATAGAATCCGTCAATATTATTATTGGGAAAAAATGAAAATAGATATTCAGCATTTCATTCAGCAATGTTTACCTTGCCAGTTAAAAAAATGCATTAGCGTAAAAACACGCCAGAGATGTCAACCCTCGTTACTTTTCAAAACGCGCCCTTTTTTTATTTTCTCTATTACTTGCTAACAACCAATTATTTTACTAAAATAAACCACAGTGTTTGTAATTACATATGTTGACTCTCCACTTCATATCGTAAATTACTATTTTTTCACTGCGTTGCTGAAAAAAAAAACATGAACAAGAAATGTAACGAAACAAGTAACTAATAAAGTAACGGATCGTTATTTTTCTGCGTTACATTGCTTTCTCGTAACTTTTTCCAGAAATGTAGTAAAAAAAAGGTAATTTATTGCACAAACTGAAGTGCTAACATATCCAGGTGCAAATTCTGTGGGTTATTTTTTTAAAATGATTGGTTATTACCAATTAATAGAGAAATTGAAAAGAGAACGCGCTTTCAAAAGTAACGAGGGTTGGACATCTGTGAAACACGCCAACCAATGATCATCACGGATACACCGGGTTCAGCTTTTGATGAAGTTGCAATAGATATTGTTGGTCCATTGCCAAAAACATAAGGTGGTAACGAAAATATATTAACGATTCAAAATCAATTAACGAAATTCTGCTTAGCAATTCCTATACCAGATGCCACCGCTACCACAGTGGCAAGAGCTTAAATTCAGAATTTTATCACGTTGTTCGGAGCCCCAAAGGCAATTCTCACAGATCAAGGTCGCAATTTCATGAGTAAACTACTCCAAAGAGTCGCAAAAACATTTCGCATAAGAAAAATTCGCACAACTGCTTTTCACCCGCAATCACATGGATCTTTGGAAAGATCGCATCATGCGCTGGGTGAATATTTGAAGCAGTATGTAGGAAAAGAATTCGAGTGGGATGAATGGGTCCATCTCGCAATTTTTAACTACAATACGAGCATACATGAAGGAACAAAACATACGCCATATGCTCTAGTTTTCGGTAAAATAGCCCGAGTGCCATCAGGAGATCCTCTACGAGTAGAAGATAAATTGCCAGATTACGACGATTATCTCGTGAAACTCGTTACTCAATTGCACGAGGTTCAAAATATGGCTAGAGCGAATTTAATCGAATCTAAGAAAAAATCGAAAATCGTATATGATAAGAGAATAAATCCAAAAACGTTCAAAAAGGGTGACTACGTATTTTTGCAGAAAGGTCCTAAGGCCAAAAAGCTCAAACACCAGTATTCAGGGCCGCATGTGATTGTAGAGGTAATGGGTAGAGGCAACGTTAAGATCAAGATAGGTAAGAATGCAAAGGTCGTGCACGAAAACCGACTTTAGCATTCCTATCTGACCCCAGCATGAGGAATGAAAAAGTGTGATTCATGGTATAAGGATATCAATGATAGGTAGAAATAAACCTGACCTAACGAGTAAGAAATTATTACAGAAATGGATCCCCGTTTGCATGGACGGTATGAGGCGATGGAGGAAGTATTGCGACATCTTATCCAGCGAATGTTAGACGTCGAAGATGACCCCGAAGACACCTTTGTTCTTTTGGGTCATGTGGTTAATATTGCGAGAAGGGAGGCCGGGTGGCTCCCGGTCTACCTCAAACAAATGATCCAAAGGGTAGTAATTTTAGGAATGATAGGGATGGGATATGGGTTGAAGACGGCGATGCGAAGGCCATCCGCAGGGGTATGCGTGGTGGTTTGCCGTCTCTCATATAACGAGCAGCAGCGTGAGTTTACGGGGACGGCGTCCACGAGCGGGGAAGCCAAATACGAGGCTGCCCTCAATATGGGACAATGGGCGTACGGGCAGAGGTTGCCGTTATTAGCGGAATATTTGAGGAGGCAAGCAGCGGCGGATGAGGAGGAGCTCGCCGAACGAAAGAGGATTCGACGTTGCCGTAGAAATGGCTAGATGTTAGGTAAACGAGAATTGCTCTATAGGAAAACAATGGGAACAGGAAGAGGAGAAGGAAAAGAAAAGAACCGTAAAAACATTAACGCCCCATTATTTTACAGGAAAATGATGAAAGGGGACCCAAACTCGTCCAAGCAGGCCTCAAAGAGGAAATCGAAATCTAGGGAAAAAAATAAATAAATAATAATAATAATAATAATAATAATAAATAATGATAATAATAAGAATAATAATAAAAAGTAAAACGGCATAGATATAAGGATTATAGTGAGTAGGAATAATAAATATAATAATAACAATAGTAATAAATAATGTCAATAAGTAATAGGCACGTAAAAGAGACTAAGCGTTATCAATTCGCTGTTCCAGAACCAATCCATACATATCTCTTCCCCTCTCCTTAAAGATGTGTACATTTGTAGGAAAAGGAAAAAACCCGAATCTGCGATTATTTTTTTGTATTATTTTATTTTCTACTTTGCAGCAAGAACCAAAATGGCTGCGATCAATAAAACTCCGATAACATTGCTCGATGAGTATACGATGAAACGGGGACAGGGCGTGCGATACGTGTGCCTCCGAGAGGATACGAGGTCAAAACCTGCCGTTTTTGAGTATAAAGTCACCAGTCTAGGAACTAGTGCTTGCGGCATAGGCTCGTCAAAGCCAAAAGGTCGTCACGCGGCGGCAGCCCATCTTTTAGAAAAACTTAAGGCAAAAGAGGAAAAGAAAGAGCAGAATACAGCGAAGGTTGCCAAACAGAAAGAGGGAAGTAATAATCATGCCATATGCCAAACTCGCGAATCGCGAGAACAAATCCTAACATTCCGCGCGAGAGAAATTCTGCGTGGATTTGCCGTATCGTTCCTTCGTCAATTGTCTGATAAGGTGGAAGCCGCCGGAAATTGGATAAACGAGGGATGCATGATTGCATATCGAGAAGAGTTGCAGAGAATTTTGCGTCCTTGGGGGCGATACCTTATTCGCACGAACCATTACGGCATAGATAAAATCAGGGTTATATGGACCGTGAGCGGACATCCGGGGGTTGACGGTTTACGGTTGACGGTTTAACCACCCCTCCATGCGTCCCCTCCGATAAGCAGGGCTGTTAGTCAGTAAGAATACCCATCACTTATCCTCGCTTTAACCCTCCTTTAACCCTTTTAGGGAAATACTAATTTGAGATAGGGAAGGGAAAATTGAAGACAATCTTTTGGAAACAATTTGAAAAATAATAATAATAATAATAATAATAATAATAATAATAATAATAATAATAATAATAATAATAATAATAATAGTTACGAACGCGGATGATCGTTGTACATATATATATGTAATATATTCGTATATTGATATATATTGAATTAAATCGCAAGGAAGGGAGAGGATTTAATGTTCGTTGGGGGTACGTTGCTTGATTAACGATTGAAATCGAATATTGCTCTTTTATTTTCAGATTGTTACAAGAATTATTTCTTGTGACTATTTACGATTGATTTTGTGGTATATTAATTATATTTATTAGGCACAACTATGTAGTTGGGTTTGCTTCTTAGTATTGTCACTGTTTATGACAATTATAAACTTAGTACGCGTTACTTATTAACTTACGGAAATATATACTTAATTATTTAATTATAATTGTATGTTTCTGTTTTGTTGGTTGAATGAAGACTTATTTGGAAATTGAGGGAATCAATTAGGAAGGCTCGAGGCGGTGGCCGAAGTGCTGACCATGCAGGCCACGTGCAAGCGGTGAAAAGTGTGAATATGAATTTTGAGAATGGAGAAAGAGATAGGTATATCGCGCGATGCCACGTGCATCGATTTAGCGGATATGTATCAGCGAAATTTAATATCATCGTCCGGTCGATCGGACGATCGATGGTTTTAGTATTTTCTGGGAATTATTTATGAATATTTAGAGGAAATTACTCAGCGGAAATTGGAGAATGAATTTCCGTTCGGGCGAGTGAATGTCTGCATTATTATTTTCGTGAATATGCCAAATATGGCCATGAAATTATTTGAATTGAATGTGTGATTATTTATGCGTTATTATTGTCAATGAAGGCAAAAAGGGCCAGGACGTAACAATAATAATAATAATAATCAATAAATAAAAAGGAAAAAAAATGAATAAAAATAAAGCTATGCAAGAAAAATAATGAAAAATATATATATATGAATACATACATAAGTAAAATTACCGCAAGGAAAAAGTAACATCATTCAAATTTTTGTAGCTGAATACATTGAATGCTTATCGAATTTCTTTTATCCGATAAAATCCCAGGAAAAAAAATGACTTAGAGAAAGTTTAACTTGTTGTAAATTTAAAGGCTAAATTTAAATGAAATAGTTCAAAGGGAAAAAGGGGAGGGGGGGTAAACCCTAATCCTTTTATTTTTATGTTATTTAGATAAATACGGGTAATCATGATAATGATGATAGTAGTCCTACTGGTCTGGGGAATGTTAATACCCTCGCCAGGAGAGGCGATTGTGGGATATGAGTGGAACATCGGCATCCAATATAACCACTCTATCATTGCTAAATGTTGAAGTGTGCGATATACCTCAGACGGTATTGAACATTTCAACAGTGCACACTCAATTTTTGCAAATAGACGAATATACTTCAGTTCAAGTGTGCCAATGTAAAGTCGAAGTATCTCGCGATGTTCGGAAGTACGCGATGTTTTCTCATAATAGTGACGTTCATAACGGGAAAGCTTCATATTTGCTGGATGTAACAAGGGAAGCCTGCATCCGGATGCACGTACACGGGTCCTCGATGATATACAGAGCAATGATTTCGGGAGTTTCCTCTAATGAAAGCGTGAGTTATCCGGTATTATTAGTGGGAAACGTGGACACGAACGGGGGATGCTCAGGGAGCGCGTACTCTGACTATTACGGGAGTTGGACGGATGTGATCGTGCCCGCCAACGTAAAAATCACTATGAGAGACTATAGAGCTCGAGTGGGGGTGAAAAATGATAGAGTCTATTTAAATTCAGGAGTGCGATGCCAATTAAATAAAGGTCAGTGCATTGACGTAGAGGGGGCCACACCTTTTGGGATCCGGTGCCTCAAGATGACTGCAGGGGAAATAAATACAGCATCCTGTATACAGGAATAGCTGAAAAAGTTCCGGATGAAAATTCGGTAGTGATGCATTTGCTAACCGCGTCAGACATTACCTTCGCGCTTACAACGAAGGGATCTTTTAATTTGTGTGATCAAGTTATAATGCGAACGGAGCATCCGCGGTTACTCATTCATGAAATTCGCGAAGGTCAAGGACATATAAAAGGGAATAAAGTGGACGTAAATAATATGGACCTTTTCGCGTATGGAAATTCAAAATTCGTGTACGTAGAGCGGCATATAAAAACACAATTGCAACAGTTATATTTCGATGTGTTGGTACAAAAATGTTCTCTCGAAAGAGAAATGTTGAAAAACCGACTCGCCATCGCGACTCAAGCACCGGACGAATTCGCGTATCACCTGATGCAAGGACCAGGATTTATGGCAACCATCTCAGGGGAAGTGGTACACATCGTCAAGTGTATTCCAATGGAGGTCAAGGTTCGCCACGTGGAGAACTGTTACACTCAGTTACCAGTTACAGAAGGGGCGCACGTGTTGATGAAAACGGGAACTCAAGTGACCTGCAATAAACTTGTACCACCAATGTATTTTGTCGAAGGAGAATGGTACGGTATGGCACCAGGACCCGTACACGTGTATCCATCTGGCACCATGAAGCCAATGACGAAGCCAACCTGGAAATACAAAGATACCAAATCCCTCGCTACCAGCGGGATTTATACCTCCGCGGACCTGGACCAATTGAGGGAGCACGTGATGTTTCCCGCGGAACGTCCGGGAGTATTAAATAAAGTCGCGAGAGGAATGATGGTAAAAACGAATGGGATGGAAGGAGGATCAGTCACGAATCTTTTAGACGGTCCTGAATTCGAAAGTATTATCGAATCCGCGTGGAAAAAGGTCTGGGAAAAATTTCTCGCGTTTGGACACGTTAGCGCGGGGTTAATGGGGATTTTTATGCTAATACGTGTGATTAGATTGATGATTGACACGATAATTCACGGATACGTTTTGCACACTGAGTATGGGTGGTCCGTCTATTTGATAGGAGCCATATGGGATTCAGTAACCAATTTATTGCTACATCTCAGAAGGGGATTAAATCAACCATCCTATCCCGAATCAGTAGAAAAAGGAACAGTAGAAATGGAAGTAAAAGAAAGTATCAGGGAAACGGTAATAGATGTGCAGGAAAAGTCAGATAAAATTCAGGAAAAGGGTAGAAGTACCGGTATAGAAGAACAAAATGCGAAGCTCACACTATATCCAAGGTTGCCAAAAAAGTTCTTGGGGTACAACCGTCTCTTCTATCGCACTATCTTCCCAGCATGCATAATCGTTGAGTGAAATTACTAATCCGGTAGTCTAAAACATTTCTAATAGGACGAATCGTTGTTTGTTTCAAAAAAAAAGGTACATCCCACAATGAAGCCTTTCGGAGCGGACTTAATCACCCTCAAGGTGACGGTGAACCAGGAGTGGCCGCAGTACGGTCCATCAGGCATGGAGGACGAATTCGAGTATTGGGAGGTCAGAGAGGGGCTCTGGGCACCACCGGAGTGGAATCTGCTAGCAAGGGCGGTTTCGCTGTGTTGGGCCATAGCCGTGCAGAATGAAGGAGGCGATTGGGTCGAGATAGCAGGAGACCGATACAGGCTAAGGGAGAATATTATTCTACCCGAAGGGCAAGAAATAGATAAATTCATTTTCCAGGGCAACTCAAACTGGGAGCTGATAGATGAAGTAGGGGAGGAAGAGATAGAAGAATTGGAGGGAGAAGGGGCCCCAGCCGCCTGATGGCGATCAGTTTAATTTCTTGTAACTCGAAGTAAATATTTAAATTTTTTTTCTTCCCCTTGTTATATTCTTTTAATCCAAAAATAATTATAAAAAAAAAAGAAAAAAAACGGAACTTTAATTATTTCTAAATAAAATATAATTAGGACTATTATAGTGTTCCTTGGTAATTTTAATTTCAGTCAACTAAGCAGACAATAATTATTATGGTCATCGATTGATTTAGTTTCTTTTAATCATTAAGGGAATCCTACTGGCATGTTTCTTTGATGATTTTATTCTCTTTTAACGATTCAAAATTATTATTATTATTCCTAAGTTCTTTATTATTTTAACTATTCAAAAAGAAAAAGACCGAATTTTTTTCTCGGGATAATTTCTTTTAATAATTCGATTTTTTTTTACGTTCTTTAATTATGTTAATTTGTTTGAACTCTTCGTTAATCAAAGTACCACTACGATACTTCACGATAAAGTATTTCTGAGGAAAAAGTATTCGGAAATAGTCATATACTTTTAATCAAAAATGATTATTCAAAAAAAAGGGGGAGAAAACTTTTTATGTTCTATTATTCTTTTAACTATTCAAAAAAAAAACAAAAAAGAAAAAAAATATTATCATTATTTTACCCGGTAAAATAAAAAGGGAATTATTAATCTATACGCCTCGTTAAATTTATTTAAGATGGATTGTCCATATTATAGGACCAACATTATCCCCTATCCAAACACAATTCATATTCCTGTTCTAATCCCAATAACTTTTATAATGATTTGCTTTATCATTTTACATTCATTACATTTCCTTTTACTTAATCACATTCCCATCGACATCTATTTACCAGAAATAAAAAAAAAATTCTCCTTTGCTTGTTTTATTTGCCTGCCTCAATGCTCTGGTAAACGGTCGAAATATTGGTAACTAGTTCTTGCACCTAATCATTAATTCTAATTTGGTGTAGGTATTGCTTGATTTTAAAATATTGCTCGAAGTAAGATTAAATTGAATAAAGTAGAATCATAAGGAAGAGAGAAAGGAGGAACGACAATAAACATCAAAAAGAAAACAGCGAAAGAGGAAATTCCATCCCTCCAGGAAGACAATGGTTGAGAAAATTCGGACCATCTTTAATCAACCGACCCCATCGAGATGAAAATCCATCCAACAAGACGCTTCCCATAGAACAAGTTACGAGATTGCCGCGCTCAGCGGCACCGATCAGGGAGCCGTTTAAAAAAGGCACGTACGAGATCCCGAAGGATCTTTTCGACGATTATAAATTTTTTTCTTATTATCATTATTAAATCGATGTATTCACTGTGTATTCTTCGAGTTCGTCTTTCTGTTCGTTTATTTTATTTTTACAGATTAAGGATCAACTCGACCAAGAAATGACCCAGGAAAATCGCTAAGATGTGCCTCTTCTGAGGTCGAGCGCCGTTCTTCGAAACGACGCTCGTTTAAAAGGGGAGGTGTTACGTCCCGCGACTTTCGGGATTTCTCATCGTCCACGGATTTACCTATATCGGGTAATTCTCGAGGAAAAATGCGCATGAGAGGGGAACACGGTCGAGGCGAGGATCTATCTTAACGGTGGTCATATTCCCACCAATTTTCGAATTGCAGCCCATAGCGACAGCGTCGATGGCTTACGCATCGATTCATATCATCGACGAGAATTTCGAGCGAAGTAATTTCTAATACCGAAAGGAAAATAGTCTATCGTCGACGCGAAAACATCCGCGGAGATACGGACTCCGAGAAAATAGCGATAGGGCCTTTGTCGGGCCAAGCGACGCAGGCATTAAAATCTTTGAAGGCGCGTGGCACACACACTAGGCCGAGAATAAATTCGAGATACTCACGCACACTCGGGTGTGTCCACACCGACGTTGCCATGAATGGAACGTCGAGTAATGATATTAAAACGTACGGTCAGTGGTTCTTCCCTTTCATTTTTGGTAACGAAATAATTTCGAAAACCCGAAAGTCCGAAAAATAGGAAAATAAAGTAGAGTCAATTCTAAACTCGAGCATGGAAAATATTGCCTGAGTCAGGTCGGTCGAAACATAAAATAGATTTTTTTTTTTTAATAAAAAAAAAACAAAATCGCAGAGGAAAAATTCCTCTTGAGAATACTAAATTTCGCTGCTTGAAAGTTTCAAGATAGTTGGGTTTACCGATGATTTATTGGGGTAGAAGAGAAGAAAAAAGGGAAAAGAACATGCGGACAGAAAATGATGAACGAAAAGAACACCACTGTGTCGTGAAAAGAGCACACGTGGCTTCTCAAGAATTAGTCACCCTGCATAAAAGGAGAAATGGAATCGCTTGGAGATAGGGCGCACTTCAGCGCAACCCAATATCTATTTATTTCCGACGTTTATAGTTGAGTTTCTCAAGCAGAGATACATATCGAATATTTTAAACATCCGGGTGTAATTAAATTTATCAACCCCTGAAGAAAAATAAGTCCGTGCAAGAGAAAATTAGAAAATTAGGCGGGTGTGAGTGTTTGTCCAAGGGTCCGAGGAAATCTCCTCGCGCCCCGCAGACGACACGAGGCCCGCTGCCCCCTTGAATCGCGTCGTTCTCTCTCGCACGATGGGCTGCTACAGAGGATGCACGCCATATATAGAAACAAGTAATATTTAAAAGCATTTCTTTTTTTTTTATGGAAAGACGAATTAAAAATCGCAAGAGAAATTTCGCCTCGAGAAATGCGTGCGAATTATTTGTTAATAATGAATGCGTGTATGAGGGATTTATTTCAGGGTAATTACGAACATTATTCCAAATGATAAAATTGACATTGGAAAAAACTTTATTTCAAAATAATATAACCTTTATCTCAAATGATGATTTACCTATTTAATCCAGAGATTTTTAAAGTCATATCGACAGAATTAATGAATATCGGAAAATTCCAATGTTAAAATATTCATTATAATAATTTTATCAGCGAATTTTTTTTCCTCCATAGGAAATCAGTTCAATAAATATAAAAAATGGACAATTCCGAGATTATAAAATCATCAAATTCTTTGGAAATTGTAAAATAGTTTAGAAATTATTAGAATCATCAATATATAAAATAATTCATTTGAGTAAACGTAAAATTTATTAATCAAAAGACTCTCCCTCTATTGCAAGGAAACGATGGGAGGAGTCGAAAAGGAAAGAGAAATGCAGATCAGTAGAGCAAAGAGGAAGTAGGAAGTACAAGATTGTCATAAGATCGAGAGAGAGAGAATCATAGCCGAAAAATAAATCAATGAAAAAAATCAAGGAATGAGAGGGTCCGAGCGCGCGTGCGAGAACGAAAGAGAAGAGAGGGATGGCCAGAGCCTCCGTGGCGGGGCCTAGAGCGCGGTGAGAGCCCAAGCGAGGGCGGGAGTAAGAGAGAAGGAGAGCAAAAAGAAGACCCCTCGACTCCCCGTACGCGCGAAAATGTGTAGAAAAATTGAAAATTAAAAATTGAAAATTGTCCTGAAACATGCGCATTATAAAAGTATGGAAAAATGAAAGTAATTCGGTATAAAAATTGAGTTTAATTATAGTTTAATTCTTGTAAAAACTAGGATGACCAGCGAGGTGGAGGGGAGAACCAAGGCGTGAACGTCTTGGAGACAAGAGACGAATTACCCCTTCCCGAAGCTAAGCAGGTCATGATTATAAAAACGCGTGTCAAGAGGCACACGTACCCTTAATCATCTTCGGACTTTGCGCGCTTTAAGTACTCCACGACACTCGTCTCAATATTCATTAAATATTCAGTTCTGGAAAAGTTTTGTCGAGATTTTAAGTGTGGTTTTATTCAACGTAATTGTTAAAGCATTTTTTTTTCCGACGATATTTTTTTCCTTTTCCGTCAAATCTTTATGCGCAATTTTGATAATTATAATTTCAAACATTTTCATTCTAATTTTACTATCGACGTGATCATAAATATTGTGCGGGATCATCGAGTGAATTGTGTGAAAAATAAGAAATAGATCCGTGAATCCTTGTGTTGAGTTGTGAAAAATATAGGCAACAAAAATTTCGCAAACAGTGTGTTTAATATCTTTAAGTCGCCTGTCCCTTTGTCGCATCGAACTATCCTGCGATTCATCGTTTTGGGATTCGTTTTTATTGTTGGATTCATCGGTTTTCTCGGGATTCATCCCCGTTGTTCGAGTTCTCATTCCTGGCTTCATCTCCGTCGCTCAACCCCTTGTCACTGGACTCATCGACGTCGTTCGATTCATCGTCATTGCAGCTCGTCTACCATTTCTCACCCCTCGAAGAGAACAACACCAGTTGAGAAAGGAGAAAATTAAAAAAATGTCTTTCGCATGAGAATTTCGCAATCCAGGGGAACATGCTCTCGACGTTCCGCAAGGATCTCTCCTGGTGGGTTGACCGATTTCCCTCACCGAATTTTTGCAAAATTTTTGTTAACAAATCTAGCAAGTTATGAATAAACTGAATTTTCCTCCTTTACCTCTGATTTCAAGGAAATAATTTTTTCTCAACTTTTAATAATTTTGAAAACTAATTTTGTTTTAAATATTCATTCCTGAAAATTAGTTTTGTTTCAAAACTTTGGAAAATAATTCCATTTTAAATATTTATGTCCGAAATTTAATTTTTCCCCTGAATTTTAATAATTTGAAAAATAATTTTGTTTTAAATAATCATTCCTGAAAATTAGTTTTGTTTAAAAACTCTGGAAAATAATTTCATTTTAGAAGGGTTGAGGACGATTGTCCCCAATCTGAAACCATGGGAGGGCGCCTCGCTCCAAGTGCTGGAGAAAGAGCGCCTACCAAAGCTAAAGAGGGTGACAGCGGTGCTCCCCGGCACAACCGAGGGGACCGATGTCATCCTCAATCGTCTGGGCCGACAGAACCAATGGACTACAAACTCCCTTGTGGAGGGTGTGGGACAGGAAGGTGGTGCGAGAGTCCGTCCACCTGGTTCTAGGGGTCGACTGCCACTCTCTCGGGACGCTGAGGGGGGCGGCTTTGCCCCTCACTTCGGACTGGGGAGGGCCCGTTTCTACGAGGCCCACCACAGAGCCGGAAAGAGGGAGCGGACCGCTGACCCCGCGGCAGCCCAAGAGAAGTCGGGGAAGGGTGCGCAGCGGCGGCCAGCCGCGTCGGTAACGGCGGGATTGGCTGATGCGGTACCGGGCCCCAGCTCCGCACCTGAGCCAGTATGGTCTCGCTTCCGCGGGACCTTCCTGAGAGAAGGGATAGATGACCGGACCTCGGAGCTCCTTCCGGCACCGAGCGTCCAGGTTACAGCAGAACCGACCGTGCTGCAGCTGCCTTCAACAGTGGTAGCGCGGGAGGCAAAGAGTATGGTCGTCGAGGACGACCCCAAACCTGAATCGGGGGCGTGGGGCCCTGGATACACGGGTCCGACTGCTGCTCGCGTCGGGACCATGGCATTCGGGGACCTGCCCATCCGTCCAGAAAAGATTAGGGGCACGGCGAGGACCAGGCGAAGACCGCCCAGGATCCAAGCAGTGCAGAGAGAGGGCTCGGCCGGGACTCGACGAGGAATCCAGAGGACCCTTACCGAGGCCCTGGCGGGCTCTCTGGTGACGCCACCCGTGACCGGCGAGGGATCGCCGGTTCGAGTGGCTGAAGGAGAAGAGAGTAATGGCCCATAAGGACCCTCTTCTCTTACAGAGCGAGGCGATGAAAGCGTTAGATAACGGCGTGGACATTGTCAAATGCTCCCAGAGCAACTTGCAACACTGCAAAGCGGCTTCGGCTGTCTTGAGCCGGGACCTTGCAGTAGAGCAGACAGACATATCCCTAATACAAGAGCCCTGGATATACAGGGGACATGTAATGGGGATTGATCGCAAACTTGGGTCGTTAATATACGATCCGGCGGAGCCTGGCCCAAGGGCCTGTGTCTTCATTCATAGAAGACACAGCGCTCTAAAGCTGAGCAGATTCTGTAGTAGGGATCTGGCGGTGGCCTCTGTCAGGTTGAGGCTGGGAGGGGCGCTGACAGATCTTATCGTGTGTTCAGCGTATCTGCCGTACGACTCTGAGGATCCTCCACCGACGAGGGAACTGAGGGTCTTGGCAGATCACTGTAGGAGAGAAGGACTGGACCTGGTGGTGGGGTGCGACGCAAATTCGCACCACGTCATCTGGGGCAGTTCTAACACAAACGAGAGGGGCTCAGCTCTGCTGCAGTACCTCTCAATCACAAACTTAGAAATCCTGAACAAAGGATCAAGGCCTACCTTTGTCACCGCAAGGAGGCAGCAGGTCATTGACCTTACCCTGGGGACTTTCAGAGTAGCATCATGGATGGAAGGCTGGCGTATGGGGGAAGTAGACACCCTGTCGGACCATCGCCGGATTCTATTCAACATCAAGGACGAAAAAGCACAGAACTGCACTTCGGCTTACCGGAACCCCAGGACCACCAACTGGAACTCCTACAGAGAGGCTCTAGGTGATAGGCTTGGGGGTTCGGGGGGCTGGATGAAGACCGAGAGAAGGATTGAGGAAGGGGTCAACACGCTGACCTCAGCCATCATTCAAAGTTACGAGGCTGCGTGCCCCGTGAGGGAGCGCAAGAGCTTTAAAAAAGTGGCATAGTGGAGCGGTGAGCTGAGCAAACTACGCTCGGACTCGCACCGCAGGCTAAATCGGGCCATGAAGACCATGGCGGAACCAGACTGGGTGATTTACAGGGCCACACAAAGGACCTATAAAAGACTGGTCAAAAGTTCTAAAAGGAAGGTCTGGGAGAGATTCTGCGGGGAGATGGAGGCCCTGCCTATTGTGGCCCGGCTTCGCAGAGTTTTCACCATAGGACCGCAAATGAAGCTTGGTGGACTCACACTCCCGAATGGAGGGATAGTTGAGAAACACGAAGACATCCTAGCGCACCTGATGGAGGTGCACTTCCCTGGATCTACACTGATGGAACGGAACCTTACCCAAGAAGTAAGGGAGCCCGCGATCAGACCAGGTGAATGGGCAACTGCCGCAAAGGTGGTTACCCTGGACAGGATCCGATGGGCTTTGGACTCGTTCGACGGGTACACGAGTCCGGGGGCGGACGGGATCTTTCCAGCCCTGCTTCAGCAGGGAGGGGAGGACCTAGTCAGGCACCTGAACTACACCTTCAGATCCTGCATGGCACTGAGATACGTGCCCATGGCCTAAAGGGAGGTCATCATAGTCTTTATCCCCAAACCTGGCAAAGCTAGTTATGACCAAGCGAAGGCTTTTAGGCCAATCAGCCTGACGTCTTTCCTACTGAAAACAATAGAGAGACTCGTTGATAGATACATAAGGGATGGAGCACTGGCGTTAACACCAGTGCACCACTCACAACACGCGTATCAAGCGGGCAAATCCGTTGAGACGGCTCTGCACAATCTCGTTCACGAGATAGAGCGGACCCTCAACAAAAAGGAGGCCACCTTATGCGTATTCTTAGACGTCGAAGGGGCGTTCGACAACACCTCCTTTGACGCAATTTGCGAGGCGGCGCGGGAATTCCGAGTCGATAGCACAATCATTGACTGGATGCACTTCATGCTGTGGACGCGTACCATAACAGCCAGTCTCAGGAGGACTGCAGTCAGGGCACGAGTCGGCCGGGGATGCCCGCAAAGGGGAGTTACATCCCCATTGATGTGGCTGCTGGTCGTTGACGGGCTTCTACGCAGACTTGAGGGACTGAGAGTTAAAGTGGTGGGATTTGCCGACGATGTGTGTATAGCAGTCAGCGGCAACCACTCTGCAGTTATGGCAAGATAAATGCAGAGAGCACTTGATCTCGTCGAGAAGTGGTGCACATCGAAGTCGCTACAGGTCAACCCGAATATGACTGAGATGGTACTATTCACACGGAAAAATCGTTTTAATATAAAGCGTCCTTCGATTTATGGCGCTGAGCTATCGTTCTCCTCTGAGATTCACTACCTAGGAGTGACGCTCGATTCTAAGCTCAGCTGGAAGAGCCACATCACAAAGCAGGCCCGGAAGGCAACTGTCACATTCTGGGCCTGCAGAAGGATGTTTGGTCAAACATGGAGGCTAAGACCCAGGATGGTTAGGTGGATTTACACGGCCATCTTGATCCCCCAGCTAATCTTTGCCTCTCTAGTATGGTGGCCCGCATTGCGTCGGGCTGGTATTAGGAGGACCCTGGGCAGGGTGTACAGACTGGCGGGGCTGGGGATAACTGGTGCGTTAGGCACAACCCCGACCCTGGCTCTGGGTGCCCTGCTTGATATCCTGCCTCCGCACACAGCCGCAGAGGCAGGGGCAAGAAATGCGGCAATACGGCTGCTTTTTAGTGGTAGATGGACTGGGGCCGCATATGGGCACACTTCAGTCCTCCGACGGGCGGGAGATCTCGAGGAGATTATCCGACTCGGGGGGGACTGGTGCCCGCAGGAACACCACTTCCACCATAACTACCAGGTCCTCATTCCTGACAGGCAGTCATGGATCGAGGAACGGGTAAGACTACTGTCCCCCGGCGGACCCGTCTGGTACACAGATGGTGCGAAGTCGGAGACAGGTACTGGAGCCGGAGTATGGAGCGAGGGGCCCAGGACGGAGTTATCCGTCACACTCGGCCATACCGTCTCGGTTCTCCAGGCAGAGTTGTTCGCCATACGGGCTTGTGCTCGCAGTATCCGCAGAAGGGGATACAGTGGCAAACACCTCTACATATGTAGCGACAGTCGTGCTGCGCTCGGACAGCTGCTCAATGTGGTGGTCAAGTCTGAGCTAGCAAGAGACTGTATAAACCTGCTGACCCAACTTTCCAGAGTAAACAGGGTAAAACTGCTCTGGGTACCAGGTCACAGTGGTATTCAAGGCAACGAAAAGGCTCACGAGCTAGCCCGACTCGGTGCTTTGCGGCCCGATATGGCAGACCTTGGCGACCACCCAGGTGTCGCCATGGGACTCGTACAACAGATAACGGAGAGATGGGCCACGAATCAGTTCGCGGACCTCTGGTCACAGGATCCAGGGATAAGGCACACAAAGGAACTCTTCTCTGGGCCCGCAGCGAGGCTAGGGACGGTGCTAGCTGACCTTGACCGAACTAAATTTAGGGTGGTCGTGGGGCTAGTCACGGGACACTGGCACACAAACAAGCATCTGGTGAGACTGGGACTTGCAGAGGAACCAATTTGCCAAAGATGCAAAGATGAAGAGGAGACACCACTTCATCTCATTACGAGATGAAGGGAGCTGGCAGGGGTCAGAAATGACACACTTGGGGCACCTGTTATCTTCGAATTCAGCCTGAAGGACACAGGGGCGAGCGGACTTCTCCGCTTCACGCGCGAGGCCGGCTTGCCCATGGGTTCGACAGGCTTATAAGCTTGCCCAGCGGAGGGCCCGGGTACAATGGTCCACTAGGACTGAGTGCCCGGAATACTCACAAAACAAAACATTTCATTTTAAATGTTCATTTCCGAAAATTAATTTTGTCCCTAATTTTTAATAATTTTAAAAATAATTTTGTTTTAAATATTCATTCCTGAAAATTAGTTTTGTTTCACAACTTTGGAAAATAATTTCATTTTGAATATTCATTTCCGAAAAATCAAATTTATTTCTAAATTTTAATAACTTGAAAATAATTTTATTTTAAAAAATCAACTTTGTTTCTGAATTTTAATAATTCGAAAAATAGTTTTGTTTTAAATATTCATTTCTGAAAATTAGTTTTGTTTCAAAACCTTGGAAAACAATTTCACTTTAAATATTCATTTCCGAAAAATTTATTTTATTTCTAAATTTTAATAACTTGGAAAATAATTTCATTTAAAAAAAATTAACTTGGTTTCTGAACTTGAATAATTTAAAAAATAACTTTGTTCTAAATATTTATTCCTGTAAATTAGTTTTGTTTCAAAACTTTGAAAAATAATTTCATTTTTAAACTCCGAAAATTAATTTTGTCCCTGAATTTTAATGATTTGAAACATAATTTTGTTTTAAATATTCATTCCTGAAAATTAGTTTTGTTTCATAACTTTGAGAAATAGTTTCATTTTAAAATATTCATTTCCGAAAATTAATTTTGTTTAAGTTTTAATAGCTTTTGAAAAATAATTCATTTTAAATATCTACTTTTGGAAATTGATTTTGTTTCCGAATTTTAATAAATTTTGGAAAATAACCTCATTTTAGATGTTCACTTTTGAAATTAATTTTGTTTTGAAATTTCAATAATTTTCATTACTAATTTTATTTCAAATTCCTATTTAGACAAAAAGAAACATTAATTTTGCTCTCAAATTTCAATTCTTGTTTTCATCAATTAATTTTGCTCCGAACTTTGACTATCTCCCCAAATAAAATAATTTCATCTCAAATACCTGTTTTGAAAATAACTTTCTTCTGGACCCTCTCTTTATGAACCCTAATTATTTCCAAGAGGAAATAATCTCGTTCTGTTTCTGAAAGGTGATATTGTTGCCATATCGTGACAATCTTGAAAGTAAGTCCTTACTAAAGTCTATCCAGCAAGAGTCCACTGGTCGAGCTTCAAATGGCGACTATGCTAATGATTTTTGTTTGGTCCTTCTGGTCGCATTAACAAATTTATTTTATTTTAAAAATCGAAAGAAGTTCGTTCCTATTAAAATCGTTTCGCGCATTAAATTCTCCCCGGCCGAAAGATATCACCCTGTCCAATCTGAGGGAATTGCGACAGCGGTTTAATCGAGATCCCCGTTCATACGCGACATTTTCAACTTTCGACTATGCAATTTTCAATATGTTATCTTTCTACGTAGTTTCATTTCATTTGCATTTGAGACACCAAGCTCAATGAAATACACTCTCACGGCCTTCCCACTGTGGGCAGAATCACAGAAAAATCGGCAAAACCCAAAAATTGAGTGTTCTCATTTCGTATTTCTATGTATGTCATTTCAAAGACCAGGTGTTTGTACGCCCTATTGTAAAAGGACCGGTCCCTACCCTTCGCGGTACTCGACTTACGACAGTCTGAACTCGACCGTTCGAGAGTGAAGAACGTAGCGATTTTGTACGCTGAAATTTTCGATTCGCGCAAAGTGAAATATATTTTGTTCTACGCTACCGATTTCAAATCGGTAAAATGGGAGATAATCTTGAAGGTATGTAGAATATTATCATGTCAAATAATTTTTTGAAATTTGAAATATTGTATGTATAAAAGAGTGTTCAATGTATGCATTTTAAGCAAGCTTGTAAATTTATTTTTCCAAAAGAAGTATAAAAATAGTTGTGATCCCAGGAGATCCCAGACTTTTGAACATTGTAGCCTATTGATAATGTTATTAAGATTAGAATTTATAAAAAAAATTCTGCAGATTGTTGCATATCTGGCTTTGGGAACCGGAATTCTCATGTCGCGCAACGCTTGGCTTCTTTGTTCAGGCTGGGCGCATAGTCCCCAGCAGGTAAACGTATACCTGCTGGGGACAATAGCCGGCCCTTGTGGAATACAAAATAATTTTCTACCCAGTGATCTATTCGTAAAGAGTCATGATTCATGTAACGGGTGTTCAAAATGTTACAATAATTTATTCTATCATTTACAATTAGATTAAAATTTTTCCCATGAACACATTCATTTTTAGTAAATGTTTATCATACTTGTTTTATTCTAGGTTCACGTGCCATGGATTACACGTGCACTTATCAGGATATTTTTGGAATGATTAAGGAGAAATTTAAAGCTTGGTGGACTCACACTCCCGAATGGAGGGATAGTTGAGAAACACGAAGACATCCTAGCGCACCTGATGGAGGTGCACTTCCCTGGATCTACACTGATGGAACGGAACCTTACCCAAGAAGTAAGGGAGCCCGCGATCAGACCAGGTGAATGGGCAACTGCCGCAAAGGTGGTTACCCCGGACAGGATCCGATGGGCTTTGGACTCGTTCGACGGGTACACGAGTCCGGGGGCGGACGGGATCTTTCCAGCCCTGCTTCAGCAGGGAGGGGAGGACCTAGTCAGGCACCTGAACTACACCTTCAGATCCTGCATGGCACTGAGATACGTGCCCATGGCCTAAAGGGAGGTCATCATAGTCTTTATCCCCAAACCTGGCAAAGCTAGTTATGACCAAGCGAAGGCTTTTAGGCCAATCAGCCTGACGTCTTTCCTACTGAAAACAATAGAGAGACTCGTTGATAGATACATAAGGGATGGAGCACTGGCGTTAACACCAGTGCACCACTCACAACACGCGTATCAAGCGGGCAAATCCGTTGAGACGGCTCTGCACAATCTCGTTCACGAGATAGAGCGGACCCTCAACAAAAAGGAGGCCACCTTATGCGTATTCTTAGACGTCGAAGGGGCGTTCGACAACACCTCCTTTGACGCAATTTGCGAGGCGGCGCGGGAATTCCGAGTCGATAGCACAATCATTGACTGGATGCACTTCATGCTGTGGACGCGTACCATAACAGCCAGTCTCAGGAGGACTGCAGTCAGGGCACGAGTCGGCCGGGGATGCCCGCAAAGGGGAGTTACATCCCCATTGATGTGGCTGCTGGTCGTTGACGGGCTTCTACGCAGACTTGAGGGACTGAGAGTTAAAGTGGTGGGATTTGCCGACGATGTGTGTATAGCAGTCAGCGGCAACCACTCTGCAGTTATGGCAAGATAAATGCAGAGAGCACTTGATCTCGTCGAGAAGTGGTGCACATCGAAGTCGCTACAGGTCAACCCGAATATGACTGAGATGGTACTATTCACACGGAAAAATCGTTTTAATATAAAGCGTCCTTCGATTTATGGCGCTGAGCTATCGTTCTCCTCTGAGATTCACTACCTAGGAGTGACGCTCGATTCTAAGCTCAGCTGGAAGAGCCACATCACAAAGCAGGCCCGGAAGGCAACTGTCACATTCTGGGCCTGCAGAAGGATGTTTGGTCAAACATGGAGGCTAAGACCCAGGATGGTTAGGTGGATTTACACGGCCATCTTGATCCCCCAGCTAATCTTTGCCTCTCTAGTATGGTGGCCCGCATTGCGTCGGGCTGGTATTAGGAGGACCCTGGGCAGGGTGTACAGACTGGCGGGGCTGGGGATAACTGGTGCGTTAGGCACAACCCCGACCCTGGCTCTGGGTGCCCTGCTTGATATCCTGCCTCCGCACACAGCCGCAGAGGCAGGGGCAAGAAATGCGGCAATACGGCTGCTTTTTAGTGGTAGATGGACTGGGGCCGCATATGGGCACACTTCAGTCCTCCGACGGGCGGGAGATCTCGAGGAGATTATCCGACTCGGGGGGGACTGGTGCCCGCAGGAACACCACTTCCACCATAACTACCAGGTCCTCATTCCTGACAGGCAGTCATGGATCGAGGAACGGGTAAGACTACTGTCCCCCGGCGGACCCGTCTGGTACACAGATGGTGCGAAGTCGGAGACAGGTACTGGAGCCGGAGTATGGAGCGAGGGGCCCAGGACGGAGTTATCCGTCACACTCGGCCATACCGTCTCGGTTCTCCAGGCAGAGTTGTTCGCCATACGGGCTTGTGCTCGCAGTATCCGCAGAAGGGGATACAGTGGCAAACACCTCTACATATGTAGCGACAGTCGTGCTGCGCTCGGACAGCTGCTCAATGTGGTGGTCAAGTCTGAGCTAGCAAGAGACTGTATAAACCTGCTGACCCAACTTTCCAGAGTAAACAGGGTAAAACTGCTCTGGGTACCAGGTCACAGTGGTATTCAAGGCAACGAAAAGGCTCACGAGCTAGCCCGACTCGGTGCTTTGCGGCCCGATATGGCAGACCTTGGCGACCACCCAGGTGTCGCCATGGGACTCGTACAACAGATAACGGAGAGATGGGCCACGAATCAGTTCGCGGACCTCTGGTCACAGGATCCAGGGATAAGGCACACAAAGGAACTCTTCTCTGGGCCCGCAGCGAGGCTAGGGACGGTGCTAGCTGACCTTGACCGAACTAAATTTAGGGTGGTCGTGGGGCTAGTCACGGGACACTGGCACACAAACAAGCATCTGGTGAGACTGGGACTTGCAGAGGAACCAATTTGCCAAAGATGCAAAGATGAAGAGGAGACACCACTTCATCTCATTACGAGATGAAGGGAGCTGGCAGGGGTCAGAAATGACACACTTGGGGCACCTGTTATCTTCGAATTCAGCCTGAAGGACACAGGGGCGAGCGGACTTCTCCGCTTCACGCGCGAGGCCGGCTTGCCCATGGGTTCGACAGGCTTATAAGCTTGCCCAGCGGAGGGCCCGGGTACAATGGTCCACTAGGACTGAGTGCCCGGAATACTCACAAAACAAAACATTTCATTTTAAATGTTCATTTCCGAAAATTAATTTTGTCCCTAATTTTTAATAATTTTAAAAATAATTTTGTTTTAAATATTCATTCCTGAAAATTAGTTTTGTTTCACAACTTTGGAAAATAATTTCATTTTGAATATTCATTTCCGAAAAATCAAATTTATTTCTAAATTTTAATAACTTGAAAATAATTTTATTTTAAAAAATCAACTTTGTTTCTGAATTTTAATAATTCGAAAAATAGTTTTGTTTTAAATATTCATTTCTGAAAATTAGTTTTGTTTCAAAACCTTGGAAAACAATTTCACTTTAAATATTCATTTCCGAAAAATTTATTTTATTTCTAAATTTTAATAACTTGGAAAATAATTTCATTTAAAAAAAATTAACTTGGTTTCTGAACTTGAATAATTTAAAAAATAACTTTGTTCTAAATATTTATTCCTGTAAATTAGTTTTGTTTCAAAACTTTGAAAAATAATTTCATTTTTAAACTCCGAAAATTAATTTTGTCCCTGAATTTTAATGATTTGAAACATAATTTTGTTTTAAATATTCATTCCTGAAAATTAGTTTTGTTTCATAACTTTGAGAAATAGTTTCATTTTAAAATATTCATTTCCGAAAATTAATTTTGTTTAAGTTTTAATAGCTTTTGAAAAATAATTCATTTTAAATATCTACTTTTGGAAATTGATTTTGTTTCCGAATTTTAATAAATTTTGGAAAATAACCTCATTTTAGATGTTCACTTTTGAAATTAATTTTGTTTTGAAATTTCAATAATTTTCATTACTAATTTTATTTCAAATTCCTATTTAGACAAAAAGAAACATTAATTTTGCTCTCAAATTTCAATTCTTGTTTTCATCAATTAATTTTGCTCCGAACTTTGACTATCTCCCCAAATAAAATAATTTCATCTCAAATACCTGTTTTGAAAATAACTTTCTTCTGGACCCTCTCTTTATGAACCCTAATTATTTCCAAGAGGAAATAATCTCGTTCTGTTTCTGAAAGGTGATATTGTTGCCATATCGTGACAATCTTGAAAGTAAGTCCTTACTAAAGTCTATCCAGCAAGAGTCCACTGGTCGAGCTTCAAATGGCGACTATGCTAATGATTTTTGTTTGGTCCTTCTGGTCGCATTAACAAATTTATTTTATTTTAAAAATCGAAAGAAGTTCGTTCCTATTAAAATCGTTTCGCGCATTAAATTCTCCCCGGCCGAAAGATATCACCCTGTCCAATCTGAGGGAATTGCGACAGCGGTTTAATCGAGATCCCCGTTCATACGCGACATTTTCAACTTTCGACTATGCAATTTTCAATATGTTATCTTTCTACGTAGTTTCATTTCATTTGCATTTGAGACACCAAGCTCAATGAAATACACTCTCACGGCCTTCCCACTGTGGGCAGAATCACAGAAAAATCGGCAAAACCCAAAAATTGAGTGTTCTCATTTCGTATTTCTATGTATGTCATTTCAAAGACCAGGTGTTTGTACGCCCTATTGTAAAAGGACCGGTCCCTACCCTTCGCGGTACTCGACTTACGACAGTCTGAACTCGACCGTTCGAGAGTGAAGAACGTAGCGATTTTGTACGCTGAAATTTTCGATTCGCGCAAAGTGAAATATATTTTGTTCTACGCTACCGATTTCAAATCGGTAAAATGGGAGATAATCTTGAAGGTATGTAGAATATTATCATGTCAAATAATTTTTTGAAATTTGAAATATTGTATGTATAAAAGAGTGTTCAATGTATGCATTTTAAGCAAGCTTGTAAATTTATTTTTCCAAAAGAAGTATAAAAATAGTTGTGATCCCAGGAGATCCCAGACTTTTGAACATTGTAGCCTATTGATAATGTTATTAAGATTAGAATTTATAAAAAAAATTCTGCAGATTGTTGCATATCTGGCTTTGGGAACCGGAATTCTCATGTCGCGCAACGCTTGGCTTCTTTGTTCAGGCTGGGCGCATAGTCCCCAGCAGGTAAACGTATACCTGCTGGGGACAATAGCCGGCCCTTGTGGAATACAAAATAATTTTCTACCCAGTGATCTATTCGTAAAGAGTCATGATTCATGTAACGGGTGTTCAAAATGTTACAATAATTTATTCTATCATTTACAATTAGATTAAAATTTTTCCCATGAACACATTCATTTTTAGTAAATGTTTATCATACTTGTTTTATTCTAGGTTCACGTGCCATGGATTACACGTGCACTTATCAGGATATTTTTGGAATGATTAAGGAGAAATTTAAATTGTGCCTGGATGAGCAACTTCAGATTTTTGAGGAAAAAATTACTCTTGAGTCATCCGAATCTTTCACGATTAACAACAATGAAAAGGATTCATTAAAAAAATTACTTTGTAATATCAAAAGTAGATGGCTCGAAGTGCACAAAAGCCACGATGCATTTAAAAAAAAAAAATGAAAAATGGTTGCAAACTTCAATAACTATTTTGGTAATTAATTTTATTGATGTTTCGAAAACTCGAGTTATGGGTCAAGATGTATAGTATAACGCTGGCGCTATTTTTTTTTCAGAATTGTACGAAACCAATTGGAGAGCCATCAACTTCAGGTGTATCTGGGCAACCTCGAAAATTGAGTTTCGAAGAGTCGAGTGAACGTACCAAGAAAAGAAGGGCTTTAGAAGTCAGTGAAAAGCATTGCGTGGAGGAATTAAGTTTGGCCACCAGGATGAGACTCAGTTCTGCAGGATTAAACGATGCTGCCACTATTTTAAAAAACATCACAACAAAATCTCCCTCAAGAGCTGCGAGATACCGAACAGCATATGAATCGTCGATAGATCCACGGCTAGTTGAGATGTCTGGAGATGAAGCACTGATAGATTTTGTAAATGCAAAACTAACAAAACAGCAATACATAGACATCAGGCGATCTTTGAGAAATAAAAAAGTTGCTATTTATCCATCGTACGCAAAAGTCGTTGCTGCTAAAAACCGTTGTTACCCTTCAGATATAACGGTAACTGAGACCTTAGCCGAAGTGAAATTACAGTCTTTGATTGATCACACTTGCGACAGAATTCTAAAGTTGCAAACTGACGTGATTAACTCTTTGCGCCCTGAAGAATCGAAGAATTTAAGACTAATTTGTAAATGGGGTTGTGATGGAAGCTCTGGGCACAGTGAATACAAACAAAAGTTTACGAATGCTGAGAGTTCTGATGCGAGTATATTTTTAACGTCTTTAGCTCCATTGCAAATTTTAGGATCGGATATCTCAAAAAAAGAATTCGTCCTTTGGAAAAATCCCAGGCCCTCATCTCCACGGTATTGTCACCCTATTAGAATTCAATTTTTAAAAGAAACTGTGTCGTCAACGATTCAGGAACGGCAACACGTTGATAATCAGATCGAGTCTCTCACCCCTTTTACGACATTTATTGACGGGAAGGAAGTTACTGTTAAATACGAGCTGTATTTCACTATGATTGACGGCAAAGTTTGCAACTCCGTGACAAATACAAAATCTGCAATGCGTTGCTATATATGCAATCTCACATCATCGCAATTTAATGACATAGAGCTGATGAAAACTGTAGACGTTGACAGAACTCGACTCGAACTTGGATTATCAACGTTGCATGCGTGGATCCGTTTTTTTGAGTGCTTCTTGCACATCGGCTATAAAATCGGTGTTCACAAGTGGCAAACTCGAAAAGATGAAGAAAAAAAAGTAGTTGCTGAGCGAAAACGAGTTATTCAAGCCGCATTCAAGAAAGAGTTGCATCTTGATGTTGATAAACCGAAACAAGGGTTTGGTAGCAGTAACGACGGAAACACTGCGCGACGTTTTTTCGAAAATACTCAAATTTCATCAAGAATTTTGGGTTTGGACGAGAATATTATGAAAAGATTCCACATAATATTGCAAGTTCTTTCAAGTGGCTTTGCCGTAAATGTAACTGCTTTCAAACAATATAGTCTTGAAACCGCCGAAATGTTCGTAACTTTGTATTCTTGGTACTGCATGCCAACTACGGTTCACAAAGTTTTGATTCACGGTCTTTTGATAATTGAATGGTCCCCGCTTCCTATCGGGCAAATGTCAGAAGACGCACAGGAAGCCCGTAACAAAGATATTAAAAAATATCGCGAGTGTTTTGCTCGAAAACACTCGAGAACAGCGACCATGCAAGACGTTTTCAATCGACTCCTCTCAACTTCAGATCCGTACATATCGAGCATGGGCAAGCAGTATCCGAAAAAAGCAAAAAGTTTATCACCAGAAGCATTGCAACTTTTGCTCTGTACCGATAGTTCTCGCGATAAGTATGGTTTAGGTGAATTAATGGAATACACGAGTGACGAATCAGAATCCACCAATTCCTCTGACGACGGCGATCGCGATTCCGACGCTGACGATTATGATTAATATTGAAATCAGGAATAATTATTAATAATTAATATTATTATTATTATTATTAATTATTAATTATTCTATGTAACGCACGTATTATTTTCGGTAAAATTTAATTCGTTAAGTGTCGATTGCTGTTTCAAATGTATTTAGCAATAAAATTCGTTAAAAATGATTTATAACTAATTTTCCGAAATTATTTGAAAACTTTCCCTCACTTCCAGACAATCGTTTTGTTTTCCCCAAATCTCATTCAAAATTTATAAAAAACAACCTTCAAAACACAAATATTGATTTCTGATAGCAAAAGTTGCTTATGAGTAAGATAAAAATATATTTTCGGTTCGCCATTTTTTTTTTTTCGAAATTTTGATTCAGGATTTTCAATAAGTGACTTTTAAACCGCAAATTTACCGATCCCTACACAAATCGGATGCTTTTTAGTAATGCAGATAGTCACTTCCGGTCCGCCATTTTGTTTTTTCGAAATTTTGATTAGAGATTTTCAATAAGTGACTTTTAAACCGCAAATTTACCGACCCCTACTCAAATCGGATTCTTTTTAGTAACGCAGATAGTCACTTCCGGTCCGCCATTTTGTTTTTTCGAAATTTTGATTCAAGATTTTCAATAAGTGACTTTTAAACCGCAAATTCACCGATCCCTACTCAAATCGGATGCTTTTTAGTAACGCAGATAGTCACTTCCGGTCTGCCATTTTGTTTTTTCAAAATTTGGATTTGAGATTTTTAATCAGTGACTTTTAAACCGCTAATTGACCGATCCCTACTCAAATCGGATTCTTTTTAGTAACGCAGATAGTCACTTCTGGTCCGCCATTTTGTTTTTTCGAAATTTTGATTCCAGATTTGAAATCAGCGAGGTTAAAAACTTAAGAATCACCATTGCATTTTTCAGTACGCACATCGGCCTAGTTTCACCGATTTTTCTGTGAATCTACCCACAGTGCGTCCTGAGCAAATTTCCGCGAGGTTAGGCTCGAAAAGGCCACCTGTCCAACATAACACAGTTCTGACGAATAACGAGTAAAGAAAGGGTTTTCTCTTCTTGACCGAGAGGGAAAACTCGCCGGTTGGGACGTACCATCGGTATTTAGACTTTTCGGAAGTGTCCACTTTACCATTTTACAATGACTTTCGCCATCCTCAATTGTCATCGCAATTTTTGCAAATATTAAGGGATTATCGACAAAAGGAATATTGAAAAATCAATAACTACTGTGTTTATCGGTATTTGGACTATTCTAAAGGATCCACTTTATCACTGTTGAATGATTTCCATCATCTATATTCTTGCATTGCGATTTTCGCAGATATTGAAGGGTTATCAACAACAGAACTATTGAAAAATGAATAACTACCGTGGTTTACGTTATTCAGACTTTTTGAACCGTCTACTTTACCATTTTGAAATGATTTTTGTCATCCTTAAATTGGCATTGCAATTTTCGTAATTATTAAGGGGTTATCGAGAGAATAAATATTCAAAAATCAATTACTACCGTGTTTATTATTATTGAGACTTCCTGAAAGCGTGCACTTTATCATTATATAATGCTTCTCGTCATGAATATTTTTGCTTCGCGATTCTCGCAATTATTAGGGGGTTAACGACAAAAGAAATATTGAAAAATCAATAACTACCGTATTTATCGGTATTCAGACTTTTCAAAAGCGTCCACTTCTTCCTTGTACAATGATTTTTATCATCCATCTTTTTGCATTGCCATTTTCGCAATTATTAAGAGGTTATCGCCGAATAAAATATTAAAATATCAATAACTACCGTGGTTTACGGTATTCAGCTTTTCAAAAGCGTCCACTTCACCATTGCATAATCTTTCTTGTCATTTTCGAATTGGCATTGCAATTTTCACAATTATTCAGGGGTTACTGACAAAAGAAATATTGAAAAATCGATAATTACTGTGTTTTATCTGTAATCAGACTGATCAAAAGGATCCACTTTATCACTGTACAATGATTGCCATAATTCATATTTTTGCAACGCGATTTTCGTAATCGTTAAAGGGTTATCGAAAAATAAATATTAATAAATCAATAAGTACCGTGGTTGACGGTATTTAGACTTTTTAAAAGCGTCCGCTTTACCATTGCACAAAGAGTTTCATCATCCTTAAATAAGCATTGCAATTTTTGCAATTATTAAGAGATTATCGACTTTTCAAAAGAATCCACTTTATCACTGTACGATGATTTTTATCATCCATATTTTCGCATTGCAATTTCTGCAATTTTTAAGGGGTTATCTACAAAAGAAATATTGAAAAATAAATAACTACCGTGGTTCACGATCTTGAGACTTTTTTAAAGAATCCACTTTATAACTATACAATGATGAATATCTTTGTGGAATGGTGAAGTCGACGCTTTTGAAAAGTCTGAATATCGATAAACACGGTAGTGAGAGATTTTTTAATATTTCTTTTATCGATAACCTCTTAATAATCGCGAAAATTGCAACGCAAAAATATAAATGATTAAAAGCATTGTACAATGATGAAGTGGACGCTTTTAAAAAGTCTGAATACCGATAAACACGGTAGTTATTGATTTTTCAATATTTCTTTTGTCGATTACCCCTTAATAATTGCGAAAATTGCAATGCCAATTCAAAGATGACAAAAACCTTTGTGCAATGGTAAAGTCGACCGTTTAAAAAGTCGGAATACCGTAAACCACGGTAGTTATTGATTTTTCAATATTCCTTCTGCCGATAACCTCTTAATCATTGCGAAAATCGCAATGCAAAATTATAAATGATAAAAATCATTGTACAGTGATAATGTGGATCTTATTAAAAAGTCTGAACACCTTAAAACACGGTAGTGGATAATTTTTCAATAATTCTTTTATCAATAAGCCCTTAATTGTTGCAAAAATCGCAATGCAAAAATATGGATGATGAATATCATTCTACAGTGATTAAGTGAACGCTTTTGAAAAGTCTGAATACCGATAGGCACGATAGTTATTGATTTTTAAATATTCATTTTTTCAATAACCGTGCAATGATTGCGGAAATCGCAATGGCAAATGGAGGATTATGGAAGACATTATGCAGTGATAAAATTGACGCTTTTAGCAAATCTCACTCCCGTTAAACACGGTAGTTATTGATTAATTACTATCCAATTTATCCATAACCCTTTAATAATTGCGAAAGTCGCAATGCAAAAATATAAAGTATGAAAACCACTGTACACCGATAATGTGGACGCCTTTTAAAAGTCCGAATATCAATGAGAACGGTAGTTATTGATTTTTCATTATTTCTTCTGTCGATAATCACTTAATGAATGCGATAATCGCAATGCCAAATTGATGATAATAAAAATCATTGGGCAATGATAAAGTGGACGCTATTGAAAAGCTTGAATACCGATAAACATGGTAGTAATTGATTTTTCAATGTTTCTTTTCTCCATAACCCGTTAATAATTGCGGAAATCACAATGCAAAAATATAGATGATGAAAATTATCATACAGTCATAAAGTAGACGTTCTTGAAAAGTCTGAATACCGATAAACATGGTCGTCATCGCATTTTCCATATTTCTTTAGTCAATACTTTCTTAATAATTGTGAAAATCGCAATGCAATACTACAGATGATGAAAATCATTGTGCGATAATAAAATGGACGCTTTTGAAAAGTCTGAATACCGTCAAACATGGTAGTTATTGATTTTTCAATAATACTTTTGTCCATAATACTTTAAAAATCACGAAAATTGCAATGCCAAATTAAGAATGATGGAAATCATTTCGCAATGATAATGTGGACGCTTTTAACAAGTCTGAATACCGATAAATACTGTAGTTATTGATTTTTCAATATTTATTTTTTCGATAACTCTTTAATAATTGCAAAATTCGAAATGCCAAATTTAGAAATAATGAAAAATTTTGTGCAATGATAAAGTGAATGCTTTCAAAAAGTCTAAATACCGATAAATACAGTAGTTATTGATTTTTCAATATTTATTTTTTCGATAACTCTTTAATAATTGCGAAATTTGAAATGCCAAATTTAGGATAATGAAAGTTTTTGTGCAATGATAAAGTGGACGCTTTCAAAAAGCCTAAATCCCGATAAACACGGTAGTTATTGATTATTTAATATCAAATTTATCCATAACCTCTTAATAATCGCAAAAATCGCAATGCAAAAATATGGTTGATGAGAATCATTGTAGAGTCGTAAAGTAAACGCTTTTAAAAAGTCTGAACACCAATAAACACGGTAGTTATTGGTTTTTCAATATTTCTTTTGTCGATAACCCCTTGATAATCGCGATAATCGCGACGCAAAATTATGGATGATGCAAATCATTGTAGATCGAAAAAGTGGACGCTTCTAAAAAGTTTGAATCTCGGTAAACACGGTAGGTATTGGTAATTCAATATTCAATTTATCCATAACTCCTCAATATTTGCAAGAATTGCTATGCAAACATATGTATATAATACATATACATACCCCTCAATAATTGCGAAAATCGCAATGCCAAATGAAGGATGATGAAAATCATTATGCATTGATGAAGTTGACTCTTTTAAAAGGTCTTAATCCTGATAAACACGGCAGTTATTGATTATTTAATATTTAATTTATTTATTAGCTCTTAATAATTACGAAAATCGCAATGCAAAAGTAAGGATGATGAAAGTCCTTTTACAGTGATAAAGTGGACGCTTTTGATAAGTCTGTATACCGATAAATACAGTGGTTATTGATTTTTTAATATTTCTTTTGTCGATAACCCCCTAATAATTGCGAAAATCGCACTGCCAAATTAAGGATAATAAAAATCATTGTGCATTAATGGAGTGGACGCTATTGAAAAGTCTGAATATCGATGAACACGTTAGTTATTGTTTTTTCAATATTCCTTTTGTCGATAACCCCTTAATAATTGCGAAAATCGCAATGCCAAATTACGGATAATGAAACTCATCGTGCAATGATAACGTGGACGCTCATCAAAAGGCTGAATTTCGATAAACACGGTAGTTATCGATTTTTTAATATTTCTTTCGTCAATAACCCCTTAATAATTGCGAAATTTGCAATTCCAAATTACGGATGAAACTCATATTGCAATGATAATGTGGACGCTTATAAAAAGGCTCAATCTTGATAGTTTTTGATTTTTCAATATTTAATTGATCCATAACCCCTTATTTATTGCGGAAACCGCAACCTAAAAATATGGATGATGAAAATCATTGTACAGTTATAAAGTAGACGCTTTTGAAAAGTCTGAATGAGAACTGATAAACACATTTAGTTATTGATTTTTCAATATTTTTTTTGTCGATAACCCCTCAATAATTGCGAAAATCGCAATGCCAAATTACGGATGATAAAAATCATCGTGCAATGATAAAGTGGACGCTTTTGGGCAGTCTGAATACTGATAAACACGGTAGTTGTTGATTTTTCCATTTTTCTTTTATCGATAACCCCTTAATTATTCAGTGAAATCACAATGTCAAATCACGGATGATAATAATAATTGTGCAGTGATAAAGCGGACGCTATTAAAAAGTCTGAATACCGATAAACACGTTAGTTATTGATTTTTCAATATTTCTTTCGTCGATAACCCCTTAATAATTGCGAAATTTGCAATTCCAAATTACGGATGAATTTCATATTGCAATGATAATGTGGACGCTTATAAAAAGGCTCAATCTTGATAAACACGGTAGTTTTTGATTTTTCAATATTTAATTGATCCATAACCCCTTATTAATTGCGGAAACCGCAACCTAAAAATATGGATGATGAAAATCATTGTACAGTTATAAAGTAGATGCTTTTCAAAAGTCTGAATAATGATAAACACAGTAGTTATTGATTTTTCCATATTTCTTTTGTCGATAACCCCTTAATATTTGCCAAATTCGCAATTTTAAATTAAGGATAATAAAACCATTATGCAGTGGTAAAGTAGACGCTTTTGAAAAGTGTAAATACCGATAAACACGGTAGTGATTGATTTTTCAATATTTATTTTGTTGATAATCCTTTAAAAATTGCGAAAATCGCAATGTCAAGTTGAGGATGATAAAAATCATTGTGCAGTGGTAAAGTGGACGCTTCTGTAAGGTCATCTCGAATTTCGGAATTTGCACTGAAAATTCGTAATCAGCCAACCTAAAAACCGTTGCATACAAACTTCCATTTAGATGAAGCTGTTTTTTGCATTTATTTTTCGCCATATTGGATCCGCCATCTTTAATTCCGAAATTTGTATTGTCAATTCGTAATCAGCGATCTCGAAAACCCTTAGATACTGACTGTCGCTCAGATCAAGCCATTTGTTGCATTTTGTATTTGGAAATTTGCATTGAAATCTAATTATTATTTCATTCCATTTGTTTATTTGTTCTGTTCTTCAATTTTATTGCCCAATTGTCCTGAAAATTCATTATCTCATAAAGTTTTCGTTATTTATTTTCAGATTCCGTATTGGCATGAGATTGAAAAATTCATCTTTACTCAAAGCCATTCCGTTCGTTCTTGTTTTGAGTCTAGTTTGGATACAAATATATATACTTATACCGGACGACACAGTAGAGCCGGTCACCAGGTTCAAAGGAGCTTTGGCAGAATCTCTTGGACTTCATTATTATAAATTGAAGGACCTATATGATTCATTGACACTCGTGTAAGTTTCCTTGCTTAAATTATTATTGAATTTTAGTGAGAGTATGACGCACTGATAATTGAATTAATGTATTTTTATACATAGTCATCTGGAGGGCGTGCAGAGAGCATCGTATCAGAGTCTTCAAACGTTCATGAAGACCTTTAGGAAAAAACATTTTCCTCCATGTCTGGAAAATATCGAAGAGTCCGTGAACACAGTAACGGATCCGGCACATAGTCGAATTTCAGAGTTCGAAACTGGTCGAATTTCGGTACGGCTGATAATGGACGAAGATAGCGATAAACACGCTGTTCTTTGCGACGAAAACTTTGTTCGACAAGAAATGCAAGACCTGACAAAATTATTGATCGACGCAACATTTCGATCGCGACCGCAAATTCATGACGTTTATCAGTTTATGACCATCATGGGGATAAAGTTGAACCGCGTGATTCTTGTTTCTCATTTGAATTGGTTAATCAAATAATCTATAAATTATGTCGAATATTCACGAACACATCTTCATGATAACATTTATACATAACATTCTAGCTGTAGTAATTTATTTTGTAATTGGTTCAGATAGTCCTTTTCAAACGCTCAATTGCGCTAAAGACAAAAATACGTATGTTAAGCCGCTTTCAAAATAATAAATCAGAGAATTAATATCGCAAAGTGTATTTTTTGCCGTTCCAGTCCCTGTTCACATCGGACTCAGTCGAATTAGAGGTTTTTTAAGGATTGTTTCTTACTCTGCGCCTGTTGAGATTGTCACATAAATGTAATGCATTGACATGGCTGTCATACGTCTGTGATACCTTTCGCACCTATTTATCAAACCAAAATATGATTTTTTCGGAAATGGCTAAGTTACGAACCAAAATATAAGAAAGTCGCCGAAAAAAAAAAATTATTAATTTGTTTCAAAAAATCTGAAAAATTTGGAATATGATATAAAAAATATTGAGAATCACTTAGAGTCGAACTTGGCGATGGTGAACTTCTTTTCGCTGTTTTCAACTTGTAAATGAGGTATTCCATGACATCTCGATCAAAATCTTGCCTTGATGATTCCGATTTTTCTCTAAATTTTTTTTATGAATAAGCACATTGAAAGAAAATTTCCCAAATTTTTTTAGAACTTTTGGTCACACGTTTTTTGGATTTTTTTTTTTTACAAGGGAGCACTTTGTAAAATCTGAAAAAACTCAAAATGATCTAATACAATATAACAAAATTTTTGGACTATGTTCTAAAATGAAGATTTCAATGCTCTATGAGAATTTTTTTTTTTTTTTGCAATTTCTTGAATTTAACTCATAGAGTATTAAAATCACCATTTTGGAACAAGACCCAAAAATTTTGTTATATTTTATTACATTATGGAGTGGTCCCTTAAAAAAAATCCACAAAACGCGTGACCAAAAAATTGTGAAAAAATTTAGACATTTTTTTCTCAATGTGTTTTTTCATACACAAAATTTAAAGAAAAATCAAAATTATCGAGGCAAGATTTTGATCGAAATATCGTGGAATGCCTCAACTATATGCGCATAATACAGTGCTCTTGCAGAGCACGGCAGTGTCAAAACTCATAGCCCAATTATTTTCATCGCACAATTCTATAGTGATTATCTTTTGAATTCTACGGAGAATAATGAGCGTCTGTAGATTAGTTGGTGCTGTGTATGAATATTCATACTAAGCAACAATAACACAATTTACATCAATTTATGTATTCCCTATACAAATTTGTGAAACAGACATAGGTACGGCCCTGCAGTGCCCAAAAATTTGTACCCCCGCTATAGCCGTCACGCCGAGGTACATGTCACGCCGGACCATGTACTAACCTATTCATGATGCCGTTCTTTTTGGCATTTCGCGAAATTTTATCGGTAGATTTGTGTTTATTGAATTCTTCCAATTTTATTTCATTTCTTATCGGCTTTTTGGGATCGACGGTTTTCGGTCAGCGAAATTTGGCCAACGTTTCTGTTGATCCGGACGGAAAGAAATGTTTGATATTGGCAAAGTGAAATAAAAAAAGTCGAAATTTCATTACATGTGAATCACCGGTGAAGTCCAAGAATTTTACGGTAATTAATATTTTTATTTTTCAACTTTATTGTTGCCGTCACGCGTGAATAGGGAGGGGGGCGACAATCCCTTGCAGGCTCGGCGGGCTCGCTTGCGATTAAGCGGGCGTCTTCAAGGAGGGCATTATGGAGGGGACCGTGCCTGCTTGTGTGCAGCGGGCAAGGGGGCCCGGAGCTGAGCAAAGCTCCCGTCCTAGGATTCGGGGCGATCCTAAGAGGCATCCTGGCTGGCTTGTGTGTAGCCGGGGAGGCCAGAGCAAAGCTAGTAGGCCCGGTTTTTAGAGAAGGGAAAGAAGGGGGCGTCTAGGCCTGTTGATGAGCAGCAGGCGAGCGACGTGGCTCTGGAAAAGACCGGTGTCCATATTGAAGACATTGTTACGTCCTGCGACTTTCGGGATCTCTCATCATCCACGGGTTTGCTCATATCGGGCAATTCTGGAAGAAAAATGCGGCTGAGAGGGGAACACGGTCAAAGCGAGGATCCATTCATTCGGTGTGGCCATATTCCCACCCATCTTCTGAGGGTCGAATTACAGGCCATGGCTAAAACGTCAACGCCTGCACAGTCATCCGCCGACACGAATCTCCGAGGAGAATTTCAAGTGAGATTACATTGCAGGGTAATGTTACGTCCCAACCAGCGAGTTTTCCATCTCGGTCAAGAAGAGAAAAACCCTTCCTTTACTCGTTATTCGGAAGAACTGCATTATGTTGGACAGGTGGCCTTTTCGAGCCTAACCTCGCGGAAATTTGCTCAGGACGGCCGTGAGAGTGTATTTTATTGAGCTCGGTGTCTTAAATAAAGGATTGTAACTGAAGCGTTGGAATATTGCGACAACATAACAACAAAAAATAATATGTTGAAAAATTGCATAGTCGAAAATTATAAAGGTCGCGTATGAACAGGGATCTCGATTAAACCGCTGCTGCAATTCCTCCGGATTGAACAGGGTGATTTCTCTCAGCCGGGGAGAATTTTACACGCGAAACGATTTTAATGGGAATGGATTTCTTTTGATTTTTGGAATAAAATAAACATGTTAAGCGACCAGAAAGACCAAACTAAAAATCATAAATAGAGCCGCAATTCGAAGCTCAATTATAGGGTACATAATGGAGGGATTTTTCCTTTTTATAACAGATCCATTTTTCGGGCAAGAATCGTTTCTCTGAAAATTACCAAGAGCTGATCACCGACAAAGATTTACTTTTCTTCAAACGTTTGAAATTATTAAAAAGGGCCAAAAAATATTCATTTAAAATTATTTGAAGTGGAAGATTATTCAAGTAGAATTTATTCAAAGCGGAAAATATTCCTCCGCAGCCAACCCAAAACCATCCACGAGCGAAAATTATCCTCCTACAGATAATCATCTTTTAGGAGATAAAATCAGGAATATTTGAGGAGGTTTTCGGATTGAGTAGTATTTGTGTTGCTCTGAGAGGTTTCACATCAGCAGCCGCTGGCCGGTATGGTAGCCTGTACCAACAACTGTGTGTTCCGGGTCCCAGAGCTTGTGTGTAATCCTAGGGAATCACCTTCGTGGTTAGTCACTGACTGGCAAGGTTGCCTGGGTCAGCCGATCTAACCCGTCAGAACCTTCGAATTTGTTCGTGTGTGATTTTTGTGTAACCTTCGGGGCCTTTTGATATCAGCTACTGGCCGGTATGGTAGCCTGTACCAACAACTGATTCGCCGGGGGCCGACGGTTTGTAATGTAGAACGGAATTGATTCTTGGAATTGAATTTAAATGACGGAAGAAAATAAAGGAAAAATCTGAACTAAACAAGGGTAATTGTCTCGATAGCGTTCGGTTGCGAGGCTGCGGAATGTAATAACTTTCCGGAAACGGAATCGTAATGGTAACTTATGTTCAATGTGCAGTCTGTAATAATAATATCCGGACGTTTTTCTGGTTTCAATCCGTCTTTGAACTCGAGCTTACAGCACTTTGGAACCTCCAGACTCAAGTCCGCGCGAAGGATCTCTTTCCATTGTTTTATCTGGTTGCGCAACTTTTTCCGATTTATTTTGGGTCGGACTGTCTTCCCATTTAATGGATATTTGACCAATTCCATCGAAGTTAAAATCGGAATTGTGATTCAAGGGTTTTGAGTTAATCTAAATTTGAAACAAAATTTATTATCAAAATTGGAATCTGAACTATTCCTCTGAAGCGAACCATTCACCGGTTAGAGTAGAAATTTATTGTCTGTATGGGATTAACAATAGTTTGATCGATGCTCGGGGAGGAAAATACGCTTTGTGGACTCGTCTTCCCAGAAAGCCGAGAGAATGACCTCTCGAATTAAAACTTAGCTTAATACTTTTTTTTTCCTTACCTGGCGTTTTTCTCTTGGGGGGTGAGAAATGGCAGACGAGCTGCAATGACGATGAATCGAACGACGTCGATGAGTCCAGTGACAAGGGGTTGAGCGACGGAGATGAATCCAGGAATGAGAGCTCAAACAACGGGGATGAATCCCGAGAAAACCGATGAATCCGGTGATGAAAACGAATCCCAAAACGATGAAACGCAGGATAGCTCGATGCAACGAAGGGAGAGGCGATTTGAAGATACTAAACATGCACTGTTTGCGAAATTTTTGTTGCCTATATTTTTCACAGCTCAACACAAGGATTCACAGATCTATTTCTCTTTTTTTTTCCACACAATTCACTCGATGATCCCGCACAATATTTATGATCACGTCAATAGTAAAGTTAGAATAAAAATGTTTGAAATTATGATTATCAGAGTTGCGCATAAAGATTTGACGGACAGAAAGAAATATAGTCGGAGGAAAAAAAAATGCTTTAACAATTACGTTGAATAAAACCACACTCAAAATCTCGACAAAACTTTTCCAGAACTGAATATTTAATGAATATTGAGACGAGTGTCGTGGAATACTTAAAGCGCGCAAAGTCCGAAGATGATTAAGGGTACGTGTGCTTCTTGACACGCGTTTTTATAATCATGACCCGCTTAGCTTCGGGAAGGGGTAATTCGTCCCTTGTCTCCAAGATGTTCACGCCTTGGTTCTCCCCTCCACCTCGCTGGTCATCCTAGTTTTTACAATAATTAAACTATAATTAAACTTAATTTTTTATACCGAATCACTTTCATTCTTCCATACTTTTATAATTCGCATCTTTGAGGACAATTTTCAATTTTTAATTCTCAATTTTTATGTAAATTTTCGCGCGTACCGGGAGTCGAGGGGTCTCTTTTTCGCTCTCCCTCTCTCTTACTCCCGCCCTCGCTTGGGCTCTCGCCGCGCTCTAGGCCCCGCCACGGAGGCTCTGACCATCCCTCTCTTCTCTTTCGCTCTCGCACGCGCGCTCGGACTCTCTCACTCCTCGATACTTCCAATTGGCTTAATTTTCGGCTATGACTCTCTCACTCTCTTTCCTATGACAAATTCATATTTCTTTCTCTTTCTTTGCTCTACTGCTCTGCATTTCCTCTTTTCCCTTCGACTCCTCCCATCGTTTGCTTGCAAGAGAGGGAGAGTCTTTAAATTTATAAATTTTACTTTTAGTCAAATGAATTATTATTATTATTATTTTTTTTTTAAGATTCCAATAATTTCTTTCAATAAACTGTTTTATAATTTCCAAAAAATTCGATGATTTTACAATCTCAAAATTGTAAATTTTTCCTTATTTATTGAACTGATTTTCTATGGAGGGAGAGAAAAAAAAATGCGCTGATAAAATTATTATAATGAATATTTTAACATTTCAATTACTTCTGTCAATAAAGATTAAAAGGTCCAAAGATTCAATTGACAAATTATTAGAAAAGATACAAAAATTCTTATTTGAATTGTATCATTCAAAATAAGAATTTTGTCATTTTAATTAAAACCCTTTGTTTCAATTTTCCTACTTGAAATCATCATTTTGAAATAAAATCCGTATTATTGGAATTTCCTGATTTTTAATAAAATTTTTATGTGAATTCTATCATTTGAAATAAATAAATTTTTGTATTAGCCTGGAACAAATCATTCATACATGCATTCATAATTAATAATAATTCGCTCGTATTCTTTGAGGCGAAATTTCTCCTGAGATTTTTAATTTGTCTTTTCATACAAAAAAAGAAATGCTTTTGAATATTACTTGTGCCCATATATGGCGTGTATCCTCTGTAGCAGCCCGTTGTGCGAGAGAGAACGACGCGATTCAAGGGGGCAGCGGGCCTCGTGTCGTCCGCGGGGCGCGAGGAGATTTCCTCGGACCCTTGGACAAACACTCACGCCTGCCTCGCTAATTCTTTCTCGCGCGGACTTATTTTCTTTGAGAGTTGATAAATTTAATTACGCCCGGATGTTTAATATATTCGATATGTTCCTCTGCTTGAAAATCTCAACTATAAACGTTGGAAATAAATAGATATCGGGTTGCACTGAAGTGCTCTCTATCTCCAAGCGATTTCCTTTCTCTTTCCCCGCAGGGTGACTAATTCTTGAAGAGCCACGTGTGCTCTTTTCACGACGCAGTGGTGTTCTTTTCTTTCGTCATTTTTTTTCCGCATGTTCCTTTTCATTTTTCCTTTTTCACCCTAATAGATTATTGCAACAGCCGAACGTTGTCAAAATTTTCAAGCCTCGACTTTCGACATTCTTAAGAGGAATTTTTCCTCTACGTTTTTGCGTTTATTTATTAAAAGTAAATTTATTTCCTATTTCGATGGACCTGACCCAGGCTATAATTTCTATTCTTGAATTTAGAATTGACTTTACTTTAGTTTACTGTCCTTTGCTATTACTTTTCAGGATCTCTGGCCAAAAGTGCCAATAAAATGAGAGAAAGAACCACTGGTCATACGCTCGGGTATCCTCATTTAATATTCGTGTCGGTGTGGCTTTACGCTAGTATGCGTTTGGATTTCTATAATTTGCCGGGCTAATATGAGTGCCACGCGCTTTCAAAGATTTTAATACCTGCGTCGCTTCGACCTACAAAGGCCCTATCGATATTTACGCGGGGTCTTATATCTTTGCCGGATATTTTTCCGAGCCGATGATAGAAATTGTTTTATTTACCCTGCAATATAATCTCGCTCGAAATTCTTCTCGGAGATTCGAGTCGGTGAATGACTGTACAGGCGTTGACGTTGTCGCCATGGCTTATAATTCGACCCTTAGAGAATGGGTGGGAATATGGCCACACCGAATGAATGGATCCTCGCTTTGACTGTGTTCCCCTCTCATTCGCATTTTTCCTCGTGAATTACCCGATATGGGCAACCCGTGGACGATGAGAGATCCTGAAAATCGCGGGACGTAACAAGCCAAACGAGTGTAGTTGTTGCGGCTTTCACAACGGCGCAAGCCAGATTGAAGCTGTATAGCTACCTCGAACGGTTAGATCGCCGAGTCTTGTACTACGATACAGATTCGGTGATTTATGTGAGTACAGGTGAGCCCAATGAGTGGATCCCACCGCAAGGTAGCTTCCTCGGTGATATGACGAACGAATTGGCAGAGCACGGGGCAAATGCATATATAAATTCATTCGTTTCCAGAGGGCCAAAGTTTTATGGATATACGGTGGTAACGAGCGATGCGCCAGACGTCGTTATAAAAGAATGTTGCAAGGTCAAAGGGCTGAGCTTGAATTACGAAAATTCAACAAAAATTAATTTCACATGCATACGGGATTTGATCACTCCGGATTTACCCGGTGTGAATGTAGGATCGATTGAGCTGAATTTCTCGGCAATTCAACGCACGGCATTACATAATGTTATCACGAGACCTGTGACAAAGACATGTCGTCGTATGTCGCAAGCGCTGGCACACCTCGCACAAGATGTCCCTCCCCTACGGTTTTAAAGAATAGCGATATTTTGTAGTTACCGTTGTCATCAGCGTCTTTCCTTATAAATTTGTATTGTAAAAAATGTAAAAATAACTAAATTTATGTGCTTATGTATATGTGTATATATTTTCGACTGACTCAGCATCTCGCAAAAAAAAGAGAGAGCAATGTATTTTTGTATATTTTCTAGTATGTTATGCGCGTGTATATGTGTGTGTGTGTGTGTGTGTGTGCGATAGTGATTAATATAGTGTTATTAAAAATAATACAAGCCACAACCAAAATTTAAAAATGATTCAAGACACCTATGATAAATTTGTACGCCGATTGGTAATATTAAAAAAATGTAATAAATTTTTGTTTTTGTGTGAATACGTATACGGTGTAATGTACAGTAGGCATATGTGAGTGTGTGTGTGTTCGTGTGCAGAATTTCAATGATAATGGATTTTTATATAAAATAAAAAACAGCTCACTGTAGTAGTAGGGTGCGCACTATGGCGACCCCCACTCCTATCCCCACTCCTATCCCTACTCCTATCCCCACTCCGCGGCCGCTCGTGGAGAGCTCGGCTGCGGTTGTGAGGCAAGAGGTGTGAGGGGAGGGGAGATGGAGCGTGTCGCCATAGTGCGCACTGTGTTATTATTATTATAATTATCCAAATAATGTGAATTATTCAAATAATAATAATAATCTATTTTTTATTTTCAAAGAGCAGAATTAAGAATGTACAAGGCGATATATCAAGAGTCGCGGCAGCGACTCGACGCCAAGTATTAAAGAAACTGAGAGTCCCAGTCGAGACGCCGCGCACTCTTATATACGCGAATATGCCTCAATCCACGCCCCTTTTACACTTCAATTCGTTATTACTAAAAAACGAGATAACTTTTTTAACATTTACGAACTATGGTCATCTTAAAAAAAAATTAGCTTTCCATTGATACCATTTTTATTTTTTTCCGCCCACGTGATACTGAGATATCATAATATTGGGCGAATTATTCCGAATATTTATCATCAGAAAATAGTTCAAGTCACGTCTCTATAGATATAGAGCCCGTGTATAAGCGGTGTAATACGATTTTACAGAGAGGGGCTTGCATGAGTTAGTGGGAAAATATGAGTGTGTGCGAGTCGCGCTCTCTCTCGCCTGCGCTCGCCCCACCATCGATAGATATACAATATGCCCGTGTATAAGCGGTGTGAGATTTTACAGAGATATTATATTATATTATATTATATTATATTATATATATTATATTATATTATATTATATATTATATAATATATAAGTAAGTATATACTGGTATATACGGGTATATATAGGTACGTACAGGTATATACGGGTATACTCAGGTATATACAGGTATATACATGTATATTCAGGTATATACATGTATATTCAGGTATATATAGGTATATACAGGTATATACTGGTATATACTGGTATATACGGGTATATTCAGGTATATACATGTATATACAGGTATATATAGGTACGTACAGGTATATACGGGTATATTCAGGTATATATAGGTATTTACTGGTATATACAGGCATATTCAGGTATATACAGGTATATACGGATATATACTGGTATATACAGGTATATACTGGTATATACGGGTATATTTAGGTATGTACGAGTATATTCAGGTATATACGCGTATATTCAGGTATATACAGGTACATACGCTCTCTTTTTCTCTCTATTAAAAATAAAAATTACAAATAAAAATTGAAATTGAAATTGAACATTGAAATTGAAAATTGAAATTGAAAATTGAAATTGAAAATTGAAATTGAAAATTGAAATTGAAAATTGAAATTGAAAATTGAAATTGAAAATTGAAATTGAAAATTGAAATTGAAAATTGAAATTGAAAATTGAAATTGAAAATTGAAATTGAAAATTGAAATTGAAAATTGAAATTGAAAATTGAAATTGAAAATTGAAATTGAAAATTGAAATTGAAAATTGAAATTAAAAATTGAAATTGAAAATTGAAATTGAAAATTGAAATTGAAAATTGAAATTGAAAATTGAAATTGAAAATTGAAATTGAAAATTGAAATTGAAAATTGAAATTGAAAATTGAAATTGAAAATTGAAATTGAAAATTGAAATTGAAAATTGAAATTGAAAATTGAAATTGAAAATTAAAATTGAAAATTGAAATTGAAAATTGAAATTGAAAATTGAAATTGAAAATTGAAATTGAAAATTGAAATTGAAAATTGAAATTGAAAATTGAAATTGAAAATTGAAATTGAAAATTGAAATTGAAAATTGAAATTGAAAATTGAAATTGAGAATTGAAATTGAAAATTGAAATTGAAAATTGAAATTGAAAATTGAAATTGAAAATTGAAATTGAAAATTGAAATTGAAAATTGAAATTGAAAATTGAAATTGAAAATTGAAATTGAAAATTGAAATTGAAAATTGAAATTGAAAATTGAAATTGAAAATTGAAATTGAAAATTGACATTGAAAATTGAAATTGAAAATTGAAATTGAAAATTGAAATTGAAAATTGAAATTGAAAATTGAAATTGAAAATTGAAATTGAAAATTGAAATTGAAAATTGAAATTGAAAATTGAAATCGAAAATTGAAATTGAAAATTGAAATTGAAAATTGAAATTGAAAATTGAAATTGAAAATTGAAATTGAAAATTGAAATTGAAAATTGAAATTGAAAATTGAAATTGAAAATTGAAATTGAAAATTGAAATTGAAAATTGAAATTGAAAATTGAAATTGAAAATTGAAATTGAAATTGAAAATTGAAATTGAAAATTGAAATTGGAAATTGAAATTGAAAATTGAAATTGAAAATTGAAATTGAAAATTGAAACTAAAAATTGAAATTGAAAATTGAAATTGAAAATTGAAACTAAAAATTAAAATTGAAAATTGAAATTAGAAATTGAAATTGAAAATTGAAGGTTGGTGTTAGCATTTTCTATACTATATATGAAGCATATCTATGAATATATCTATGATATACATATAAGATATACATTAGGGTGGTCATTCGAGATTCAAATTTTCTTTATTTTTATATATATGTATTTATAAGATGTATATAGCTCTATATAAAGGATTGTCTATATATTAAGTATATTTATGAATATATCGCACAGATATCATTTATCTATACATATAAAGCATATATATGAATTTATAGCTCTATATATTATACTATACAGTAGGGTGGTGTCTATTCGAGATTTTTTTCTTTAAATATTTATATATACGTATATTTATATTATGATGTATATTAGGGTGGTCATAATTCGAGATTCGAATGTTGTTTTATATACGTTCTTTATATTTATATACGATGTATATTAGGTCGACTCGTTATTTTCTCATGGTCAATTTATATTACGCTGGTCATTTATTTGATGTATATTGGGGTGGCCGCTATTTAAGGTCTCAATCTATATTATGGTGGTCATTATTCGATATTCGATGTCTTGAATTACTTATATATGAGGCAATCCACGCCATTTCGAACGGTCCAAAAGTTGTCGACTCTCAAAAAAATAGGAATTTTGTCAAATTGTCTAATTATATGAAAAAAACATGGTTATTTTTTTTTAAATGTTTAGATAAAAGAATATCTACAATGATAATATTAATGTTTTGGAGCTTATTGGAGCATTTTTTTAAAAAAACAAAAAAAAAATGTTATTAATAAAGCAAGGCATAGCTTTGGAACATCTACCCGAGTTATTCTGAAAAATATAGATGTTACTGTACACACTTCAAAGTATTTTCTGGAATTTTTTAAGAAAAATCGAAAATGACATACCAACTGAACAAAAAATATTTTCGTATAGTTTTGGGGAAAATGAACATTTTTTGAACTCGAAAAATTCAAAACAAAATTTTTTCACAAAGTTTATGCAAAACTGAAACTCTTTTGCCTTAAAAGTTTTTCTGTTAAATCAAATGCTCACGAGATGTAACGGGATTTGAAAATTGTGAAATTTTGAAAAACTCGATTTCGAAAATTTTGAAAAGATGTATATAGCTCTATATATAAGATTATCTATATACATATAAAGCATATTTATCAATATATAGTTAATAAGTCAAAATCGAACTTTAATTTCAGTCCAAACCAAAATTTTACTTTAATTTTAGGCTAAACCAAAATCTAACTTTAATTTTAGACCCTACCAAAATCGAACTTAAATTTTGAGCTAAATTTTTCAACACTATAAACAAGATCGGAATGAAGATTTGCGTGAGCTGAGCCGTTTCGGAGTTATCAAGCCTGAACCATTGAAACGTTTATAATAACGATGTTATTTACTTATAAACACGTCAAAGTAGACTCATATCACTTATATACCGCATAATATCAACTTTGAAACAAATATTTACAGATTTTCAATGCAATGTTGATGAAAAAAACGGGTAAATTACAAAACATGATGATATTTCATTATTAATTTTATTTTTTATAAATCAACAATTTATTTCGAAATTTTATAAATTTGTTGAGTCTTTTCAGAATAAGTTCTTTAAGTATTTATAAGTTTTATAGAATATACTTTCATTATTATGTATTCAAAAAATTGAAGAAAAAAAAACTTTTCATGGCTATAACTCATCCCTGAAAGACTCAGTAAATTTATGATAAATTAAAATAAATTATTGATTCGTATATAAAGTTTATGATAAAATTTTATCATACACTTGTGATATACACGCATCTTTTATTAATGATTAACAAAATTAATCATATATCGTTGATTAATAAAATTTTTTGATTTTGTATTGAAGATTTATAGATGTTTGTTTTAAAATCGATAATATTGGGTATTCAAGTGATATGAATCGATTATGTCCCGTTTATAAGTAAATAACATCATTATTTTAAACAGTTCAATGGTTGAGGATTGATAACTTGAGTAATAAAATTTCAAAGCTTGGAAAAAAAAATCTCCATGTCATTTAAATGGAAATGGAACATTGAAAATTGCCACCTTTAAATATTAATATTAAGAGCTCATATTTTAACAGGGTCTTTATTTAAGGATACTCCGACAATTTTTTAACGTTCTTAGAAAAAAAATAATCCGTTTTTTTTAACATCTAATAACTGTGTATCGCATTTTATATAAATAAATAAAAACTCAATGCATATACGAAAACGTGATATTTATTTTTCATTTATTATCAATTTTTATTTATAATATTTTATTTTGATGGTTTTTTCGCGATATTTTTATTGTGGACGTTCGTTGCCGCCACCGCGCTGGCCGCGAGCACCGCGCTGGCCCCGGCCTCGGCTCATCATCATTGAGGCGGTGGTCCATGCCATTTCCGCCATGATCTGTGACATTTGCCACTGATGTCGGCGTTGGTACACTTTCCGACCTGCCCGTCTTCCCCGACGATTATCTACATGGATGTGAAGAAATTGATATCATATACATGATTAAAAAATATGAAATATATTGTATATATTGGAAAGCATCTGGAATAATTTTAAAGTTTCGCAAAGTTTTAAAAGTTTTAGAAATATTTAATTATCCAAATATATGTGTATTTAAATAATTTAAATTTTGTGAAACTTCAAATTGATCTGAGATTCACCTTTCAAAGATATAGTATAATATAATATATATGAGGCAATCCACGCCATTTCGCTCGGTCGTGACCCTGACCATTTTTAATTTTTTTTTATTTTATAAAATAGTATACTATGCAAGGAGTATTTTCACTAATTTTTTAATTTTTATCGCACGTATTTCAAAAGTTTAAATTTTTCGAAAAATCTGGATTTCAGAAAGTTCGGAAACGTTCTAACGACGATATCTATTAAATTAATCGATTCATCGAAAAATGTTTAGCGATCGATTTTTTTCATATTCGTTCACACTTTCATAAAAAAAAAGAAAAAAATTTTGAATTATCGTTGTCAACATTTTTTCAGCGTGTAAAATGAAAACTATTTTTTTAAAAGATGATTGCCATTTTTTTTCTAAAAAAATTCTCTAAAATAATATGATAAATTATATGAATTTTGACGCTAGTCCCATTGTGGGCCCATTTTTCCTTCTTTTTTTTCAATTCAATTTTCTTCAAGAAAATTTTGAGTGTTTCGTATGAATTAATATAATAATTTGTATTACTAACAACTAACAATACTCGTAAGTAATAATTATTGTACGCATTTATAATTAGTAATTCTAGTTACAATTTTACAATTAATAGCTCAATCTAATGTGTTGAAGAATTATTTTTCCATTACTATACTATAAAAGAAATGTATGCATTATAGGAGAATATATGAATAAAAGACTGACATGTTTTTTATCTTCTTAGAGTGAGATATCTATTTTCTCACTCGTTTAAAAGTTTACTCAATCGAGACTGATCAGATTTTGAAAAATCTTTTACTTTTAAGGCGCCAACATTATCAGTCTCGATTGAGTAAACTTTTTAAACGAGTGAGAAAAAATATATCTGTAACTCTCACAAGACAAAAAATATATCAGTGTTTCATTCACATATTCTCCTATAATGCATACATTTCTTCTATAGTGAAGTAATGCAAAAATAATTCTTCAACATATTAGATTGGGCTATCAGTTGTAAAATTCTAACTAGAATTACTAATTATAAATGCGTAGAATAATTATGACTTACGAGTATTGTTAGTAATACAAATTATTATAGTAATTCATACGAAACACTCAAAATTTTCTTGAAAAAAATGGAATTTATTTAAAAAAAAAATAGAAGAAAAAATGGGCCCACGATTGGATTAGCGTCAAAATTTATAAAATTGATCATTTTATTTTAGAGAATTTTTTGAGAAGAAAAAAAAATGGCAATCATCTTTAAAAAAAAATAGCTTTCACTTCACACGCTGAAAAAATGTTGACAACAATGATTCAATTTTTTTTTCTTTTTGTTTGCGGTTATGGAAATGTGAACGAATATGAAAAAAATTGATCGCTAAACATTTTTCGATAAATCGATTAATTTAAAAGATATTGAAGAAAATCCAGACATTGAAAGAAAATCCAATTTTTTAGATTAAATTAGTTAAAAAGCCATTAAAAAATTTCTTTTCTCAATTTTCGATATTTTTTCCAAAAAGTACATTGGAAAACAAAAAAAAAGATCTCTTAGCAAGTTAGAATATATTGGTCATTGAAAAAGTTATGATATTTTTGAGTTATGAAAGTTATGAATATATATTATAGATATACTCACTCAAATATATATTATATAGGTTATATGTATATGTATATATACATATATGTATATCTTTAAAAAGTTTGCAAAATATTTATATTTTACTCACTCAAATTTAAGTTTGTTGGTGCGGCAGGGTCTGCTTCAGCGGCCGCATTTGATTCGACGGCCACACCGTCTACCACGCCAGTTTGGGTGTCATTTCCTGCTTCATCGACTATTTCTTCTATTTTTTCGTTAGACATAATCTGAAATAAAAAAATTATAATACATTATTAGTTTATTAAAAATTTTCACTTTGCTTCCTCATTTTTATCCATAGTTCACATAGCTTCCTTTATTACAAAGTATGGCGATCAAATTTGGCTTCCTCATGAAGGAAGCTATGTTAACTATCAACAAACATGAGTAATCAATGTGCAAATTTGCCACATTCCATCGAATTTTCTTTTTGCCAAATTTTATTCTCTTTGATTTGAACACTATTGTAGATGCATACAAAATTTTAGTACAATATCTCGCAAATAGCCAAAGTTCGACTATTTACGCTATTGAAAAAAAATCAGATTTTGGCAAAATTTTAATCACTCAATAGATTTTTGCAAATTTAATCACGAACCACCCCGATAGCTATTGTACAAAGTTCTGTACAAAGTTTTTATTCATTATCTTAAAGATTGTCGCAACTTTTCACAAAATCCAAAATTTCACAAAATTTTAATTCCTCGATACATTTTTTCCAAATTCAAAGCGACCAATCTTAATAGCTATACTAATTTTGAACAATGCTTTAGTGAAAAATCTTGAAAATTGCACAAAATTGAGAGGGTTTACGTAATTTTCGGAAAAAAACGACAGAAATCGATCAAATCTGAACACCCGTTATAACTAAAACTAAAAATAATCTCAAAGAAAGGCATTTCGTGCTCGACATTTTTGCCAAATTTCAGCTTTATATCTCGAAGTGTTCTCGAGTTGATTATTTACATTTGAAAGTCAGTAGGACACATACATACATACACACGCACACAAATACACACACATTTGAAAGTCAACAGGATACATACATACGTACATACACACACACATACCCACAAACACATACACACACATACATACACACACATCCAAAAGTCAGCAGGACACATTCATACATACATACATACATACATACATACATACATACATACATACATACATACATACATACATACATACACACACGACACACATACACATACATTCATTCATTCATTCGGAAATTTTTTCGATAGATGATTTCTCGACGTTTTCGGACATTTTGAACGCATTGGTATAAAAATCTCTGAAAACAATTTTTTCACGGACAAAAAGCTTCCTTTATGAGGAAGCAAAAAGCAAAATTTATTTTTTGATGGGATTTTATGGATAAAAATTGAAGATTCTAATATGGAAATCGAATCGCAAACTGCATGTGATGTGAGAACCGTGAAAATGAATATTTAATTGAATTTCTTTAATTGATTTCAATTGTATTTCTCTTATTTTAAATTAAAAATTCAATAATTGACTTTACGAGAAAATTACTTACGTGTACGTGTCGAAGAGACCCTTTCTCGTGCGTCGACTAGAGCGTAATGGATGATAACGTGCTTGCGCTTTTTTCTTCTTCTCCTTCTTCCTTTTCTTTCTTCTTCGTTTCTTCCTGAGAGGGAATAAGCACGTGTATAATAGAGTAAATGTATTGATCCGTACGTAACTGTGATCCTCATTGGTTAACGATGACGACGTTCGTACTTCTTCCTTCTTCCTTTCTTTGTTTCCTCGTGAGAGGGGATAACCACGTGCATGTCACGACAGATATCGATTAAGCGTATTGATCTGTATATAACTGCGATCTTTATTGGCCAACGATGTTGAGGAAGCTTAAATTTTCATTGTTCGCGGTAAGTCAGTGGAAATACGATACAACAGAAAGATAGCTTCTTATTCGTTGTCTTTACTCGTTTACTATTGACTACGATGTTTAACGCTTTATTGTCAATGTTATGATTGAAAAATAATAGAAGGAAATTGTTATTAAGAATTACAGTTAAAAAAAAAAATTTACTTTGCTATTTGGATTATGGTACAATAATTCTTCCGTTTTTTTTACCGCTATCCTGTCATTATTGCTCCTCAACTGTGGCTGCATTCGTTTTGGACGCTTACGCACTTGTGAGCGCGACATCCTGTACCATTTTATATGTCGATGTATGTCTTCACATACGTGCTGAAAGCGCGTAAGCGTCCAAGACGAATGCGGCTTATATTATATACTTATAGCCGCATATACAGCCGCATTCGTTTCGGACGCTTACTTGCTTGTGGCGAATACATAGTTCGCACCACATCCTGTAGCATTTTATAAGTCGATTTACATCTATATTATAAGTATCTCAAAATAATTGCGCCTCAAGTATATATAGTATATATATAGATATATATAGACTACATATATACTGGACAATATATATATTATATATGTATAGTCCACACAGCGAATACAGATACTGAGAAATGATGTACAAAAAGGACACGAAATGTAAATATCAACGTTATACTAGCTACTATAAGGATGAATGAAAAAGAATGTGGTCTTATTATATATTACGACATATTTCACATTCATTCAGTCGCCGATCAGTGATACAAGTGTATGGAATTTAGATAGTGCGATTTCTTCAAATTTCCGTTCCGTTGAATATTTCGGTGAGTAATTTTTTATTATGTTTTAATTCCGAATCGCATCACTTTTATGCTTATTATAAATATATCTATTATATTGATAGGGCATCATTGATGAAATAAAAAATCGGATCAATTTTTCAGTTTTTCAATATTAGTACAATAGATATACAATAGTGGAAAAAATTAAAGGATCCAATAAATTTTCCAAATTTTTAGTGGTTTTTAACAATGCTGTATTTTAGTGAAAAGTGTCGAGCGAAAAGTGTCGACTGTGTTCAGTGAAAGTTCAGTATCGAGGTCTAAAAAAGAGCATGTTGAAGCTTGAACTTCTAGTTTTCAGATCTTTCAGTAAAAATTTTTTCGAAGCTACAGGTTTCATGCAATTCTGAGAAATACCAAGAAAAAATTTTTTTGCAAATTTGCATTACTTTTTTGTTCAGCTGTAATTCCTTGGAAAATTTTGTTTAGCTACACCATTACATGGATCAGATAGCTTGTTTATTTAGCTTCAATTTGCTTTTTTTGAGACCTCGCTGCGACCATTTTTCGCTGAGATATCGTACTTTTCATGAAAAAAGATCCTTTTGTGTTTGACCATTGATATCTCAGCAACCAATGATCGCACAGAAATCGAAAGGGGCGTTTTACAAACGTGAATTAATGCTTTATAAGGATTGATGATGGTTTCTTGAAAAAAAAATTTGTTTCCATTTTTGCCGTGAATTTGAAAAAACAGGAGAAACAGGGCTATTTATGGTTTTTTAGAAAATCAACGGCCAAATTAAAAATATTGACAAAAAGACTAATGTTGGGCGTGAATTTTATAGCTTAATATACCCAGAAAAACCCTACAAAGTCTCCATTCGATCTATCAAACAGTTTTTTCGTTTCAAGCAATCAATTATTTATTGTATATTTATTGTATATTTTAACAAATTATTCCCACCGATCTTCATCGTTTTTTTGTTGAATTTAAAAAAAAAACAAAAATTTCTTACTTTGCTCTTTTCGTTCGAAATTTTGACATTTTCTGCAAATTCTCTGAAATTTTCAGAGGGATTATTTTTTTTTTCTATTGTTTTTTTCAATTTAAGAAAATAATTTTTTTAACGCAGCTTATTTCTCATAATACCACTCTGGGGATTTATGAGGATGTAGAGGGAATTTTAAAATTAAAAAAAAAAATAAAATAAAATGCAAGTTATGAATTTAAAAAAAATTGCTATTTATTATTGAAATGTTTATAACTTTTTCAAAAATTGACTTACCGAGTCGTTTTTTTTAATTTTTGTTTTTCAATGTACTTTTTCAAAAAATATTTTTAAAAAATTAGTCCGACCGATCTTGATGGTTTTTTTTTCGAAAAAAAAACCGAAAATTCCTCGATGGTTGTCATTTTTTATTTTTTTTTTACATTAAAAACTGACATTTTCTGTAAGTTCTCTGAAATTTTCACAATGCGATAATTGTTTTTTTCCAATTTAGAATAGTAATTTTTCTAACTTACCTTATTTCTTATAATACCACTCTGGGGATTTATGAGGATATAGAGGGAACGTAAAAGTTCAAAAACAAATATAATAAATAAAATTCAATGTAGGAATCATCGAAAATTTTTCAATTCTTTTCGAAAAAGTAAGAAAAAAGAATAGAAGATAGTTCTGAATGATTATTTTTTTTGTTTTTAAATGTAGTTTTATTCAAAAAACTTCGATGATTACCACTATGAATTTAATTAATTAATTTTTTTTCGAACTTTCACGTTCCTCCCACATCATCTTATATCTTCACATCATTCAATATCCAATATAAAATATAAAATATTGAATATTAAATATTAAATATTAGATACTAAATAAAAAATATTAAATTCCAAATATTGAATATTAAATATTTAATATTAAGTATTAAATATCAAATATAAAAAATTAAATATTTAATATCAAATATAAAATATCAGCTTGCGCCTACTGTGATCGAGAGCTAAGATGTTTACACATCAAAGAGATTTTTTTTTGAATTCATAAATTTTAATTTTAATTTATTATTATTATTATTACTATTATTAACTTTGAAGTTCCTTCTACATCCTCCAAAATCCTCAGAGCAGCCCCTGCGTACATGTCTGTGGAAGAACTGAAGATAAATGCATTTTATTGTCAGACCGAATGATAAAATGTCTGCGTAGATATCCAGATTTTTGCGTTCAGTCTCCGGAGACTTTTAAGTAGCTCTTGCATACATATCTGTGGAGAAACTGAAGATGAATGCATTTGATCGTCAGGCCAAATGGTAAAATTTCTGCATAGATATCCAGATCTTTGAATTGAGTTTCCATAGATTTTTCAGCAGCCTTTGCATACATGTCTGTAGAGAAACTGAAGATGAATTTATTTGATTGTCAGAGAAAATGGTAAAATGTCTGCGTAGATATTCAGATCTTTGAATTGAGCCTTCGTAGACTTCTACGCAGCCTCTGCGTACATATCCAGATATTTGAATTGAGCCTCCTTACATTCTACGCAGCCTCTGCGTACATCACTGCAGATAGGGTAAACACAAATGCATTTGATTGTCAGACCAACTTGGAAAATGTCTGCGTAGATATCCAGTTCTTTGAATTGAGCCTCCGTAGACTTCTATGCAGTCTCTGTGTACATAACTGCAGATGGAGTACAGATGAATGCATTTGATTGTCAGACCAAATAGTAAAATGTCTGCGTAGATATCCAGATCTTTGCATTAAGCCTCTGTAAAGTTCTACGCAGCCCCTTTGTCCATGTCTGCTGAGAAACTGACGATGAATGCATTTGATTATCAGACCCAATGGTAAAATGTCTGCGTAGATATCCCGATCTTTGAATTGGACCTCTGTAGACTTCTACGCAGCCTCTGCGTACATCATTACAGATAGAGTAAAGACGAATGCATTTGATTCTCAAACCAACTTGTAAAATGTCTGCGTAGATATCCAGATCTTTGCATTAAGCTTCTGTAGAGTTCTACGCAGCCCCTTTGTACATGTCTGTGGAGAAACTAAAGATGAATGCATTTGATTGTCAGACCACATGGTAAAATGTCTGCGTAGATACCCAGATCTTTGAATTGAACCTCCCTAGACTTCTACGCAGCCTCTGCGTACATGACTGTGGATAGAGGAAAGACGAATGCTTTCGATTGTCAGACCAAACGGTAAAATGTCTGCGTACATATTTAGCCCTGTTAAAAAGGACCGATATGAACCGATAGAATTCGATAAATTCTCATAAATCCTCATAAATCTCTATCGGGAATTCGTGTGCATTTGTCCCTGTTTCTAATGCATTCTAACAGTTCTGTCGGTCTTTTTCAGCAGGGAGGTCTTCGAATTGAGCCTCTGTAGACTTCTATGCAGCCTCTGCATACATGACTGCAGATAGAGGAAAAATGAATGCATTTGATTGTCAGACCAAGTTGTGAAATGTCTGCCTGGATATCCAGATCTTTCAATTGAGCCTCCGTCGATTTCTCCAATCGGATCAATTTTCCTTGAAAAACGCTATAATTTTTAAAGAAAGAAATCGAAACTCAGATATCGTATTTGCTACGAAATTTAAAAATCCATCATAGCCACATGCTTCCGCGTAGCGATTTAAACGAAGCTGTGTAAAAAAATGGCCGAGTTAGCGCAACGATTCCATATAGTTTTGTTTTTTAATTTAGTTTCCTATTAGAACGTGAATTTTTGTGCGTTTCACGTTCATGATTCAAAAATGAAAATACTCAAAAAAAATTATCCGATCTTTATCGTAAATCGTCTACAATAAAAAGCATAGATGAAAAATCTATGGAAGAAATTGCCTGAGCAGTCCCTTTCAAAGTCTTTTCGCGTTAATGTCAATATGATATAAATTAGTTTAAACGAGCCGATGGAGCTTGATGTGTTTATTAATTGCATTTGTAATAATTAGTTCCAATAGATATATTAATAATAATGAATAATTGGTTTTGCGGAATTGTATTATATTCATAGTTATTAACTACAATGTGACTATTTCAAGTAGGTAACAATTGTTTTTTTTTTCAGATCTCTTCATTCGTGTATTGTTCTGTTAATTTTTGCCTTCATTTTTTGTTTATTTCCTTCCATTGAACTTTCTTTCTTTATTCGCAACGTCTCCCGTTTTCGATTATTATTTCATTTATTCTTATTGGCTGCAATATAGCGCCTTCGGCTGCTGTGAGCGCTTACATTAACTTTGATTCGACAACGTCTATAGTACTTTCTTATTGATTATGTCGTCAACGGATTATTATTATCGTCAAATGGCCTGCATCGCCAATGGTGAGTGGTTAGATGACGATCATGTTTCGGAATTCGCAAAATTACTAAAATCATCATCAGATTCGGTATTTGACATGCGTCCCATACTGAATCTTTATTTTCCGGAAGAAATAGTTCCAGTCGCACCGATCGATAAGCATATACAAATTTTGTATAGTTGCAGTGAATTAATAAGGGTCTATAAACAGGAACCTCAACATGGTCATTGGGTCTGCAGTTACTACGATGGAAAACAAATTTATATATATAACTCTAGCGGGGGTCAGGTGTTGCATCCTGATCATAAAGTGTATCTAGAAAGGCTATTTCCATTTTACGATTTCAACAGAATTAAAGCTGTTTTATTCCCTTCGGTCGATCGGCAGCCGAATGGTAACGACTGTGCCTTATATGCGATAGCATTCGCTGTTTCAATTTTATATGGATTGAAACCGGAGAATGTCAGATATCACCAGCCACAGATGCGTACGCACTTGCTAAAAATGTTCGAATCTAAGAAAATTGAACATTTTCCACGTGACATAAACGATCAAAATATCATACCATTGTTGAAGACCGTACAAAAAAAACGGAAACGTACTTCGGCAGTCTCAGCGTGGAGAATCATGAAAAACAATCACCCATTGATTGTTCTCAAATGGACGCTAGTTCATCACTCGATATGACTAGCACCAGTAATAAACGCAAAGGAATTTTTCCCTCAAATGACCGAGATAAGCGATGTGCGGTACCAAAATGTGCCAGTATGAGCACATCCATTGTCGGGAAATTGGAAACAAAATCAATTGCCACTGACAAGACCGTACACGTTAAGAAAACTAAGAAGTTGTCTCGAAGAAGTGTTCAAATTACAGATAAAAGTCCTAATGATTGTATCGTACTTATTGATGACGATACAACCAGCCCCGTTCAGAATATCATATCGGAATCCTTCGAAGCTCGCCAATCGCGTTTGATTGCTGACGGTTCATTACTCAATGACGATCACATCGAAGAGTTTGGGGAATTATTGAGGACAGCGTCCAATTCGGAATTTAGGCAACGGCCGCCGTGGGAACTTTATTTTCCTGACCGAATTCAGCCTGTCACACGGCATCAAAGACATATTCAGATTTTATTCAGCTGCGTTGAATTGCTCGTGCCCAACAACAAACCTCATGAAGGAGGGCATTGGGTATGTAGTTATTACGATGGGCATAAAATATTTATTTATGATTCGTTGGGGAGAAAAAAATTGCATCGATATCATAAGATTTATTTACAAAAATTATTTCCGTTTTACGATTTTGACGAAACGAGCTCAATCATATTTCCGCCGGTTAATCAACAACCAAACGCCACTGATTGCGGTTTATTTGCAATGGCTTTTGCGACGACGATATTTTATGGACTGAATCCACAAAATATGACATATGTTACCGCAGAATTCCGTCAACATTTGCTGAAGATGCGTGAAGTTAAACAACTCCTACAATTTCCGTGTTCAACAGTGGACATAGTATCATCTGTTGCGGATAGTATAAAACTACATCACCAAATAACGCAGTCGATTGAAGCGAAGGCTGTACTCGGAGAAACTTTAAATACATGCATCGATGCGACAGTTGAAACTGTTGACCAAATTGAGTCCATGGATGTTGAGGATACCCAGGTCATCCCGAAAAATACTTTTCTGGAATATGACAGACGTAAAGCTGCTGAGCGAAAAGAACGCTCCAGAACGAAATTGAAAAAACTTCAACAAATTATTAAGGACCAAACTGAAAACAAAAAATGTGATGAAAAATCATCAAACATTTTACCGGTATGTAACACATTGGACGAAAAAAAATATATGAAAAATTATTATAATGCAAATAGGGCCAAAATATTAGCACGAAAGAATATGAATGACCAAAAGAAAAAAAAGGTTAGAGACTCGATACGTGTTGCTAAAAAAATAACAATAAAATATTCTAAAATAAATAAAAGAATTTCCTGGGTAAAAACTAAATTTACTAAAGAAAGATATGTACAGAACGTATGCAAAAATTTGGAAATTTTATCACCCGTGGAGTGCCGGCTTGAAGCTGACCGCATTATTCGATGGTGCTTTTGTATAAGAGGAAAATACATAGTTCAATTGAAAAAAACTTTACAAGATGCTAAAGAAAAGGCTGAAGTGTGCTTAACGCGTGTTGCGAAATGTTCGACCGTCGAAGAAAGCGTTAAGGTTATGTGTGGCCAATCTATGCATAATGCATCCTCCGAAGCTTTTTTCGCAGAAACTGCTTATCATTCTTTCAAAGGGTCACGACCGATCATAATGAATTCAGAAGGTAGGGCTCTTAATATTTTACCTTTGATAGAAAGGAAAAATAAAAATCAAAAGTCGTGGTGTTGCAGTGACCTGTGTAAGACAGAAGATTTTGCGGTTTTTAAAAATTTTAAATGTTTTCTTCGACAATTAAGCACCTGCGTTGTATCACGGCTATCTTACTTTTTTCGTCGGATTCACAACTGTTCGAATAACGCCAAGATCGATAAACTCGGCCATTCTCACGGCTGTTACATTAATTCAAAAACCTGTGCTTCGAAGTTTCTTTCGGTAGAATTATTATCTCCACATTTTCCGATGATAAGAAATATCAAAAGATTCATTTATCGTTTAATTTCGTTGAATAACAAGTTGTCGAAACTGGATGAGGCATTGAATAGTAATGACATTCAAACGCTTCGTGATTTTGCAGATGAAGCTGAGCGGCGAGCTCAAGCTTTCAAGATAAATGTAGCGGAAATTAATCTTAATGAAACTCAGATTAGAGTGGAATTTAAGGATGCATTTAGGGCTTTTACAAAACGTATTATGGAAACACCGCGCTTTCCTTGCATTTCATGCGAAAAGCTTTGTACGGAAAGTAATATTATCCATTTTGCTGTTTCCAAAGTCTCAAGGTATGGACAAATTTGGGACGACTTGCTACAATTTCTTGGCAAATATGCAACCATTCAAGAAGATAATTGCATATGTCGTTATTGTGATGGGAAATTCAAGGAAAACAAGATGCCACCTACATGTGTTCTTAATGATCTATATGTTCCCGAAATACGAGAAGATGTGAAGTGCCTTAATACATTTTAAGCCATTTTAATTCAAAGAGCAAAAGCTTTTCAGGTCGTACAAAGATTAGGCACGGTAATGAACAAAAATTTACCTCACAAGCATCTGGTTCCTAAAGCTGTAGGTAATAATTTTATTTTACCTTTGCCTCTAGAAGAAACATTAAAAAAGATATGTCCTTCTTCAGAGCCCATTAATTGCAATCATGAATTGTATATAATTGTCCGTGGTATTCCTACAAAATCTAAAATAGTATGGGAACGTTTAGTAGATCTGAAGAAAGTATGGAATGCTTTGAAATGGCTACAGTGTAACAATGTCTTTTATTTTGACATAAACTTGCCAAAGTCGCACAAGGACTTGTTGCCAAATCGTATGTGTGAGGTCGAGTTTCAAGAAGAAAAAGAATCCATAAGTTGCTCGAAAAATATTAGCAAAATGACATGCGCAACGAGAGATGAAGAACAGAAGCCCAATATTGACATAAATCACGAGAAAAAAGGGGCGCTTCTGACTCAAATGTCAAATTCAGATCCATACTATCAGCAGTTCAGTATTTATCCAATACATGAGAAACGAATAAATGCGACCGCAACGGATCTTTATCAAATGCTAAAGGTCAATGATGTTCCGCTTGATAAACGTCTTGAGCACTTGGATTTGCAATGTTTTCCTGATTTATTTCCACACGGAATAAATGGACAGGATGAGCAAAGGAAGGTACGTCTTACGGATTTTGAATTTTATAAATCAAGATTTATGTCTAAACATTCACAATATCGTTTAAACATTCAATATCTTTTTTATGCTTTAAACACAAACAATACACGACAATTGAATGCTGGAATTTTCCATAAACTCAATGTAACAACAAATAATCGTGAGAAATATACAGCACGCGATTATTTAGATAAAATGTCAAAACATGAGCTAGAAACTAAATTAGATACAATATTTTCAAGATTGCGCAATACTGAACAATTTTGGAAAATTCCTCGCAGTAATTTAAAAGCAATGATTCGTGAGTATGGTCCGGCTACATGGTTTTTCACCGTGAGTCCCAGCGAATGGTTATGGGATGATTTATTAGAATATCTCAAAGATATACATGACATTCCACCCGAGAAAAAATTGCATCCAATGGAACTGGTTGTTAAAGATCCAGTAGCAACCTCGAGATTCATGGACATTAAATTCAAAGCAATACTGGATTTTCTTTTATCATCTGCTAATCCACTTGGTAAAATTCAACATTATTTTTGGCGTAGAGAGTATCAGAGTAGGGGCGCACAGCACTTTCATCTGTTGCTTTGGGTTAAAGATGCTCCGACAATTGGTAAGTCTTCAACCGATGACATTGCATCATTTACAACGAGGTATGTTACATGCAGGATGCCGGATAAAGACATTTCACCGCAATTGTACAGGCGAGTCAATGCCCATCAAAAACACCGTCATAATTCGTATTGTTTGCGAAATAAGAAAACAAGAAGTGGATTCACTCGACGTTGTAAATTCGGCCTTCCACGCCCTGAGATGGAAACTTTCAAGCTTCGTGATGTTGCAGTTTCTATCGCTGGAAGAAAACAACTGAAAACAAGAAGCAGATTATACGATTTACCACGTGGTCCGGCTGAAGTTTATATCAATGATTATAATCCATCTATTCTTTGTGTTTGGGAAGGTAATATGGATATCCAATTCATTGGTGAACATTCAACGGTATTAACGACGTACGTGACCAAATATATTTCCAAAGCCGAGAAGAGTAATGATCACAGTCCATTTGAAATTATCAATTCTACGAAATCGGTAGCTAGTGCTCTGTGGAATTGGGCAATGCGATTATTGAGTCATCGTGAATGTGGGGCTCTTGAAGCTGCTGATAGTTTGCTCGGGATTTCATTATGGGGGACTGATCCTTTGACAACTATCAAATGGTTGGATGTTAATATTATCGGAAATCGAAAAGTAAAACCTCGTAAAGACATCGAATCATTGGATCCTGAATCAACGGATATATTTTATCCTTCCGTTATTGATACGTATTATCCAAATAGACCTCAGCAGTTACAATCGATCAATCTTTACGATTTTGCTCGATGGTACGACGTTACAAAAATGATGCCAAAAATAAATTCAGAGGTATATAAAATCGGTGAATCAACGTTTCTGAAAAAGCGTTCAAGGGCTTGCATAATTAATCATTACATGTATAACGTGAAAACCGAACCAGAACGTTATTATTATACATTGCTACTATTATTTATGCCGTGGCGTGATATCAACGAATTGAAGAATAGTCGTGATACGTATGCTGAAGCATTTTCATCGCTCCAAGAGAATCTCGCAAAGGCTCTACGTTATCATGATAAAATAATAGAAATTCAAGCGGCAATAGAATACGTTAATGAACAGGTTAATAAGGAATTGGAAATTCCGGAAAAAGAAGATGAAGGTTACAATAATAATGATGTATTAGAATGTGTTCCAATTGAGGTGGAAGGTGCTGTGAAGGACTTTCAAGACGTTGTTAATCAAATTGAGGTTCATAATATTACGCAAATGATAGAAGAATTGAATTCTGATCAAAGGCGTATCTTTGATAGAGTCACTAATGCTTTAATGTCGGAAAATGAAATTATTCGACTTTACGTAAGCGGGGAAGGAGGAACTGGAAAAAGCTTCCTCATAAAAACCATTAGAGCTTGGATCAAAAAACGTCTTGACAAAAATACAGCAGTAACTGCTCCAACAGGGATCGCGGCATTTAATATCAACGGTTTAACGATACATCGCTTGTTCCAATTGCCAGTTGAACATGGCCATACTGCTAAATACAGACAACTTTCGGATGCAGTACTAAAGTTGTTGCGCGATGAACTTCGGGACGTGGCTTTAATAATCATTGACGAAGTCTCTATGATTTCTAATGTTACATTGGCCTATATCCACTTGCGATTAACTGAAATATTCAATACGGAAGATTGTGACGATGGTTGGTTCGGCAAAAAACACATTCTTTTGTTCGGTGATTTATTACAGCTTCCACCCGTGCACGAAGACCCAGCTTTCGTCGTTTTACGAGCAGATAAAATTGAAAAATACATCGGAGCTATGGGATCAACAGATTTGTGGTCTGGATTGTTCTCCTATGATGAGCTTAATATAAATATGCGTCAAAAAGGTGATCATTCTTACAGAGATATGTTGTCCAGAATACGATTGGGTATTGTAACAGATTCTGACAGACAAACTTTACAGTCACGAAAGTTGCAGTTCAATTCAGAAACAATTGAAGGTCGATTGTGTGAGTTATGTGACACTTTGAGTAAGTTGCCATCTGATACAGTTTGCCTTCTTCCTACATGCGATCAGTGTGATGCATTGAATTCAGCAATGTTAACACGAATCCCATCGATGGAAATACGTCTTATGGCTCGAGATACTATTGATTGTCCAGCTTATTTGCGAAAAAAAGTTACAAAAGCCTTGTGCAGTAATGAAGAAGGTAGCTCGCGAACCGCTGGATTGGCAAAGGTTATAATCATCAAGATTGGAGCGATAATTATGATCCGCAGAAATATCGATGTTACTTTGGGTCTGGTTAATGGAACTATTGCAAAAATTGTTTCCGTACAACGAGACATTCAGACCGATGATGTTGAAACAATCACAATTTTGCTGCCATCCGGCTTGGAATACACCTTGGAACGTTCCAGCGTTAAATTTGAATTGATCGATCGGGCTTTTGTTGTAAGAAAACAATTCCCTATATGCCTCAGTTATGGTATGACCATACATAAAAGTCAAGGCATCAGTTTAAAGAACGCTCTTGTCGAAGCGGGTAATGCCATATTTATCTCTGGACAAGTTTATGCTGCTCTTTCCCGAGTTACTACATTGGAGGGATTACATCTCATTAATTTTGATCCAGCAGCAGTGAAAGCCAATTCATTATCTATACTTGAGTACAACCGTTTACGGCAAAAGTATCGACCCGATCTCATGGCTTTCAGTATTTCCAAACAGCGTGTCTATAAAACAGCAGATAACTTGTGGGCAATATCAACAAAAATGTTAGCACGCCAACATCACGAGACTCAAAATGAATGTCCCTTACCCTTTCATGTGAGAGGACTCCCAAATGTCGATGGTGTATCTTGCTATGCAAATGCTATAGTACAGTGTATGATACATTGTCTTCCAATTCGCAAAGCTCTGTTAATCGATGCATTTGGCAATAATTTTAAACGCGTAATCGAAAAATACATGACAGACGATGAGAATGTTAACGTATTGGAAGTACAGAAGATAATAAGCGAAACATTTCTTGACCATGTTCAACATGATCCCAGCGATTTTATCGTTCTTTTAGCGGGCAAGCTGGTCAATTTAAAGAATGTGATTGAAATAGAAATAAAATCCGTAATATTGTGTGATATATGTGGTACCAAAGTCACCGATTCTTATTTAAATAATGTTCTTTCACTGATACTTCCAGAAATGGGAAAAACAGCATTTAATTTGCAACAGATAATCGACTATAACGTAGAAAGTTGGAGAAGTATCGATCAATCGTGTGCTTCGTGTCATACAGCAACTGTACTCAAAAGAATCGAGATTACGTCACAGAAAAAAGCTTTGGTAATTCGATTATTACTTTTCAACAAGGTGCACGATGAAATAATTAAAAAAAAGTGCAATATTAAATCGATACCAACTTCGACCGTTTGTATCAATCATCTAAATTATAGAGTAATTGGTGCAGTTTTCCACGATGATAAGACTCAAAAAGACGGGCATTACACGAGTATGGTGAGATGTAAAGGTAACACATGGGTGTGTGCCGACGATCTATCCATTGCGAAACGAAACTGGCCACGAAACAGTAAGGATGTCTATATGTTATTTTTGCAACAAAAATAATTGGTGATACTCTACTAATGGATTTGCTGCTTTTAAGCGGTACTTTTAGAACAAAAGTAATTTTGTGATGTCCTACTAATGGATTTGCTGCTTTTAAGCGGTACTTCAGTGGAACACGAGCGATATTACAACATTGTTAGTATTTCAATTTTTGAATGATAATGAATTACAATTGATTTATTGACATTTTGGAAAAATGCAGTGTTTTAAATTGCTGTGATATACATTTAAAGCCTAACGTTAGATTCTGTTTGATGGGAAGGATACAATGTTGTAAAATTCTGGGAGTCCGCTTTATGGCTCGTATGTAGCCGGGGCTCGTATGTAGCCAGGGCGCGTTTGCGCCATTTGTACGCATGTGTGTGTGTGTGTTTGGGTGAGTGCAGATTTGAGTGCGGAGTGTATTTTTTTTTTTAAACTGAATTATTTTTATATTTCATAAAAATATTAAATACATTTTTTCTCTCAAATTAGTTAACCAAAAAATTTTGTTTCATTATACGACTAAGAACCGGTGCCACGATGTGCATTTGAATCGAGTTTATCTCATTAACCCATTGTTGTTCAACATTTGTGTTTCATAACGCCAAAATATTGAGGTAAACTCCGTTCAAAGCGGATATAGTTTATCCTATTGTTCTCGATATATAGCGTCCTAAAACGATATTTAGCTGAGCTGCGATGCACTTGTTAACGTCAAGTCGATATATTCAAATGGTTGCATAAGTTATATAATTTTTTATTTATTTTTGTCTCAAGTAAAGAAAAATATGACAGCTTCATTTTGTATTACTTTGCATTGTTAGTTTTTAATAGAGAAAAAGTTTTATTCCTATATTACCTTTATGGACGAATAAAGATTATCGATATATTATTTAAAAAATAATAAATATTATACATAGTTTTATTATTTTTTCTGTGAAAATCATAAATATGTTAAAAATTTCATATTGTATATTATTCCTAGCCATTTTTTTTACAATATTAAGACATTAATTTTGTACGTAGTGCTAGTAAATAGGATAGTATTATTTCAATTTATTGTAAATTTAAGTGTCAGTCAAATTTAGTTCAAAATCTTTTATTATTAAGAAATTGGTCATTTGTTCGAATTTATTGTATATCCGTGATTCGCAAATATGTTCAAATTGTTTGTAATTTTTTATGTCAGTTGTATTTCATATAGCCTTAATTGGGAATATTATCTATCAAATATTCCTACGTTAATTACATTCAGAATACACAATCCTCGCTATCACATTTGCGTAAGTGTTAATTTTCCTGTCGTTATTACACGATAAATGATTCCAAATTATGTTTGAATATTTTTATCTCAGGCTCATTACTTCAAATTACATCACGATTCCATACGCAATCTCTTGAGAATTTTCCTTCTCGTATCAAAAGAGTATGTATACAAGTATGTATACAATATGGATCCAGGACTCTGGCCCAAAAGGATTAACGGAAAATATTGTCACATTGTTCATGGCATCAATAAATTTTCGTAAGTAACTTTTTTTTAATTTGACTTTAACGAATTACCAATTGATAATTTCAATTGATTGATGACAATTTTAATTGATAAATCATTTTTACTCTCATACAGTACTGCAATATTCTTCAAGTTGCATCATGGGTCTATAGATCACTATATAATTTTCGATGCGATCTGTGAACAATGGATAATGGATGTGTTCCTCATACTTTTGCTGTTATCACGACACGCTAATCATGGTTCTGGTGTTCTAACGGTCATCGTTTATATCTTCCTCATTATTATATTATCGTAGGTGAGTTATGATTTTCTTTTGCATTTTTTTTAGTTTATGTTGAATATTGCAATGTAAAATTGTGATTTTTTCAGAGCAAACTGACTATTCAACAAGCTAATTTTGGAAGGTGGCATATCGTCTATTATGACATGGACATAAAACAAAACAAGAATAATATGAATGTTCTCACCGTTAAGGCTATGTTCTTGGAGCAGTGCTACAACGATTTTTTAATGGACATATTTCCATCGATAATTTGGATCATAAGGCTGTGATACTTATAGGAATTTATTTTTGTTCCTTATTTTTGTCGACAATTGCGAATCTACGGAAAGGTTTCATATGGAATTCTTCGAGGATATGTGTGTATAAGATTATAATTTAATTGCGCATTATCTTTATAGCGAATATTTCATGCACTGAAAATGACATATACTCTAATTTTAGGCATTCTATCAATTATAGTTACATTAAAAAATATATCAATCGTTTGAAATAATTTAAATATTTTTTGAAATATTAAGAATGTATCGAAATAACTGTGATTTAATCTGACAAAATTACAATTCAGCCAAATAACTGTACTGTGTTTTCAACGGTGTATACACAACAAGCCATGTACTTTCATTTTTTGTTCTTTTATATTTATAAAAAATTCATGTAAATAAATCGAATCAGGAAAGATACTTCGAAAGAAATTTCAAAAAGAAGTGAAATCAATCACAAAATACTTCTGAGCAGTAAAAAAAGGACGCCAAGTATTAAATCCCAAAAATTCGAATTTAAAAAAATCCCAAAAATTCAAAATATGAAATAAGTCCTAGACATTTTGAATCTGAAATTTAAAAAAAAACCAAATCATAAAAGCCAAGCCAAAAACTTGGCGTGCGTAAAGTATTAAAGACCAAGCCAAACTGAAAAACTTCGCCTGCACGGTTGAGAACCAATACGCTCGGCGAGGAAAAACTGAGTCCAGCCGTCCTTACCGTTTAACGAAAGAGTTAACAAACGAGAGAATGAAAAAGAAAACAAATTAACAAGTAACGACCGATTAAACTAGTGACAAACTATGAGAAAAGTTCACTAAGAAAAATCTTGTACAATGTTTATATTTAAATGAACGAACGAACGAATAAGTGATATTATCATTATTTCTGGAATAGTTGAGAACCTTTTATAGACCTTTTGTTATGTCCGAATTTGATAAATGATAGTAGCATCAGTACACTGTAGGCTTTACAGTTATAGATTTAAGTTTCGCGGTAAAAGTGTGTACATAGCGTGTGTGTATTATTGTATTGTGGCCTAGATGTATACGTGATGCTTTCCTATTTGTGCGTGTGTGTGAGAGAAAGACAAAAAGGATTAGTGTAATGAGAATCGAAAGTTCGATCCACGATCCGGAATCGATATGACGCGCGACAATAAAGGGAAACGAAATATACATTAAATATAATCGTCATTCATTATTTTGCCCTATTTCATCCTGAAACTCCAGAAAGGATTTATAGCACATAATGGTTGCAGTAATCATATAATATAATGCAATAATCATATAATCATCATTTATTTCCATAACGAATTATCTTTGATTTTCCTCTCTTAACGGTCAATCGTTTAAATTTTGAATCCTCACCTTAAATATTATATGGTAATGATATCCACGACGTACGCACAAATGTAACCAGGCCTGGATTTACGATGATTGTCGTGGATGCACGTGACGATTGAGGGAGTGCATTAGAATATTCAAGATTCTAATTGACTATATAAAAAGCGACGCTCTAATTACGTTTAAATTCGAAAATTTCATAATGATCATTGCAAATAATGCGTCAGCAATACGTGGTAAGCCACAGTAGACAATCAGATAACTTAACTCGACGGGACCGGAAACGTTCGCATAATTCAAATTTTCTCTCATTCTCTCACTGACGTGTCTAAGCACAAGCGCACTGTGCATGTTGGCAATATGCATGCTCATTGATGTTTTGCGGTCGGTTGAAGGTTCGAAGTGGGGAGAAATGGTCAGGGGTCGGATACAGCGAGCATATATCGATATACGATATTTTCTCGCCGGGCGCAACATCGTAAACCGTGACGATATTTCCAGTACGTCCACCGTAAAAACCATCGCGGGGATTCAAATTTGCACTTGACCGCCTCGGATGATTGCGCACAAAGCGGTCAATTTCGGGGTTATCTTTGCGCATTTTCATAAAAGCGCACTCCCACATTACGCGGAGTTCGTAGCCATACGCGCGAATTTTTTCATCAGCGGCTATTGTCCGCTCGTATCGCGCTTCAAACGTTTCCCCAACCGTACCTTTTCCGCGATTGTCGGGGAAGCATTTTGCGCAATCGTGCCAATAACAGCCGTGATATTGCAATACGATCCGTCTTTGCTCAATCTGCACAAAACCATCGACACGTGCCCCCGACTCCGGTAACCTATATTCCCGAGCAAGCCCAGCGTGAACGATTTCATGGCCAAGATCGCGCTCTGTCCATTATAACCACTCGACCGCTTGCTGTGAGTGACGATTCGAGCGCTGGTATCCCGCGGGTGGTATGAGACCGATCGTATCTGGCTGTAGAAAATTACGACGGTAGACCTTTGAGCATGCTGAGGCAATCGTGCACGCCTCCGTGAAAGGGCAAACTTTTCCCGTTGCAAGGAAAATTTCACGAAATTCTCTGCATGCTCGTCTCAGAATGTCGACGTCTAGCGAGCAATATTTTTCAATTTCCTCTTGAAAATCGAAAACTTTGCCCGACTGGACCCTTTCCTCATACCACTTGTAGAATTCCGCACGCCCTTTCGTACTCATTGTATCCGGGGAATAAAAGTGTGCTGCAGGGACAGCGCCACGATAATCTTGGTTATCGAGCGTGTTGAAGAAGTGGGGGAAGTGACCTTTACCCATCTGCTCGTCAAACCCAAACGCTGTTGGGAGCGCGCTAAGTCGCATAGCGAAATAATTCATACTATCAATGAACACAGTAGAACCTATGCGCATCGATACTATTGAATTTCCTTTGAGAATGAGTTTCGGTGTACCCCTGTCAGCACAACGCTCTACCATATCACGTAGGATAAACTGCGCATCAAACGCTTTTGCATTGTGGGCAATGCATACAATTTGCCGAAATTGAGTGCTCGTCCGCACAGCCAAGTCAACGAGCTGAGCAACTGGTGATTGCCGAAATATGTGTTTGCGTATTCCGCACCAGTTACAGACACCAACGGTTACATCGTCCACGCTTTTCAAGCATTATTCACATAATTGCTGCGCAACGCATAGCGTGACAATGTGCTCGTGAATGTCATCACCTTTGACATTAGGATATGGCGTATCTTGACGAGTCTCAAAATCGCAAAAAATAAAAAGCGTTGACGGATGCTTACCCACCGTAAACGATTTTCGAGGCGCTATCGTTTGTATATAGCGGGGGTTATTGTAGTCATGCGTCAAACGACACAGTTGACAATAACCCACACCGATTAACATCCGCGAAAAGTCCCCACAAATCATTGTAACTAAATCGCGCAACCGGTCGGAATGATAACCACGCGCTACCACGCGTCATGCTCTCGGCATCAAACGATATGCCAATCATATTCGTTTCGGGGCGCCCGTTACCAACATACGCGTGAATATCGCGTATTGCGTCACGTACCCATATTAAGGGGTTCACGTTTGACGGTGGTGGGACGAGCGCAATGTCCGTCTGTTTCCCGGTGATTTTAAAGCGGCGCGAATAATGCTCGCGGTTACCCACTACGCGGAACCTGATACCATTTGGTACAATATTATCGGTGTCCGCGTGGTTTTCGTTGTCTTCAGCTAAATCATTAAACCCTAATCGCGACATTTGATTAAATCTACGAGCCCTATCATCGCCACAACCGATTTGGTTCAAAACACTTACCGATGTTGACGGTGATAACGCTGCTGGTGATGATGATGACGATGATGATGACGATGACGATAACGATGACGATGACGATGATGACGGTGATGACGGTGATGATGACGACGATGATGATGATAACGATGATGATGACGAAGATAATGACGATGATAACGATGATGACAGCGTGGCCGATCCTGATGATGATGACGACGATGGTGGTAGCTCCGATGAAGACGATGAGGGGCTACCCCCCTCTATGGCACCTCGGGCTTCTGTACAAACAGGAGATATTTAATCTTCTGCAGTCCCACTTCTTGACCCTCTTCGTAACCAGTCTATGGGTTCGTCTCTCGTGTCTAAGTGGTCATTGTCAGTACTGTAATGAAAATTTCCGACTGCGTCAAAAAATCCCTTGCCAAACATTGCATGATATGCCCGCTCTTCCTCACTGGTGAGAAAATTCTCCCAGAAGGTGACCGGTACATAAAACGCACGATGCTGATAAATAACAATTGGACGCTGGTCAGCAAGATGTATCCTTATTTGACCAGCGTATTCTTCGTCGTTACGTACTGTCTCGGCATCGGATAAAGCAGGGGAGGCCGGTGGGTTGTCGGCAATAGGCGCAGGATCGGGAGATGCCGGTGCGTCGTAGTGACCCACTGGTTCAGGATCAGGAGATGCCGGTGCGTCGTAGTGACCCACTGGTTCAGGATCGGGAGATGCTGGTGAGTCGTGATGTCTCACTGGTTCAGGATCGGGTGATGCGGGAGAATCGTCATAGTTGGGTGGATTGGGAGATGACGGGGAGTTTCTGATACCGAGATAAGCATCGGTCGTTTCGTCATCGTCGTCGTCATCGTCGGGAGATGTACAGTCAGGGGATGTACAGTAGTCGTCATCGCTGTCATCGAGGGTTAAGTCGGGGGACGTACAGTTGCCCGAGGTGGAGGGGTATTGCGAGCTTCCCGGGTGCTGTTGCGCGTCTGTTAATATATATACGTATACAGACCGTACCAATTTTCAGGTGCACACACACACACACATATATATTATAAAACAATCTTTCTTAAACTCACCATAATATAAATGAGTGAATGTAGCGTTGTGCCGCGCTATTTCGCTCGCTGTCGACAACGTGCTACACGACACGCTGTCATCATCGTCCTGGTCCATTTTCTCGGCGCTATCGTCATCGTTGTCTTCGGACATTCTCTCTTCTTCGTTGCCGTAGACGTTATCATCGTCGTCGCTGCTCTCTTCGAGTAGCCGTCTCAATGCTGCAAAATGCAAGAATTTTCCCATTTTAAACTGCGTTAAAATATGCGTGTGTGTATATATGTGTGCGTGTGTGTGTGTGTGTGTGTGTGTGTGTTAGCGTTTATGTATATTCAAACTTAAATTATACATACCATTCTCGTTTTGCCATTCCTCATACAGGCCGCGGCACCCCGAAAACTCTTGGCCGCCTCTATTAATTATTGCGGTCCCCGCGAGAAGAACGGCGTCGCGGGATTTGCGGAATACGCCACGATCATGAGCGCGGCCAATCACCCGCAGACTTAAGCGACGTAGAATAAGACTCAACTCGCACGCTAGCCCCGCGAAACTCAACCTCGCGACAGTATTTCGCCACTCGCGGGTGCACCGTCGGGCCACATATCCACTACGCTGACGCAGCATATTAGCTAGCGCTATTGTGACCGCACGTAAACTTTCACGGCGGCTCACTTCGCTGGTATTTACTTTTTGTGTTGCCATTTTTACTACACGCGTTTCACTAACGATGAATCACAAAAAGCAAATAAAATTGTTTCACTTCACGTTATATGACGCGAAAAATTGCACAATTCCTTACACGTTACGGGTAAAACAGTGAAATTTTTCCGAAAAAGACCAAGTGAAACTCTTCACTCAAACGCTTTTAAGGTATAGTCGGAAAATTTCGAGGATCATCTCATTTATACTTTTCCCCTCACCCCCTCCCCGCCGATTTTTCTGCATGCGCTACTGAAGCATATTCCCAAATAGTTGACGCAATCCCACGCAACACCTTGACCGCAACTCACACCCTTACATTACGTTTTCTACGTACCTGAAGCACCGTATCCGAGATGGCACTTTCAATATATATATATATATATATATATATATATATATATATATATATATATGCATATACTCTAGATGCAGCGTTTCACTTGCTACAAATGTCCTAGGTTGGCTGTTGGGTTATTAGCATTTGAAAGATTGCGGGTGTGAAAAGCGAGCCGAATTTCTAGCTACTTACCGTATAAAAGGTTACAGGTGCCCGGAGTTTCTCCGTTTCTTTTTTCATTGTTAACTTTTTGTTTATTTCGCCTTTGACTGTAAAAGATGGTCCCTATATTCACACACCTCTACCCTGTTTTCAGTAATAAATTCACACACAATACAGCAATCATAAGAATGCAGTGCATTCGATATTAATATTATTGTTGCATCTCGTACCGAAGCATATTTTATGTTAAACAGTAGTTTTTGGAAAATGCTTTATATTCATATCTTTTAGCATAACGCATTGTTGACCATTTCTATGAACGGCTTATACTGCACCACAATGCCCCCCCATCACGATCATCATTCCCAGCTCTCATTGTCAGTTTACCAACCACGAGATCAATAATAAAAAGTCGAGCGATCACCTGGTTTCGGAGTTTTGAATAATAAATTCACTTATGATAATAATAGCCACCTACGTGGAGTTAATCACTCGTTTGACCACTCAAAAGCATGTTTTACGATACGTTGCAAGATCTTGAGACATCCATGAAAATTTGCTTTTCTTTATCGCATTGTCTGGCATTCCGTCGGGAATATGATTTGAATTTTATATACACAATGCGTCAATATATTTTGAAACACGATAAATTTGTCACTATTGTTATATATTCATGTATACCGTGAGAAGATCACCCGCACAGAAATTTCACGGTATTGTAAATAACGTGTAAATAACAATATATGGGAATGATATTTTACAAATTATTAACATTTTTGAACTCCCACTCCTCGAAACGCTCGACAGTAGCGCCAACAAGTCAGGACATATAAAAAGTCGCTATAAACGATATTCGGTCAGTCGATTACGTGCCGTGTGTCTAAGCGGTATATCTGTAAAAATATCTGAATTCAGTAAAGTTTGCTGGGCATTCGTTGAAAATGGAGAGTCAATTTCCACCTAGTCATCAGACCCTGCTGAGCCAAGAAGTCTTCAGCTTGAACCCCCCCGCTGTGCACCCGCCCCTGTCGTTTGGCGAGAAGAAAAGAGTAGAGGCACAGCTGATTTTGGGGTCAACGTACGCGCTCAACAATTCAGAGACGAAAAGAATTAGTGTTGGATTGCAGACATTAGAAACGGGGCAAATTAGCCCTGTAATTAAGCTACAAAATAATAACGCTTCAGGCGGCATTGTTTTCGGCTCATTAGGCTTTTCCACATTACACGACTGCTTGAGCGAGATCGCGCAATATTTCGAAGGTGTACAAAAATCTACATGGGGGTCAAGCTGGCGCACTCCACGTGCTATTCGAATTGACGATTCCGAGATCATCTTTACGACAAGTCTTGGCGCAAAATCCGTGGTCTTCGATCGTATCCCTGAAGAGCAGTCGTGATGCAAAAAACTACATTCGAAGGATTGTGTAACGTAATAGCCTGCGTTGACGAGCGCTTCAAATGACTACAACGTTGCGTCTCAGGCGTAGAAATGTGTGTAAAAATAGTATGTGCTGAATTGCTTCTCCATATACCGCCAAACGAGAAGCATGAAAATATCGATCAAGCACGTGTAAAAGAGCTTATTAAAAATAATCATAAAACACTCAAAGAGGCTGTTAAAGTTCGTATGGACTCATCTTTCGCAGAAAATTACTTTGGAATTGTATTTGTGGAGGTAACCGCGTTGTGCGTTCCATTTATAACAAACGAGCTCAAAAAGGCTGTAAGAGAACTTGAAGAGATGGCAAGATAAAAAAAATATAAAACACTGTCGCTTTTTGTATATATATATATATATATATATATATATATATATATATTGTGACAAGACTTTTCTTAACGCATGAAAAGCCGACTCTTCGTGTCACAAAACAGCTCACGAGATTGCTCAAGGATTGGGCGCCAGCTATCGCAATAAATTACGATAGCAAATTTATATTTCCTTGAGTTCTCTCGTGAGTTCAACAATTTCGCCTGGCTAGCTGCCCTTGAGGATGGTAGAGGGGCGCGGTTAGGGATCGTTGGAAATTCTACAATAAATACTCTTTGCAGCAAGTTCGGGAAACACAACACTTACTTTTATTTATTTAATTTATCGTTATTTCGGCTCGCAGAAGGCGAGACGAAATCAAAATGCAAAAAAAATCAAAATTCCCGTTTTCAACACAGAATCCTTATTCACTATTAACAAGCTTTTTCCGTTCGCTGCTATACAATTTAAATGTTCTATGGCAATAACCTCGAGATCTCGTTCTCGCTTTCTTTAATACTCGAATAACTAATTCCTCTCGGCCTCGTGGCAATATCGCGCCCCAATCTCAAAATGGCCGATATCTCAACAGTTTTCTCCGTTTCCACACTCTCGTACAAAATGGCCGCTGTCTTACGATAGCTCTCGATTTTACTCAGGCCGAGAGTTCTAAACAAATTACGCTAATTAACCTATGGACTCTCGCTTCCGCACGAATAGATATTGAATCCCTCTCGGCGATTCTATTAATTTAACACGCGAACGGTAACTCGCGAATGATTTTACTCGCGGACAAGATTCTAATTTGGCCGCGCGCGTTAACTCGTCGTCGAGACAATATTGCTTCGTTTTGGAACACTTTTACTCCCGAAAATGCCTCTACTCGCGATTTTCCTCAATTCCACAACCAAAACGAGCAAAACGACGTTCTTACCGGTTTGTTTTCAGCAGAATGGTCCCGTAATGCAGCGGGAACCCAATCTTTGATATATTCGGCAGACGCGCTTCTCTTGCTCGGTACTCGATAACGGCGCGATTCCAACGTCCTTCCCCGTTCGGTACGGCGGCTCAAGTCATCGAGAGAACTTTCGTGATCGCCCTCGTAAGCTCCGATTTCTACCCCCACCCTTATGCGATTCGAGTCGAATGTTAGCGCGACTTGGTAATCGATTGCGCGATTCATTCGAGGCGGCGGATGGATCGATGGAGTGAGCGATAGAACGAGAGCGCGATCGATTCTCTCTCCCAAATTACGGACGAATGACGATAATAATAATATTTCTCTCAAGCTGTGCGATACGACGCACAACCACGCGACGACGTTGAATTTGGCGCTCTCTCAGCGATGATGCCGAGAGCGACAACGATGGATGATGTTGGTGGCTCTCGTCGATGATGACGGTATGGCTCACGTACGTGGGCTACGTTGCTCATGGTGTTAGTAGCGAGAGCATCGAATATTGCTCTCGCTGGCCCTTCTCGTTCTCGGTTAAGCTGTTGCGCAGACGATGGTGTTCTCGATGCCGTCGTCGTGTCGGTAACGGCGGGAACCGCCGTTTTGCTCAAGAGAATTTTTCGGAAATACAAAATTAAATTAATATCTAACGACAAGTTAACAATTTGGCCCTGATTGTATCGTTCGAGAGGGACTCGGCCTGGGAGCGAGGTTGTACCTCGCGCGTTATCGAGCCATTTGTGACGTTCGCCAAAGTACGACGTCACAATATATATATATATATATATATTACGCATACGTATGATGTACTCTATATTTCAACATGTCTACCAATAATTATGAATAAACGAGTATTAACGTTTAAACGAAATTTCACCTGTATCGTCTATTGCACATAACCTTTTATCCCAACCAAATATACGGATTAGGAGATAAGTTACCGACACACGGTATTTACCGACCGACGTTGAAAAGCAGAACAGTTTTACCGGCTGTAAGATAAACATGCTTCTCCAGTCACGTGGACGCTAAGGCACGTGGTCGCACACCGCTTGCGGTAGGGGGGTGGTAGCGGCCCAGTATAGGGACCAATCAGCGCTCGGGAAATTCACGGGGGTGTAAGGCCCCCCATACAGGGCGCTATACCGGACAAGTGACCAGCACCGCGGACCAATCGCCGCTCGGGAAATTCTGAGGGGGCGAGGCGACCAGTAGGGGAACCAATCACCGCTCGGGAAATTCTCAGGGGGTGAGGCAACCAGTACGGGGCCCAATCAGCGCTCGGGAAATTTTGAGGGGGCGGGTTGACCAGTATAGGGACCAATCAGCGCTCGGGAAATTTTGGTGCGGTACCACCCCCAATCCGTCTGCGCCACTCTGGTGGGGGTGGGTGACCAGTATAGGGACCAATCAGTGCTCGGAAAATTTCCAGATAGTGGGGGTAGGGGGCGTGGCTAAGGGGTGGGGGGCCAATCACAGACGACCATGAGGCCCAAAGTGGTGGGGGGTGGGGCCTGGCAGGGAGGGGGCGGGGCCAGAGGGAGAGGGGTGGGGGAAGGACCCGGTCTCCCTATCCTGGTACCTTACTACTCATCTTCGAAAGCCTTGACGAATCTTGTAGGTAGATAGCACGTAAATTCGCTGTCCACATCCACGACAATGCGTACACCCCATTTTGTTTGGACGGCTTTTATATTAGTGATATAGTAGTCTTTTTGGAGCTCTAGCTCTGACAGTCTTTTGACAGGCAGAAGTGCCTCTAAGCGGCCCACTTGATTGATTCGTGTGAAATCCATTGTCCAGCTTTAGTTTACCCAGTTTTCGTGATAGGGCGCGAAACTCTGATATTACCTGTACTTTTGCTTCAATCGTTGCAATATCTTGCAATAAGACGTCTAAGCGTACTTGTAATTCGCGACGCTTACTTGTTTGAAGACTTGAGGATAATGGCTGTCCGTCAAAGAGCGCAGATACTTCAGATCCCCCACCCAGCAGACCCATTCCCCTACCAGGCATACAGAGAAAAGCAGCCCGAGCTCAACTGGTGCAGCATTCGTCTGCATTGTCAAAAGCAGTATCTAGCCTTGGCGACGGTATTGGTTTACCATAACACCACGTGTTACTTACAGAAATCAGCATTTTACAATTTGTGATATGCGAAGATTGAATTTGCCTTTGTGAGGATCATCTCTTCGAAGAACTATGAGAGATGAGCGCATCATCACTAAAATATATGGATTATATGTCGTGTAAGGTTCAAGGTTGCAGAGACAAAGAATGCGTATTTTTTAAATATTTTTTATTTGATAATTGTGGTACAATTAGCGGATACGAGAACAACAGCTTTGCACACAAGGCAAAGTTCTTTTACTTAAAGTATTGAAATTATTATGCTGACGCCCACCTCCTATATCGGCATTCTTGTTAAACGCTTTCTTCAAGGGCTTGGATTTGTCATGTATATTTATGTACTCTTTGTAGTAGTCATACACTATTTTATCGTTCCGCATTAAATCAGTTGAAAACACACTCCTAAGCCGATGAATACCAAGGCCTGTAGACATGAAATGAAGAAACATAACACAATAATGTCCACAAGTCTGTGATTCAGGATCCTGAAGCTGTATAGCGTTGTAGCGAAAGAATTTGCAGTTCTGTCTGAGACGTCTGAGATGCTGTGGGATGATTAGTGGCATTCCGTAACTGTCGAAGTACCATCCGAGTCCATCTCGACCAACGTACATGGCGACCCAATGGGTTCCGGGCTGCTTGTGGCCATCGGTATTAGCGACAATTGCTGCCGGCTTTGCCCACACCTCGGGGATGCGATCTGCAGGATAAACTCCTATAGTACGGCTTTTTATATTGCGTAGGGCCTGTAGAATCTGCACGATGTTCATAACAGACAGCGATTACAGAGGCGCAGGCGTTTTTTTTATATCGACTGCTTTCGGGCGTTCCACTGCTAGTAATCCAATGTTCCAGGCCGTGGTGGTTCTGTACCCCCACAAGGAACGATCGCTATGAGAAAGCCACTTTTTGATTTTCACAGCGTTGTTGAGAGCACACGTAAATGTGCAATTTTTACGCAATAGACCGTGATATGTGCAAAGAGTGCTGCTCTCAGGAAGATTACGAAACGATGGTTCTTCATCTTCTTCTTCTAGGTTTATAACGAAGCAGCCCGTCAGCTGCGTTAAATATGCCGCTTTATCGGCTCCTCTTGTAAACAGGCGATCAGACTGTGCCGCAATTTTCTTTAAAGCAGACTCGACTGAGCGTAAAGGCGTTTCACCCTCGGTCCACTCTATACCATGATGATTGCATTGTAGCCACGTATTTTGTCGTTTTACACTTGGTGGTAGAACATTATAAGCGTACGGCGGCGATATAATCCAATGGGCCAAGTAAGATGTTTTTACAGAGACCACGGCGATCTCTTTAGGTATGAAATTATTATGTTTATCCTTCAGACCCTGTATATCAATGACAATGTTCATGGTGTCTCTCAATCGTCGTAACACCTCAGGCTTTGAGCGCAGACTGACGATGAGCATTGCCCGTTTTGTGGATATATGATACCCTCGCTGATATAAGCTTCACGATCTAACCGCTAAAATCCACAATTACCTGTCTGGATGAGTCAATCTCCAGTACATTATCATATTCCGCATACACAATACAATTAATTGTTGAAGTTAGGGCTTCCCCGAAACGCACCTCTATCCTCACACTACCGTGTCTCACCAGGTTCCAATGAGTGTTGCTATTGGCTGAGAGATCGGGCGTAAGATCAAATGCAAAGACGCAACTGCCCCACGGATAGCCAGAGCGTGAAATGCAATTACCCTCATTGAGAAAGTGGATACCTGTGCCGGAAAATAATGTGTGGTATGCGTCCACGTTCATATTATCAGACGTAAAGTCGGGCTGTAGAGGCTTTGACGGTATCTGCAGGCCATCAGCGTACAAAGATAGATAATTAATATCGTAATTTTGAAAATTGAATGGATTCATTGCGCGATCACCGTTGAAAGCCTTATTATCGACAAAACCGACAATTATACGTTTAGGTAACTGTCCAAGTATGACATTTTCAAGAGTATCCCCATGTACTCCTGCATGCAGCGATATCGCTTTAACTTCAACATGCGTCAAAGGATACTTTGCTGTGGATTTAGACAGAGCTCTTGCATGAGCTAGGAGTATACCAGGCGCTATTTTGACGCGCCGTACAAGTAACGAGGCCTTCGTAATGCGAATCGTGCAATTTTTCGAAGAACTCATGAGACAAAAGGCGTTATTGGTGCGTACGAGTCGCAGGCGCATCTCAACACCGTTTAGCAAAAACCTCTCTTGATTGAAGATATCACAGTGTAAATGCCCGAGAAGATCGATCGTTTTATTCGCACCTAATACGTTCCGGCGGGCTACAAGACCATTATTAGCATCAGCCGTATCGTCCATTTTACCAGCTGTATCATTATACCATAGAACACTCGTGAGATGCGAGGACTTTGCAGAGGGCCCGTAATTTAAGAGGGTTTCGATATACGCTCTATAGGCGTAAGCGTTGCTAGGGGGTGACACAAGCTTTTGATTGAGAAATACATCGATCTGATTGAACATTGAGTGCATGAGATTGTTGACTGGTCCTACTTTTGCAGGCTCGGCCTCCTTTGTGCTCAGAGCTTCTATCTTAACGCGCATACTCAACATAGTATGTGCAAGATCAATGTACTCATCCCCCTGGCCCGGAATGACAAACTCTATCGGTGAATCATCCGTCAATGATGAAATTGGCTTATAATACACTGAATGTGTTCCCTCAATCGTTGTCTGGGTCGGTGGTAGTGTGAATAGCTCAAGCTCCGACTTGAGGTACTCACACGAGTGTGCGTGCAGGAACGCCATTTTTCCCAAGATCAGGCTAAGCAAAAATGTCTGTCACTGTTCTTGATTTCTTGTTACGTATCTCGGTTACTGATTTTGGCGCTCTTCTTTTCACTGTTTTCTTCTTTTTGCTCCGCTTCTTTTTCACAACAACTGAACGTTTTCGGGACTTCGCGGTCTTCTGTCTTTTTTTCACACCCGTGCGCCGTGATGTGCTCTCAGCAAGAGAATGCATCAGCTTATTAATTTTACCAATTTATACCCTGAGCCCTTCATGAGTGTACTAATTTTTTCTTCAGTCTTACGCTTCAAATTCTCCCCCGACTCGCGCAGGCGCGTTTTGAACGCCTCTCTCGGGTGAATACCAGAATCCATGATATCTGTAGCAGCGTTGATGCCCGAGCGAAGCGCCTCTTTACCAACGGCCTTAGCGCCTTGTTTCAAGAGAGGTATTATACGTCGAAAGAGACCTCCCAGGAAACTCCCGCTACCGTGACCTCTTTGATTCGGTGAGCCTATATACACATGGCTGATACCACCATAACCGGTTCAAGCACCACTCCCCGTTTGCATATCAAAGTATTCGTCATAGTAACCCATTGTAGAATTATCCAAGTTAATCCGTATGCTTGAACTGTAACGTCACCGTCAGGGTCCCGTACTCGAATGGCATCGGCTCGCCAAATTCATCCCTTATATCAATGGTTATTGTTTGAAAACTAGCGCGTAATAGAGGAATGTAGCGCGGTGGTAAGAAGCTTCTTATTTTCACAGAACCGTAATTATGATTATCAGCGGCAGCGGTTGGCACGACGCGTAGGAGAGGCGTGTGCACATCTCCAGTGATATAAGGCTCACAGATATCGGTATAAACGTACATCATATTTGGAGTTCCGCTGGCTAAGTTGGCAGGCCTTTGAGCAATGTATTCTTCCTGAGTTACTGCTATATCCCCTTCTTCAGTGAATCCTTAAACCTTGTTCAATGTGTCGGCGAGGTAGAAAGAGTGGTCGAGGTTTTTACATGATTCACAGATACGCGTCACCGTCACATATCCGTTGCGGGCGTACTTGAATTTCAGATGGCCCGCAACATAGGGTATTTCATTAATAGTCTCGAGTAATGTGTCTATGCTATGGTATACACCTGGTGGCACACAGGCATGATCTACCTTAAAATCAACGTTCCTGAAGACGTCTGCGGTTACTCCCGTTATAATATTTATAAAGTTTTGCTCACCCTCGGGCGGTACATGTAAAATTGTCATGGGTATGTGTATTTCAGCTAAAGAAACAGCCCAGCCACCCTGAAGAGACATGCATTGTGGCAAATGTGTGGTATACCGTGTTGTTACATTATCGGGATAATAACTCATACTACTATTGCTGGGTAAAACCATGTAAAACTCGTCTTTCATTTTACAGGTCGTTACTCAGTTTCATTTGTCTGTACTCTTGATAATTCACCTTCATAAAATATACCATCAATATCCTCGTCTTGAAGATCCCGCAAGACGTATATTACGGGACAAATACTGCGCGATACACGGTGAATCTTGAATAGCTCACTGCTCCATCCACCTTCGTAACCTTTTGCAAAGGCTGCTTTCGCACTACTGATGCGTACAATGTCACTCACATTGTATTTAGGAGAGCAATGTTTGGTTCTCCTGTACCGCTGCATCAGATTATTCCGAGCCCTAGCGGCTGTAGCGAGCGTTACGGAGGCAGGAGTCATTTTTATACCGCTATGCGTAGAATTGTTGTATGCCGAAACAATGTTCTGCAGAACATCGAGGTAACGTTTTTGCCTAGAATACGTGAAATAACGCCACATTCTTTCTTTTAGCGTTCTATTGAATCTCTCGACTATAGCCGCTTTTATATCGGGGTTTCTCGCCGCACGGAACTGTATATTCTTTTTCTTTAAGAGGCCTTGGAATGCAGCGCCCATGAATTCTTTACCCCTGTCCGTCTGTACGCAAATGGGTGATCGCTCGTTACTATTTTTTTTAGATAAAATGAGATTAAACGCTTTAGCCACAGATACAGCAGACTTGTCGCGTAAAGGCTGAACCCATGCAAATTTACTAAGAACGTCTGCAACAACGAGGAGATAGCTATAATCGTCATTATAATCCTTAATCGAGCGAAGATCTACGAGATCAGCTTCCCAAAAGTCATCAATGTTCCGTACATTATAAAAACGTCGTGGGAAGCGATGTCGTACGGGGCGGTGTTTTGTGTAAGCGTCCTGTGCTTCAAGCCACTGGAGCGCTTTTAGCCTAGAAATTTTTTTCTGACGTGCTTGTCGTAGCAGTTTGGTAGCACCTGAAAACGATGCTTCATGGGATGGATTCAAGTACACCTTTTCTAAAGTTTTCATGATTATAATTTAAGGCTAGTCCAGGTTACACGTCTTTTCTTATTATGATAACCACGACCGCTTTGCCCGGTGCTATGTGTCTTGACCACTGGGGATTTGTTCTCGTGACCGCTGAAAAACGATAACTGACTCGTTTCGGACGATTCATCGCTGGCTGTACTGTTATCGCCATCTGGCAGCTGTTGAAATGTTGAGTTTGCTCTTGCCTCCTCCCACAATGCCTCATTGCCGATAAACTCCCGAGGTGCCTGGATCGTTCTCAGAAATCTGGCAAAGGTACTGCGCCCCGCTGGTGTAGGTATTTTTCGTGCCCTCATGGCATCGTTCACCAGATCAACAATATTTGAACCTTTATTGTCTTTCCGCCGACTGACACGACCCCAGCTGAATCCCAAGAAAAATTAGATCGCGGTGCGTCACGTAAACGGCGAAGCAGCAGTTTCGCTTTCGTGCGAATTTTGCTGGTACACTCTCAATTATGACGGAATCGTTCATGTCATTAGAGCCTTCTTTATCAAAGCCACGCTCCACAGGGGCTTTATTCTTCATGAGAGTATGGTACTGCTGAGCTCTCTCATCATCGATGAAATGGAGATAACGTTGTAGTACAGTCAGATACGCGGTCCACTTTTCCCTCTCATCCTTGTATGCATTAGAATTCAAAATATGATTCATCGCTGCGTCCAATCTAGTCAGCGTAGCGTCAATTCCTTGTGCAGGGCGTGTATGAGACGTGTCCGTACTAAAAACTGGCTGTTTATGACTTTGTTGGCCCAGCTGCGATAGATGTTCTTCCGGTACGAGTACCATTTTTCTTGCATGCTCCATCATCCGCGTCCGCCGATCAAGCTTGATATAACAGTGCCTAGTATTGGTGCTAGTAGGAGAGGTAGAAACCCACCACTCTGGACAACGAATCGTTTCTTACTCTTCCAGCAGCTTTTTTTAGGCTAAACAGCGAAGAACGGGAGCGTGCCGGCGCAATTTTTTTCTCTGGTCAGCCTTCAGAGGCACGTTGCCGCTAAGAATGTTCAAGGCGCACTCACAAATACAGCGGATAATGCCTGGATCTGCTTTACGTAAAACAGCCTCGCGCTGCTCCTTATTGAGATGTTGAAGACCTCGCAATATTGCAATGTGCTTTTTGCAGAGCGGTGAACCACCTCGCGCCATCACGCGTGATGAACTGTCGATCGTCTTGATATATCGCTTCTTTTAACCTCCTTTCTACGGCGGGCCTTTGGAATGATGCTACCCCTAAGAATGTACCATACGCACTGGCAAACGCTATGATTAGCACTTGATTTTTTTTTGAGCGAGTCAGACGTGCTTCTTATCGTGGTGGCTTGTTGAAACACACTCAATAAGGCGATGCATTTTTCGTAACGTGCCGAACTTTTAGACGTCATTACACGCGCTGAACTGGTAATTCGCTAGAACTGCAGCTACTTTTAAACTTTTTCCGTGGCACGTACACAAAATGATAAGGATCATCGGGAAAAATACCGGTGTGGAATCTACAATTGTCGGGTGTTGACTGCTTCAAATCGAGCAATAAATAGCCATGCGGTTTGGACGTCGCATCGTGATAGGCCTCCTGTAAAAAACGTGGATTTTCCGGATATACCTGGCACGCGAGATGTTGAATTTGAGCACGATCACGAGGGTTTTTGAAAATTGCAATATAGTTGGCGTTTAACGAAACATCCCGTTGACCGTGTCCTTGATGGAATAGATTTTGGGTAATAAAAATAACGGGTAATAAAATTTTTTATGGTGACTGCCTTTGGTAAAAAGATCTACCACATTATTATTTGATGCCTCTCGCATCAAATCATCGATTATTATGAGCTTTGCACGAGGATCGCGCGCATAATCGGCACTCTGAGGTAGGCCTTCATGAAACTCTATCGACGTACCATACTCGGTATATGCGGACTGCCACTCGGAATAGTAGAAAATAATTCTCGCGAAGGGCTCACTGTTCATACACGAAATACACTTTAAAAACTTTTTAACAAAGTACGTTTTACCGCAACCCGTGGGACCACAGATCATCGAGGTCCAGGGATGTTTCCACCGCGTATCCATCTGTACGAATGATAAAGTTTTCAATACAGCAGTGCAAGGTAAAGAGATGAGCAGTCGATATGTGTATAACATTTTTTATTGTACGGTAGCAACATAAAAAATTTACATCAATAACATAAGTATTTTACAAACGCTGGCTAATTTCTGTAGCCGTAAGGGAGCGACCCGTATTCACCATTATGTCTTCGCTTGACACTCATTGGCATACATGATTTCTTTTCGGGACGCGTAACAACCTGATGGAACGCTGTTCGTCGAATTGCAGAATATCGTAGTATGATTGGTTTCTCTCTTTCCCCTTTTATAAAGGATCGTATTGACTTGTAATTTATCAGTGAACAGTTTGCATAATTAAGCGTGATGCCTTTAACTTTACAAACCTCACTGTCCGCACCGCCGGGGGTATTAACTATGAAAGAATAAAATTTTGGGCCTCCCGAAACGAATGATTTAATATAACTGCCCTGGCCAAAAGGGCTTAATTCGTCTGTTAGGTCTCCTAGAAGTTGACCCGTTGGTGGCTCGTACTCTTTAGGGTCACTCTTTGTTACGTAAATAATGGAATCGGTGTCGGAGTACAGAGCACGCTCACCCAACAGCTCGAGATAACCATAAAGTTTCAAGCGGGCTTGGGCTGTAGTGTATGCAGCTATTACAGAATTTGCTATACTGGATGGTACTACAGCATCGTCAGTTTTCGTGTAATTAACATATAACACCTAGTTATTAACAGGTAGCATGGCAGTGATTTCGTACTCAGGACTGCTCAGCAACTCCATGAGTTTTTTGCGCGTTGATACTATCACAGTCTGTGGTAAATTTTCGCGTTGTCCGAATTTGCCCCAAAACGAATTGAGACACAATTTAGCTACAGAGCGTAATCCCGGATTTTTCGCTATATCGTCGCGATTTAACTCAACTCCTTCAGAATTCTTAAAAGAAGCTAAATAACGGTCTTGTGCTGCCGGGTCTTCTAGGCAATTTTCGGGCCATCCGCTAGCCTCTTGTTTGATTTTAAGGAAGATATTTATGTATTCGACGAAAAGGCCTCCTTCCTGCGTATCACGGTTGTACTGCGTTATCTTATACTGCCAAATTTCGCTTACGCTTAATACTTTGTAGCCGCACATGATGGCTTTTCGCAGCTCATCTACCACCCAGGTGCCGTTGAACGAACGCTCGGCAGGATTTTCATGAGGACACTCCTCTTGATTCATTATTTCGCAGCAGCTACGGCACAACCCAAATAACAGGCGCTGGTGCATGCGTACCGGTAACACGGGGTGATAAAGATTTTGCGGCGCAAGTATCGTACATTTAACAAGACCCTCGACACGCGAAAGGTCGGTATTGTCGGGTCCTGTCAACTCCATACATTTATCCCCGACATATACCGTTGGATGCCCTATAGGATATTTACCATACTTGCAAATGTATGGGTACAACGAGCAAACATCAACATACCGAATCTCCTCCGTACCTTTTACATCGTATAACGTAACCATGTTCTCTGTACGCCCGCCAAAAAAAGCGTCCCGTCGGTTGAGAGGGTCTAGACTGACTAGAGCATGGTCACGCACGAAATCGCTCATTTCCATATTGGTCTCAATCATACGATCATACGCGCACTCCCAAATTTCCGTTAGCACGTAACCGCTTGAACGGATTCTATGCGATATGGTGTTCGTTCTTTCGAGACGTTCGTTCATTGTCGAACCGTCGCCTTGTTTTTTGTCCCTGTTTACAGTGAAACAGCTCGAACAGCCGTGCCAATAGCAGCCATGAAACTGTAATACGTGACTTGTATCTGAAGTTTCATAATAACCGCCTACCAGTAAATTTTGAGGCAATTTGAATTCGTGCGAGTGCCCTGCGTGAATAATATGGTGGCCTAAAGAGTGCTCCATCCATACGAGCCACGAGACCGCTTTTTTAGACTGTTTATGAGCTCATCTGTAGCCGCCCGTAGGTATAATACCGATCGTGTTACTTTTTAAGAAGTTTTTGCGAAAAATTTGAAAGCATGCTGACGCTATTGTTGTGTTTTCGGTAAACGGGCACACGCGCCCGCTGTTCATGAACATTTTCCGAAAAACAACACAGGCTTGTCTTAATATCGTGACGTCGGTTTTACAATAGTTTATAATTTCGTTCGAAAAATTAAACACATAATTGGCACTCTTTAGCTCGTTATACCATGCCAAAAATTGCTCGCGTGCTTCTTCATGCATAGAGTCAGGAGAGTAGTAATTTACAGGCGGCAGTGGCCCAATGTAATTTTAATTTTCGAGTTTGTTAAATAGGTGAGAAAAAGATCCTTTCGCAAGAATACTTTTCAGGCCGAAAGCTTTTGGCAATGCACTCAGAGACATATGGAAATAGTGCAGACTATTGAGAAACACCAGTTTACCAACGCGCATTGTAATGATTCTTGTACCGTTCATAATTAAATAGGGGAGCTGCGTTTTTTTTTCCTCAATAAAATAACGTAGGATAAACTGAGCGTCGAAGCCGCCGGCGTTATGCGCTATTAAAAATGTACGTGAGAAACCTGGGATACTTTCCATGCCCAGCTCTACGAGCTGACATACAGGATTCGCCGTAAATATAAACTCATGATCGCCGCAATAATCGCACGGCTCGTCTATAGAGATGTTATCACAACACCTCGTACAGACGCGTTGAGCCACACAGAGATTCGGCTTGTGAATATGTGTTGATGGATCGCCTTCTACAGCTGTACACTGCTGCGTTTATAAATCATAGAAAATAAATATATTCTCTTTTGAATCGTCAGCAGCGCGAACAGGTCTCATGAAACACAGATGATTATAGAGCTGTTGCGATTTGCATGTTTTACAAAAGCCCATTCCGCATTTATGCTCCTTATTCTCCAAAGGTCTTATAGAGCGAAAACAATTATGGCATCGCTTAAGGGACTCACAAACAGTGTTTACCCTGCGCCCACGGCGGACTGCAACAGCCCTATGATTTTGTAAACACCTCTCTCCAAAGAAATCACGATTACATGCCTCACATCTGATTGTATTGATCGAGAGCATCTAGCAGGGTGGTGCTTGAAGACAGCGAGGACTTTTCGCTTTTAAGCACCTATGATTGTGACGAAAACGGGCATTACAAGTCGCGCAAAAAATTAAGCTGCCAACGGCGCCACGCAAATTTAGAACGGGCTGAAAATGGTGTGACCTTTCTTAATACAGAATATACAGTGTATTTTGAATAGAGCCTGTGGTATTCGTAACCATTTGTGTACCGTCAAAGAGGGCTTTCGCGCCGTCCCAACGTCAATAATTCAAAAACTATTATAGCAATCCCCTCTTGAGCCAAATAATTTTGATATAGAGCAATTTCGCGCATACCACAACCAGCACGCGGTATGTTAACATTTGCGTTTCTCATGAGCTCGAGCGCTGCCTGTTTTTGAAGTGATCCGTTTATTTGCCTAATACGCTGCCATCTACTGTGTAGGGCTCCCGAGCGTATTTCGCCCCTTTCAGCGTATGCCCGTGCCGCTACTAGTGAACGCGGTAAGCACAAATTATCGGTGTTTTGAATAGTCAAAATCGATTTTTTAGCGACCCCCTCATGTGTTAAGCCTTTTCGCCCGTGACCCTCTACGCCTTTAACAATGCACGCTTTTATATTAAAGGAATCGTCAATGTTCAGAGAAGATGTACTTTGAGCAACGCTTGTTATTATTAGCCAAATATCTTCAAATGTATAATCGCGGATCGGGCGGAATGACAGCCATACGGGGCCGTGCTGAATTCATTCGTTTTTCATGAATGAGATACCCGCATAGTCACATCCTTCACAGTATCTCGTAAGATGTGTCAAAAGATCACGGAATGCTCCTTCAAGCCATGCTATCACGCGCGTTCCTGGAGGAGGCTGACGGATACGCATCGTTGTCTCACGGCCACGTAATTTGAAGCGCTTAAAATATCGAGCTGTATCCTGTATGATGATGATCCGATCACCAGGTGGTTGCACATCTCCAAACTCCTCGTTCCTCGTAGTTCTACGTGTTCTTCCGGCACCCGTTTGTATATCTGTAATAGAATAATGGTATAAAAGACTTGAAGTTAGATAACTGTAATCATATATTGTAGTTTTAAAGTACCTCGTATTAATCTTGGTACTGGAATATTGATTCACTTGATGAATATCCTGCAGTCAACACAACAGGTTAATTTAATGCCATACGTACTATATCAAATGCAAGAACAGTAATAAGAGAGAGAACAAGAGAGGGTTAAATAGAACACTATATATATATATATATATACATATATACATATATACAGTAGGGTGGGCCGAAAAGCCCCTTTTTTAAATTCTTTCAACAATGCCGAAAATATTGCTCATTACATTGAATCATTATTTCTGAAAAATATTCCAAAATAAAATTTAGAGTTACAAAATATGTATGTTAATTAGAAACTATCAATCCCACGTGGTTTGATATGATGACCTTTTTTGCAGCGAATTGAATTTCTCATAAAAAAGCGAAGAAAAAATTTGTTCATCGCTTTGAATTTTGACGAGCTTTGGAGGGCCTATCATTAATATAAATTTTTAAAATTTATTTACCTGAATCCGATTCCATCAAATGTTGAAACCAAGGATCGAAGCGCCCGGCTATTATTTGCGCGTCGTCAATACGCTCATCCTCAAAGTAACGATCCATGTGATATTCGCCGAGCTGATTTTCATGCAATATAACGTCGTCTTCGCTCATTGAAAGAGCGTTATTATTCACAGCCGCAGCTCTATCAAGGCCACGATCCTGCTCGTGATTACGGTGCGATGGCCCAGCTATAGCACCATCAGCCTCGACAGCTCTGGCCCGGCAGTACACCGCTATACGAATTATTGTATTTGATTAATTGAAATTCGAATTGAAATTAAAAGGCGTATACCATATGATTTGTGACGTGATTTTTTGGAATCACGGCCACAAAGCCAGAAACGCTCTCGCAAAAACTGTAACGTTCCCGTTTGGCTGCCCGATTCAGTACGGTCAAGAACACGTGTTCTCGCTCAGTCACGTTTCGAGCACGTGACACATGATTTTGGTGTTGATTCGGCTGAGAAATGTTCAGAAAAGATCGCGCGCTCGAATCCGTCGGAAAAATATGTCTCCAGGTAATGAGTTGCCCGACGGAGGAGAGCGCCCGACGAGAAGTCTCGGTGGAATTGTCAGAGGTCCGGCTGTAATGCCGGCGCCCCAGCGTAGAAGGAATCACGAGCTGGAGAGCAGGCGGAGAGTGTTACGGGCAATGGCTGGGAAGCATTGCGCCGCGTTAAGTACAGTAGAGCCTTGCTTTCGCTCGGATTCCAGGGGAAGCTGCCACCGAGATTCTCAACACGTTACCGAGGATGATTATTCTCCAATCACGCTCTCGAAAACGTAAGAAAGAAGAATAATGAGGCAGCAGCTATCGGTCAGAGAATTTGGACGATTATCCAAATTCTCGACAAGAGATTAGGAGAGTCGGTCTCCGTTCGTCGTTGAGGCAAGACCTCCTGCTCCCGCTATTGTGTTGGCTTGTTGTCACTCGGTCTCGCTCTGTATTGTTCGCGCTTCGCGTAACCGTGTCCCGCTCTCGCTCGCGTGTGTGATACGCGCGCCTCGTGTCTGTGTGTGTTCGAGTTTGTCACCCGTTCTCGCGGGGTGATTGCGAATAAGAATCGCACCGTTTTCGATGAATAATCCTTTGGATTATTCAAGTGCAGTGTGCGATGCACCGGCGCTGGATCCCGGTTTCGCAAGGAATGGCTCTCGCACTTCACCGAAAGGATTACTCTTTTTCAGGTGAGTCGGTTATCGTTTTGGTTTCGTCCCGTGTTGGAAATAGTTCTCGCGCTACTTGCTGACATCTAACTCCGACCCTCTCTACCACAACCCGCATCCTGAGCGGCCGCGCATTTCCGCAACCGCTCATCCCCGTTCGTGCGTTCCGTCCGTTTGTTCTGTCCTGTTTCGTCCGTGCGGGAATCGAGTTCTTCCCACTCGATTCCCAGGTGCGGGAATCGAGGTCTTCCCACTCGATTCCCAGTTCAGTCCGGTTAGCCCACCGGCGAAATAAAAAGTGCAGTCGTGGAGTCGAATCCTTCCCACTCGACTCCCAGGTATGACCGGTTTGTTAATTCCGGGGAACCAAAAATTAACTGGCGCCCACCAGGAATGTTTGGGACGTTCCGGGCGGGGGTGACGGCCGAAGGCGACGGATTCGGTATCGTCTCGATCTCGTCAAACAAGGAAAAGAAAATCCGTCACAAATGGCGCCCGACGTGGGGCCACGCCAGCAAGTAGTTGAATATTCTCGGACAGTGTATGAAACACCCTGTATATAGTCTCGCCCAAACCGTCATTGTAGAGTTTTGTTTGGCTCTCTGACGTTCACGCTCTCGGTTGAATTCAAGTCGTCGTTACCGGAGATTATCAAGCGAATATATTTCGCGATATTTGCTCTCGAAAAATAATTGCGAAAATTTTCTTTTCAAATTTCCGCCGCTCTCGAAAAATAATTACGAAAAATTTCATTCGAATTTTCGCTCTTCCCGAAAATAATTGCGAAAATTTTCTTTTGAAATTTTCGCCGCTCTCGAAAATTAATTACGAAAATTTTCTATTAAAATTTTCGTAGCTCCCGAGTATTAATCGCGAAAATTTCTATTCGAATTTTCGCTGCTCTCGAAATTTAATTCCGGAAATTCCTATTGGAATTTTTGCAGCTCTCGAAAAATAATTGCGAAAATTTCCTTTTGAAATTTTCACCGCTCTCGAAAATATCCTTTTGAAATTTTCACCGCTCTCGAAAATTAATTACGAAAATTTTCTATTAAAATTTTCGTAGCTCCCGAGTATTAATCGCGAAAACTTCTATTCGAATTTTCGCTGCTCCCGAAAATAATTGCGAAAATTTTCTTTTGAAATTTTCGCCGCTCTCGAAAATTAATTACGAGAATTTTCTATTAAAATTTTCCTAGCTCCCGAGTATTAATCGCGAAAATTTCTATTCGAATTTTCGCTGCTCCCGAAAATAATTGCGAAAATTTTCTTTTGAAATCTTCGCCGCTCTCGAAAATTAATTGCGAGAATTTTCTATTAAAATTTTCCTAGCTCGCGAGTATTAATCGCGAAAATTTCTATTCGAATTTTCGCTGCTCCCGAAAATAATTGCGAAAATTTTCTTTTGAATTTTCGCCGCTCTCGAAAATTAATTACGAAAATTTTCTATTAAAATTTTCGTAGCTCCCGAGCATTAATCGGGAAAATTTCTATTCAAATTTTCGCTGCTCCCAAAAATAATTGCGAAAATTTTCTTTTGAAATTTTCGTCGCTCTCAAAAATTAATTACGAAAATTTTCTATTAAAATTTTCGTAGCTCCCGAGTATTAATCGCGAAAATTTCTATTCGAATTTTTGCTGCTCTCGAATATGAATGGCGAAAATTTTCTATCGAATTTTTCGCTGCTCTCGAAAAATAGTTGCGAAAAATTTCATTCAAATTTTCGCTGCTCTCGTATACGGTCTCGTCTTGTAAATGAAACGCCCTGTACGTATCTTGGATCGTACAGTAATCGGCGAGTCCATTGTGTTCTCGGCATTCGCACTTTCGTGTGAAATTATTAATTCGTCTCTCGCGACGATTTATCGAGCGAATATTTTTCGAAATATTCGCAGTTCTCGAGGATTAGAGAGAGGACTTTTATGAGTCCCTAAGTTCTCGCGCGGGCGGGCGAAGAGAGCGTTCCTCTCGCTCCCCCAGAAGGGGGAGCGAGAATAACATTCTCGCTCTCGAGAATAACAGTATGAAGGTTCCTTTTGGAATATTCGTAGTTCTCGCAGGATTGAAAAATTCTTGTTCAATCCAGATTTCGAAAATCAAAATTGTGAAAATCCCATTACTGGTTTTCGCTGTTCTCGGACAAAAAAAAAGTCGTTCTCGGGAAGTCATGGGCGAAGGTTCCCCTGGGAACGTTGGCCGCTCTCGCATTATAAAATTGAGAGAAAATTCTGTTTCTCTCAGGCTCCCGAAGAATTCTCGCAACAATTCCCTTTGAAATTTTTGGCCAATCTCGAATTGTGAAATTGAGGGGAAACTTCCCCTCCTTGTCACTACCGAAGATTTATTTGCAGAAATTTTCATTGAAATTTTTGCCGTTCTCGAATTATGAAATCGAGAGGAAACTTTCTCTCTTTCTCGCTACCGACCATTATTTGCGAAAATTCTCCTTGGAAGTTTTGCCGTTCTCGAATCATTGGATGAGGAGAAAATTTTCCTTCTCTCTTGCCTTCGAGAATTATTCTCGAAGATTCCTTGTGGAATCTTCGTCGTTCTCGAATTGTGAAGGAGAGAGTGATCTTTTTTTTTCTCTCTCTCTCGCACCCGTTCTCGAAATTTCGATCACGACGAGGGTCATAAATTCGTCGCAGTTCTCGTATCGTAATGAGGAGAGGAACAGCGTTTCCTCCCCCCCCGCGCTCTCTAATGCTTACGCGCGAGGACCCCCCTCAGGGTCCTCACCGCTCTCGTATCGCGAAAAGGGGAGAGGACCTCTCCTCTTCGCCCCCTTGTTCTCGAAGGATCGACGATTGCGTCAGAAAGCGCGCTTGGGTGACCCGCCGGAAGGGGGAAATTCATTGTTCGGGCTTCGGGCGTCGTCGAAAATTCCCCAAAACTGGGAGAATATCGATCACGTGATCCCGAAACGGGGCCCCCACCTCCTACCCCTATCGCTACCGACAGGCGATGATCCGGCGATCGATGATGACTTTATCGCGACGCTTCGAAGGATTGACACCTTGAGTCAACGCGCCATTGCCATTCGTCTCTCCAGAGAACATGAGTGAGTATTACCGCATTCGTTTGGCCGAGATGCCTCCTGAGGTGCCGAGCTCTCGAGAAAGATAAGTGCCGGCTGCTCCCGTGCTCTCGGAAAATGATCGCGAGTGTTACCTCGCGGATTTTCTCGAGATTTATCGCTTTCGACCGCGAGTGTTCTCGGAAAGTGATCGCGAGTGATACTTCGCGGGTTTTCTCGAGGATTCTCGATTTTCGGACGCTCTCGAATCTTCGAGTGCAACCGTGTGTGATGCCCCGCGAGTTTCTCGAGGATTATATATTTCCGAACGCTCTCGTATTTTCGGAAAATGATTGCGAGTGACGACTCGCGGAGTCTCTTGGGAATTCTCGATTTCCGACAGCCCTCGGTTCCTCGGGAGATGATCGCGAGGGTTACCTCGCGGATTGTCTCGAAAATTATCATTTTTCGATCGCTCTCGTGCTCTCTGAAAATGATCGCGGGTGTTACCTCGCGGATTTTCTCGAAAATTATCCATTTTCGATCGCTCTCGGGCTCTCTGAAAATAATCGCGGGTGTTACCTCGCGGATTTTCTCGAAAATTATCAATTTTCGATCGTTCTCGTGCTCTCTGAAAATGATCGCGGGTGCTACCTCGCGGATTTTCTCGAAAATTATCAATTTTCGATCGCTCTCGTGCTCTCTGAAAATGATCGCGGGTGTTACCTCGCGGATTTTCTCGAAAATTATCAATTTTCGATCGCTCTCGGGCTCTCTGAAAATAATCGCGGGTGTTACCTCGCGGATTTTCTCGAAAATTATCAATTTTCGATCGTTCTCGTGCTCTCTGAAAATGATCGCGGGTGTTACCTCGCGGATTTTCTCGAAAATTATCAATTTTCGACCGCTCTCGGGCTCTCTGAAAATGATCGCGGGTGTTACCTCGCGGATTTTCTCGAAAATTATCAATTTTCGATCGCTCTCGGGCACTCTGAAGATGACCGCGGGTGCTACCTCGCGGATTTTCTCGAAAATTATCAATTTTCGACCGCTCTCGTGCTCTCTGAAAATGATCGCGGGTGTTACCTCGTGGATTTTCTCGAAAACTATCAATCTTCGACCGCTCTCGTGCTCTCTGAAAATGATCGCGGGTGTTACCTCGCGGATTTTCTTGAAAATTATTAAATTTTCAAAGTGCTCTCGGATTTTCGGAAAATACATCAGCGAGTGATACTTCGCGAATTTTTCGAAAATCATCAAATCTCGAACGCTCCCGCGGTCCTTCGGGGACAATATCCGATCTCGACGGGCAGATAGGGAGAATCTCGGCCGCGAACCTTGAGCCCACCGAACGCTCGACATCACGGAATAACCCTCTTGTGTTTTCAGCTACCGAAAACAGGACCGACATCGGGGTGGAATTTTCCGACGACGAGCCGATGCTCGTCGTGGGGGGGGCCGATAGCGAGGCCGGCGCCTCATGGTACGAGGAGGTGATGCGGGCGACCTCGGACGTCTCTCCCAGCGCCCCCTCGAGTCCCGCGGAGTCGGCTGTCGAGCCGCTGAGCACGCCGCTCGAGCTCCTCCGGGCCTGCGCTGTGGCCCTGCAGGACGCAGGAACAAAAGACGCGGAGAGGCTCGTGAGAGCGATCCGCGAGCTCGCGGATAGGTCCGTGGCCCCGCTGACCCCCCCTGGGGAGGAGCAGGGAGTCTCGGACCCGCTACCGACACCGGTGATCGGGGACCCGGTGCGGATCTCGGGCCAAGGGTCGGAACGGCAGTGGTCTCGGGTCGTCGCCGGTGCGGCCGCTCGGCCTGGGCCGTCGACCCCGAGACGGCGACCGCCCGTTCCTGAGGTGCGGGTTTCGGCACCGGAACCCGTCGCGCGTGAACCACCTGCGGTTCAGGAACGCTCACGTCGGCCTGCTTTGGAGCGGACGTGCTACAGTTGTGGAGAGGTAGGGCACCGCTACGCGCAGTGTCCCCGCGGCCCCCCAACTGCGGCGTTCTGCCGCCGCTGCGGCCGGAAGGGGAAGACGCTGCGCACGTGCCCCTCGTGCAGCCAAGATTGGCGGCGTGAAGGGCCGTACGTGGCAGCGGTGGGCCGGAACGTCACTCGGGAAGAGCTGAGGGGCTCGCGGCCGTCTCGAGCCTCGGCTCAGCGGTCGCGCACCACCCCGGCGATTCCGGTCGACGTACCGACCCCGCCGGAAACCCCGACAGCCAAGCGGAAGCGGACACGTTCGCGCCAAGCGAGGAGAGGCAAGCGGCGCCACCGCAGGTGTAGACGCGAACCTCGGTTCCCGCTAGGGCCTCTGAGCCCTGTTCTCGTCAACGGCGCAAGCCGTAGATCTCGCTAAAAGACCGTCGGTCTTAGCTCCCGTAAGAGGCTCATCGAGCCTCAGCTCTCGTTAGGGCCGCAGGCCACAGCTCTCGATTAAGAGTCCACGAGTTCTCGCGTTTATGGGCGGCCCCTGGGCCCCGGTCTCGCGACATATTGCAGGCCAAAGTAAGCGTTGGAAGAACCGAGGACTTTAGCTCTCGTCAAAAGTGCCGGTTGCCCGATCTCGTGAGAAAGACGGCTAGTCTGACTCCGATCGACAAACGAGCTTAGCTCCCGTGTGGCCGTTAGGCCCGGATCTCGCACCGCTCCCGCAACCTACAAAAATCTCAAAAGGAGATGAAAAGGTCGGTCATGGCCAGAGCCGTGGCTGCGCTCTCGCGGAGGACTCAACAGTTCGGATCCCGTTACGCTCCCGCAACCGCTCAAAAGCCTACAAGGTTCAAGAAGAGTCACCGACCCAAGCACCACGGTCACGCTCTCGTCACAGATTCCAGAATCTGGATCACGCAACGCTCTCGGAACCGCATGGGACGTGAGGGTAATGAGTGGTACCATTGGGTCGATTTTGGTAAGTCTAGTCCTACTCTTATTGTGCCGTCCATGATCGTGTGCGTTCAACATCGGCCACAAGCTGGTCACGATGGAAAGCTTTGGTTTTATACACACCTTTCTCGTGCAAGTGCGATTACGCGCTTAGCAGCCGCTCTCGTCTTCCCTAAAAATTAATCAGATACCGTCAGCAACCTGGGGAAGAAAGGTTCCGCCGTAAAAGATTGGCGTTAGAACGGATCTCGTACAAAAACTTTCTCGTGCGAGCGCGATTACGCACTTAGCAAGCGTTCCCGTTTTCCCAGACGTAAATTAGGCTCCCGTTAGTAACCTGGGAAGAAAAGTTCCGCCGAAAAGAATCGGCGTTAGAACCGATCTCGAAAACAAAAATAACCTCTCGACACCCCCGTCGGCGTGAGGGGCGGTCGATATGAGATTTTGCGCTACCGAATTCATGACTCGTGATTAGCTACCGTTTGATCCCTACGCCAAAGCCACCCGTAAGGGGTGAGGAGTTGTGACGTGATTTTTTGGAATCACGGCCACAAAGCCAGAAACGCTCCCGCAAAAACTGTAACGTTCCCGTTTGGCTGCCCGATTCAGTACGGTCAAGAACACGTGTTCTCGCTCAGTCACGTTTCGAGCACGTGACACATGATTTTGGTGTTGATTCGGCTGAGAAATGTTCAGAAAAGATCGCGCGCTCGAATCCGTCGGAAAAATATGTCTCCAGGTAATGAGTTGCCCGACGGAGGAGAGCGCCCGACGAGAAGTCTCGGTGGAATTGTCAGAGGTCCGGCTGTAATGCCGGCGCCCCAGCGTAGAAGGAATCACGAGCTGGAGAGCAGGCGGAGAGTGTTACGGGCAATGGCTGGGAAGCATTGCGCCGCGTTAAGTACAGTAGAGCCTTGCTTTCGCTCGGATTCCAGGGGAAGCTGCCACCGAGATTCTCAACACGTTACCGAGGATGATTATTCTCCAATCACGCTCTCGAAAACGTAAGAAAGAAGAATAATGAGGCAGCAGCTATCGGTCAGAGAATTTGGACGATTATCCAAATTCTCGACAAGAGATTAGGAGAGTCGGTCTCCGTTCGTCGTTGAGGCAAGACCTCCTGCTCCCGCTATTGTGTTGGCTTGTTGTCACTCGGTCTCGCTCTGTATTGTTCGCGCTTCGCGTAACCGTGTCCCGCTCTCGCTCGCGTGTGTGATACGCGCGCCTCGTGTCTGTGTGTGTTCGAGTTTGTCACCCGTTCTCGCGGGGTGATTGCGAATAAGAATCGCACCGTTTTCGATGAATAATCCTTTGGATTATTCAAGTGCAGTGTGCGATGCACCGGCGCTGGATCCCGGTTTCGCAAGGAATGGCTCTCGCACCTCACCGAAAGGATTACTCTTTTTCAGGTGAGTCGGTTATCGTTTTGGTTTCGTCCCGTGTTGGAAATAGTTCTCGCGCTACTTGCTGACATCTAACTCCGACCCTCTCTACCACAACCCGCATCCTGAGCGGCCGCGCATTTCCGCAACCGCTCATCCCCGTTCGTGCGTTCCGTCCGTTTGTTCTGTCCTGTTTCGTCCGTGCGGGAATCGAGTTCTTCCCACTCGATTCCCAGGTGCGGGAATCGAGGTCTTCCCACTCGATTCCCAGTTCAGTCCGGTTAGCCCACCGGCGAAATAAAAAGTGCAGTCGTGGAGTCGAATCCTTCCCACTCGACTCCCAGGTATGACCGGTTTGTTAATTCCGGGGAACCAAAAATTAACTGGCGCCCACCAGGAATGTTTGGGACGTTCCGGGCGGGGGTGACGGCCGAAGGCGACGGATTCGGTATCGTCTCGATCTCGTCAAACAAGGAAAAGAAAATCCGTCACAGATTATACTTACAAGCTACGCTGGGGTTGTTGCTAAACATCTCGGTTACATCGGAAATACTCGACATTGTCGCTGAAAATGCTCCAGCATCTTCGGGCTGGTGGCGAAATCCCGATGGTCCGTCTGCTAAATTAAATTTAAATCATTTAAAATGATTTAAATAATGTAAATAAAATTATAATTTAAATAAAATAATTTAAATAATTTAAAGAAATCCCAATGGTCCGTCTGCTAAATCAAATCCAAATCATTTAAAATAATTTTGAATACTCACGGTTGAGGTTGCCTTGATGTGCTAACGCCTGTTCTTCTTCTACAGCCCTTGTCACTTCCACGAGGGCTTCCTCTTCTTCTTCTTCTTCTTTTTCTACGGCCCTCTTCGCTTCTACGAGCGCTTCCTCTTCTTCTTCAGCTGCTTCATCGTAGAACTGTCGATAGCCTATAATAATGATAAAATAATGAATGTTAATCGGTAACAATATAGGCATAGTAGTAGCGACATATTGAAACATGATTACTTACTTTTAATTTCACCGACAAGACCTTGGACGCAGGGTGTTTCTAAAACGCGACGACGCTGTAGCTCCTCGAACACACAGAATAGCACTCGTCGTCCACTTAATATGCCTCTGTTATAGCCCGCAACAATAGCACGCAAAGGTGCCCACCAAATAACATATCTCAGTCTCTTTATACGGCTATCACCCGATAGACGCTGCAAATCACGGCACCACTGGGCGTTACATCGACGCCTCAGTTGAACACTATGCCCTTTCGCTAATCGCAAAAGGCCTAATATACACAAACGCAATGAGCGGTCTGACATTGTAATTTATGATAGATAAATAACGCTCTATATAGCGGTTGAATCACGACTGACAAATCTCGAGCGAGTATTATAATTATGGGCGCGTATTATACTTCAATTTTCGTCGTTGCTTCTTTTCGAAATAAGCAACGTTGCAGCTACCAGATCCCAGTAAGATGCTGCAAGGCCTTGCTCGTTCGAAAAAGCACGTACGAGCAAAGCAGAATTGTTTAATAGTCTAAGCATATTATTTTCTCTGTCATCAGTAACACCAGCCCTCTCACATCATACCTAGCGCTCTGTCAGGGGGGTGTTTTTCAATAATATGAAAATATAAATTTTGAATTTTGGCAAAAAATATGTTCACCATAATTAAAAGATTCTGAAATTTCCCAGATGGTGTTTTTGGTTTCAAAAATATATTTTTTCGAAATTGAACAAAAACAAAAAAAGCAACATTTTTTGCACAAAAATTATTGCAAAATTGTTTCACACATTTTTTTCAAAAAAAAGCTTTGGCGTAAAATTTTGCGATAATAATAATAATAATAATAATAATAATAATAATAATAATAATAATAATAATAATAATAATAATAATAATAATAATAATAATAATAATAATAATAATAATAATAATAATAATAATAATAATAATAATAATAATAATAATAATAATAATCATAATAATAATAATAATAATAATAATAATGTGGAATTTGGGATATGGAATGGAATATGGGAATATGGGGTTTAAAAAAGTGTTTCAAGCTTTCCGATCTGGGATGGATTTTATATTTATATAGGCGCGATTTATATAAACGCCCTATATAAATCATATGCATATAAAATATTGTAGGTATGCACGTGCAAGATTTGCACGTGCAATTTTGCTGACGATGTGTGTACCGGTTCTCTCTCTCTCACACATCATATCTCTCTATCTTCGTCTTTCACAGAACGCGCGCGTCACCGTGTTCGAGTTCACGGTCATTAGGAGCTTATTAAATATGATATACAAGGGGTGGGGATCTCTGAATGTATAATTTACTGGGATGCAGCATCCTTATTGTCATCTGTCGCCTTAGTCGTTTAGCAGGCGGTGTGCGCGAAACTTAGATTTTTTGTCGTTCACTGTGATTTTTGAAAATGTTTCCGCGCTACGGGGAAGTTACTCTAGAAGCGGTGTTTGGGTGCCGTGTTGTAAATGTCGTGACAGCGAGCGTAATACAAATACGCTCGCAGGCAATGGAAATTGCTTTTGAACATATATCGGGCTTATTACAGCGATTTTATATCGAGCAGTGCCTTGGTACGCGCTTAGATATAGAACATAGGGTGCGCGGCGCGTCATTCATTGTCGTGCGCTTTTACGTGGTGTATCGCGGTGAAATAATATACTCGGACGATACAGGATACACCGAGGCGTATCTCGTGGATTTTGGTGAGAGCGAGTTTTTTAACAGCGATGAAATCTTCAAGCCACTCGAGGACATTGTTTCGGTAACCCCTGCGCTGTTAATAGAATGCAGTATATGGGGTTTAAAGTCCTATGAAGAAGTTCATGGTGCTGCCGAGACCCTCGATGGTGTGTGCATGTGATTAGGTGTGACAACCGCGTACGTAGTCTCGATATCGCGCACCGCTCGCACCCCTTGCATCATGCTCCGCGGCAGCGACCACCGGGATGTTGGGGAAATACTTGCCGGTATGTTCGACAATCACGATCACGGATATGATGTGCGTGAATTGGACGAAGGTATTGACTGCTGGGGGCCGGAGACGGAGGAGGATTTAACGCTCGTGAGAGCATGTGTGTGTGTATGTGTGTGTGTGTGTAAGACATTGTGTGAAAATACGCGTAAAAAACTGAACGACAAGTCAGAAGAGGGGTGGAGGAGGGCCGAGAAGGAAGAGCGTGGTGGTAAGTAGCAAAACAATTACATCTTTCACCACTTTATCGTATAATAATAATAATAATAATAATAATAATAATAATAACAGCGCATTATGGCGACACGCTCCATCCCCCCCACCCCCCTCACACCTCTTGCCTCACATCCGCAGCCGAGCTCTCCACGAGCGGCCGCCGAGTGGGGATAGGAGTGGGGATAAGAGTGGGGGTCGCCATAGTGCGCACCCTACTACTCACTGTATTTAAAATATTTGTATCGATAACCGGTGCGTATAACCTCTAAGTATAAATGCCGAAAAACTGTTTCAATAGCATAAGGACGAAGAAGAAGACGACGAAGAAGAAGACGCAGCAATAATGGGCATCGGCAGGTAGGTATTTCTTGCCGTGAAAATACACTGACTGTGGCGTTTGAGCGGACAAAGTGAGCGTGCGAGAGAGAGAATGAACGGGTAAGCTTGGCTCTATCGAGGGCCACTCCTTCTGAGATTCCGGTTTTTACATGGCCATTTAGGCGTGTACCGTATATGTATATTTATAACCGTACACGCGTATATTTCGAACGTAACGTATCCTTGCAGGCATGCGCAATCTCCCGCGTACAACATACGTATCGAGTATAAGAGCTGATCGCGGGACTCGCGCTCGAGCATAAGCTGATAGTGCGAGCGCGCGTCTGTATAAGCTCGTTTCCGCGTCCATCCGCGTACACGTCGCGCATAAGCTGATTGCGACGTGAAGCCGCCGCGTCCCCCGCCGCCGCCGCCGCCGCGTGAAAAGCTGATCGTGATGGGGGAAGAAAAATCTTTGAATCGCCACGCTAGACAGTGCGGGAAACGAAACATGGATGTACGCTGGCAACACCCGTGGACGTCGATAATTTGCGGTCCTACTGGGTGTGGTAAAACAGTTTTCGTGCGGCGTTTCTTGCGTAATTTACCGGCCATGGCTAACGTCGCGTTCGACCGTATTGTATTTTACTACGGCGACTCTCTCGATCCTGCCACAGCGTCACTACAGGTAGATCCTCGACAGACGGCAGCTGCAGTGTCACCTCGATCAATACCCACGATCGATGGTGGCGAGAGTGGGAGCAGCGATGTTTGCCGCAACGATGCTAGAGATGGCGCCACAATGCAGACTACGCATGTGGAAAATACCGTTAGCGACAAATCAGCCCCGAAAATTGAATTTTGTGAAGGCCTACCGCAGCCGGAAGATTACTCGAACGATAATCATCTCAAAAAATTGCTAATTATCGATGATTTAATGAGAGAATCGTCAAATGATACGATTGTTGATCTTTTTACAAAGGGCAGCCATCATAAAAATATAAGCGTTATATTTATCACGCAAAATATTTTTCACCAGGGTCGCGGGCAACGGGATATATCTCTAAATGCAAATTACATTGTGATTTTCAAAAATCCCCGAGATCGAGCACAGATCCAGCATCTCGCGCGACAGGTTTACGCCGAAAATCCAAAATTTCTAGCAGAGGCGTATCTTGACGCAACCTCTCAACCTCATGGTTATCTACTGTTGGATCTGAAGCAATCTACGCCAGATATGTGTTGCTGCAGAACAACGATTTTTCCCGACGATACACGAATGCAGGTATATGTGCCGAAAAATAGTCGACGAAAATACTAGCTCGCTGCAGGAAGAAAAAATGTATTTAACGTCGTAACTTTGATACGCAGAGATCAGTAATGATCTTGGACGTGCGATGAAAACATCGGCATGGGGAAAACGAAAAAAAATAACAAATCCGGTGGCTCGAGCAGTACTTCACCATTCGTGAAACGTAATGCAGCACTGCTTCACGCTTTATCTCTTTCGAGCAAAGAACAACAAAAAGATTTGTTGCGTTCAGCTGATGAAACACTTGTGAAGTGTATCTGCGAGTGTTCTCTTAATGTTCTTCAGGGTGTGGTTAAACTGTCTCCAAGCGTGAAAAGTCGCCTAAAAAAGTATAAAAACGTGTTGCGTCATTTGGCAACGTGTTGCACAGGCGGTCAAAAAGGTGCAGGCCGTGTAGGTTCAACAACGAGACGAAAAAAATGCAGCTGGAGAGCAAAAAAGAAGGTTATACTGAAGAAAGGTTGCGGGGCATTTTTACCGTTATTACTAGCGCCTATTATAGGGAGTCTAGTCAGTAGGCTGTTTGGTGGTGACAGTGGCGTCGAGAAATAGACAAAAATTATTTCAACGGTAAACAAAAATGGAGTATGCGAAGAAAATGATCTTAGTATCATTTGAAACGGGGGAGCAGCAGCAGACGAATCAACAGCAGCAAGATACCGTTACGTATGACAGTGAGCCGATGATTGGCGCAGGCGAAGCGCTGAAAAATAATCGAGCGAGAACTGTACAGACTCCTGGTGATCCTGCATCACGCCTCGATACCGAGCTTGCCAGCATTTTGCGCTCAAATAAATACGCTAACGATGGCGAGAAATGGAAAGAGTACCTACAGGTACTGCAGCGATATTTGTTTCTTGTCGGATCAAAAAATACCCCTCTCGAAGCCTCAACTGACGCAGTGTTGGAACAAACACAGCAGTTAAATAACGACATTATTGTGAGAAGCGTCCCATCGAAATTTGCGCGCATAGCAACGTCGCTCGTGAATTACATGCAGCAATCTGAGGAGACGTCGTTGCGTATTAAGTGGGATAAACAAGGGCGCGTGACGATTGACGGTGTTTGTATACCAGGCGCAAATATTATTGATCTTGTTAATGACGCTGTACGCTCGAGAAAGACATTTAAAGCAAAAGGACGAGGACAATTTATCGAGATCCTACGTGACGTGGGTATACCGTATGAATTAATCGGTAATAAAAATTTGTGGAGTTTGCCACAACCTGCCGAGAGCCATAAGCGCACAAGGACAGCGGATGATGAAAGCCTCGTGGAAAACGACGAGGAGACTACCGTGAATGACGACGAGGTGCACGCACAAAGGCCGAAACGTCACCGCCCCAACAGTGCACATCCTTACATCAACTGGTTACGTATCAATTTAGATACGTGAAGGAGTGGAAGGGAGAAAAATGACAGAAATACCGCTTGAAAAGATTTATTACGATGCGTCGCATCCTGCGGGGTATGCTGGAGCCCGGCGTCTCATTGCAGGGCGAAAAATATTACCCGTCTACGAGTGGCTTACACAGCGGGATGCTTGCACCATACACAAGCCTGTGCGGCGGTTGTTCCCGCGTTTGCACTACAATGTGTCCAACATAGACGACGTTCCGGAGGCCAACCTGGTGGATTTGCGCTCACTGAAGGAATACCACGATGGCGTTTGCTACCTACTAATGGTCATTGACGTTCTAAGCAAGTACGCGTGGGTGGAGCCTTTACGCGACAAAACCGTGCACGAGGTTACGATTGGTTTCAAACGAATCTTGGGGTGTAGTGCCCATCGCATACCGGTATGCTTGCAGACCGACCGTGGAGAAGAATTTATCGGGGGCGAACTCCAAAAATATTTAAAAGAAAATGATATAATTTTCCGGGTTGCGCGCAATCCCGATATAAAGGCGGCCATTGTTGAACGGTTCAACAGGACACTGAAAGAGCATATGTGGCGATACTTTACGCATCGTAATACACGCTGTTATATCGATATATTGCAAGACCTCGTTTATGCATATAATCATGCTCAACGCACGTCGATAAAAATGGAGCCTTCAGCGGTGACGTTATACAATGCTGATATCGCCGTGAAAAATATGCAGGCCGCTTCCTTGAAACAGTGTGAAAAAAGACGGCTTAATATAAAGCGTATAAATATAACCGCGATGATTATGTACGAATTAGTAGAACGAAAGGCACGTTCGAGAAAGGATATGAGAAAAATTGGAGTGAAGAAATATTTTGTGTGAATAAAGTTCTCAAGCGTCAAGGATTATACGTTTATGAGCTTTGCGATCTCGAAGGTGAATTAATCGAAGGGTTTTTTTATCCCGAGGAAATCACCTTTGTGAATAAAAACCGTCTAAACGAACAAGAGGAGTATAAAATTGACACTGTGCTACGGACTAAAGGACGCGGCTCAAAAAAACAACTGTTTGTGAGTTGGGTGGGATATCCGGCGAAATTTAATTGTTGAATACCAGCGTCTAATGCACGAAATTTGACCTGATAGTGCTACGCCGTGCGAGAGTACGTGTGCGATAGAGAGATAATCAAAAATGCAGCATGACAGTGATTTTTCGTTCGTATTGCCGAGTAACAGTAGCATGTCATATTTTCCAGATAACAAGACGACGTGTTTTACGACGCAATTACCCCGCGAAATATTTTTACATGGCCAATGGGTCGTAGCCATATCGGAAATTCACATACCATCCACGATTGTTCATCTGCAAAAAAATGAAACGGAAATGACATGGGGCACATACGACGGTTTCGAATATATTACCGATAATATCCCATTCGGATTATATAAAACGCATGAGGAACTCATGACGGCCATAAACAATGTAAGAAATTTAAAAGAAGAAGGACTGCAGCTTGTTAATTCTAAAAAGGGTAACGGGTACGTAGCGATTGACGCTGAAGATCGACGAGATAAAGTTACCAGAGCGCCTAGAAGTGTTTTGAAGCTCCCGCACAAAATATACCGGATATTTGGATTCAGCAGCGGACCTCATGACTGGACCTCGCCCGGCGGTATTTATCTACATGTAGAGCGAGGCGAAACTCGTGATGCCGTAATGCCAGCGTGTATAAATTGTGCATTGCCCGATCAACTCTATGTATATACCGATATTTGTGTACCTTACACGGTGGGTGACACACAAGCAGCCCTCTTGCGTATAATCAACATGGATACTTCGCAATATTCGTATGGTACGACGGAAGTGAAACATTTTTCACCGCCAAATTATCTGCCATCGTTGAACAATACATTTCGCACAATAGAGATTGATATAAGAGATCATCTGGGAGAACCAATCGCATTCGAGTACGGGACGTTGACACTGACACTTCATTTCAAACGGTTAGGTTAGTCAAAAATGACGGTCCATTATAAAGCGTATTACGAGAATCAGATCGGCGGAGGTGGCAGAATAAATAACGTATATGTCGGATCACCATACCTGCGGGGCACGGAATCGGCAGTTTCCTTGGTGGACTTTTCAGAAGCGTATTACCTTTGCTGACGCGCGGTACTAAAGCTATCGGAAGAGAGGCGCTGCGTACGGGCATGTATGTTATCGAGGATGTAAGTGGTAATCACATGCCGTTCAAGGAATCGCTTCGACGCCGCGTCGTTGAATCAGGTGGAAATTTACAACGAAAAGCCAATGAGAAAATTGAGCTCCTTATGAACGGCTCGGGGTATAATAGTGCCGTCGCTACGAGAATGCTCCATTCGTTGACGGGACGAGCTCCGGCACGCATCAGAAGACGTCGAGGTGTGGGTGCACGCTCGTCGACAGTGACGAAAAAAAAGCGAACCAGTGCGAAAAAGAAGACACCGAAGAAGAAGAAAGCTGTGCGAAGAGAAAAGGTTTCGAAAAAGAAGAAAAGCACGACGTCAAGGCGGAAAAGAGCAAATCTTGCTGATATTTTTGGTCCTGCTTAATTATGTCTTTCTTACATTCACACTGGTGCGAGTGTATGAAGGCTGAATTGGACTTGTTCACCATCCCACCAACCCAGACAGCAATAGAATCATCGCAATGGATACACTACAACTCTGTTTCATCGTTGTCCGACGACGGTCCTCTCGAATTCGTCATACCAGGTCACGGCGAGGAATACCTGGATCTCGCACACACCATGATCAACTTGAGTGTAAAAATCATAGCGACTGGAGAGACCACTTACAAAGTAGCACCGATTAATAATTTTTTACATAGCCTCTTCAATCAGGTGGACGTGTTTTTTAATCAAAAACTCGTTGCGCCACCGAATAACGCCTATCCATATAGAGCATACATTGAATCCTTGTCAAATTATGGACCTGCAGCGAAGACATCTCATCTAACATCATTATGGTATGCCGATGAACCTGGTGGTTTCGACGTACTCCCCTCTACACCAGCTCTGGAGAATAACGGCGGCCTCGCGAGTCGCGCAAAATTTATCGAAGGAGGCAAGACTGTGGATATGCTTGGACACTTACACTGTGATGTTTTCAATCAGGATAAGTTTTTGCTCAACGGCGTCGAAGTGCGTCTTCGTATGGTGCGCTCAAAGGATGCTTTTTGTCTCATAAAAACGCCGGTCGGAAACGTCTCGCACAAAGTGCAAATTACAGAGGTGACGCTAATGGTTCGTCGAGCCAAAATAAATCCGGGGGTACTTATCGCGCACGCGAAAACACTAGCGAAGACAACAGCAAAATATCCCATCACCCGTGTTGAAGTTAAAGCTTTCACTATGCATAGTGGTATCATGTGTGATACGTTGGACAACGTTGTACTTGGTCAGCTGCCGAAACGAATCATCGTGGGATTTGTGAACAACAGAGCGTTCAACGGGGATAAAATATTGAACCCGTTTAATTTCCATCATCATTCGATTAATCATCTCTCTTTGTATGTGGATGGCCACCAAATACCGAGTAAGCCGCTCCAGCCGGAGTTTGAAGGAAATGAAAAATGGGTTCAGAGCTACCATACACTCTTTTCCGGTACGGGTATTCACTTTCAAAACGAGGGAATGGATATTTCACGCAATTCTTACGCAAAAGGCTACTGTCTTTTCGCCTTTGACTCAACGCACGATTTATCGGCCAACTGCTTTACACACTGGAATCTGGTGAAACACGGCAGTTTGAGATTCGAAGTGCGCTTCGCAAAAGCGTTGTATACGACAATTAATTGTGTTGTTTATGCTGAATATGACAATATAATTGAAATCGACTCATCACGTCAAGTTATAACGGACTTTAGCGCATGAACATCATTTATTTCCTCCCCCTCCTTCGCTCCTTTCCCACTACCGACCATCCCGCGGGATGTATGAGAATGAGCGCTCTTACTCTTATAGACTGCAGTATTTTTTGAGCCTCTTTCGTCATGGACGTGATCGTCGATATTCAAGCACTGTACGGAAAACGGAGCGAATTTTTACCGAAAGAAATAGCGGTTACCACTCTTCAAGAGGATTGTTTTGGCCATTGGATCGTCGAACCACCGTGTGAATTTAGCGAATTGCCAAAACAAGTGCGTTCTAGTAACAATCATTTAACATGTTTTAATCACGGTCTCGAATGGGTCGACGGAGACACAACGCTGGAAAAAGTGTACAAAAATTTGCGTGGCATGTGCCGTTTCGCTTTACGTGTATATACACGTGGTCAACAAAAAGCACAACTACTACGTGATATTCTTGGTCGATAAATTTTCAATCTCGAAGATTACGAGGGGCCCTGCTTCAAGAAGATGCCTAGAAGCGAAATATTTTGTATTCAGCATGGCATTTGTAAGGATAATGAAACGACGAGGTGTGCATTAAATAATGTATGTCGCATAAAAAACTGGCTTCGGTTTGAAGTATTGGATTCGCGGAGCCCTGTATATACGCATCCAGTTACACCGACGGTGACGCAAAAGAATGAATCAACCAAGGTAGAACCACCGGCAAAGGCGGCCCTCGATAATAAAGACAACAAAAAAGGTATAACCCAAGAGCATATATATGACGATGTCGCGAGTGAATCGCTTAGTGTCGAATTGGACTTCTCAGACGCTTCGGCGAGCGTAGAGGACGAGTTGGTCGGTCTTTTCCGCTCTAAACTTGAAATATCGGCTATACCACCACAGGTGCAGCCTCCAACACCCCCACCACGAAGAAATTGTCAGCGTGAACGTCCCCTCACTGAGTACGCCGCCAGCTACGGGCATCACTTTTACCCTCGACAAACCGGGGATGAACAGCCTGCGGGTGTGGGACGCACTGCAGCACGTGCCAGCGCAGACGAAAGGCGTATTTGCCGCAGATCGCATACCGAGTCGCTGGTCTAGACCTGCAGCTATTGTAGCCAACACGGACGATCATACAAAAGCCGGGACGCACTGGGTTGCACTATACGTCGACAGCAATGGCCACGGCGTCTTTTTCGACAGTTATGAAAACCCGCCGCTTATCCCCCAACGCCATAACAGGCTGCGTAAAAATTCCAATACCTTCGAGTGGAATACTAGAGGAATGTAGTCACTCAAGTCTCGAGTTTGCGGCGATTATTGTATTATGTTTCTTGATCATATGTCTCGTGGCCGTACTCTGGCTTCTTTTTGTCGGAAATTCTCAGAGAATAGGGTTCAAAACGATAAAATGGTAGCCAACTATTATAAGAGGTTAAAAAATTCTAGACGTAAGAATAAGAATGTAAGACGCCGTCCGTATAATAACAAAAATTATCATATAAAAGGAGGCGGATTCGATATTTCCTCGCAATGTATACAATCATGTACACCACGCATTGACTGTTACTTGTAATAAATAAAAAATGTAATGTCATTCATTTTATTTTTTTCCCTTCCTCCTACCAACACTCCTTTTCTCACAGACAAATACCCGTGAAACGTTCGGCGCGAGTTAATCTGTAACAGAATTTTGAAGCGAACGCATCGCGTTTTTCTCTCGCTTAAATCGAGCCTACTTGACACGCTTTTTTACATGGGCGTCGTAAAATCCGCTTTCGACCTCACTAGCGGCGAGTTGGAAAATATTCCAAAGAACCTATTGCTAAAACACTGGGAAAACGACATCGAAAAACTATGGCACAAACTACCGGAACATATAAAGGCTGACGAGGAGGTCGCCTCGCACTTGCCGTGTTATCAGCATTATAATCTGCCGACAATGAGACATCATATCGATGGACCAGCGCCTCAAATAAGAACCTGCCGTACGTGTCAAGTTGGGGAAAATATCGAGAAAGAGACTTAATTTCATTGTATCAATCAATTGTATAAGCAACGTGACATGGTTATGAGATTGCTATTATTTCATAACTATGAATAAACAAATTTAATCATCTACATCGACACGTGTTGTTTATTTAAAAGCCTTTATCCCAATCAAACATGCGATTTAGAAGATAAGTTACCGACGCACGGTATTTACCGACCGACGCTGAGAAGAAGCACTGCTTCACCGACTGTAAGATATGCCGTAAACTAATCAACTGGCTGCTAAGGTTGCTTTGTGGGTGGGGGCTGCAGTACGGGGGGCCCACGCTCGGAAAATTTTGAGGGTGCCCAGTATGGGGACCAGTGCTCGGGAAATTCTGGAGGGGGGTGACCAGTATAGGGACCAATCAGCGCTCGGGGAATTTTAAGGGTGCCACCCCCAAATCGTCTACGACACTATGGTAGGGGTGGGTGACCAGTATAGGGACCAATCAGCACTCGGGGAATTTCCACATGGTGGTGGGAGGGGCGTGGCTAAGGGGGGTGGGGGACTAATCACAGATGTTCATACGGCCCATAGTGGTAGGGGTAGGGACAACCATTGAGTGGGGACGAGGCCAGAAAGGGGAGGGGTGGGGGAAGGACGGTGGAGTGGGGGAAGGACATGGTCTCCCTATTCCTGTACCTTACTACTAACATCCTGGAGCAAAAATGCAAAAAATCGCTTGATCAGAGCGAAATTTGTTATTCAAGGGTTTATGGGATCGCTGGTTACGAAGTTCCAAACATTTGTGAAAACTAAAATGTTTTCAAATTCCCATACTTTCTCAAGTATGGCAATTTTTTTTTTGCAGGAATTCCTATACGTTGAAAAAGTTTAGGATTTCAAAGTCGCTTTAGATTGATGTTATCTCAATTGAAAATTTATTTAAGAATTAACTTGATGTCAACTTGAGATCAACATGATGTCAACTGGAGATCAACTTGATGTCAACTTCAGATCTACTTGATGTTAACTTGATGTCAACTTGATGTCAACTTGATGTCAACTTGATGTCAACTCAAGATCAACTTGATGTCAACTTGAGATCGACTTGAGATCAACTTGATGTCAACTTGAGATCAACTTGATGTCACTCAAGATTAACTTGATATCAATTTGATAACAGCTCAAGATGAACTTGATATCAACTTTATGTAAACTCCAGATCAACTTAATATCAATTTTATATCGATCAAAGATCCACTTAATGTCAACTTGTGATCAACTTGATATCAACTTTTGAAATCAACTCGACATCAATTCGAGATCAACTGGGAGTAAACTTGAAATCAACTGTCTGAGGATTGATGTCCGTTCTCATGAGGAGCCGCGAAGATAGAACCCTCTCTCATGACTGTTATTGAAAAATTAATTCTCCGCGGAAAATGAAGAAAACAAGGCCGGAAGTATAATATTTATTAGGTAAACGTTGTTCTAAAGAAATCATAATCCCAGGATCCAAAACCACTCCTACCTAAAGCTACGGAGATAAAACGCGTTTTCCGTGAGTTTCATTGAAAAATTCTTTCTCCACGGTAAATGAGAAAATCTACAGCGGAAGTGGAATGTTTATAAGGTCAAGGGCATGCTGAGGATATTATAATTCCGGGATTCAAAATCTCTACGACCTGAAGCCTTAAAGATAGAACAGTTTTTTAACAGGGTCATGCACTGAGAGAAAAAAATATTGAATTTGAAAACATGAATTTATTTATTGAATCGAAGTATTGTTTCGATTATTTATTTTTTAAACTAAGAGAATCACTGTTCGTTTAATAACATACTTTCACGGATCTATTACTCCATTTGATTAAACTCTTATTTAATAGTAACAATTAGATGCATTATAGATTTGATTAAATTTCCATTCATCGGATTAATTACATTGATGGCATCATAAATATTAAATGATTTGCGACATGAAAACGACTTCAATACGAAATTATTTTTTTCGAACAAAATTAGTTATCGCATCATAAGCATGAGATTATTTGGATCTAAAAAACGACTTCAATACGAAATTATTTTTTCAGAACAAAATTATTTTCTTGCAATAAATTCGTCATTATTTTACTTCTAAAAATACTTTTATGAATCTAGAAAAAAATAGCCCGCGGAAAAAATAGCCAAAAAAAATAGCCCAAGACCAGGGAAAAAATAGCTCACGGAAAAAACAGCTTACGGAAAAATCAGTCTACAGAAAAAATAGCCCATGAAAAAAATACAAAAAACGACAGAAACTCTGCAACGGGGATAACTATTCTAGATACTGGCCCTGTGCAATTTATTCCTCGGGCTATTTTTTCCTGGGCTAATTTTTCTTTGGCTATTTTTTTCCATGGGCTGTTTTTTCCTGCGCTATTTTTTCTTGGGCTATTTTTTCAGCGAACTATTTTTTCTTGGTCTATTTGTTGGAGCTATTTTTTCCAGGGCTATTTTTTCCGCCATCCCCTCGGGTTACAAATATAGGATCTATTGTCCTCACAATTTCTCGACACAACGGGACAGGGATTTTTTTCGAGATTTCTTTTTCTTCAACGTACGTCATCGTCATTTGGAGTGGGGCACTGTGTTTGTTCTTAATTTTGGCGATTCTGACTTTTTAAAAACGTCACTATTTTCATTGTACACTATTATTTATCATCCTCATTTTTGCATTGCAATCTTTGCAATTATTAAGGAAGAATGTACAAAAGAATTTTTAAAAAGTCAATAACTATCGTCTCTATAGAGATTCTCACTTTTCGACTGGGTCACTTCGTTTATTATACAATTTTTTTCATGATCATTCTTATTACATTGCGATTTTTCCAATTAGAGAGGGGGTATGCAGAAAAAGAATTGAAAAAATGCAATAACTCTCATATGAATGGAGATTTTGAATTTTCAAAAGCATCACTTCGTTTTATTTGCTATATTTTTCACGATCATTGTTATTGCATTACGATTTTTCCAATTATTAGGAAGGTATGCACAAAAGAAAATTTAAAAAATCCATAACTACCGAGATATCTATCGAGATTTTGACTTTTCAAAAGAACGACTTTCTTTGATTTCCAATATTTTTCATAATAATTTTTATTGCATTGCAATTTTCGCAATAATTAAGGTGGTATGCAGAAAAGAAATTTAAAAAAATCCATAACTACGGTGTTAATTCAAATTCTGACTTTTCGAAAGCATTACTTTTTTCATTTTATAATATTTTTAATGATCATTCTTATTCCATTGCGATTTTTGCAATTATTAGGGCGGTATGCGCAAAATTATTTTAAAAAAATCAATAACTATCGTGTGAATCGAGATTCAGACTTTTAAGAAGCGTTACATTTTTTATTTTCAATATCTTTCAAGATCATTCCCATTGCATTGCGATTGTTGCAATTATTAATTAAGGCGGTATGCGCGAAAGAATTTTTTTTAAATTAATTACTATCGTGTGAATCGAGATTCTGACTTTACAAAAGCATTACTTTTTATTTTACAATGTTTCTCATGATCAATGTTATTGCATTGCGATTTTTTCAATTATTAAAGGGGTGTGCACAATAAACATGAAAAAATGCAATAACTGGCATGTAAACCGACATTTAGACTTTTCAAAAGCGACACTTTGTTTTATTTGCAATATTTCCCACGATCATTGTTATTGCATTGCGATTTTTGCAATTATTAAGGGAGTATGAAGGAAATAAATTTTAAAAAATCAATAAGTACCGTGTCTATTAGACTGGTCTTTATTGGGGTGTTGACAAATTTCGACGATTGCGCCCTCCAGATAGATCCGAAATAAATAAATGAAAATAAGTGCAGAACCCCAGCACTGCATTACAACGGGAAGACCTGTCTGTAAACTTGGTTTGTTTCCCATTTGAATAGCGTGGGATTTTCAGATTAATTCAGTTATTGTTTTTTCGAGTTGTCCCAAAGCACGCAAAAAATTCTTTATCCACATCAATCTATTGTTCATAAGTATAACTACACGTACATTTTTTTATACGGTGTTATCACAAGCTTTACGCCCCCCACCTCCCTTATATTAAACATGACGGCAAATTGATCAACTTGACTACCTGTTTTTAGCAACTCGGTGTTTTAGAAGATTTCATCCATTAAAAAGCAGTCTTATTTGCATCATAAGTTTTTAAAAATAATAATTGTACATGTGAGAAAAAATGATTTTTAAAATTAGCGTATAAAAAACACATCGATTACAAGTTATACGTTTTTTAAAATAATAATTTAAATTGAAATGTTTTCGTCACTGTCTATTTTTTTTTGATCGAGAAAGCTTTAACGATATTCCGAGACTATCTAAAGAATATACAGCTTCTGATCTTCGTTCTATTAAAGAATATTGTGGTATTCTTCCATTAAATGAACTGCTCTCTTAGCCGTATCATTCACGACCTTTAAATGTTTGACCACATTTGAACCTACATTGAAATGTTTATCTTCAGGCCAAAAAGACGGATCAAGTTTCAAAAAATTCTCTCGTCACTCGTATTTACCTCGAGCAATATTTTTCGTTTCACGCACAATGATATTTCATGATCGAAAAACAACATCGCTGTAATTTGCGGATTGAGATGCCAGAAGTGTTTTATGAGTTGTGGGATTGTAACTCAAGAAACGTCATGATCAACTGACTTGTGATTGTCAAGTTTTTTCAAAAGCTGCATGTCGTGAGTTTTTCCCATATGGACAATTATTATTTTTACAAACTTATGCCGCGAATAAGACTGCATTTTAATGGGTGAAATACCCATCATATATATGTATAAATAATTTTTTGCGTGCTTAGAGACAACTTGAAAAAATAAGGACTGAATTAGTCTGAAAATCCGATGTTATTCAAATGGGAAACAAAACGAGTTTACACGCACGTCTTCCCGTTGAAATACAGTGCTGGGGTGTTGCACACATTTTGATTTATTCATTTTGAACCTACCTGGGAAGCGTACTTATCGAAATTCATCAACACCTGCATTAAGGACCAGTCTAGTCTATGGAGATTTTTACTTTTCAAAAGCGTGAATTACTTTGATTTGCAATATTTTTCATGATTATTCCTATTGCATTGCGATTTTTGCAATTATTAAGGCGGTATGTACAAAATAAATTTTAAAAAATCAATAACTATCGTGTGAATTGAGTTTATGACTTTTCAGAAGCGTCACTTTTTTTATTTTACAATGTTTTTCATGATTATTCTTATTCCATTGCGATTTTTGCAATTATTAAGGCGGTATGCGCAAAATAAATTTAAAAAAATTAATAACTATCGGGTGAATCCAGGTTCTGACTTTTCAAAAGCGTCACTTTATTTAATTTGCAATATTTTTTATGGTCATTCTTATTGCATTGCGATTGATGCAATTATTGACAGGGTGTGCAGAAAGGAAAATTTAAAAAATCCATAACTACCGTGTTTATTAAAATTTTGACTTTTCAAAAGCGTGAATTTCTTCCATTTCCAATATTTTTTATGATCTTTTCTATAGCATTGCAATTTTGGCAATAATTGAGGCGGGATGCGCAAAAGAATTTAAAAAAAATTAATTATTATCGTGTGAATCAAGATTCTGACTTTTCAGAAGCGTCGCTTCTTTTATTCTACAATAATTTTCATGATCATTCTTATTGCTTTGCGATTTTCGCAATTATTAAGGCAGTATGCGCAAAATAAAAATTTAAAAACACAATAACTACCGTGTTTATTGAGATTCAGACTTTTAAAAAGCGTAACTTTTCTAAATTCACAATATTTTTTATGATCATCCCTTTTTGCAATACGGTTTTCTTAAATTTGGGAGGGTATGCGGAAAAGAAATTTTGAAAAATTAATAACTGACGTGTTGACCGGAACTTTAACTTTTAAAAAGCGTCACGTTTTTATTTTTCAATGTTTTTTATGATCATTCTTTTTGCCATGCGATTTTTCGAATTCTTAAGGGGCTATGCAAAAAGGAAATGTTGAAAAATTAATAACTAACGTGTTTACCAAAATTCTGACTTTGAAACAGTTCCCTAGTAGAAATTTTATCCGACTGACTTGATAATGTATCAGGCCTTGATCAGGTATCGGTAAGGTTTGCATGATCAGGATATCTGATCCGGCGGCAACCACAACCTGATCCGTGCCGGATCATCTTTTTTTGACGTGTAATCTCAGGCTAGTCTTGAAAAATTTATATCAGGGATGAATCAGGTGCTGCTAAGGCTAGTCAAGTAAAAATATCTTCCGTCTGATATCGCTAGCCTGATATTTATGTCATCCAGGACGGAAAAGGAATCAATAAGGTGTGCCTTACCGCAGTAAGAATATCATGTTTATGTTAATTATTAGACGGCAGCAAATTTAAATATATTATTTTATTATTTTTCCCTGTCTACGATTAATAATGATAAAATATCAATATCTACACTATTTCGTTAAATCACTCTATAATAATAGATTGTATCATACCATATCTTTCCTTTTTATCACGATAAAGCACGAATAAAAAAATTAATGAAATAATTATTTCGATGTATTGAAACTTATCGCTTTTTGCGATGAAAAAACTTTTAAGTGTTTTTACTTATTATTAGAAAAAGCTTTTGTCCTTACTAAAGTATGTGGGGGTTTGTGTGCTGGACCGTGAAAAGAGGACTCTTTTTTTTGTTGGAGTGGGGGGAGAACGTCAGTCTTGTCTTCGCAGTTACATAAAATGCGTACTGGAGACTGCATCATCATCCGTTTTTAGGAATGGATAGGTGAGGATGATGGAAAATCTTTATTTAATACAATTCAGAGATTTCATGCCAATCTCGGGGCTAAATGTAAGTTTACTGTGAGATTTGAATATTTTATAAGTGAGGAATAACTTGCAGAAGGCTGAAGAACTCGTTCGGAGTCTTTCGGTGCTCACGATTTTACTGATTTTAATAAGAGAGAATTTCCAAGATTTTAATTGTTTAATCAAATGCAATTTCTGAAATTCGTTGACAAGTAATTTTATCGGGGATCGTTGTTCTCGCTTTCCTAGCTCGATTGATCTTGTAATTACGCATCCGAAATGTCGGCAAAGCTGTTGTGTGTCGACTCGATTTGCTGATTTCTCCAAAAAATGTCCGCGAATGATTTCGACGATCCTGGCAAGCTGGGCTGGCTCAAGAATCACGTTCGCCGTTGGGCTACCATCGAACGTGAAGCCGCTCTCGTCGAGTCGTTCGTGGATTTTCGTGAGGTACAGCACGATGCTGCAGCTCAGTCAAATCACGGTGACTGTTTGCTATCTACGGTCTATGGACCGTCTCTTTCTCAAGATTGATTAACCAGGCAAGCTGGACTCGCTCAAGAATCGCGAACGGCGTTGGGCTACCGTCGCTCGTGAAGCCTGATCAATAAATGTCGACAAAAAAACCGATTCTCATAAGGTGCAGCGCAATGCTGTAGCTAATTCGAATACGGGTAGAATCTGGCCTCTGGACACACGATTATTAAGGTGCAGCGCAGTGCTGTAGCCAACAATCGTGCGACGGGTATTCTTCTTACGTGATTCTATATTCAGCGCTCCCGCGGTTGGTCCATTATCCAACTAGCTGGGATCGCCTGAAAGTCTCGTACAGCGTTGGGCTACCGTCGTACGGGAAGGAGGATAAAGAAGGAACCTTAAGATTAATCAGTGAAAAGGTACAGCGCCATGCTGCAGCTTTCCACGAGACTACGCTACTTAATATCTAAGTTCGAGCTAACGTTGGGCTACCGCCAGCTCGAGGGATATCCAAAAAGTATAGCGCAATGCTACAGTTTTCGGAGAGGGCAAGGGGCAGCGCAATGCTGTCGCTTGACAGGAGTGTTCGATAGGAACGGTGGATGGAAAATGTAAGGTAATCGTAGCTGGCGAGCCGGTCTTATATACTCTCCCGACGGGTCCGGCGGTGGTGGGGCGGACCGTCTCTCTTCTTCGTGACGTCAGTCCGTCTCCGTGAGACTCGCTCATTTGAATGTGTGAGGGCTATAAGGCAAGAGCGTATAATAGAATTTTGAATAGCTAACGCGTATTTAATTCTTTTCTGAACTTTTTAAATTTTGATAACGAATTTAAACAAGGATTACCAGGGGGGGTTCTTGTTTCGTTACAGTATATATATATATATATATATATATATATATATATATATATATATATAATAATGAAATAATATAATATTATATAATATAATATAATAAAATAATGAAAACAATGATTTGAAGGATTTTTTAAATATATTTAAATAGTAAAAAAATCTTTCAAATCATTATTTTCTAAACAAATATGTACTTTAATGTTTTTATTAAAAAAATAACCGAAAAATAATAAATAATTTCATTTATAAGAAATTCATATTTGCAAGACAAATTAAATAAGCAACCAAATAATTCCGTAACACTTTTTCAAAGTGTATTCTGAATTCTATTGTGACAATGTAGCATATTCCATTTTTGTTTCATTATTTAGATATATTAATTAGTTTTTACCATAAAACTATAATGAGCTATATGTATAATACTATATAACACTACATATAATTCAATTAGCAATATTTTATATGGGTACCTTTTTTATTTCCAATTATCATATATATTGTCACCGAGGCAACGCCTCGGAAGCTTTTTTTAAATTTTTTATTTATTTCTACAATTAAAAAGAGAGAAGGAAAATAACGACACATGCCAATAATCGAAATGAATTTATTCATTATTATTTGTTATTAATTATATATTCAATTATTATTAAAACACTCGCGGCATAACCCTCGTCTATCGTATTCGCGAATATACCAAAAAAATCAAAGAAAATAAAATATGCGAACATAGTGTCACATGCATAAGCGAACATAATATTTATTTAGTTATTTAGGTTTATTTTACTCGCACTTTCAATTATTATTTCATGATATCACTTCCTCATACGGTACCAAGCGATGGTGCTCCAGCTACATGTTCGTGTCGAAGCACAGTATTATTATTATTTTCACCACGAGTCGCGCAGCGTTAGTTCCGAGACTCGCCGCGAGATGTCGCAGTACGGCGACGCTCGCTCCCATACGGATAATGTGCAGAGTATGCTTATATACGCAACCGCCAGCATGAAAATTTACTTCTATACCGCAAGGAATAAAACCTCGCGAGAAGCCATACATTACGAAAAGTTCTTTGCTGACTTTCTCGAACTGTATCGATACTCTATAAAAAATTCTCGAAGAGAATTTTCGTTGGCACGGAAACCAATCTCCCGTGTGCCAATGTCCTCCTCGAGAATTGTTTCTCGTGTTCCTTTCATTTGGATTTATTATTCTCACGTCTATATCACCACCGCATAAAATAAAGCTTAGAAGATAGTCTTCAATCGTCATAGTCATAAAATTCTTATTGAATAAAATAAATAAAAAACTAATTTAAATAAATCAGGCCGTCATCAGGCTTGGCCACGACGCCGGATCAGGAGCCGGATCCCGGCTGGATATGAAACTCCGTCACTTTTCTAATATAGGCCTGATAGTTTTCCGGATCAAGTCCTGATAGTTTGCTTGATAAGGGCCGGAGTTTAAGTTAAGGCGGCCGGACATGGGCCATATCCTAGCCGGACAAAATTTCTACTAGGGTTGTTGTATCCCAGATACCTCAATTACGGAATAGTACGAATATTCAAAATCATGACGCGCGTGACCCAGATGTGGCAACTGTTGTCATCAGATCAAGTTACACGCGCACCCAAACTCGAGCAGGTGTAATTATGCTGACTATCAATTATACGAGCGAGCTATCGACGGCCTTTTGATCGGGCACTGCCGAGTTATCACACAACAATAAGAGAATCTCGTAATTCTTAACCGAATTACGAGTACGAATTCTTAACATCCCATTTTTTGAGAACGATCAATAATAAATAATGTAATACGACTGCTCTCGCTCCGGTTTATAACGAAGCAGAGAGCAGATACAATTCAGTTCGAATCAGGATACCAACCTGCACAATTGATCCATCGAGACGAGTGCAACGCGTATCTATTATTATTACTACTTATATTTTCTATTTCTACGATAATAAATTATTCTTTTATACGACTACCTTCAGTTCGACTCATTTGGGTTCCAACCCTTAATCTGGTAAGATCCCGACTAAGCAACGAGTAATCTCAAACTCTCGCCATTCAGAGTAGCTGCTTGAATTTCGGCGATACAACACAGTGTTATTTTTTTTATTTAACAAAACTTTTTATGACAATATTTTTTTATTACGGTTTTTCAATTCTTAAAGGAGTAAGCACAAAAGAACATAAAAAAATCAATAACTACTGTCTTTATCGAAATTTTCACTTTGAAACGTTACGTCTTGAAATGTTACGTGTTGTCAAAGTAAGAATCTCGATAAACGCGGTAGTTATTGATTTTTTAATGATTTTTTTATGCATATCCTCTCAAGAATCGACAAAAACGCAATTCAAAAATAATGCTTATAATAAAGTGGCAAAATAAAAAATGTGACGCTTCGTCAGAATATGAATCTCGATAAACGCGGTAATTATTGATATTTTAATAGTTTTTTCGTTCATATACTCTTAAGAATAGCAAAAATCGCAATGCCAAAATAATGATCACAAAGAACGTAGCAAAATGAAAAAGTGACGCTTTGTCAATGTAAGAATCACGATAACTGCGGTAGTTGTTGATTTTTTAATTTTTTTTCGTGCATATCTCCTTAAAAATGGCAAAAATCGCATTGCCAAGACAATGATCATAAAAAATGATACAAAATAAAATACGCGACGCTTCTTCAAAGTAAAAATCTCGATAAGTAGGGTAGTTACTGATTGAAACATTTTTTTTGTCCACACCCCCTTAAGAATTGCAAAAACCGTAATGCCAAAGGAATGAGCATAAAAAATAGTATATTATGGAAGGAGGGCGGTTTTTTAAGAGTCCGAATCTTAATAAAAGTGGTAGTTATTGGTTTATTAAAGTTTTTTTGTGCATATCTCCTTGAGAATGGCAAAAATCGCTATGCCAAAATAATGATCATAAAAAATGTAGCAAAAAAAAATGACGGTTTGTCAAAGTAAGAATCTTGATAAATACGTTAGTTTTTGATTTTTTAGATGTTTTTTTGTGCACACGCCCTTAAGAATTGGAAAAACCGTAATGCCAAGGGGATGATTATGAAAAATAGTGTATGATGAAAGAAGTGCCGTTTTTTAAAAGTAAGAATCTTGATAAACGCGGTAGTTTTTGATTTTTTAATTTTTTTCTTGTGCATATCCCCTTAAAAATGGCGAAAATTGTAATGCCAAAGGAATAATTATAAAAAATAGTGTATGATTAAAGAAGTGCCGTTTTTTGAAAGTCAGAATCTTCATAAACACGGTAGTGATTAGATTTTTAAAGATTTTTTTGTGCATATCCCCTTAAGAATAGCACAAATCGCAATGCCAAGATAATAATTATGAAGAATGTGGCAAAATAAAAAATGTGACGCTTTGTTAAAGTAAGAATCTTGATAAATACGGTAATTATTGATTTTTTCAAATGTTCTTTTGTGGACAGCCCCTTAAGAATTGCAAAAACCGTAATGCTAAAGGAATAACTATAAAAAATAGTGTATGATAAAAGAATTGCCGTTTTTTAAAAGTCAGAATCTCGATAAAAGAGGTAGTTATTGATTTTTTACGTTTTTTTTGTGTATATCCCCTCACGAATGACAAAAATCGCAATGCCAAAAAGATGATCATAAAAAGTGTGGCAAAATGAAAAATGTAACACTTTGTCAAAGTAAGAATCTCGATAACGTGGTAGTTACTGCTTTTTTAATTTATTTTTCGTCCATGTCCTCTTGAGAATGGCAAAAATCGCGATACAAAAATAATGATCATAAAAAATGTAGCAAAATAATAAATGTGACACTTTGTGAAAGTAAGAATCTCAATAAACACGGTAGTTATTGATTTTTTAATTTATTTTTCGTGCATATCTCCTTAAAAATGGCAAAAATCGCAATGCCAAGACAATGATCATAAAAAATGATACAAAATAAAATACGTGACGCTTCTTCAAAGTAAAAATCTCGGTAAGTAGGGTAGTTACTGATTAAAACATTTTTTTTGTACACACCCCCTTAAGAATTGCAAAAACCGTAATGCCAAAGGAATAAGCATAAGAAATAGTATATTATGGAAGGAGGGCAGTTTTTTAAGAGTCAGAATCTTAATAAACGTGGTAGTTATTGGTTTATTAAAGTTTTTTTGTGCATATCCCCTTGAGAATGGCAAAAATTGCTATGCCAAAATAATGATCATAAAAAATGTATCAAAAAAAATGACGGTTTGTCAAAGTAAGAATCTTGATAAATACGTTAGTTTTTGATTTTTTAGATGTTCTTTTGTGCACACCCCCTTAAGAATTGGAAAAACCGTAATGCCAAGGGAGCTGATTATGAAAAATAGTGTATGATGAAAGAAGTGCCGTTTCTTAAAAGTAAGAATCTTGAGCAACGCGGTAGTTTTTGATTTTTTAATTTTTTTCTTGTGCATATCCCCTTAAAAATGGCGAAAATTGTAATGCCGAAGGAATAATTATAAAAAATAGTGTATGATTAAAGAAGTGCCGTTTTTTCAAAGTCAGAATCTTCATAAACACAGTAGTTATTAGATTTTTGAAGATTTTTTTGTGCATATCCCCTTAAGAATAGCAAAAATCGCAATGCCAAGATAATAATTATAAAGAATGTGGCAAAATAAAAAATGTGACGCTTTGTTAAAGTAAGAATCTTGATAAATACGGTAGTTATTGATTTTTTAAATGTTCTTTTGTGGACACCCCCTTAAGAATTGCAAAAACCGTAATTCTAAAGGAATAACTATAAAAAATAGTGTATGATAAAAAAATTGCCGTTTTTTAAAAGTCAGAATCTCGATAAAAGAGGTAGTTATTGATTTTTTACGTTTTTTTTGTGTATATCCCCTCACAAATGGCAAAAATCGCAATGCCAAAATGATGATCATAAAAAGTGTGGCAAAATGAAAAATGTAACACTTTGTCAAAGTAAGAATCTCGATAACGTGGTAGTTACTGCTCTTTTAATTTATTTTCCGTGCATATCCTCTTGACAATGGCAAAAATCGCGATACAAAAATAATGATCATGAAAAATGTAGCAAAATAATAAATGTGACACTTTTTCAAAGTAAGAATCTCAATAAACGCGGTAGTTATTGATTTTTTAATTTATTTTTCGTGCGTATGCTCTTAAGAATGGCAAAAATCGCTATGGCAAAATAATCATCATAAAAAATGTGGTAAAACAAAAAATTTGACGCTTTGTCAAAGTAAGAATCTTGATAAATACGATAGTTATTAATTTTTTAAATGTTAGTTTGTGCACACCCCCTTAAGAATAGCAAAAACCGTAACGCCAACGGAATCATCATAAGAAATTGTGTATGACAAAAGGAGTGCCGTTTTTCAAAGTCAGAATCTTGATAAACACGGTAGTGATTGATATTTTAAAGTTTTTTTTGCATATCCCCTTAAGAATGTCAAAAATCGCAGTGCCAGAATAGTGATCATAAAAATGCGACAAAATAGAAAATGTGACTCTTTGTGAAAGCAAGAATCTCGATAAATACAGTTGTTATTGATTTTTTAAATTTCGTTCAAGCACATCCCCTTAAGAATTGCAAAAACCTTAATGCCACAGAAATAAACTTAAAAAATAGTGGATGTTAAAAGAAGTGCCGTTTTTTAAAAGTCAGAATCTTGACAAAAGCGGTAGTTATTGATTTTTAAAAGTTTTTTTTCATGCATATCCCCTTAAGAATTGCAAAAACCGTGAAGCCAAAGGAATGATCATAAAAAAGAGTTTATGATAAATAAAATGCCGTTTTTGAGAAATCGGAATCTTGATGAACGCGGTAGTTATTGATTTTTTTAAGTTTTTTTATGCATATCCCCGTAAGAATGGCAAAAATCGTAATGCCAAAATAGGGATCGTAAAGAATGTGGCAAAATACAAATGTGACGTTTTGTCAAAGTAAGAATCTCAATGAACGCGGTAGTTATTGAGTTTTTAATTTTTGTTTCGTGCATATTCCTTTAAGAATAGCAAATTCGCAATGCCAAAATAATGATCATAAAAAATGTCGCAAAATAAAAAATCTGACGCTCTGTCAAAGTAAGAACCTCGATAAATGCGGTAGTTATTGACTTTTTAATTTTTTTCGTGTGCATATCCCCTTAAGTCCAGCAAAAATCGCAATGCAAAAATAATGATCATGAAGAATGTTGTGAAGTAAAAAATGTGACGCTTTTTCAAAGTCAAAATCTCGATAAAGACGGTATTTATTGATTTTTTTAATGTTCTCTTGTGCATACCCCGTTAAGAATTGCTAAAACCGTAATGCAAAAAATATCGTCATAAAAAGTTTTGTAACAAAAAAAAATGACACTGTTTCAAAGTCAGAATTTTGGTAAACACGTTAATTATTAATTTTTCAATATTCCTTTTTTGCAAAGCCCCTTAAGAATGGCAAAAATCACATGGGAAAAAGAATTATCATACAAAATATTGGTTCGGATATGCGGCCGTATAGAAAAAATAGCGAAGGAAGGAATTGGCTGTGATTCGGCCAGTGGGTCCAAATAACAATAGACAATTCTTTGAATCATACAGAGATCATACAATCATACACAGAATTGTCCATTGTTATTTGTACCAACTGGCCGAATCGCAGCCGATTTCTTCCTTCACCATGTTACGTCCCGCTTTTCGCTTAGATTTTATTAATTTATTAACTATAATGAATCCTATAAATTCATTATCGTTACTATTTCGTGCGAGAACGGACGTGGACTCATGATCTCGCGCTAAAGCGCTCTCGTCAGCGGATTCCAGAGACTCGTGCGTCACGATCACCCCATATGTCGAAAATCGCGATCAGCGTCTTTTCGGTCGATGGCACCTTTCGGTCACCTTGAGCGAGCCCGTGCATGGCCACCAAGGGCATGCACGCGCCGTTTTCAAGAAGCCGAATTGCAGAAATTCTCGTTCGACTCGCCAACGTTCTGAGGAACGTTGTCAAGTCAAATCAGTACCTTGCTACCCACCGTCAGGTGAATCAAGGAGTAATACTCCGGCCTTCAGCCAGTCGCTGCGGCGTAATTCCCGCGTCGCCATATAAGATGCATACGCCCGTTCGTATGTCATCTTGGGACGTTACACAGGGGTGCTCGCGTAGACGCGTAAGTCTCGAGTCGATATTAATGTTTTATCCATCCTAAAAGATCGTGCCCATGACCCTAAGGTCATAGTAAAATAAGTAACTCAAAGTCATCGATTAAATCACCCTTTGCGCCCATGATCTCCCGATCATGGCACATCATCAATCTAAAGAAACATCGTCTATGAGAACCTCTCGTTATCGAGGTGGAATTATACTACAACGAATACTGAACAACAGAGAATATCAACAACAACGATATCGATAAATAACAACGTATGCAAATAAGAACAATCACAAGTTCGCATAAAGCATCGCGAGTGAACAACGGGCGATCGACACGTAAATCGGCTGCAAGAAGTATTCGTCAATCGCCACGAAAAACAGTACACGTGGTCATCAGTGCTACGGAACGCTCGGTATTCAAACACCGGCTGATCGGTTCGCGAGTGCGCGGATAAATATATACATGCGTGTATATATTTCCCGTCGACCTCACGACGTATCATAGACCACGCGTTTTTCGGCCATTACAGCGAGTGCGCGGAAAATACTTCCTCGCCCTCACTACATAGGGACTCTAGTGCGCGTATAGACTGTTAAGAGTATTGACAGTTAAGTGTATGGACGTTTAAGTGTAGTAGTAAGAACGACGTCCAGAGCGCGGCTCGAGATCCTCGCTCTGTCCGTACGACACTCACACACCCACACACATGCAGGTAGCGTGCGATAGCCTGGAGCTCCAGCCAAACGTAAGTCAGCCGTTTCATTCGAGAGACGCCGCAAGTATTGTGAGCGCCGTCTCTCTCTCTCATATGTACATGTTCGCAGTGCGCGCGGATCCCCGCTCGCCCTCCTTGCATACTTTGAGATATCGTGTCACCCGTGGTGACACGGTATAATAAATCCTATTTTATATGATGCATTCTAACTAGACTGCGTAATTATTGACGAGACCCTCACCCTTTTCAGCAGTGGCCGGGCCCGTATGGGACGGTGTAGAGGCGCCCAATCTACTACGAAATGCTCAATACCCCTTTCAAGTCAACGCATTTCAATCTATCTTAAATATTATTATCCTTGTAACGTGCCTCTCGGTACGTAACAACCACGATCATAAAAAATATTGCAGAATAAGAAAAGTGACCCTTTTCAAAAGTCAAAATTCCGGTAAACACGTCAGTTACTAATTTTTCAAAATTTCTTTTTCGCATACTTCCTTAAGGTTGTTGAGACCCAAATCGCAAATAATGAGAAAATTCTGAAAACTTCGTATGTTTTTCGATGAAGTACACTACTCGCAAAAAATAAAGGAGCAAGAAAAATTTCTAAATTTTTTGGTGATTTTCAACAGGCTGTAAAAGTGATCGTATCGAGATCATTAAAAAAGCATTTTGAAGCTCCGAAATTCTAGTTTTCAAATCTTTTGGTCAACAATTTTTAGGATCTACGCTTCTTACGAAATTTTGAGGAATAGCACGAAAGAAAATTTTCTAATTTTTTTTACCTTCTTATTTTTGTCCCACGGGCTACACCAATACATGGACCAGGTAGCCTGTTTATCCAGCTTCAATTTCGTTTTTCAGTTTCTTCTCTGCGTTGATTTCTCGCAGAGATATCCGACTTTGAATGAAAAAAGATCTTTTTGTTTTTAACCATTGATATCTCAGCAACCATTTGGCGTACAGAAATGAATCGGGCAGATTCGGAAACTAGATTAAATTTCCTACAAGATCCTTTCAAGAGTATTGGGAAAATTTCTTTCTTTCACCCTTAACATTCAACTGAAAAAAGTACAAAAAAGTGACTTTTTCCTCGATTTGGTAAATCGACTGCAGCTTTGCTAATATTCTTGGGAAGGCTAATATTTTAAGAAAAATTTACAGTTGAATGTACTCCCAATAACCCCGTTAATTTGCAGATTGATCCATTGATCGGTTCTTCCGGACCGATTGATCGAAATTTCCAAAAAAATTGAAGGAGCAAGATTTTTGTTTCTGAAGTTCGGGTAATTCTCTCAAAAGTGAAATAAATTAATTTCTTATAGACTTTTTAAACAATTTCGTATCCGTTACCGGCTAAATTTAAAAAAAAAAACAAAGAAAAAATTGAATTTTTTTTTTTTATTTTCCAATTTTTTTTTCCAAATTTTTTGTTCAAATCCTTGATTAAAATTTCCAAAAAAATGAAAGGAACAAGGTTTTTGTTTCGAAACATCGAGTAATCTTCTTAAAAATGGCTAAATTAAATTTTGTTCGACTTTTTTACAATTCTGTATCCGTTATTGGTTGAATTTAAAAAAAAATTCAATAATGTTTGAATAAATTTTTTTTATTTTGTTATTTATTATAAAATTAAAAAAAAAATAGAGAAGCGTTCTTGTGAAAATTTGGATTGATGCTTATCAACTACCGGCATTCGCGTTATCCAAAGTGTACCACGTGAACGTTGCACGGTCGGATTTATGCTGCTCTTGTGCTTACGGACTGACTCCCGTTCCAAACGATTGACCGACTCTGTACCTTCATTGTCCTTATTTTAAATTAATTGAATTCATGAATAGTTGATACATCGAAGGTGTACCCAGTACTCGTTGTATGAAATTCCATGAAATAAATTCTTGACTTTTTATGCGAAGCGAACTGGTGGAAAAAAAAAGTTTGTTCTCAAGACTCATCTTCTTTATTGGTGAAAAAATCAATCAATAATTTTTTTAAAAACTATTCTTTTTTTTGTAAGCTCTAGTTTTTCATTATGCCTAGGGGGCATTTATTCGTGCCAGAAGTCGCTAAGCTAGTGACTCTTGTTCAAGAGGGGTACAGATATTGGGAGGTCGCCGATAGACTAGGCGTTAGTTCCTCGGTCGTGTCTCGTGCCTAAAATCGATATCTAGAAACTGCTGAGTATAAGCGACGAGCTCGACAAGGTCGAAATTGTATAACAACTCGTCGGGACGATCGAGCAATTTTGCTGCGTGTTCGTCAAGAACCTTTCGTTCCTGTAAACGTTGTCGCCTTGAATTTCCGAAACCATGAACGGCAACAACAACAACGACGACGGCAGCCGCGAAACATTTCGAGATCAACGGTTCTTAATCGTCTCCGTGAAGCTGGATTGCGGTCCAGAAATGCTGCTCGTGGGCCAATGTTGAGACCCGTACATCGCAGAGCTCGTCTAGCATACGCTCACCGACATGTTAACTGGAACATGAGGCAATGGGGTAATGTTCTGTTTTTTCGGTTTTGTCTGTACAATCACGACAAAAGGCCCTGAGTTTGGCGTAATCGAGAAGAGCGTTTTTCACAAAACTTTATTCGTCCCGTTGCAGCTTATAATAGAGTATCGGTGATGGTTTGGGGTGGCTATTATCCACCAAAACCTTAAACGCTAGGTGTTACATCGACCAGATCTTAAGACCCGTTGTGTTGCCTCGACGACGTAATACCAGAGGGTTCATTTTTATGCAAGATAATGCTCGTCCTCACACAGCGAACATAACCCGTCAGTTTTTCCAGAGACATGACATTACGTTGTTGAGGCATCCAGCGATGAACCCTGATCTCCATCCCATCGAGCACGTCTGGGATATCATCGGCCGTCAATTACGTCGCTTTTACCAGAATCTTCACAGTTTGGCTGTACTAGAGAACGCCTTGATTTCAATTTGGCAAAGGATTCCGCAGTAGATGATCCGCAATTGCATTTCGAATATGCGTAAAAGATTGCAAGCTGTGATTCAAAGTAGAGGCGGCAACACTAGGTACTAACACGCCTACACGCATGCACGCACACACGCACACACGCACACGCGCTCACCCCCATACACACACATTCTTTAGAGAATGAGTTTGGAGTCATCAAATACTGTGGAACTGACGAACCACGGGGTCTCATTTCTCTTAAAGAATCACACATACATACACACACACACTTACGTTTTTTAGAGAATGAGTTTGGAGTCATTAAATACTGTGGAACTGACGAACCACGGGGTCTCATTTCTCTTAACGAATCACACATACACACACATACACGCCTGTTAGAGAATGAGTATGGAGTCATTAAATACTGTGGAACTGACGAACCACGGGGTCTTATTTCTCTTAAAGAACGATACACACACACACACGCACACACACACACTCACACACACACACACATCACACACTGTTGCGGATTCGTCAGGTCTCGAGAGTTCACATGAGAGGCCAGTACCTCGTGGCCAGTTGCTCGCTAGAACTCCGAGATTATCGATAAATTTCCCCACTTTTTTATTCGCCGTTTCTTCGATTTCCAGCTTCTTCTTCGCCACTTCGCGTCAACCGCATGGAGAATTGATACGTTCACGTGCCATTAGTTTTCGTTACTTCCATTCCGGGCCTCTTCATACTTTCTTACGGCTTCTAATCGACGTATTTAACGTAATTTACGCCCGAGTTGATTACCGCCATCGTGGGACAGTTTTCGGACACTTTAAACGGTTAAAACAGAGTTACTTGGCGAGATATCTTCGAACGACATTTTCGGGTCTCTTCGAGCACGCGTCGGCGAGCACGCCATTGTTTGCGCATGTGAAAATTCCTACAGTTTTTATTTCGACCACGGCTTATACCAATTCAACGATTTGTGATAACGAATATTAAGCTTCGTTACGTTGTTAAATTGGTGACTTTCTTTTCCCGTTCTTTCCGGCCCTGCATTTTCACGAACCTCCTTAAATTTTCCCTCACGGTCACCTCACCCCAGAATAACGGTCTCTTCCATACATTTAATGGTCCTTCGAGCCAGATCGAGGTGGCCAGTGAGTGATTTTCGAGTGTTTGGTGAAAAGTAAAAGAGGTTTTTCGGGATTTTTGGAAGTGCTTCGAGTATTAGAGCTATGCCGGTTCTGGATCACTTTTTGGGGGCGGGGCCCGGAGTCTGGGTCCTTAGCGCGTCAGAGGGTCTGCAGTAGATGGGGTGGGGATATGCCGGGAGGAGGGGAGGGGATTCAAGGAGTGTAGTTTTTGTGTGTCTGTGTGTGTAACATTTATCCTAATTGATATTCAGTACATAAAATATATAAATATTGTATTTTCAACATTATTTTAAGCAATTGAGAATAAAAAAGTTCCAAATGTGATATGAGATCTTAAAATTATCATGAGCTGCTAACGTTAAGGATTGCGATGTCGATGATCCTCCTGCAGCAGAGGAAATCCCATCATCAAAATCTATTTTTTTAAATAGCTGAACATGAAAAATTGAAATAGGACTTACCACTGGTGCATACTCCACAGATGTCAGGTGGGACGTATATCGACACAGCTACATTACAGTTGCTGCACGCGTGGCTCCGAAGCTGCTCGTAATCATCCCTTTGGTGCACCCGATGGCTCTTTACTTGTTCGTACACTAGCGGATCTTTGCTAAGGCACGGGGAACATATTTTCTTGCCACGTTGGTTGACATAGCATGACACTATTAGACACACTCGCGTCGTTTTTTTAATTCCGATCACTTCCGGCCGCGGAACGACACGATGTCGATGTATTTGGGAGAACTCATTGTCCGATTCATGACCTTCATCGTCTGTCATCGCTTCCTCACCCTCGATGTCTTTATATTCGACATGTGGGCCATAATATTGAACGGCCCTGTCCAATACTTCGTCATCAAGTTCCATTCCCTCGTACTCATCCCCGTCGCACAGTGGGGCCAAATCCCAAAAAGCTGGCCAAAAGTCGAAAACGTTACGAATTCGGCTGAAAGTCAAAACTCGAGGGTTTTTAGGGTTGCTGATTACGAATCCGAAGTCAAAATTGGAAATAAAAATAAAATGGCGAATTTGAAGTCCCAAAAAGCTGGCAAAAAGTCGAAAGCGTTATAAATTCAGCTGAAAGTCAGTACTCGGGGGTGTTTGGGGTCGCTGACTATGAATCCGAAGGCAAAACTGGAAATAAAAACAAAATGGCGGATTCAAAGTCCCAAAAAGCTGGCAAAAAGTCGAAAGCGTTATAAATTCGGCCGAAAGTCAGTACTCGGGGGTTTTTGGGGTCGCTGACTATGAATCTGAAGTCAAAATTTGAAATAATAACAAAATAGCGAATTTGAAGTCTCAAAAAGCTCGCAAAAAGTCGAAAGCGTCATAAATTCGGCTGAAAGTCAGTACTCGGAGGTTTTCGGGGTCGCTGATTATGAATCAGCAGTCAAAATTCGAAATAAAAACGAAATGACGGATTTAAAGTCCCAAAAAGCTGGAAAATAGTCGGAAGCTTTATAAATTCGGCCGAAAGTCAGTACTCGGGGGTACCATATAACTAAGAGGCATATGAAGGATTCTCTGTCAACTCAGCCACAGGTTTCGGTAGAAAAAAAAATTAATTTGTGTGGTTTCATTTTTTTACCCTAGAACCTCGATCCGTGTCACTCTAGTGATTTTTTCGCGATATCGTCAGATATACTAAAAGACTGATTTTTTCAGTAAAAAAAAGTGGCCTTTTTTGAATAAAAAAATAATCATTCTATTTTTTGGTAAAAAATCAGCGTTACCAGAACGTAAAAACTATTTCAAATATTCCGCTCGAATGCTAACACAAGACTACAACTTTTATGTGCAGACATTTTTTTTCAATTACTTCAAATTTCCGAGATATATTCATTTGGAAAGAAAACGGCGATTTGTAAAATTTTTAATTCAAAAATGTGAAGAAATTCACAAATTAGTAGCACTTTAATATAACCAATTATGGGGCACATCTAAGATGGTTGAAAAAAAGTGGCTGAGTTGACAGAGAATCCCTCATATATAGATATAGCGCTCTTCAACTCGACCGACCGTGACACGCTGCTTGGATGGGTGCCAATGTATTTCAGTGTACAATGAAGACCGCAACAAAATTCAAGAAAGACATTCCGCGTCTTTAATGTACGAAATTCAGAAAACTATGTTTCATATTGCAAAAACTCGTAGCAATGACACGCGCGCAGCTAAGCGCAGTCATTTTCGATGTTTTCCATTCAATAATACATCTATCTACAACATGTGATAGGTCAGCTCGTGGAACACTGTGGAACTTATCAACTTTTCTCTACGTTTTTTGAATGTTCTTTTGTAATTTTCCGTGAATTTTCGTACAATTTATTATTATCGCATGAACTATTATTATCAATTTTCAGTTACACAATGATTTTCTACTCACTTTCAGCTGTTGATTCCATTCGAAAAAATTCGAATCGGATATATTGTAAAGTTTTGGCGTCCTGTTCAATACAGCGTTGAAATGGTCATTTACTGCACGACGCGTCAAGCTCGCTCGAGGGCTCCCTTTCAACTGCTGTACAAAAGCAGGTATAAGGGCTAGGGCCCGCTGATGCCAAGAATTTGACCTTCGGACTCTTCCCCCACCTAACCCACGACTAAAAATGACCGAAACTTCAACTTTATTTTTCGACTTTTGGCCATTTTTTTGGGATTTGGCCCCACTGTGCGTTGACGAGAATTAACAACTCTGGTTCCTCGTCACCAGCACGATTCACGTTTTGTGCTTCGACACCACCATCACGCACATTCTCAATCAGATCGCGAATTGGAGCCATTATTATTATTTTTCAAATTTCTCCGCACAATACGAACTTGACGATCGCACAAAGCAGAATAAAGAAAAAGAAGAAAATTTGGCAGAAATTTGAACCATTTTTCCCGATGGTGGGAGTAGAGGCTGCAGTTTCACACACTTTTTCGCATCTCATTCCTCCCACCCTCTCCAAATACTTGATGTGACCTACCTGAAAAAATCCTTGGAGGCACCGAAATCCTACAGGTGGATTTTACGTTGTACGCAATACAAGACTAGATACGAGTGCAAAGGTGTGTGCCATGGCCGTTAAGTAGCCACTTAGCCGTTAAGTAGTCCCTTAGCCGATAAATGCTACTGTGATAGTCGAGTCGGTGTCATTCAAAGAGAAAGAACCCTCCTCGTAGCGTGTATAGTTTCTCTCAAGCACCGAGGATGCGCGAGATTCACACCTTGAAAATCAAAATCTAGCACTTTTAGGGAAACTGATTTTCCAATTTCTCATAATGCCTTAACGCGCTTAGGGGTGCCATTTTATTGAAGGAAAAAAAAATAAAGGTGCATCCATCGAATTTTCATAAAAGGTCGCCCGCTCGCCCCCACCACATTGCCCCTAATTTGGGGTAAATCTAAAAGATCACCCCGTTTTTTCACTTTTTCCATATGAGAAAAATAAACAAATCTCGCCCGATAAACTTTTATGTGAATATAATGATCTCTTTCTCTCTCATACACGCGCATGCCCCCCCCCCCTCCTATGAAGAAGTATATTTCGTGATGAGAAAAAAAAATCCCAAGGGCTGATGCTGATTTCGTTGAGACGAGCTCTTCAATCGCCACATTTTGAGTAAAGTCGCCTTTGAGCTAACAGCGAGGCGCATATTTCGTACGGCATCATGTCGTTGATTGCCAACGACAGGATTGCGAAGCAATTTTTGTGTGAACGAGGAGCATTAATTCAATCGACGGAAGTATATGCTCAATGGGAAGAAGAGTGTGATACGCTTAAAGAATCGTTAGTGCAGCGGGTGCGAGCCAAGCGCATACGACTGACAATTGAATACCATCATTCGTTGAATTCATAAATCCGGCGCTTGGAAGGCTTAAAGGGTTCAATATGCCGACGTTTTGTGCACGTAGGTGAAGGATTGACCAATCACGAATTAATATAAGTAAAATAGAGCAGAGCGGGTTCGAACTCAGGGATCTCAGGGGGGGGTGAAGGGGACGGGGTAGCGCGGGGTCTGTTGCGGGGAAGGGTATGCCGGCAAGGGGGGCAGCCATGTGTCTACTGCGTGAAGGGACGGCAGAAGGAGGGGGGGGGGGTCCATGGGTCTTGCGGCGTAGGGTCTGCAGGGGAGGGGGGGGGTGCGCGTGAGAGAGATGGATAGATGGAAGGTGTGTGTGTGTGTGTGTGCTCGCATTTTTTATGCATATTAATTTTTATGCATTAATTAATTAATTAATTAATTTTATATTTTATTTATTAATTATAATAAATGTAGAAAAACATATTTAAAAAATATTATTATTTACAAAAATGTGATTCTGAATACGATTTATAAAATAATGACTTTTTTAAAAATAATTACAAAAATATTGAAAAGTATTATTTTTTGAAAATGTGAGCCGGATCACGATGACGATTATGGCTCTGGAATTCCTGCAACAGAGGAAATCCCATTTTTTTAAATTAAAATCAAATTTTGAAAAAATAACTGATTATTTAAAAAATAAAAATAAAACAATACTCACGGTTGGTGCAAACTCCACAGGCATGAGGCGGGATGAATAAGGAGAGCCTCTTATTACATTCGCTGCAGTGCAGGACGTGTAGAGTTCGGTATTCGCCCCGATGGTGGAACCAATTGGTTGACACCTGGCCCCATCCTTCCGGATCTTTTCGGAAACACTCGAGACACAGTTTCATTCCATATCGAGCGAAATAGAATGCCGTTATTAGACACACTCGCGTTCGCGTATCTAACGCATTTGCTTCCGGACGTGGAACCATTCGGCTCAGATGCTCCTCCTCCGTGGAGTAATCTGTTTCCCATCCTTTATCATCCGTTCGTGGCTCTTCGGGCTCGATTTCATTAAAGTCGATGTCCCGACCGTAATAGTCCATTGCTCGCTCAAAATCTTCGTCCATAACTTCTATTTCTTCGTCGTCGTCGAGATTCACCACCTCTATATCCTCACCAGCACCATTCGCATTATAAATCACCTCATTTTCCCGCACATTACCATCACCATTACGCAGAGAAGCCATTTTTTGAAAGAATTTTCGCAAAATATCGCGGCACGATCTTTACAGGACGTTTGCACAAGGCAGAATGACTCTTCGTTTGAAGAAATTTTGGCACATTTTGGGGATCGTAGGGGTTGAGAAAGGTGGCATTTTTGCCATATGTCCACATTCCACCCCCCCCCCTCCCCACCTTGAAGTTAACTTTCGCTGAATCTGTGTGAAAAGAGTAAAATCTCGAAAGATCGTGGTTCATTTATGTTAAAAGCTTGACACAATGATGGAATGGACGACTCTGCACACGTGTGCAGAGTTGTCTACTTGCCCAGCTGGGAAGGGTGTGTTGTTTTAGGCGAGCATCATATATCCTCGAGGGTCACATCTTGAGGATGAAATGCAACACTTTGAGAAACAGATTTTTCACAGTTTCTTCTGAATGACAACGTGCTGGGGACAATGGATGGTTACACCAGAATTTTCGCTGCCATTATTTCTCAACTAGAGAAAAAGCGATGCAGCTGTCGAATTGTCATCAAGCCCTTCACACATTCCCCTTTTTTCCTAAGTTGGCGTAAATCTAAAACGTCATTTTCTCGATCCATCACCATATGGAAAAACAAAAAAAAATGCTGCGTGGTAGACTCTTATGTGAATATAATCATCGCTATCTCGCATATGCATACATGCACTCACCCATAGTCCCTCTTGCGAAAAAAGCATATTTTGTGGGGAAAAAATTCCCCCGGAAAGATGCCGATTTTGTTCGGACGATTTCTTAAATTACCACATTTTGAGTAAAGTCGTCTTCGAGTTAACATCGATGCGTATTTCGTGAACTACATCACCATGTCTCATACCGATGACAATGTTTTGGAACAGTCATTGCGCGAACGAGGAGCATTAATTCAATCAGCAGAAGAATATGCTATATGGGAAGAAGAGTGTGAGGCGCTCATTGAATCGTTGAAGCAGCGAGTGCGAGCTAAGCGTATACGACTATCAATTGGATATCATCACTCGTTGAATTCTCGGATCTTGCGTTAAGAAGGATTGAAGGAGCAAATACGTGAACGATTTGTGCATGTGGGTGAAGGATTAACCGATCGCGAATTAATATGGCGTGAAATTGACACTACGTTCGCGAATCGTGTGACAACCGGCGCCGTGATTAATCGTAATTATATCGACCCGCGTAAATTTCTATTGGACTCGTTTGAATTGGTGCGGACGCAAGTGGCAAACAGAATCGCCAATCACAACAGTGTGAAAGTGAATACAGAGTTTAATGGTGAGTTTGCTGCGGGGGAAAAACGTACAAACGCAAGTATGAATACACCCAACGTTGAATTGTTCCAAACGTCAAATTTGCGCGAGTGGTATGATGAGCGAGTGTTCGAACCAACACTGGCATCACTTGGTGAATTTGAAGAACGCGATAGTGGCTGGTCGTTAGTATCAATATTGAATTTGACAATGAACATTAATAAATATAATGCAATGCGTGTGGGATGTCATTATGAATGACCGGATCACATCCGGCTTCGAGAAGGCCTCCAGAATATTAAAACTAATGACCAAGCATGTTTTGCATGGGCAGTAGTCGCCAGTTTACACCCCGCAAAACGTAACGGTGACCGCGAATTGTCCTATCCTCACTATTCAACGGTCCTCAATCTTCGCGGTATAGATTTTCCCATGAAATTGGATCAAATTAAGAAATTCGAAGATTTAAACAACCTTTCGATAAATGTGTACGCTGAGAATGACAATAAGATAATTCCGATTCGCATCACGAAGAATAAAAAGGAGAGGCACGTCATTCTAATGTACATCGAAGATCCTCGAGATGAAAAAATTGGACATTACGTGGTGATTAAGGGTTTAACTCGCCTCGTCAGCAAGCAACTGAGCAAATCAAAGAAAAAGAAGTTCATATGCGATCGGTGAGTGAATTTCTATCCTTATATAGCATACATACACACACACACACACACACACACACACACACACACACACGCACACATACATACATACATACGCACACACACACACATACATAAATACATATATATCATTAAATATACGTTGAGTAATTTTAGAAAAATTATTATTTTTCAGCTGTCTACATTATTTCCAATCTCCTGCCAAGCTACAATCACACGAGGTAGACTGCGACGCCATCAATGATTGTGCGATCCGATTGCCATCTGAGAGTGACAAATGGTTGAAGTTTGTCAATCCCAATCGAAAGGAACGTCTTCCGTTCATCGTATATGCAGACCTCGAGTGTGTTTTAGAGAAAACCAGTGCGGAGGAGAGGGAGAAGAAAAATGAGAAAAATGAAAAAGTAAAAACAATAAAGCATCAACAGCATCGTGTATTCAGTGTGGGATACCACGTAAGTTGCTCGTACGATTCATCATTATCGGGATATTATTCACATTGCGGTGAAAACTGTGTCGAACTTTTTGACCGACAATTACGAGAACTAGCGTTAAATGTTGAAAAAATTTTGACGAAAAATGTTCGAATGCAAGATTTGTCACCGCAAGATAGGAAAAAGTTTTACGAGCAAAAACATTGTCATATTTGTGAAAAAGAATTCGTAGTGGGGGAAAAACGTGTTCGCGATCACTGTCATCTGACGGGAAAATTCAGAGGTCCAGCGCACTCGGATTGTAATTTAAATTATCAAAATTCTTTTTTTATTCCCATAGTTTTTCACAACTTGTCGGGTTATGATGCACATTTTATCATCAAGGAAGTAGATACGGCGTTCGAGGGGAGAATCGATTTACTCCCCATCACTAAAGAAAAGTACATTTCTTTTTCAAAGACTGTTGAAACTTCAAAAAATTCTAGAAAAAATATTACCCTTCGCTTCATCGACTCTTATAAATTTCTCAATGAAAGTCTCGATAAATTAGCTTCATTCTTAAGCCCTGACAAACTAACAACGTTAAAATCTCAATTTCCCGACACGGAACAATTCAATTTATTAACGCGAAAGGGAGTGTTTCCGTATGAGTATATTGACAGTTTTGAAAAGTTAAATGAAACGGAGCTTCCACCACAAGATGCATTTTACAGCTCCTTAACCGGTTCGACAATATCCGAGACGGATTATGCCCATGCTAAAAATGTTTGGGATCGATTTGCCACTCGAACGCTTGGTGAATACAGCGATTTATACTTAAAGACGGATGTGCTGTTATTGACCGATATATACGAAAACTTTCGCAATACTTGTTTGCAAAGTTATGGCCTTGACTCCGCACATTACCACACTCTTCCTGGATATACCTGGGATGCAATGTTGAAGTATACCAAAATCAAATTTGAATTACTCACAGACATCGATATGGTGTTATTCGTGGAGAGAGGTGTTCGCGGTGGCTTAAGCCAATGTTCGCATAGATGTGCCCGTGCGAACAATAAATACATGAAGTCGCACAATAAGTCGGAAACATCCTCCTACTTGATGTATTTTGATATTAATAATCTGTATGGGTGGGCAATGAGTCAACCATTGCCTTATGCGGAATTTCAATGGGTCGAAAATTTATCCGATCTTAACGTAGAATCTATCGCGCTTGATTCGCCTAATGGCTATCTCCTCGAGGTAGATTTAGAATATCCGCAACACTTGCACGATAAACATAGTGACTTGCCGTTTTGCCCAACGCACGGTAAACCTCCGGGTAAGCAACAAGAGAAGCTCCTCGCAACAGTCGAGGATAAAAAGCGCTATGTAATACATTATCGCGCTTTACAGCAATGTCTGCGTCATGGATTAAAAGTCACCAAGATATACAGAATTTTGAAATTTAAACAATCCACCTGGCTTGCTTCATATATTGATTTAAATACGCAATTTCGAACATGCGCAAACAATGATTTTGAAAAAAATCTATTCAAATTAATGAATAATGCAGTTTTTGGTAAAACCATGGAAAATGTTCGAAATCATGTACAAGTCAAATTGTTGACTGAGTGGGCTGGGCGATATGGGGCAGAGGCTATGATCGTGAAACCAAATTTTCACAGCCGCAGTATCTTCGGCGACAATTTGATTGCCATAGAATTACGTAATCTCGAGGTATAATTCAATAAGCCAATTAATGTGGGTATGTCCATTCTGGACATATCAAAAACATGCTTATATGCATTTCACCATGAATTTATGACACCGTTGTATGGGAATAATTGTAAGGTTCTGTATACAGACATTGATAGTCTGATATACAAAATCGAATGCGATGATGTATATGCAGATATTAAGAAAAATGTAAATAAATTCGACACGAGCGACTATCCAATTGACAATATGTATGATATACCGCTTGTGAACAAAAAAGTTCCCGGTCTCATGAAAGATGAGAAGAAAGGGGGTATTATGATTGAATTCGTGGGTCTTAGATAGAAGATGTATGCCACGCGAGTCGAGGGAGACAAAGATGTAAAAAAAGCGAAGGGGATCGAAAGCAGCATCGTTGCTCAAACAATCACCTTCGAACATTATACAGAATGTTTGACTAAAAATATCAAAATGGGCCGACGCCAATTTTCGATTCGGTCAACATTGCATAATGTTTATACAATTTCCACGGATAAAACTGCCCTAAGTCCAGATGATGATAAGTGGTATATCATACCGAGAACGGTAGAAACATTGCCATGGGGTCACTATCAAATTCCCTTGTAAAAAAAATGTCGTAATATTTTATTTTATTATGTATTGTGCATGTTATTGTAAATAGAGTTTGCATACTTCTTGTATTATAAAAAAAAATAATAATAATAATAAAAAATTTAAAAAAATAAAAAAATTTCCCAAATCCATGTGTTGCATTTTTCATTCCATAGCCTCTTAGAAATCGCTCTGGGTATATGCTTGTATGGGGAGAAAGTGTGTGTGTGTGTGTGTGTGAGAGAGAGAGAGAGAGAGAGAGAGAGAACGTTGGTTATGGTTGCGTGGGGGAGGAAGTGTGAGTGGGAGAGAGAGAGAAAGAGAGATGGTGTTGACCTGCTCAGCTTGGGACATCGAGCGTCGGCTATGGTTGCGAGGATAGGGGTCGTAAAAAAACAAATAACGAGTCGTTTTCACATGATATTATTATTTCTTCATTAGTTACAAATCGTCTTCGCTTATCCAACTATTGTGTGCATTGTCGAAACCCAACCATTTCACATATAGCTGACTGCCACGTTTCTTTAACACTTTTTTAATGAGATATATATCGGGGTATTGAACACTCAGCAGCTCTTGTTCATAGAAACCACCCGCAATGGGCTCATTTTGATGATCTTTTATATTATATGTTATGGGGTTAGTTTTTCTCACTCGATATATTGTAAATATCTCCGTTGTCCAGTTGGGCGTGTAACCTTTTTCAAATACATTTTTAAATTTAGTAATGTGCACTTGATCGCCAATTTTGAATTTCACACGTTTTTTTCCTATCTCAGTTCTCTTATAAATGTCATGTAGTATTTTTCTTTCATTCGCAGCACTTACATTTTTCGGCTTCATTTTAATGGTATGATGCACAGTGTTATTATACTCCATAATTAACATATCAAGAATATCAATCCATTTCCAGTTACCACGAAGACTAAATTGAATCCACATTTTATTTTTGAGCGTACGGTTAAAGCGTTCACAAATTGATGCTTTCAAATTGCTATACGTAGAATACATGTGAATATCAAACTTTTTCATAAGCGTCTTAAATTCAGAATTATAAAATTCTTTTCCACGATCGACGTGAAGATTTTTTGGTGTGCGTCCTTTGGCGAGTATTGATTCCATTGCAGCGGTGACATCTTTTCCACTCTTGCTCTTTAACGGTTTGGTCCATGCGAATTTGGAGAATATATCGATGACGGTGAGGAGAAATTTATGATTGGAGTTTTCGCGTGCATATGATGACATATCAACGAGATCAGCTTGCCATGTTTCATCCAGGCCGCGTATATCCACATATCGGCGACGATAGTTTCGCCGAGCTGGCTTATGCAGCTCCTCAACCAAAGCACGCTTTTTCTCACTCATGTTTTTTTTTCTTACCACAACGCTTTCAACAATTTGCTTGCAATTTCGGGCTCCGCACTAGTTTTTGTATCTTTCAAATTTTTCACTGCGGCATTGAGCTGGTTGATCATAGTTTTCATGCTCTCTACTTGTACGCGAAGTTCGCTGATCTTAGCTTCCACTCCACCTTCAAGAGAATTTGCCATTAATTCATAACTCTCATTCATTGAATTAGTTATTTTATCGGACAGAGCATTCGTGTGGGTCATTACCACACCAAGAGAGACGGCATCTTCTAATTCTTTTGCATCACCAACGTTGCACAGTCGTTTTCGCTCCAAATTATAATGTCCGTCTGCTGTAGTCTTGAACCCAACACCCGGTTTACCTGGAGGGCCCACACCGCCACCACTTGTATTCAACTTTCGTCCAAACACATCGACAGTCATGTTGGGAATGCATGAAAATTCGGCGGGTATGAGTTAATAAATGATTTCAGCTTCACGTAATTCCTCAATAATGGAAATGATCTCGTTGGAATGTGAGGAGTTGCCAGCTGATTGTGATGCGATCAGAAGACGAAGACGGTCAACTAGCTCATTCGGATCATCCCAGTGAACATAGTCATATGAGACATTTTTTCGAGCCACCTTATACTTTGAAACATGTCCACCTTTGTGCGCGCCGCGTTCTCTTATTATTGGAGAAATGAATTTTCGGAATTTATGACTCGTATTTTCCCGAATAGCGGCATCACGCTTATAATTTTTTCTATGTGCATTCACAGCTATAACAATTTTCTGATAGTTGGCTAAATCGTTTGATGTAAAATAATTAGGCTTTGGCACTTTTTTAAAGAGTAACTCGACCAATCCAATGTTTTTCGGATACTTTTGATGTCCAACATAAATATGATCGGGTTTAAAATCAATCGGCGAATCACCCATCATTAATTTATCGTCGGCGAGGTTTCGCACCCTATATGAGACGTCTAAGGTTGCCTTTTTATTCTCACGCAGCAGTCCGAGATATTCACGTATTAATTGATCGACATCTCCAGTGAATTTTTCATCAGCATCATCCGATATTTCATCATCATCATCATTATTATTATCATCATCATTATCATCATCAACACTATTATTTGCAGCTATCACCGTTTCATCAAGAGTCCCGTCAAATGAACTGTCCTGGAGCGTGCTATTTTGCATTCATTCAATATTGTGATACTCCTCCTCCTCTTCCTCCTCCATCTTCTCCTCTTTCTTCATATTCACTTTTTCATCCTTAATTTCTTGCTTCATGTTCTTTTTATATGAAACGAGCTCCTCCAATGGCTCGACGATTGGTTTAAATACATATTGCATTTTTTGTTGTGTACTATCACGGCCACTTTTCAACATTTGATGTTTTCGTCGTATTGCATCACTTGCCTTGGCAAGTTGACACAGTATGTTCTTTTCCCGCAAGAGTTCTGTGCTTTTCATGTTGACACAGATACGGCAGACCTCAGACTGTCTCTCTGCACAGAATGAGCGATTATTTATCATCGACAGTTAAGAAGAAATCGAAACCTCTTCTGTATCTACCGTCATTAATTTCACTATCTTTATCTATCGTAATGAATCCATACTTGTCGGATTTCCAATATTTCACACACATATTTTTGAAGCATGCGTAAGTCATATCAGTATTCACGTGATCGTTATACACATGTTTGAGATTCATATCATCCTGTTTAAATAGCACCACAAAATTTGCATTATCTCTTACGAGATGTTTCGGGATACGAGTATATGTCTGACAAAGATAAAAACTGTCGACAATCTCGTGTCTTCGCATGGAAAAAAATGATCTGACAATATCCTGTTTTTCACTCGCTATATCGTCAAAGATGAATATCGAGTTTGGATGAGCCTCACTCGGTGACACGACTTGTTCATGCTCGTTAAACGGATAATATTGAACACCATTAGCGGGTTCAAGTAATTGTTCGAGTAATTTATACTTTGGCTGTTTTAGCGATTTAGAATAGAGATAAATGTTCTCAAATCTCAACCCATTGGGGTGTATTAGCAGCGTCAATAATGCATTAGTTTTTCCACAATTCGACGGACCGCAAAACACCGCACGAATACTGTCGGGAAGTATATTTCCATGGCGCCTTTGCTTCTTCTCCCCACCCCCTTCCACAAGTTTATCGAAATTTATTATGGGTTAGTTGCCCACCGGAAACTTGTTTCTTCGACACCATCTCAAATACGACTAACTGAAAAAACCCATATAAAATCTCTTTATAATGTGGATAATTATGAGTCGAGGATTGACCTTTGAAGGGAAATGATTGTGCATAAAAACAAGAAATCCGGCAAAGGTTTAATCAATAGTCTAATTAATAATCTTCCTGTGGAATTACATCTACCCGGCTATCAATATTGTGGGCCCGGTACAAAGTTGGTCAAGCGTCTTGCTCGTGGTGATCCGGGTATAAATCCATTGGACGCTGCATGCAAAGTGCACGATATTGCTTATTCAAAAAATCGTAACAATTTAGAAGATAGACATTTGGCTGATAAAGTGTTAGCTGGGCAGGCCTAGCAACGTGTAACCGCGAAAGACGCTAATATTGGTGAGAGAGCAAGTGCTTGGGCTGTGACAAACATTATGAAGGCAAAAACGAAATTTGGTATGGGGATGCAGTCTGTGAATGGAAGAAAGATGAAACGGCAAAGAAGTATTTGCTTGAAAAAGGTCATTAATGCCGCGCGGAAAGCTATGATTCAAAGTGACGATCCTCGTAAAGTCGTCACGACGGCATTGAAAGGCGCGCGTGCTAGTGTGCGGGGCAATAAAGTACGCACACCTCGAGTTATACCTGTTCCTCGGAAAATTGGTGGTGTCGTGCCTTTTCTCGTACCACTCTTCGCAGGCCTCAGCGCTGCTGGCGCATTGTCCGGTGGGGCTGCCGCAATAGCAAACGCTGTAAATGCTGCTCAAGCTGCTAAAAAAGAATTGGACGAAAGGAAGCGGCATAATGAGAAGGTCGAGAGCATTGCTTTGGGAAAAGGTTTACACTTGAAACCATACAAGCAGGGACTGGGGCTTCATATCAACCCAAAAAACGCATAATAACGCTACCACGACAAGCTCTCACCGACATAGATCTGCAGAAGCATGCGAAAATCATGAAAATTCCACATTTTCGTGGGATTTATATGCGTGATACATTACCAACGAGTGGACCTCTCAAGCATGAATCAGCAATTGTGAATTTGGATAAAAATGTGGGTCCTGGCACACATTGGGTGGCATACAAAAAGACTGGACAACAAATCGTCTACTTTGACAGTTTCGGCAATCTCCTACCACCATCCGAATTGATGAGATATTTTGATGTTGGTAGCGTTAATTATAATTACTTTTTTGTAATAAGAATATGATACGATTGAGTGCGGACAATTGTGTCTTAAATTCTTATGTGGGCAGTTGAATCGTCGAGACAGATATACACTATATAAACGTGCATTGTAGAACCTCAGGTTAAGTGTCTAATTTGCAAGCATCATGGATGATAGCATAACATTGACGCTATCGGGGTCGGCCTCAGTCCTTGAGACGCATTTTTTCCCGCCCATCAAACTGTCTCGACGAGCCCCATCGACGAGTCCAAGAGCTCTTGGACTCGTCGAACTGCTCACATTCAACTCAATACCAAACATCGACGAGGGATGCAACAAACTTTATTTTGGAACAGGTGTGGTGACCATACCAACAGGCAGTTACGAAATAGAGGATATTGAAAAGTATTTACAGGCAGAATTATCACCTAAAAACGTGAAAAATAAACTCAAGCCAAATAATAATACACTACGCAGTGAAATCAAGTGTGATCAACCTCTCCTCTTTACACCCATTGATACGATTGGTCGTCTGTTGGGCTTTGCATCAAAGGTATTACAAGCAAATAAAATACATGAATCTGATCTACCAGTGTCCATTCTTAAAGTGAACGCCATACGAGTCGAGTGTAATATAACCACCGGTGCATACATTAATGGGCAGAAAGTTCACACAATTCACGAATTTTTTCCATCTGTGCCGCCTGGCTTTAAAATTATCGAAGTTCCATCAAACGTGATTTATCTACCGATCACGACTCGAATAATTGACAACATACAGCTTCGTATTGTTGATCAGAACGGAGATTTGGTGAATTTTCGTGGTGAAGTCATCACCATACGGCTGCATATAAAATCCAATGGGCATAGTCTACAATAGAATACCCAATATTAATAGACGATTATGGGATCGCGAAATCAGTCGTCGATCAACGCTCAAAGCGCTAACACCACAAAACCTGCAACTTTTGAAGAACTTGGGTCTCAAAGTTCGTGGAGTGCGCGTGTGAGGAATTATTTGTTCTGTGCGTTGTGCATCTGCTGCGTGCAATGGAGGAAGAAATCGTAAACATTCAGACACCCGTCATCTTCGATGAATCCATCGCACATTATGAGGTTCATGCTCATCAACCATACGCAACGTCAACATACAACACCAGTGATGAAATACGTATCTTAATCCAGCATCAAGATTTATCAATTCTGCCGAGCAAAAGTTCCCTGCACATTTACGGAAAACTAACAAAACCCGATGGTACGCCGACAACTGCAACGAGTCTCGTTAACAATGCTATATGCCATTTATTCGAAGAAGTGCGCTATGAACTTAATGCGATCGAAATTGATCGTAATAAGAATGTGGGTATTACATCTCTCATTAAAGGATATACATCTTTCACACCGAGCAAGAGTGCAATGCTTGAAAATACAAGTTGGCTCGATGTAGAAGAGACCAAACAAATCGTGGATGCAGCGGGTAACTTTGATGTGTGCGTACGACTGCGTATGCTGTTGGGCTTTGCCGAAGATGATCAAAAAATGGTTGTAAACGCGAAGTATGAATTAATTCTGACCAGATCACGGAGTGATGCCAATGCACTAATCCAAACAACTGCTGAAAACTACACGCTTGAATTGCGTAAAATCGAATGGCTTGTACCATATGTCACGGTGGCGGATCAACAAAAAATTCAACTTTTGAAGCTTATCGCCAAAGACACGCTAATTTCCATGAGTTTCCGTCCATGGGAATTGTATGAATACCCGTTGTTGCCTACCACCTCTAAACACGTGTGGCCCATCAAAACTTCAACGCAGCTGGAAAAACCACGATATGTTATTCGGGCATTTTAAACGGGGAGAAGAAACGTTACAACGAAGAATGCGAGTAATTTCGATCATTGTAATTTAACTAATGTGAAACTTTACTTGAACTCCCAATGTTATTCTTATGGTAACATGAATTTGAATATGCAACAAAATCAATATGCACTACTCTACGATATGTATACAAACTTCCAGTCTACATATTACAATAAGGAGACTGAGCCATGGTTGAACAAAACTGAATTTCTCAAATATGCACCTCTCGTGGTGATTGATTGTTCAAAGCAAAATGATTCCCTCAAGTCCGGACCCGTGGACGTACGTCTCGAATTTAAGACGAAAACGAATATACCGGCACAAACATGTGCCTTCTGCCTCATTCTATATGATCGTGTTGTAGAGTACAATCCCATAAGTGGTGGGGTAAAAAAATTGATATAAATTCACTAACGTGATCGCACTGGACATCAGTCGAGATGGAGTTTGTCATCGATCTACAGGGTTTCAAGGGATCCACAAACGAATTTATCCTCAAAGTAATTTCAATCATTCGAGCAGATGAGAAAAATGCTGAACCTCTAACGCTTTTCTTCAAACCACCATATTCATGGGACGCTCTACCAACGAAATATAAAATTACAAACAAATGGTTGGAACGCAATTTCCATGGAATACCGTGGGATCATGGCAGCATATCATACAACGCTTCGAGTGCACTTCTTCGAGCTATTTTACAACGCGCTCGCAGGATCTTTGTGAAAGGCAGTGAAAAGTCTTTATGGCTAACGAGCTTAAACTTGCCAACGGAGATTATCGATTTGGAGACTCTGGACTGTCCATCGCTGAAGAAATTGCCGAAAACTCCATCGAATTGTTCCCACCACGAGAGATACGAGATTCAATTGTGCAACGACGAATGTGAAATCTTTGAAAAGCTGGCTATATGTATACCATGCATTATGTAAACGAGGGATCTTTGAATAAACAAAACATTTTTTAAATCTATGTGGTTTGCGTTTTATTGATGCAAAACTTTTTTTTTCTTGTTACGTACCGAGAGGCACGTTACAAGGATAATAATATTTACGATAGATTGAAATGCGTTGACTTGAAACCGGTATTGAGCATTTCGTAGTAGATTGGGCGCCTCTACACCGTCCCATACGTGCCCGGCCACTGCTAAAAAGGGTGAGGGTCTCGTCAATAATTACGCAGTCTAGTTAGAATGCATCATATAAAATAGGATTTATTATACCGTGTCACCACGGGTGACACGATATCTCAAAGTATGCAAGGAGGGCGAGCGGGGATCCGCGCGCACTGCGAACATGTACATATGAGAGAGAGACGGCGCTCACAATACTTGCGGCGTCTCTCGAATGAAACGGCTGACTTACGTTTGGCTGGAGCTCCAGGCTATCGCATGCTACCTGCATGTGTGTGGGTGTGTGAGTGTCGTACGGACGGAGCGAGGATCTCGAGCCGCGCTCTGGACGTCGTTCTTACTACTACACTTAAACGTCCATACACTTAACTGTCAATACTCCTAACAGTCTATACGCGCACTAGAGTCCCTATGTAGTGAGGGCGAGGAAGTATTTTCCGCGCACTCGCTGTAATGGCCGAAAAACGCGTGGTCTATGATACGTCGTGAGGTCGACGGGAAATATATACACGCATGTATATATTTATCCGCGCACTCGCGAACCGATCAGCCGGTGTTTGAATACCGAGCGTTCCGTAGCACTGATGACCACGTGTACTGTCTTTCGTGGCGATTGACGAATACTTCTTGCAGCCGATTTACGTGTCGATCGCCCGTTGTTCACTCGCGATGCTTTATGCGAACTTGCGATTGTTCTTATTTGCATACGTTGTTATTTATCGATATCGTTGTTGTTGATATTCTCTGTTGTTCAGTATTCGTTGCAATACAATTCCACCTCGATAACGAGAGGTTCTCATAGACGATGTTTCTTTAGATTGATGATGTGCCATGATCGGGAGGTCATGGGCGCGAAGGGTGATTTAATCGATGACTTTGAGTTACTTATTTTACTATGACCTTAGGGTCATAGGCACGATCTTTTAGGACGGACAAAACATTAATATCGACCCGAGACTTACGCGTCTACGCGAGCACCCCTGTGTAACGTCCCAAGATGACATACGAACGGGCGTATGCATCTTATATGGCGATGCGGGAATTACGCCGCAGCGACTGGCTGAAGGCCGGAGTATTACTCCTTGATTCACCTGACGGTGGGTAGCAAGGTACCGATTTGACTTGATAACGTTCCTCAGAACGTTGGCGAGTCGAACGAGAATTTCTGCAATTCGGCTTCTTGAAAACGGCGCGTGCATGCCCTTGGTGGCCATGCACGGGCTCGCTCAAGGTGACCGAAAGGTGCCATCGACCGAAAAGACGCTGATCGCGATTTTCGACATATGGGGTGATCGTGACGCACGAGTCTCTGGAATCCGCTGACGAGAGCGCTTTAGCGCAAGATCATGAGTCCACGTCCGTTCTCGCACGAAATAGTAACGATAATGAATTTATAGGATTCATTGTAGTTAATAAATTAATAAAATCTAAGCGAAAAGCGGGACGTAACACCCACCGCCCCTACGGATTCGATGACGCCCTCGTCATCGGGTTTATCGATACGGCGCATTAGAGATGCAATTACATTAAAATGAGGCGGGTTTTTACGGGTCGGTGGCATACGATCAGTTGTTTACAATGTCGGTAAAATACGCATACGAAAATACGAATTTTGGAACGGCGTTACGTCGAGCGTCTCTAACCCCCGTTGATCCCGAGGGTGATGTCTTGCTTGAAAATGGATCACATGTTATAGTAGGCATGATGTTCAATCTTCTCCCGGAATCACCCCAAAAATTATAATTGTAATTGAAAGAGGTAACGATTTTTCCATCGTCGGGACAATTCATTTTTGGAATTTTCCTCATTACTTTCACAAATTCCGTTCAATTCATTGATATTTCACATAGGGATTTGTTCGGAACAACCGATGTCGACGAATTCTATTTTTATGGATTTCAATTTATTTCAATCCGATGACGTCCTGATCGACGTTTGATTGAACTGTTTTATGCAAAGGAATGGATTCGTGTCCGATCTGTAATGTTCCCGATTTACGTCGTAAATAAATCATTGTTCAGACGCGCAGGTAGGGCCGATTGTAGAATGTTGCAATGAGCACGATAAAATTATCTCGCCCTCCGAATGTTAGTCGTACTTGCTTTTGTGAGCAAATGTCCACAATTTCAGCGAGCAGGGGAAAGAATAAAACATGGTTAAACCCGGTCTTTTCATACATTGTATCGGATTTGGTGGTTTTAAATAGATGTTGAGGATCTATTTTTCCCAAATATTGACAATTTGTTTCAGTTTTTTTTTTTTGGAATTTATCTCAATTTATTTAATGTCAATTTACTTATTTAAGTTTAAAATTCTCATGAATTGAAGAATTAGTGCAAGTTCACTTACTTTTTAAATTGTAGTAAATTTAACAACTTCTGTCATATTATTTGGAGATCATGCGGATGCTCCTTATCAAAACTCTGAATTTTTTTTTTTTTTTTTTTTTTTATAAAATAATATAATAATTTAAATACAATCATCAACTTTATGAACTGTTGCTCTTATGCATTGTTCTTGATAACATTTGACTGAATATTATCAAGAACAATGCATAATAAAATAAAAACAATTCAGTATTTATATATAGAATAAATTAACACTATGATCGAACTATTTAAGGGGCGAAGCCACCCAACAAGTACGCGAAGTCGATATTCCAGTGGCATGAGCAGTGTCGACAATGTCCGTGGCGATCTTCGGCGTTTCGGGCGCTTCCTCCATCGCTAATTTACTCCGAGGTCGTCGAGCTTGTTGAGGTATTTTGCGGATAGTCTTAATTGAGACGAGATCCTGATAACGCTCGATCCATTTTGAGACCCTGCTCGGTGTTTATTGCACACGCCTACCTGCACGCCGTTCAGGGGATTGGGTCAATGGTGGGGTATGTGCTCGCGGTATTGACTGGCACGCCACCATCAACCGTACGCTATCTTCGTCGACCGGGCACAAGCGAGCATTGGGCAAAATGACACTGCGCCAATGACTCGCTAACGAGTTGGACGATCGACCAGGAAAATGACCATTTCTCCTAGCCTCATGCCACACCCTCAGGGTTTTTCCATTCCTGATCTCACCGTGTGTTCTCAAGTATTCGAACATCGCCCTCCGCTCATAGCTTTCGTAATCGTCCCCTTGGGCCTGTCTTCCGAGTGTCCATGGGTCTCGTATATACACCCCGGCATTAAACGGCCGTGTGTTGTTCCGAATCCGTATTGGAACGGCGACCTCGGCCCTGGGTTCGTTCCCCATTGGCCCTTGGGGTACCACTCGGAAATTATAGTTCCCGAAGAACTCGGGCCCGCGTACTCCGATCCGGTTCAAGTCCACCCTTTGGCGTTGTCTGACACGTCTCGGGGAATTCTCGAAAAGGCGGCGCCTGGCAGCTTCATTTCTCGCCGCTTCTGCTGGTTGAGGCGGCGTATGAATAGGCCGGTTCCCTCGATGGTGCGGCAGCGCTACCGGTGATAGGCCATCCATGGCCAACGGCCTTGCCAGCTCGATCATGGGCCGCAATAAATGAGGGTTGACTGGTCAACCGGTTGGCGTCGCTCCCATGACGACCCGCTCAGCCGGACCCCCCGCAGCGGCACCTTGTCCGATGGCCGGCGATGGCAATAAATTTCGTTCCCCCTCCTCTCTCCGTATCGGATTTGGCGGAGGCACCGGCGCCTCTGGAGCTCTCCTCTCCCCGTTCGGCGGATCAGGCCTGGCTGCTTGCCGCCGTTTGTAGACGGCCGGAGCTCCGGGCTATCGCGCGCTGCGGTGTGTGTGTATGTGTGTGTGTGTGTGTGTGTATGTCCCGTACAGACGGAGCAAGGATCCCGAGCCGCGCTCGGGACGTCGATCTTACCAATACACTTATGAGTCTATAATCACACTAGAGTCTCTATGCAGTGAGGGCGCAAAAATGCATAATATAAGCACTCACTCGCGATGGCCGGGAGATCCGCGAAGTTGAGGAAATAGATGTAGATATTTGGTTACGTATAGTTATTCGTTGATTCTTTGTTTTATGTTTCGGTTGTTATGTTGTTCTACCTCGGTAACGAGTGATTTTTATAGCTGATGTTTCGCTGGTTTTCACGCAGTTGAATTATAAATACATCGAAGCGAATACTAACTAGATAAGTGATAAATGACCGATAAAGGAAATCTGGACACAAATTTTACTTTTCCTTTTAAATTGAATTAATCAAGCTGGATCGATTTAAATGTTAAAATTTTGCACAAAAGTATAACTTATTGTATGAATCCGAAATTTTGTTTATTTAGATTACTAAATTGACTCTAAATGAACTTAATTATTATATTCTAAATTTTGATTTACTTTTTTTTTTTTTCACGCTTCAATTTTTTAAATTTCGTGTAGCGAATCGAATGTTGCATGTGTACCAGAATTTGGAAACCGTACTTCCATTTCCTAAATTTCCTAAATTTCTTGAAAATGAAATTAAGTCAATCAAATTAAATCGAATGAATTGTCGGAAATTTTTTTTTTTTGAAATATAGTGTATTATCTGTATTCGAATTTCATTTATTTGGATTCCGAAATCGGATTTGAATAACTCTCATCATAAAACTCTCAAATTTTCACGGGAGAATTTATAAGGGGATATTTAATATTAACGAGACCAGCATCCTCTCAGGAGCGCGTGGTAGAGGCAGTATCCCACCGCTGCCACCAAAACTTGTTACGTACCGAGAGGCACGTTACAAGGATAATAATATTTAAGATAGATTGAAATGCGTTGACTTGAAAGGGGTATTGAGCATTTCGTAGTAGATTGGGCGCCTCTACACCGTCCCATACGGGCCCGGCCACTGCTGAAAAGGGTGAGGGTCTCGTCAATAATTACGCAGTCTAGTTAGAATGCATCATATAAAATAGGATTTATTATACCGTGTCACCACGGGTGACACGATATCTCAAAGTATGCAAGGAGGGCGAGCGGGGATCCGCGCGCACTGCGAACATGTACATATGAGAGAGAGAGACGGCGCTCACAATACATGCGGCGTCTCTCGAATGAAACGGCTGACTTACGTTTGGCTGGAGCTCCAGGCTATCGCACGCTACCTGCATGTGTGTGGGTGTGTGAGTGTCGTACGGACGGAGCGAGGATCTCGAGCCGCGCTCTGCACGTCGTTCTTACTACTACACTTAAACGTCCATACACTTAACTGTCAATACTCTTAACAGTCTATACGCGCACTAGAGTCCCTATGTAGTGAGGGCGAGGAAGTATTTTCCGCGCACTCGCTGTAATGGCCGAAAAACGCGTGGTCTATGATACGTCGTGAGGTCGACGGGAAATATATACACGCATGTATATATTTATCCGCGCACTCGCGAACCGATCAGCCGGTGTTCGAATACCGAGCGTTCCGTAGCACTGATGACCACGTGTACTGTCTTTCGTGGCGATTGACGAATACTTCTTGCAGCCGATTTACGTGTCGATCGCTCGTTGTTCACTCGCGATGCTTTATGCGAACTTGCCATTGTTCTTATTTGCATACGTTGTTATTTATCGATATCGTTGTTGTTGATATTCTCTGTTGTTCAGTATTCGTTGCAATACAATTCCACCTCGATAACGAGAGGTTCTCATAGACGATGTTTCTTTAGATTGATGATGTGCCATGATGGGGAGGTCATGGGCGCGAAGGGTGATTTAATCGATGACTTTGAGTTACTTATTTTACTATGACCTTAGGGTCATAGGCAAGATCTTTTAGGACGGACAAAGCATTAATATCGACCCGAGACTTACGCGTCTACGCGAGCACCCATGTGTAACGTCCCAAGATGACATACGAACGGGCGTATGCATCTTATATGGCGACGCGGGAATTACGCCGCAGCGACTGGCTGAAGGCCGGAGTATTACTCCTTGATTAGCCTGACGGTGGGTAGCAAGGTACTGATTTGACTTGACAACGTTCCTCAGAACGTTGGCGAGTCGAACGAGAATTTCTGCAATTCGGCTTCTTGAAAACGGCGCGTGCATGCCCTTGGTGGCCATGCACGCGCTCGCTCAAGGTGACCAAAAGGTGCCATCGACCGAGAAGACGCTGATCGCGATTTTCGACATATGGGGTGATCGTGACGCACGAGTCTCTGGAATCCGCTGACGAGAGCGCTTTAGCGCGAGATCATGAGTCCACGTCCGTTCTCGCACGAAATAGTAACGATAATGAATTTATAGGATTCATTGTAGTTAATAAATTAATAAAATCTAAGCGAAAAGCGGGACGTAACATTCTCCTCCTTCTCCTTTACAATATTACAATTCACAGATATATCGAACATACATATATACAGATTTTTTTTTTTTTTTTTTACGTCGAGGATAATGATAATTGAAATGGAGATTTCGTGGAATTCGATACCGTTCCAATGTCCACCGATATACTCCATCCGGAGCTGACCAGTCTGAGCAGCTTCGAGTATTTTTCTAAACGTTTCAGCATCTCGTTCGAATGCTTTGACGACTCGGGCGGGTAGGAAGACGGTGAATTCTCTCTCGACTTCAGCGACGTATCTCTTGCCATATTTTGTCGTGACAGGCCGAATGTTGGAGATTGAATATTCCCCCTCGACTTGGAGATCTTTTAACTTCTTCGTTGGCAGAAACTCGGACATCTTGCAGATCTCGTTGATTCCGGAGAAAGCCATTTTCTCCGTACGAATATGGTTTTTGAGAAACTTGTCCAAGATCACGTCTTGCTGGGAGCTCGTGAAGCAGTGAATTGATGCTCTTCTCTTTATTCTACGACTATTTCTAGATTTTCCATCCACCCCCTCCTTCCACCAATTCCTACAAACATCCCCTCTCCATACATTTTCCGCGTTTCAAACAGATTCAATCTTGTTGAGCACATCCGTTGCAGCCCCCCCCCCCCTCAAAAACACTTGCGCCTAAGCATCTCTAGACGCGTTTTTTTTCACTTGACCGCCGCCGCTGTGAACATCTGCATCCCTAAGCAGGTTCAAACACGTTCGACGCACGCACCCCCTGCTGTGGCCGTACACTTGCATCGCTGAACAGGCCCAAACACGTTCCACGCACTCTCCTCCAAACACTTTTGACAATCTCGACGTCGGGGTGGTGCACCATCTGCATGATCTTCCTGCGATGGCGAGTTCCAATGCTCATTGCATCTTCCGTATGATTTTATCCCATTATCCAATTTGTAATATTCCGGTAAACGATCCCAGAGAATGTCCGTGAATTCAATGAAATATTTTTTAAACACAGTCGGTGATATAATTCGTAGCTCCTTTGTCGTCATTTCCCGAGGATTCTTAGCACGTTTAATCGCATACATGTAGACGAGTTTGTCCATTGAAACACATTTTTGACAATCTCGGCGCATGGGGCCCGGACCATCAATATGAGTTCGCTCCCACGGTGGATTATGATGATCACTACAATTGCGATATGACTGTAATTCGCCATCATACTGCAAATGTTCGGGTAGACGATCCCACAGCTTAGTGATAAATTTACCGTAATATCTTATGAGCAAACCCTTGGGAACTGATTCCAGTTCATTTTCCGTTAATGTCCAAGGTTCTTTCGATGGGTGGATTGCGTACATACTTGCACATCTTTCCATCTTAAGTGTAACTCTTGAATTGTGAAATTTTGTGAAATAATTCAGAAATCTTTGCATTCCTCTTTCTTTAATCTCATCATATCCCCCCCCCCCCTAATTTCGAGATCCAATCATTTGTAAGAACCAAATAATTAAATTTATTATCATTATTATTATTGCGTATATTTCTCTCCGTCTAGCCCTCTCTTTCCCACACATGAATTTGTTCCATCTATCCATCTTTCTCACGCACACATATTCCTATCATTAAACCCTCTCTCTCCCACGCATTTTCCATCCATCTCCATCCCTCTCACGCACACATATTCCCCCCATCTATCCATCCCTCTCACGCGCACACACCCTTCTCTTAAGACCCGTGTCTCCCCCCCCCGGCCCCTCCGGCTTCGCCGCTGCAGACCCTTCGCCGCAAGATCCATGGACGCCCCCCCCTGCCGACCCTTCGCGCCGCAGACACATGGCCCCCCCCTCCCTGCATACCCTTCCCCGCAACAGACCCCGCGCTACCCCGTCCCCTTCACCCCCCCTGAGATCCCAGAGTTCGAACCCGCTCTGCTCTATTACTAATATAGCGTGAAATTGATAGTGCAATCACAAATTGTTTGACAACTGGTGCCGTGATTAATTGCAATTACATTGACCCGCATAAATTTCTATTGGACTCGTTTGAATTAGTAAATACGCAAGTAGCCAACAGTATTGCTAGTGTTACGTCTCAACCGGCTAGTATTCCATCTCGGTCGAGAAGAGTAAAACCTTCCTTTACACGTTATTCGGAATAACTGCGTTATGTTGGACAAGTGGCCGTTTCGAGCCTAACCTCGCGGAAATTTGCTCAGGATGGCCTGGAGAGTATATTTCAAGGATTGTATTGGTTGAATTTAATTATTATTGGAAATTTCTCGATTGGGAGTTAATTATCAAGGCAACATATTACTATGTATTGGGGCTGACAGACTACTCTGCAGGTATTAAATGGTACCTCGAAGGGTTGGATATTATTTCTCAATGAAGACGCGATTGATACGACGATTACGGGGATTGGATCCGGAATTAACATAATAGGCGTGAATTGATTGGACATAGTGGGGAGAAGTGAATCAAAAATGTGAAATTTCTGAATGCAAGTTAGTTAAAACAATAGTAGATTGAATTGATTGTCTTATCGATTGGATGATTATAGAATTTAAACAGCGGTTGTCATTACGCGTGATTGTTCGGAATGATTGGTTTCGGAAGGGGTGAATTTAACCTGTGAAACGATTTTTATAGGGATGAATTTTCGGTCTTTTTGGAAGGAAATCAGGCAAACAAGAACCGTTATTATGAATAAAATACTAATTGTTATCAGGGCGATTATTCGCGATTCGTTTAGAAACCACATGTCTCAATGATTTAATAACTTATTTTGCAAGAAAGTAGAGAAGGATAAGAATTTGATTTTAAAACAAAGGCTTTTGAAGATTTAAAAACGTGAATGTTAAAAGGGGAATTAAGATCACGAATGATTGTAAAAAGGGGAATTTTCCAGAAACGGAGATTCGAAACAAATTATTTTTAGTTATGGAATTTTATGTTGAGATTGGAAATGAAGGGGAAGAGATTGTTCTCGCAAGTTTCATTCAAAGTTTTATCAATTGAATGATTACATGAATTTAAACTTCGCTGGAATCATCACGAAGAAAGTAAACGCGGGATTGTCCATCGCTTGTCTCTGAACGCGGGAATTTACCGGTGATAAGAATGTATCCCATAACGAAAATCGCGACTGCCAAAACAATTATCGTGACCATGCCTATCCAACCAGCTACTTCCTCGAGTTTGATCATTATGGAGAAATGAATTTAAATTTGGGAAAAAGTATTCTACACGCGCCAGATTTTTACTAACGAATCGACTTTAAATGCTAAAAATCCAGTTAAGATCAAATTAATGATGAAAAATACAGCCAAAAATGAAAGAGCAATTTTTAATTGAAAAATATCGGATTCATACATTGAAGGAAGTTTGAATGAATATAGACACCCCGTGTATTGTGTGCAAGGTGCACCGCGACAGAAACATAACGGGTGTCAAAATTTTAATGAAAACTTCCGATAAAACGCGAAAGGGTTGAATTTAATTTCGACAAAATTTAATTATCAAACTCAAAGGATTGCCCTAGAGGGACAGAAAATCCATTGCGGACCCGTCCTCGATGGGAGTCGAGAGTATGTTCTCTCGAGTGTTAATTCCTAACGATGACCACATTGTAATTGTACTTACTCTTGCTGTTCTCTTTTGGGGATTGAGAAATGGAAGACGAACTCGAACTTGGTGACGAATGAAGATGATGGATGGAAAAATCCTCGAAATAACCAGTCCCAACGATGAATGTAATGATTGATGAAATCGACTTTGAAATGACGAGACACAAGCCAAAGAGACAACGATCGATCGATGGATCAAGGGATCAGTTCTGACGAAATGTCGTAGTGCACGCACAATCAAATCACAAAGTCGCAAATTGTTTATAATGGTTATATTGAAATAAGAATTGATGTCCACAATGCACAATGTTCACAATATTTCACAACCAAGTCTATACTAAACCGTAGCCGGTAAAAGTCAAAGAAAATGTTTATAATAATTAATTCTAGCACACACTAAGGTTTATTAAAAATGTTTAAAAAGAATGATAAGAATTTAAAAGATTATTAATTCGAAAAATTACACGAAGTCGCGAAAAATTAATTAGAATGAACGAAATAAGATAAAGAATAAAATCGCGGAGCTGACTGTCGTGGACGATGTTAACCGGGCAAAATTTTTGAAATCAAAGAGTTAATTACTTGGTGCGACTCGCGCTTTTATACTCTTTGGACAAGCTTAGTTTTGGGGAAGGGGCAATTTGTCCCTTGGTTCCTAAGACGTTGCACGTCTTAGAGCTCCCCTCCACCTCGCCGGTCATCTTGATTTCGTATTGATTAAATGATAATTAAACTTAACTTCAACCTAAATTTCACTCATACTTCCATTCTTGTACATTCTACATTATCTGAAAACAATTTGCAATTTTAAATTCCAATTTTTACGTATATTTCGCGTGTACAGAGAGTCGAGGGGTCTCTTTCTTTCATTCTCTTTCTCACTTACTCCCGCCCTCGCTTGGGCTCTCGCTACGGTTAGGCCCCACCGCCGAGGCTTTGACCATCCCTCTCGTTCTCTTTCACTCTTGCATGCCTTCTCATACTCTCTCGCTCTAAAGCTCTTCTGATTGGTTCGATTTTTGACTATGGTTACTTCTCTCTCTTTCCTATGACAATTTTCATATTTCCCATTCCTTCTCTGTTCTACTGCACTATATTTCCTATGCTTTATAAAGCTCCTCCCATCATTTCCTTATAAGGGAATGAGAAAGAGTCTCGAATGGATAATTTGTTTGAACGCATTTGTTAAATTCTTTAAAATAATTTCTATTGATGAAAATATATATTTTTGAATAATTGTAATTGTAATATTTTTTATATTTTATATTTTGTGAGCTTTAATTTGAGATTTTTAATTTGTTCAAACGGTTTCGAATAATGAATTTTAAAATAAAATTGATAAATTAATTGTTTTATTTTTTGAACGATTGTTAATTTGAATTTCTTGTTATTACGATTTTGACGAAATAGAATTTGTATTTTTCAAAGAACTGATTATTGAAAATGTTTAAAAATGTTTCTAGACTTTTGTAAAATGGAATAATTTGTTTTATATTTTTCTCTTATTTTTGGGTAATTCAAATTCTATTTCTCAGAAGTTTACCTGATCTTTTTACCTGAAATTAGTCATTCATTCATACGCACATTTCTTATAATTAACTTAAATCGCACGCCTACTTTTAAGGCGAAACTCCTCTTGAGTTTTATAACTGCCTTATAATTTTAACTTGCAACTTTTAACAATGCTTTTTATGAATATTATCTATGCCCAAATTTGGCGTGTCCCCTGTGGCGACTCATTGTGCGAGAGAGAGCGAAACGACGAATGAGGGTTGCGGGCCTCGTGCTGTCCGCGGGACGCGAGGGAATTTTCTCGGACCCTTGGACAAAGACTCTTTTCCAGCGTCATCTCAATTCTTTCTCGGACGATCTGTACTTTTTTTTTAAAGTTGACAGATTTATAAGCTCCGGATGTTTGCAATATGCCGATAGCATTTCTTCGTTTAAAAATCTTGAGACAGAGCGTTGAAAGGATTTTTTTTTTATACATACATATCGGGTTGCACTGTAGTGTGCTCTATCTTTGGGTAATTCCTTTTTCTGCAAAGCGTGACTAATTTTCTATGGGCCACGTGTGTGACCTTTTCAAGAGACAGTGGTGTTCTTTTCCTTCGTCATTTTTCCTACATGTCCTTTTTATTCTTTTTCCTTTTTTCTACCCTAATAAATCATTGCAATATCCTTCTTCCAAAAAAAAACTTTCAACCCTCGACTGTAAACCCTCAAGAGAAATTTTTCCTTCGCATTTTCGCGTCTTAAAGTAATTTTATTTTCTATTTCGAATGACCTGACCCAAGCCATGTAACTTTCATACTCGATTCTAATTTTGAATTTACTTTTACTGTCCCATTTGCGAACTCTCGGGATCTCAAGATAATTATGCCAATAAAATGAAAAGGAAGAACCACTGGCCGTACGTACTAATATAATTTTCCGGTGCCTCATTTACGATGTCGTCGGTGTAGCTGCATTGTGGTGTGCGTGAGGGTCGTACGCTGCGCTAGGCTTGTGTGTGTGCCACGCGCGCCCACAGACTTCAACGCTCGAGTGTCGCCCAGCCCCACAAAGGCCTTATCGATATTAATCGTGGAGTCTTGCTGCTCCGGCGAATGTTTTCTCGAACCGATGATTGAGATTGTTTTATTTAGGCGTCGTATTAACACGCTTCAAAATCTCTCCGTTGGTTGGTGTATATACGTGACTAACCAGGCGTTGACGTTTTCCTCATGGCCCGTAATTTGAGAGGCAGAAATTTTGGTGGAATACGCCCTCTCCGTAAGAATGGACCCTTGACTCGACCGTGTCCCTTTTCCATGCGTATTTTTCTCGAGAATCTTCCGATATGGGGAACTCAAGAACGACGAGGAAATCCCGAAAGTCACGAGACGTAACACCTCCCCCTTTAGACGAGCGTCGCTTCGAAGAACGGCGCTCGACCTCGGAAGAGGCACATCATAGCGAATTTCCTGGGTCAGTTCATTGTCGAATTATCCTTAATCTGTAACAATAAAATAAAGCGAACAGAAAAACGAACTCGAAGAATACAAAGTTTTACATGGATTTAAAAAAAAATTAAAATTAAAAGGAATTTAAAATGTATATAAATTATGAGGAAATCCTTCAGGATCTCATACGTGCCTTTTTTTTTTAATTTGGCTTGTTGATTGGTGATGATGGCTTTGGTGATCTTGTAGCTGGTTGTACGGAAACGTCTGGTTGATTGGTGGATTGACCATTGTGTATCGATTAATGACATCTTCTTCTTGATGGATTGTAGACTGTGCTGAATGTTTTGATTGATGAATTCCTCTGGACTGATTGAGCTGAGTGTATTGATTGGAGACTTCCCCTGGATTGATTGAGCTGAATGTATTGATTGATGAATTCCTCTGGATTGATTGAGCTGAATGTATTGATTGGAGACTTTCTCTGGATGGATTGTGGATTGTACTGAATGTTTCAATTGATGTTATCTTCCCGATGGATTGAATGGATTGTACTGAATGTTTCAATTGATGTCATCTTCGCGATGGATTGAATGAATTGTACCTGGAGCTGAATTCTCTTGATCGATGACATCTCTTGAGGTTTTATTGTTGTTTTCTCCCTTTTTCTTCTCCTTATGATTCTACTCTACTCGATTTAATTTTACTTCAAGCAATATTAAAATATAAGCAATCCAACACCAAATTATTACTAATGATTAAGTGCAACAATCTATTTACTTTGAATGTCGACCGTTTACCAGAGTATTTATCAAGGCAAGCAATCAAGCAGGCAAACGTAAAACAAAATGTGCATCTCTGGTAAATAGATGTCGATTATGAAAGAAAAGCAAATGTAGTGAATGAAAAAGAAAACTGTAAAGATTTTTACCCAAAACGTTCAATTTTTTTTTTTTTTTTTTTTATGCAGTTACAAAAATTAAATTGAATGAAAGGAATAAAAAGATTGTTGGATGAAATGAGAATATGGATAAATTGGATAAAGGGTAATATTGGTCCTATCATCTAAATTTTCTATCCTAAATAAATTTCAACGATAAGTATAGATTAATATATTCCCTCTTTATTTTATGGGGGTACTCGAGGTATGTCATAATTTGTAAGTATGAAAATATAAAAGTAAAAACATCGCTTGATGATTATAATAAGAATAAAAGAAAGCTATAGTATTTAAGCTGCTGGGGCCCCCACTCTCTCTAACTGTTCCTCCTCCTCCTCCTCTACTTCTTCCATCTCTTCTGGGGCCCAGCCTCTGCTTCCTTTTTGAACAATATAATCTAACTCCTGCCCTTCGGGCAAGATAAACTCTCCCTCTATTCTATATCGGTGTCCTCCAATCTCTTTCCATGCCCCTTTTTCTGCCTTCACGGCCCTTGCCCAACATTTTGCTACCGCGACGGCAAGCAAGTTCCACTCTGGTGGCGCCCAAAGATCCTGCTCGACCTCCCAGTACTCGTACTCTTCCTCCATACCTGCTGGACCGTATTGAGGCCACTCAATATTCAAAGATATTTTTAATGTAATGCAGTCGGCTCCATAGGGCAGCATGGTGGATTTGTTCTTTTGTGAAATAAACAAAAAAAAAATGCTGTCAGAAAAGTTATTAATTATTTAATCACTATTGTCACTCGAGGATTGTTCATGCTGGGAAGATAGTGCGGAAGAAAGATAGTTCAAACGTTTGAATTATTTTGGCAACGTTGGATTTGAAGCTAGCTTGGTATTTTGCCCTTCTATGCCTGAATTTTTACCCTTTTCCTGAATTTTATTGGATTTTTCCTCCACATCTATTACTATTTCCCTATCATTTCTCCTTTCTTCTATCTGTTCAGCTTCTTTTTCTTTTGAATCGGGAGGGGTTGTTCGATATATTCCTCTCTTAAGATGTAACAATAGATGAGTTACCGAATCCCATATAGCTCCGATTAAATAGACGGACCACCAGTATACGGTGTGAAGCGCGTACCGGTGAATCATCGTGTCGATTACTAATTTTATCAAACGAACCAACATGAAAATCCCGATTAACCCTGCGCTAATATGTCCAAACGAGAGAAATTTCCCCCACGTCTTTTTCCACGCGGTTTCGAGAACGTTTTCAAATTGGGGATCATCCAAGAGATTCGCGACCGATCCTCCCTCTATTCCGTTGATTTTTCCCATCATTCCTCTCGCGACTTTATTGAGCACCCCTGGATGTTCTGCGGGAAACATCACGTGCTCCCTTAATTGCTCCAGGTCTGAAGATGTGTATATTCCACTTGTAGCGAGAGATTTGGTATCCTTATATTTCCAGGTCGGCTTCGTCATTGGCTTCATGGTACCAGGTGGATACACATGGACAGGTCCGGGTGCCATGCCATACCATTCTCCCTCGACAAAGTACATAGGCGGCACGAGTTTGTTGCAGGTCACTTGGGTTCCCGCTTTCATCAACACGTGCGTCCTTGGAGCCATAAAATATGTGTCGTTCCCTCCTGTGACTGGTAACTGAGTATAACAGTCTTCCATGTGGCGAACCTTGACCTCCATTGGGATGCACTTGACGATGTGTACCACTTCCCCTGAGATGACGGCCATATAACCCGGTCCTTGCATCAGGTGATATGCGAATTCGTCTGGAGCTTGGGTTGCGATCGCGAGTCGGTTTTTTAACATTTCTCTTTCGAGAGAACATTTTTGCACCATCACGTCATAGTACAATTGCTGAAGTTGCGTTTTAATATGCCGTTCTACGTATACGAATTTTGAGTTTATGTACGCGAATAGGTCCATATTATTAACGTCCACTTTGCTTCCTTGTATAAACTTTTTCCCGTCGAGAAGTTCATTAATAAGCAATCGCGGATGCTCCGTTCGCATCAAAGTTTAATCACACACGTTCAAGGATCCTTTTATCGTAAGCGCGAAGGTAATATCTGATGTAGTTAACGAGTACATTACTGCAGAATTTTGATCGGAAACTTTTTCAGCTAGTCCTTCGTATAATACACTGAATTTATCTTTCCCGCAATTTTCTTGCGGTACCGATTCCCAAAAAGTATGACCTCCATCTATGTCAACGCATTGTCCTTTATTTAATTGACATCGCACTCCGGAATTTAAGTAGACTTTATTGTTTTTCACTCCTACTCGCGCGTAATAGTCTCTTATTGTGATTTTTACATCGGCGGGCATGATTACTTCCGTCCAACTCCCGTAATAATCTGAGTACGCGCTACCGGCACATTTTCCGTTTGAGTCTACATCTCCTGCGAATAATACCAGATAGCTACGGCTTTCGTTAGAAACAACTCCCGAGATTATTGCTTTGTCTATCCTTAAGGAACCGTGTATGTGCATCTGAAGGCACGCTTCTCTAGTTACTTCAGGTAAATACGAGGCTTTCCCGTTATGAACAACGCTATTGTGCGAAAACATCACGCACTTTACAATATCGCGAGATATTTCTATTTTGCATTGTCGTACTTTGACCATTGAATAATCGTCTATTTGCAAAAATTGAATGTGCACTGCCGAAACGTTCAATACCGGTTGAGGTATATCACACTCTTCCACATTCAATAGCGATAGGGTGGTTATATTGGATGCTGACGTTCCACACTCATATCCCACAATCGCATCTACTGGCAAGGGTACTAATATCCCCCAGACCAACAGGCCTATTATCAGGATCCTGATTTTTTTCCGTTTTTATCTGGATAACATAAAGTAAAGGATTAGTGATTACCCCAGTCCCACTTTTTCCCTTTATGTTATTTTTAATTTTAACAATTAAGTTCTTAAAGAATGAAATTTACTTTTGCTTTAAGCTCTAAATGGATTTCTAAAAATTCACTTTATTGATTCCCAAACTTATTTTAATTCTAACTTTTAATGATTGCATAAAATTATTTCAACTCCTAATATTATCATTTAAGAAAGAGATTTGAATTTTCAGAATTTTTTTTTTTCATTTTCTGTCGTTTTTATTTTTATTTTTATTCTTTTTTTTCAGAAATTTACTTTTAATTTTTCCCCATTTCCTTTTAATCTATTTTTTTATTTATTTTTTTTTTTTTTTATTAGTATTTCTTAAAAGCGTTAAAAGACGTCACGTAAAGCTTAGGATTGAAATAAGCGAGGATAAATGTTATCGGGTAGGTATTCTTATTATCTAACAGCCCTGCTTACCGAAGGGGCACGTAGAGGGGCGGTTAAACCGACAACTCCCAGTCTTCTATGGCCAGGAGGCCCTCTATTATTGCAAGGAATACTTCAATGTCCAATTTAAAGAGATCGTATCCCTCTCTCCCCTGGGTAACTTCTGGATTTCCGCTTACGGTCCATACGACTTTAATTGTTCCCACGCCATAATGGTTCGTGCGAGTGAGGTATCGTCCCCACGGATACAGAATTTTCTGCAATTCCTCGCGATATGCGATCATGCATCCTTCGTTTATCCAATTTCCTGCGGCTTCCACCTTATCGGATAATTGACGAAGGAAAGATACAGCAAATCCACGCAGGATTTCTCGCGCGGGAAATGACAGGACCTGTTCTCGCGGTTCACGACTTTGGCATGCAGCTTGATTATCATTTTGCCCAGCGTTTCTTTCTTTCTTTTGGACAATCCTTGCCTTATGCTGCTCTTCTTCCTCTTCTTTCGCTTTTAATTTTTCTAATAGAAGCGCTGCCGCCGCGTGACGACCTTTTTGCTTTGACGTGCCTATGCCGCATGCACTAACTCCTAGACTCGTAACCTTATATTCGAAAACGGCGGGTTTCGATCGCGCGTCCTCTCGGAGACACACGTATCTCACGCCCCGACCTTGTTTCATCGCATACTCGTCGAGCAATGTTATCGGAGTCTTTTTATTTGCAGCCATTTTAATTATTCGTTTCTGAAACGTAAAAGTAAATAATCCTAAATTCGAGCTTCTCCTAATTATGATACGTGGAACGGGAAAATTTTATATAGGGAGGGTTGTGAATACTAAAATTAACAACTCCTACTCTCTTTTTTCTTTGGTTTTTTATCTTTGTCGTTATTTTTATTTATTTTTAGGTGTTAACATTATTTATTATTGCCGAAGTTTTGGTATTTTCTGTTAATTATTTTCATAGATCCTTACTTATTGTTTATTGTTATTGTTTATCTATTTATATGTATATATATTTTTTTTGTTTTTGTTTTGTTTGTTCTTATCCTAAGATTAAATTTAATAGGGGAGCCTTGGATTTAGTAGGACCCCGTTGGTCAGTTCCTGCATTATTAATGTGTTGTTAGTATTTTAATTATTATTTATTTATTATTATTATTATTATTGTTTTTTTTTTAAATTATTCCTTTATCTCATTAGTCAGGGAAAATACGATTCTAACCGTTTTCGGCAACGTTTTATTAACGCTCCGCGCCCTCCTCGTCATCCATATTCTCGTCGCTTTCAGCTTGATCCCTGTACCATTGACACATGGACTCCCTCTCTCTCAGCACCCACTGCGTCATTTTGAGGTTTGCCTCGTAGCGTGCCTCCCTGGAGGTGGAGGCCTCGGCCGAGAAATCCTTCTGGTTGCCACCATATAGAAGCCTGACAACGACCACACACCTTAGCGGCGATGGTCGCCTCAACGACTCCTGGACGTCACACTTCATTACCTCCATCCCATAGAGTATGAGGTACTCTAGCTTTTGCTTTATAGCAACCGGGAGCCAATACGCCTGTTCTTGGGCTATGCCCAAACACTCCTCTAGTGCTTCCGTGGCAATCTCAGGACCGGATTCATCGCCAACAGTGCACAATATCCGGTGCAATGAATCTATTCCGGCATTTGTCGCCTCTGACATCCTCTCTATTCGGGGATCCTGGATTGCGTTAATTCCTATAAGGATTCTCATGTTTTTATCCGTATTTATTTTACCTATATTAATTTTCCTTCAGGATGCATCCTCATGCTGGAGTCAGATAAGAATGCTTGAGTCGGTTTTCATGCACGACCTTTGTATTCTTACCTATTTTTATTTTCACATTTCCTCTACCCATCACCTCTACGATTTCATGCGGCCCTGTATATTGGTCTTCGAGCTTTTTAGCTTTAGGACCTTTCTGCAAAAATACGTAATCTCCTTTTTCAAACGTTTTAGGGTTTATTCTTTTATCGGATAAAATTTTGGATTTTTCTTTGGCATCGATTAAATTGGCTCTAGCCATATTTCGAACCTCGTGCAATTGAGTAACGAGTTTTACGAGATAATCGTCATAATCTGGCAATTTATCTTCTACTCGTAGAGGATCTCCTGATGGCACTCGGGCTATTTTACCGAAAACTAGAGCATATGGCGTATGTTTCGTTCCTTCGTGTACGCTTGTATTGTAGTTAAAAATTGCGAGATGGACCCATTCATCCCACTCGATCTCCTTTCCTACATACTGCTTTAAATATTCACCCAGCGCATGATGCGATCTCTCTAGAGATCCTATTCGATTGCGGATGAAAAGCAGTTGTGCGTATTTTCTTTATCCGAAATGTTTTTGCAACTCTTTGAAGTAATTTACTCATGAAATTTCGACCTTGATCGGTAAGGATTGCTTTTGGAGCTCCGAATAACGTGATGAAATTCTGAATTAAAGCCCTCGCCACTGTAGCAGCGGTGGCATCCGGTATAGGAATTGCCAAACAAAATTTCATTAATTGATCTTGAATCGTTGATATATTTTCATTGCCGCTTTTTGTTTTTGGCAAAGGACCGACAATATCTTTTGCAACTTTATCAAAAGCCGAACCCGGTGTATCGGTAATTATCATGGGTTGGCGAGTTTTAACTCTGATACATTTTTTTAATTGACAAGCTAAACATCGTTGAATAAAATGTTGAATATCTATTTTCATTTTTTCCCAATAATAATATTGACGGATTCTATTAAATGTTTTCGTAACGCCTCTATGCCCACCCACAGGTGAACTGTGCATTTCTTTCATTATTTCCTCACGTTCTTCTTTGCTCGGATACCGAATTATACCGTGACAGATGATTATTTTCACGGGGCTTCTTAGAAAGCCCAGTCGCAATTCAGTAATGATATTATCCCAGGGGATATTTCCCACAGTGTCAGTTTTTGCAATACTTATACTTTGGATGTTCAACTTATTTGTCATTTCGCGAAGATTGGCTATTACGTCTTTAATATGTCCGAGGGTCAATGACATTCCTTCCCCAGAATCATCGCTCACCAGCAGAGCCACGTGGTACCTAATTCCCTTTTTCACCGCGCAAGCATGTCCCAGCTGCAGGTCAGGAAAATACGGTAATTCCCCGCGGTCGCTCAACTTACGCGACCCTAGGTCAAAGGGTTCGCCTCGGATGTTCAAGGAGTAGGCCAGTGTGTCTTTTCGCGTGAAGAAAAGATCTCTAGACTGAATAATATTCCGAGGTATTATTTCCTCATCAATTATTCGCGGTCCTTCATCCTTTTCCTCTTCATTTTCGCTATTTTCCTCAGGATGATTTTCCCTTGGATTTTCATCATCGCTGTTTGCTTTTTCGTCGGAATTTTCGTCGCTGCTATTATCCTCTGAACCGGAAGTCTCTTTTCCCTCATCAGATTCTTTAATTGCTGGAATTTTCTTTCTCTTTTTCTTTGGAATTTCTTCATCGTCAGATGATTCGTCAGGCGTCGGAACCTGTTGAATGTCCTCCTTTTGAATACTTTCCTTTACCGATGGGATTGATGGGGATTTTAATTTTGTCTGACTTCTCGTGATTCTAGGTTCTGGTTGGACTGAGATTCGAGGGGGTTTTCCTATCTTTGATTTTTGCGATGTAATTTTCTTCTTTTCCGGAGAATTCAACGTGGTTTTCGTCTCTTTCGGGGGTGAATCATTTTCCTCGAGAGAATTTTCCTCGATTTCAGCTAATTCTTCCGAATTTAAAGACTCTTTCCACTGAACCTCCGGATCTTCCTCTTGTTCGATTTCTTCGATGTTTATTTCTTCTTCATCTTCGACTGAGGCATCACTCTCTTCTCCTTCGAGCAATTCTCTAATCTCCTTATCCGTTAAACCCCTTTGCGAGCGAGTTTCGACAACGAAAATTTCTTCTTCGGATATTTCTTCTTGTTGCGGAACAGGGTTTCGCGATAGCGCATCTGCGTTCACGTTTGTCTTCCCTGCTTTATATACAACATCGTATTCGTATTCGGCTAATTTTAGCCTCCAACGGAGTACGCGTGCATTTCCGTCTTTACAAGTTTTAAACCATATTAATGGCTTGTGATCAGTGACCAATGTGAAACGTTTACCGTAAAGATACGGTCGGAAATGTAAGACACTATATACGATCGCTAAAGCCTCTTTTTCGTATGTATCGTATCGACTTTCTGCACCATTGAGTGTACGTGAAGCGTATGCTATTGGTCTATCTTTGTTTATTGGACCTTGTGATAAAATTCCGCCTATAGCGTAGCCAGAGGCATCGGTAGTGACAACGAATGGTTTTGAAAAATCTGGAAAAATTAATACTGGCTCTGTGCAAAGTCGTTCTTTTAATTCTTGGAAACTTTCTTCTTGATCATTATCCCATAAAAATGGAACCTCATTTTTTAAAACATTTGTTAATGGTTTAGCCAATCGCGCGTATCCCTCAATAAAACGCTGATAATATCCTGTAAGTCCTAAGAACTGTCGGATATTTTTTACGTTTCTTGGTCTCGGGAATTCTCGCACGGCTGTTAATTTTCTAGGATCCGGTTTTAATCCTGAATCGCCGATTATATGGCCCAAATAAACCACTTCTTTCTTTAAAAATTCGTATTTATCGGGTTGTAAGGATAAATTGGCTTGTCGTAGTCGATCGAATAGTCTCAAACATTTCTCCATATGTTCTTCCAACGTTTTTGCATATATCACGATATCATCCAAATATACGAATAATTCCTGCCCTTGGAGTCCTCTCAACACCATATCCATAGCCCTTTGAAAGGTAGGTGGTGCGTTTTTGAGGCCCATAGGCATTCGTAAATATTCGTGATGTCCGTATGGAGTGGTAAATGCTGTTTTATGGCAGTCATCCAAATGCATTTTTATCTGATAAAATCCGGAGGCCAAATCGAAAACTGAGAAATATCGCGCACCGCCCAGTTGATCTAGAATGTCAATGATATTTGGCAACGGATAAGCGTCGCCTATCGTTTTGTCATTCAACTGTCGGAAATCGAGCACCATTCTTCACCGTGGATTTCCCTGAGAGTCTGGCTTTTTCGGCACTACCCACACAGGTGTATTATACGGAGATCCTGATTCTCGAATTAATCCTGCCACGAGTAATTCCTCAACCTGGTTTCTTATTTCTTCTTTGTGTTTGACCGGAAATCGATATTGCTTCGAATTAACGGGAAGATTATCCGTGGTTGGAATTGTATGCATTACTACATCCGTAGCGCCCAAAATTTCACCTGGGAGATGAAATCTATCAGCACCTTTCCGGATTAATTCATGCATCAATCCAACTTCATCTTTTTCCAGATGATCTAAACGAAGCAATTCTATTATTTTCCCAAAACGTTCTTCGTCTGGTACTCTACCCGTTATCACAAAGAGACGAAAATTTATATCGATATTTTTCTGCATTTCTTCAAAAAATTTCTTTCGTTTTTCATACAAATTTTCATCATTTTCCTTTTGATCATTTTGATACTTTTTAAATGGCAAAATCGCGTTTTCAAAATTCTCTCTTTCTTTCGAATTTTCTTCAAGTTCCGGCATTAGTGGTCGATTCGTTTCCTCTTTTGGCTGGGCATCCCCTCTTACGCCATCGGATTCTGAATCTGACTCTTTATCCGCTTCTCGATGGAGAATTATATCGCCCATCGGAATAGAACATGAATTCTCTACAGGAATAGAGGTGTGAATTTTTCCAGCGATTTTTCCTTCTTCTTCTAAATTTTTACTCACAAAATTCTTTACTTCTGAGTACGGGAGGGAATTTTCAGGATTACTGAATGAATGATCAGGATCTACTTTTTCTTTTTCTGGATATGGTTCGATTGAATTCCCACAAATTTCACGATTATCAAAATTCCCATGATTCTTCTCAAAACTCGTTTTTATTTTCGCTTGACTGAAGTTTTCATTTTCCTGTTCAAAATTTTCTTTTAATTTCTCAACCAAATTTTCTTTCTCAAAACAATTCACTTTTTCTACGACTGGATTATTCTCTTTTTTATCACCAAAACTCTCAAGAACATGAACAGGACTCTTCTTTTCAATGAAATTTTTATCGAGATTCTCGAAACTCTCACTCACAGGATTTTCTTTGGATTCGAATTGATTTGAATCTTCCTGAATTTCTCCCTGGATTTTAATGCTCGAATTTTCTGAATTTTGAACATTTATCTTTCGATCTTCAATTTTTGTCTCTTTTTGATATTTTCGGGGTTTTTCGGGGAACCTCCCCCCTTCGATTATACTTACCTTTGAATCAATTGACCCATTTTTTCCTCTAATACAAGGAATCGCTTCAACAGCCCTCTCCATGGATGGGCTGGTCTTTTCCTGTACGTCGACGTTCTGTGACACGAGTATTTGCTGCGTTTCCTCACTCTCTCTTTTCGGCAAAGAGAGCGGAGCAGGCAATAGGGTTACAATCGGTATTTTGATCTCGATTTTATGATCTCTGTGATTTGTCACTTGGATATATGCCTTTCCTCTGATATTTCGGACCAATCCTTGTTGGATGGTTACGCCCTTATCAGTCGTGAGGGTTGGCAAATATCCTTCGCGAACTTCAGCGTTTCTTATACGAACATAAAACATTCGAGTTGTGTGGGGTGGGAATGCCATGCTTTCTCTCGTATGGAATGGTATTCTTTTACCACGAACTTCCAAACAATCTTTTTCGTAATCTATTTTTGCAAGATTATCGCGGAAATATTCAGATGATAAAATTCCCGATTGTTTAATAGGAAATTCGCTGTTCACGATATGAAAAACTGCATCTACCCCGAGAGTCATAACTTCTACGAATCCCATTGTACGGACTACGTTTTCAGTTATTCCTCTCAAACCCAAAACTAAATCAGTGCAAATCGGTGTACCTGTATATAAGCAATTTTCTTTTAAAATATTTTTACTCGCTCCTGTATCTAACATTAATATAATTCTTCCTAAATCTCCTCCTTTGAGAGAGATTGTCGGTGGAATTACATCGTCTGATAATCTCGTGAGAAAAACATCCATTATTCGTGAGTGAATTCTTGCGCAACATGCATCACTAGGGTTGGGTGAGTCCCTGGAAAGGCCTCCGCCTGGGCACCCGCCCCCGGCTGGCCCCTTGAGTTTCCCTGGTGGGCTGAGCGCATGTTATTCTGAATTCTCTTTTCGCATTGCTCGAGCATATGACCGGGAGCTTTGCAATACCGGCATAGATCTTGCGAAGAGGGTGATTGAACGGCATTTGCATAAGTCACAGCCCCGCCAGAGCTTGATGCTGAGGCGTTAGGACCTGTGAAATAATTCGGGCCTGGTATCCCTTGAAGAGCTTGACAGAAACTTGGGGTGGGACAATCTTTCGCGACATGTCCCCATCCATGACACCTGTAAGATTGACCTCCGACTGTGCGAGTTCCGAGAGGTGTCGGGTTACCTGCAGCCGCTTGCCTTTCGGTGTTGCGTTGCGTTTGATAACAGACCTCCGGATTATGCCCAGCTCGGCCGCAATTGCGACACGGATTCTGGAAACATTTTTCCGTGGGATGCCCTCTTTTACCGCATTTTTGACAAACAGTCAATCCTGGATTATTTGTCAAGCCGGGTCGAGAGTAACATCTGTCCGCGGTGTGACCAGTTTTATCGCAGATTTGACATACAAATGTGGCTACTCGTGCTTTTACAGGGCCCACGGTTATACAGTTCTTAGCCATATGACCCGCTGACCCACACCGCTGGCACTCGACCGCGGGCTGAGGTGCAGCGGCACCCTGATTCTTTTTGCACTTGTTCGCAGTGTGCCCGGGCTTTCCGCAGAGCTGGCAGCTCACGGTGCCCGAGGCTCCTGCTTTCACCTGTTTACCTGACGGATCATTTTTTTCGGGCTCTACGAAATTTATCACGCCCTTTTTCTCGGATTTTTCGGACGGTTTAGATTTGACTGCATTTTTTTCGCGTACACGCTTTACATCCTCTAACTGTCGCTCGATAGCTTTGGCTTTTATCACCGCGTCACTAAGGGAACCTTCGACGCGCATTCTCGCTTCTATTTCGGGCAATAAACCGCGCGTCATTACCTTCCTCACCATTTCGTCGATTTTCGCTTTTTCTTCGTTGGTTACCGGCGCGTTTGATGCATAAGCTTGCAATATTTTTTCAGCAAAATAACGGATTCTATCTACATAGTCATCTACACTTTCATTTGGTTTTTGACATGTGTTTCCGAGCTCCGCGATTAGCTGATAAACGTCTCGCGGCGGATCGTAAGTCTCGCAGAGATAATTAAGATATTCTTTAACTGACGCGAAAGTTATTTTTGAGATTTTATTCCAAATAGCGGGAGGTAATTTGACCTTTACGAGTTTTAATAATTGCAATTCGAGGTCATCCCCCGCTAATGAGGCGGCTACCTCGACTCCGGACATATATCGCCCGAGAGATTCGCGCTTTCCATCAAAATCCGGAACGGCTTTCATTGCTTCACGTAAAAGGCTCAAAGACGCTGGTGTTAATAACGCCATTTCCGGAGCGTCGAATGAATAATCAGTACTTTCGTCAGGTTCTAGTTCAATTAAATCGATGCCAGAAGCTTTAATTGCGCGAGGCTCTATAGGAGTTCGATACTTATCCGTGGACTGAAATAAATTTAAAAACGGTCTGAATGCCCAATTGCTTGCTGATTTTGACGATGAAGCTACGTTTTTATCTTCAAGTTCAAGGGATGTTTTTATTTCTTAATCCGCGTGTACGGATTCGTTTAAATTTTGACTCTCTTCTGATTTTTCCGAAATTCCGAACGATTCCGAAATTGATTTTGCTAATTTATCTCCCGTTTCTTTAATTGATTGATTCAACTGTTTTTCATACGCGTCACCGTCCTCGTCGTCGGTAATTTCCGGAGTATTATTTATTACCCTCGATTTTTCTTCAAATTCCTCAATTTCCTCGCTATCTTCGGGAGAATTAGGACGCGACAAACTAACCTGATTTTTATTTTTCTTTGATTTTCGTTCGTTAGGATAATCGCTAAGTATTTTATCGTCTACCGCGGATTTTGATCGCGTTCCTCGACTCATTTGGGCCGAGAGGGCTATCAGGAAATATCCAGTGGACAATTGGACTTACCTTGGTCCACATTTGATGAGGGGCGACGTACAATAATAATTCAGGGAAACATGCGACGCAAAAATGGGGATATTACGATATATGAATAAAATTCAATGAAATTTTGAAAAATATAACGAGAATATGATATGAAATCATGGTTCATGCACAGATTATAAGGAATTTTTCATGCGCAAACAGATGCAATAAAACATTATACATATATCGAGAAAACACACTTTCGTAGATCCCGGACGAGCCCCCAATTTGTTACGTCTCAACCGGCTAGTATTCCATCTCGGTCAAGAAGGGTAAAACCTTCCTTCACACGTTATTCGGAATAACTGCGTTATATTGGACAAGTGGCCGTTTCGAGCCAAACCTCGCGGAAATTTGCTCAGGATGGCCTGGAGAGTGTATTTCAAGAATTGTATTGGTTGAATTTAATTATTATTGGAAATTTCTCGATTGGGAGTTAATTATCAAGGCAATATATTACTATGTATTGGGGCTGACAGACTACTCTGCAGGTATTAAATGGTACCTCGAAGAGTTGGATATTATTTCTCAATGAAGACGCGATTGATACGACGATTACGGGGATTGGATCCGGAATTAACATAATAGGCGTAAATTGATTGGACATAGTGGGGAGAAGTGAATAAAAAATGTGAAATTTCTGAATGCAAGTTAGTTAAAACAATAGTAGATTGAATTGATTGTCTTATCGATTGGATGATTATAGAATTCAAACAGCGGTTGTCATTACGCGTGATTGTTCGGAATGATTGGTTTCGGAAGGGGTGAATTTAACCTGTGAAACGATTTTTATAGGGATGAATTTTCGGTCTTTTTGGAAGGAAATCAGGCAAACAAGAATCGTTATTATGAATAAAATACTAATTGTTATCAGGGCGATTATTCGCGATTCGTTTAGAAACCACATGTCTCAATGATTTAATAACTTATTTTGCAAGAAAGTAGAGAAGGATAAGAATTTGATTTTAAAACAAAGGCTTTTGAAGATTTAAAAACGTGAATGTTAAAAGGGGAATTAAGATCACGAATGATTGTAAAAAGGGGAATTTTCCAGAAACGAAGATTCGAAACAAATTATTTTTAGTTATGGAATTTTATGTTGAGATTGGAAACGAAGGGAAGAGATTGTTTTCGCAAGTTTCATTCAAAATTTTATCAATTGAATGATTGATTGTCTGATTGATTGGATGAGAAAATAATTACATGAATTTAAACTTCGCTGGAATCATCACGAAGAAAGTAAACGCGGGATTGTCCATCGCTTGTCTCTGAACGCGGGAATTTACCGGTGATAAGTGTTACGTCCTGACGTAACGTCCATAAATGAGATTATTTAATGAAACTTCCACCGAAAACATAATTAAAAACTTGAAGATTTGTGAGAGAAAGGTTTGTCGTTTCCTACATTATTCCGTTCAATTCAATCATAAAAATTAGAAATTCACATTACCGACTGAAAATCTCAAGGAAAAGGCCATCGATAAAATCGGGTAGTAAGGAAGGGAAAACCAGGGTCATAGATCCCTACAGAAAAAGCCATAGGCTCGTCACACCATCTGGTGGGTCAGGCACACTAACGTCGCTTTCCTAACTGACGTACCCTCTACCGGCCTATCGATACGAGAGATAGATCATTGGATCCGAAAATGCTCTTACCATTGGGAAAAGAAAAGAAAAAGCACATAGTATTTTACTCTGCCGTAAAGCCAAGACAAGACCCTCTCGAAGAACTAGCATACAAGGAAACGTTGCATTCCTCTTCTCATGCACATACGTGTATGTGTATGAGTATATATGCGTATATTCAAAGCAAGAACGAACGGAATGACGCTAAACAGCGATGGATTTTCCTATCTCAAACCAATATAGAATTTTGAAACATTAATTAAAATTTATTTGAATAACAACTTTCGGGAGAAATTCGCAATGGAATTAAGGGAAACAAAACGAAATAAATAATTGAAACCAAATAATACTTCAACAAACAGAATAGACTGAATAATGGTTAACTAAACAAATGAAATAGTTGAAAATATATCTATAACTCTCTTGATCAAAAATAGGTAATAAAGATTATAATTAAGAACGAGATCCAAAATAAATATTAAGTCAACTTAAAACGATGAGTATTGACAAGGGAGAAGATCATGGCAAAACGGAAAAGAAACCACTAGTCGTTCCGAAGAGGGCAATGACCTCACAAGAATACAAGAAGGGAAGCGAGAAAAGATTTTAAAGAGGTCTATGCGTAGGATCACCGTTTCTTGACCTTCTCTCTCTCTCTCTCACTCATGTTGCAAGGCACGAAAAACCCCGAACCGTCCTTAAGACCCAATTCTGTACACCTCACAAAACAGGTATCGGGGCACGCGTACATATATATATATATATGCACTGGAATATACACACTGTCATTTATCTATGTGTGAGTAAGAGTAGGAATATACGCGTGGAAATACTCTAGGATAAAAAAATACTCATTTAAAGTTATTCCTCTCAAATGGGAAAATCGTTACGCAATGTTAAATACCATTTCGAAGAATTAACAATTTAAAGAAACCTGCAATTGCGAAATAGAATTATGCACCGAATTCGGTTAATGCTAAATCCAATAATCAAACTCCGGAAGAAACAAGTTAAAACTTATATTATTTAACTCAAATAACTACAAACTCGAAATATTATTTAACTATGTTAAAATCAAGAAGGAAGTAAAAAGCAAAAACGCCCCGAAGTCCACGAGCAGAAGCAGAGCTCATTTACATAATCCCCTCCCCTCTTTCGACGATCCACGGAGTTTGCGTGGCAAAGCGAGGAGCTCGGCTCTCGTTGCTACCCGGAGACCGTTCAAATGCCTCCCCACTCTCCACCCTCTATTCTAGCCTTACCTTTTTTATCTACCCAATAAATCTCCCGTCTCTCTCTCTCGAAGGAAGAGAAGACGCGAATAAGAGTTGAGTTTTTCCTAGTCATGCGCCGTAGCTCCCTACCTCCCCTTTTTCTCGTGGACTCATACAAGAAGCCTATGCGACCACACCCCAAAGGAAAAAATATAAAAATATAAAAACTAAGAAAACAATGTTTCAATCGCAGGATTAATTTTTAATCATAAATACTTGAACACTAACAATTCAAAATCCACAAAAAAATTGTCAACAAAATTATTTATAACAATTTGGATTGTAATTTTAATCTGCAAAAATATCGCACAAATATTCAATTCATTTGGATTTACTATTCTGATGTTCAATTCGGAGACAACAATTTTTTTCATTTAATAATAATTAAACAAACAATAAGATATAAGAAAGGAAGGTAATTTTAACAAACGCGCAACACGATAAATATAAAGGAAAATATAAGAATTCTATCCATGATAAATAAGCAACTAAAAAAATATTTATAATACTAAAATTAAAATTGTTCATAAGAAAGTAATATTATATACAGAATAAGAATATAAGAAGCGTGCGGCATAAGCGTGTACATGTGTGGGGGTACACGTGCCGCGATTTTTTTACCAAATACGCCAACCTTACCAACAATCACTCCCAATAATCTTTTGAATCGACACTTGATTTCCCCTCCTCAATTTAATACAATTATCATTTCTCAAGTACAAATAATCCAGACGTTAATTTTGCCAGGGTTCCGTCCAAATTGATGATAAGTGATTAATTAAGTTTAAGTTTGAAAAAAATATTATATTCATTATCGGTAGATGATTGACGGTTTTTATCTTGGAATTTTACAAATGCCGTCAACAAGATCTACGACAAATGTTAAGGATTCTGTGCTCAATATTTATCCAGAAGAGAGAAAAAGAAAATTAGTAGGAGACCCAATTCAGAATCCCAGTAAAAGACGAGAGACGTCTGAAATCGATAATAACACAATTGACCAAACGGAAAGACTTTCCCTCCAAGGATTATCGAAATCTATTTCCGATCTCAACATAGGAGATCTGCCAGAATCAACCTCGTCGTGGTCCCAAAAATCAAGTTCACAAAAGTCAAAAAGCAGTAGTGAATCGTCACTCGATAAAATTTCAACCTCAAAAGAATTTCACGTCTCATCAAAGGAGTCACAAGAGCCTTCAGAAACTGAAGTTCATAAGACCCTTCACGAGCAAGAGAAAGACGACTTTAACAACGTTAACCCCTATTCTGGGAACGTCAACGAAGAATTTGAAGAGTTAGAGGGAGTTAATACTGACATTTTGTTAAATCTTGAAATAAACGAACATAGCTGTCGCGATCTTTTTCCCAACGTGGTTACAATAATCTCTGATTCAGGAGAAAAAACGCCCGATTTATCAGTAATATCAACAGAGGCTCACTGTCAAACCGCGAAAAATTTACACAGTGCATGGGACGAGATTATTGCCGCACCTAGCGAATCAGATAATCCCCCCGCTACCAATTCGGGGATAGGTGAAACACCCTTGAGGCCTAAACAGTGTCTAACCTCGATTCTAAAAACCCCGCGTTTTCACGATATTTCTTCTACAACAAGACAGTGGAAAACTCCTTCTAATACGTCTTTCAATCAATCACTCACGTTTTATTCCTGTAGAGACGAGAAAACACCAGCGCCTCGTAAGTCTTGGAATCTCCTCGAATTTTTTGCGAGGAAGAAAAAAATCAACCCCATAGAAATTTTAAAGAAACAAAAAACGCCTGTACGATCTGTGCACAAAAATATCGCAAGTAGAAAAATAACAGAATCAACCCCTCTAATAACCAAATTGTCTGAGTTACATAACGCACAGAATCTTAATCTTGGTAAGGAATCTAGCGAGAGGAACACAAGTCAGGGCAACGGTCATAGCGAAGAATTTAACAAAGACCGAGAGGCGACAGAAGGCCCAGGTGACAGAGAGAACGATAGAGACAAAGACAGGGATAGAGACGACAAACCCAACGGAAATAATAGCCCAAAATTTTTGAGACCTCAAATTCAAAAACCCGAAGAAATAAAAAATCCAAAAATGGCAAGTAGTAATCAATTAGTGTCCCTTAAGGACGCTCTTGCAGTAGTACCTGAATATGATAACACCAAAACCTCCTTGGCCATGTTTATCCAGGGTTGTGAGGAAGCACTCGGAATGCTCGAACCAGAAAGTGAAAAATACCTCGTAAAGGCAGTTCGAGTAAAAATCAAGGGAGAACCCCGACGAACTATACATTTGAAAACATTCGAAAATATGAATCAATTATACGAATTTTTAAAAATGATTTATTCCCCGGCGCGAAATATGCATCAATTACAGGGCGAATTAGGGACAATTTATCAAAAACCGGACGAAACGGTAATAGCTTACGCGAATCGAGTCCGCGACATAGGGATTCAGATAATAGATGCTTATGAAGTTGAAAAAAATCTGACCGCGGACGAAGATTTTGTAGCCAACACCGAAGCAGGCGTACTCTCGTGCTTCCTGCAGGGTTTAAAACCAGAAATCGAACAACGAATGGGTTTTACGCAGGGTATTGAAGAAGCGTCAGAAAGAGCTATAAAAATCGAAAAACAACTAATCGCTCAGGCGGCGCTCCGTAAAGTCAGAGGAGAGCCCGTTGAGAATAAACACTCGAGAAATGAGAATAAAAGATCAGTAAATGTCGTTACTAGCGAAACGATAATTTGCCAAAATTGCGGTAAAATTGGGCACGTGGCAGGAAATTGCGAGTCGAATAAAAATCGTAATGATGGAAATCTCGGAAGAGACAACGAACGCAAAAATATTCCTACGTGCCAATTCTGCGGAAAAATGGGACATACTGTGGAGAAATGTTTTAAAAAACAGGCCCAACAGGCTACTGGCAACCCAACAAATTTTCCCGCACCCACAATTACGGTGTGTCAGCTTTGCAACAAACGTGGCCATACGGCTGAACGATGTTTCCAACATTTTCCCCTTCTAGTCAAAAATGAGGGAAATACAAATATGACATGTCAATTGTGTAAAGGGCCGAATCACATGGCTTCTAATTGCCCTCAACTACAGAAAAACACTCAAATTCCTGAATTGTTGAACACGGGCCAGGTGCCACAAACGCTTAGATACCAATCATCACAGTACACGAAGTGTCAAATTTGTAAAAAGGAGGGACACGGGGCTGATAGATGTTTTTTCAGAGACAATTCGCTCCGAACTAATAATCAAAATTCCTCAACCCCTCCAAAAACATACGGTGCAGCCACGAGCAATCAACAAAACCAAGATAAAACATGTTATTATTGCAAAAATCCTGGTCATTTTGCTCGCGAGTGCCAAATAAAAATGAACGACGAGCAGGGATTTAAAGATTTAAAGGGAAACGCGAGGGGTCTCCCGCCACAGGGTGCATCGCAGGAGGCCCCACGGAACGCGCACCCAATAAGGACTATTACTATAGCGGGGAGAAGCCTGCATTTAGAGCAATAAAGATATACACGATACATCTAGAGAGAGAGCGTTCTGTCCCCACGGTAATGATGAGTGCAAAAGAGCTAAAAAAACCCGACCACTCTCATGATCGATACAGGAGCAGGACCAAATCTACTAAAATTATGCTGCATAGACAAACCCGAATTGATAAATCAAGGAGAAATTTTGCAGTTGAATGGAATTACTAGTTCATCAATCTACACCATTGGTTACGTCACAATAGAAGCTTTTGGACGTTTTACTACATTCCACATAGTGACAGACTATTTTCCTATCGAGGAAGATGGAATTCTCGGTTCGGAATATCTAGACGGAAATCGCGTAAAAATTGATTATGAGAGGCGTCAATTAGAAATGCAAGGAATCGAAATCCCCTTCGCCTCACCGAAAACAATTTTGATTCCTAAAGAATCAACCAAATTATGCTTTATTCGAATAAAAAATTTGGGAATTAGAGAGGGTTATCTACCCCCGTTAGACGCTGGAAAAGGACTCATAGTACGGTGTGGATTTTTGAGAAATGACAATGGAAAGGCGTACGTATATATCACAAATATAAACCCCCACCCCGTACAGGTGCATGTACCGGTGCTGGAATTGAAAAAAGAAGCTGAATTCGCGATCTGGGAAAATTCTCAACGTACAGATTTACCAGATAGGGATCTAATTGAAAAAGGTGAGGTTATCAAAGGATTGGACGAAATAAAGGAAACAAAATCATATCAAACGGAGAATAAAAAGGGAAAGGGAAATTTGAGTAAAAATACGGAAAAAGACGAAGGAAATTTGAGTAAAAATACGGAAAAAGACGAAGTAAATTTGAGTAAAAATACGGAAAAAGAAAAGGAAAATTGGAATAAAAATACGGAAAAAGAAAAGGGAAATTGGAATAAAAATACGGGAAAAAATAAAGTAAATTCGAGTAAAAATATGGAAAAAGAAAAAGTAAATTCAAGTAAAAATACGGAAAAAGATAAGGAAGATTTGAGTAAAAATACGGAAAAAGATAAAGTAAATTTAAGTAAAAATACGGAAAAAGATAAGGAAAATTTGAGTAAAAATACGGAAAAAGATCAAGTAAATTTGAGTAAAAATACGGAAAAAGATAAAGTAAATTTGGGTAAAAATACAGGAAGAGAAAAAGAGAAAGGAAGGGAAAAAAATTTCAGTAAAAATACAGAAGAGGAAAAATTTAGTGTTCATTGTTATTAAAACGCACGGGAAAAGATTTGCAAAGATGAATCTTCCAAATTTTCTCAGACGAAAAATTGTGCAGGATTTATTAATACAGAAAACTATCCTGATGTAGGGCCAACGAGAGTGTCTGTACCTGCGAGAGACAGAAAAGGCTCCGTTGGAGAGATGCCTAACACGATAAGAGTAAATAGACTCTGCGGGGCTAGCTCTGTGCATGGTGTCGGTCTTTGTAACGCTTTTGCAAATTTAGGCTCTTCGGAGGAACTAGATCCGGATGATGGGACAAAGATTAATTTTACAGTCGACTCAATTAATTATTCTATAAATGGCCAAAATTTAATTAATAAAAACGTATGCAAAGGAATAAAAACAGGGACTGATCATCCTTGTTTAAATTCACGGGTAACACTTCATGCGGACAATCCTCGCGTTTCATTTTCAAAAGATTGCCCAGTATCAATCGATACAACATGCAGCCCCGATTTTTTCTCTATAAAAGAAGTATCAGAAAATAAAATGTCAAAATTAAAAGAGGATAAAAAAACGGAAAAATCAGACTTTGTCAGGAAAGTTGATCATTTGGACCCCGAGAGGCAATCACACGGTACTGCAGACCCAATAATTGCAAATAACGGGACTGAAATTGTCAATTTTAAATCAGAAATAGTTATTGTATCCAAAACAAAAGAAATAAATGAAAGACCCTCATCAGAATTTTCATTAGATAAAAACGCAAATTTTGAGTTACAACAATTAGAGGAGAAATGCACCCGAGATTCTCCGAAAAATACAATTTTGAAAATACTTCCTCACAAACGAAAATCTTTCGAGATATTAAATTATGACTTAGTAAAACGCCTCAGTACGCATAAAATTTCACGGGATCTACCGAATTTTCCACGGCAAAGCCGTTGTCATTTAATTAAAGATTCACACATAGAAGAACGCCTTAAAAAGATTAAAGAAGTCCTAAGACTAGATAGTTTAAATCCCAAGGAGAAAGAAAGCATTGAAACTCTTCTAAAAGAAAGTACACAATTATATCATCTGCCCGGGGAACCGCTCAGCTGCACCACCGTTTTACAGCATAGGATTCCCACCACCGATGATTTACCTATTAATACTAGGGGATATCGTTGGCCTGAAGTGACGAAAGACGAAATAACTCGACAAATGGAGGAAATGTTGATTAATGGCATAATAATACCATCAGTATCTCCTTACAATTGTCCTGTATGGGTCGTGCCTAAAAAAGCTGACTCTAAAGGAAATAAACGATGGCGTGTCGTATTTGACTATCGCTCTCTCAACGAAAAAACAATAGCAGACGCATATCCAATTCCCAATATTATCGAGATCTTGGATCAATTAGGAGGCGCACAATATTTTTCAGTCTTCGATTTAGCATCCGGTTTCCATCAGATAGAAGTCAGTCCGGAGGACCGTCATAAAACTGCATTTATCATAAAACTGAATCATCATAAAACTGAATTAATAAAACGATTGGAAGCTGCAAATTTAAAATTACAACCCAAAAAATGCGAGTTCTTTAAACCCGAAGTCGCATATCTCGGTCACATAATAGGAAAGGACGGGGTTAAACCCGATCCAAAGAAACTGGAAGCCGTTAGAGAATACCCGAGACCCAAAAATTTTAAAAATATTCGACAATTTCTGGGACTTACGGGTTATTATAGGAGATTTATCGAAGGTTACGCAAAAATTACTAAACCCCTGACGTTATTACTCGGAAAGGAAACAGATTTTAATTGGCAACTAGAGCAACAAGAATCGTTCGAGATATTAAAAAATAAATTATGTACGGCCCCCGTGCTTAAATACCCTGATTTCTCAAAACCTTTTATCTTAACCACCGACGCGTCGGGTGTCGCGATTGGCGGAATATTATCCCAAGGAGTAATTAATCACGATCACCCCTGTGCCTATGCATCGAGAGCTCTAAACAAAGCTGAAGAAAAATACGACACATACGAAGAAGAAGCCTTGGCTATTGTATATTGCGTATAACACTACCGCCCCTATTTATACGGGCGACGTTTTACTATAGTAACCGATCATAAGCCTCTTATGTGGTTCCAACGAGCCACGGACGGAAATGCAAGAGTTTCAAGATGGCGATTAAAACTCGCCGAGTACGAATACGATGTGGTATATAAAGCCGGCAAGACTAACGTCAATGCCGATGCTTTATCAAGGAATCCGGTGGAAGATACCATTATTTCTGATGAGATAATGAAAATTCGAGCAAATCCAGAAACTGGGAAAAGGGAAAAACCGAAGCACACGTTAACTGAGGCAGACATTTTAGCGTTGTTAGAAGAAGAATCCAAAGAAGACGACGTGGAAATGGACGAACTAGATGAATTAATACCACTTGATAATAGCGAACAACACCGTTGGTACCGCGAATATGGCGATAATATTGAAACGAATGATATGAATGATGTGGAGGTCGGCTTTTCCAAAGGGCAGGATGCCCCTTCAGACGAAGACATAGGAGATCTTCATTTGATTTATACACCGAAAGAGACCAAGTTCGAAAAAACTAATTTAGAAACCCCCATCGTAAAACCCACACGAGGCGGAATGGCGACGGAAATCGTTACCAATAATGAGATGGATAGTACCGATAAATGAAATACGGAAAGTAATAAAATTGAGAACGTATTGACGAGAGGACAGCCGGAAATTCATCTCGATGAGATAACAAATAATGAGAATCCGTCGGACACGGAAAACCTCGTAGGCTCGTTTTCGCAATCCTCCGAAGATCACATAAAAAATTTTCTCATGCCTGGCATAGAAGATGCAGTCGCCGAGGAAGATAGGTCAGTAGGCAATCCCGACGATCGGGTTGAAAACAGTCTGGTCGATGGGAAAAGTCGTAAAAACTCGGAACACGCCAACAGCATTTGGGAAAAACCAGTCAAAAAAAATGGTCCATCGACGAACCAAGAAAAAAATGGTTCCGACAACGAAAGGTGGGACTCCGACGACGAGGGTCCAATAGGCCCCACGCTTGGGAAAAAAAAGAGGCTCCGCCGCCGACAAGTTAGACCCCTTGAGAGTGACACAAACACCCCAGATGATCTCGAAGAAAATGCGACCGAACACACCGAAAGCGACGAATGCCCTCTCCCCCCGAGTCGACACGTGGACCCTTTACCAGAGCATGGCGCCACAACCTGCCTTAATATCAAACAGTCTCGAGATCTATTGCATACTCGTAAAGATAATATGACCTATTTCGTCTCGGTTGAGGGTCAACCATTAGATGTAGGAGCCATTCTACTAAAAGAAAATGATAATTATCTACCCAGTAAAAAACTGAAATTGAATCAAGCCCAAACTATGAAAAAGGGAACGAAATTTCACATAGCATTACCCATTTCCGAAGATAATAAAGAAAGCCCCACGATAATACTTGAAAATATTAAACAAACATTAATATCATGTAAAATTTTGACGGAAAAATTGAATTTAAAAACAATTAGTATTGCAAAATCACAATATATATGCAACATTCCGTGGGAAGATATTTTACACCAATTAGAAACCCTACTAGCGTCAGACGATTTAAAAATAATCATCTGTAACGGGCTTGTGCGCCAACCACCTTCAGATTTGCAAAATGAAATTATTAAAGAAATGCACACTTCTCCTATAGGCGGACATAGAGGAGTGAGTAAGACGTACAATAGAGTCAGACACCATTACTATTGGAAAAATTTAAAATCAGATGTACAACAATATATACAACGATGTTTGCAATGTCAGTTAAAAAAGTTGGTCCGAGTAAAAACAAAACAACCAATGATGATTACTGACACTCCTGCTACAGCTTTTGATAAGATAGCAATGGATATTGTGGGACCAATGTCAAAAACTCAGAAAAACAATGAATATATTTTGACTATACAAGATCAATTGACTAAATTTTCTATGGCAATTCCCATACCCAATTCTACAGCTGTAACGATTGCAGAGGTATTTGTAAAAAGATTTATCTGTAATTTCGGGGCACCAAAAGCCGTTTTAACCGATCAAGGCAGTAATTTCTTGAGCGATTTTTTTAGACAGATCGCGAAATTATTCAAAATCCGCAAAATAAGAACCACAGCATTTCATCCGCAATCAAACGGGTCATTAGAAAGATCCCATCACGCACTTGGCGAATATTTAAAGCACTACACTTGTAAAGAACATAATTGGGATGAATGGATTGAATTAGCTATATTTAATTACAATACAAACGTACATGAAGGAACTAAGCACACTCCTTACGAAATGGTATTCGGGAAGATAGCTAGAACCCCCTTCAATCTACCCATTGGCGATGCAGACAAAATAGCCACATACGACGGGTATTTAATTACGCTCATTACTCAAATTCATGAAATACAACAAAATGGCCGCGACAATTTAATCAAAGCCAAAGAAAAGGCAAAAATTATTCGTGACAAAAAAATTAACCCAATCCAATTTAAAGTCGGCGAACCGGTATTTTTGCTTAAGGGCCCGAAACCTGGAAAATTGGCAGATCAATATACCGGGCCACATGAGATAGTAGAAATTTTAGCCAATGGTAACGTCAGAATAAGAATTAAAAAGAACACTAACGTAGTGCACCCTAATCGTTTGCGAAAATCGCACATTCCCATAACAATCGGAAAAGAATAGGGGAAAATTTTATTCTTGCCCCCTCTCCTTCCTTAAATTCAGGAGCTAATAAAAAGCAGGAAAATGAAGGTTGGGAAAAAGCACATGGGAAAAATAATAATCATAATAATCATACGAACCATGTTTTAAAAAGAAATAGGGAAAAAATATTGGAGAGAGAGGGAATGTACACGTATACATATGTCGGAAGGAGGAAGAAATCATTCTCACCGAAAATTTAATGGACTTTAAACAGGATGTCGGAACACGTGATAGGCCGGCGTAGTGAGGAAGTGAGAATGGCAAGCTTTAAACGCTGGGAAAGCCTTGTCGTGAATCCGCGAGAATTGGCTGCTACAGGATTCTATTATCTCCAAAGGAAAGATTTGGTCAAATGTTTCTCATGCAGCATCGTCATAGGCAAATGGGAAGAAGGAGATCGACCTATGGATGAACATCAAAAATGGAGCGGAGACTGTAATTTCATACGAAATTTACCCTGCGGTAACGTGCCATTGGATGCGGACCCTAAGGATATACCGTGGCCAGAGAATAAAGGGGGAGACGTTTGCGGGATGTACGAGCCGGAATACAGACAAGCTATACCAGAAAAATATCTGTTGAAAATACCACCATCTGAAAAGATAGTATCGAAGGCAGTATCGACCCCTGTGCAATTCGCTTGGATCCCCGAACATCCCAAGTATCAAGATTACGAAAAGAGATATGAAACTTTTAAAACACAAAACTGGGCAAAGCAATTAATAATTAAACCAGAATATTTGGCTAAGGCAGGATTCTTCTACAACGGTAAGGACGACGAAACGATATGTTACCAATGTGGGGGAGGACTGAAAAATTGGGGAGAAGGAGAAAACGCATGGGCCCAACACATCTTGTGGTTCCCGAGATGCGAATTCTTATACGATAGGCTCGACGCATGTACGATAATAAAATATCACGTTCGGTGGTTGCAACTCGAAAAAGCCAATCTCATAAGGCGGACTCCCCAACCAATAATTCCAGTTGACATGTGTCAAATATGCCGCTCTAAATCGGTGGAGAAATATTTTCAACCGTGTGGTCACTCTCTCACTTGCGCATCTTGTACCGACGTCATTCACCGTTGCCCTATCTGTAAGGAGACCATCGAGTCTTCCGTCCAAGCTCCAAGGGATAAAAAGAACCATTCTTGCTGCTATGACGAAATTGTTGTATAAGTACTCACGAAAGGGAAAGGAGGAAGGGAAGAAGGCCGTGACGACATGACAAATCTGTTTCCCTCCCCAATCAATAGCCCGATGAAATCTTGCCTGCAGGAAAATATTTAGATTCTTCATGTCAAACGAAATATTTTGTCTTGCCGCAAATAAAATCCCAAATGTCAATTTCGTTTGTTTCGCTCTTCTTTTTTTTTGTTTTCTTTTTTTTCCCCCCATACATACAATAATTTTATCGATAGAAGAATGGAGTAAATTCTCTCCCTTCCAAATCGGATAGTCTAGAGGAATAATAAAAATAATAATAATAAAAGCAATAAACAAAAAAAAACAAAAAAAAACCCAATAATAAAAATAATAAAAAATATATATAATAATAATAATAAAATTTCAATGAAAGAGAAACTCATACAAATAAAATCCCACCAGAATGGAAAAAGATACCATCTACCGGAGTGAAGCGATGAGACTTGCGAGTTTCGCGAAGTGGGAAGTGGACTTCATGGATCCACCGGCAATGGCCAAAGCGGGATTTTATTATACGAACACAGAAGACCGAGTCCGTTGTTTCGAGTGTGAATTAGAAGTACATAAATGGATAAAAGGAGATGACCCGATGGCCGATCATCAGAGATGGGCACCACAATGTCGTTTTTTACGAAAACAACCGTGCGGTAACGTACCTATAGGGGCTGTTCCAACTTCTATTCCGTTCCCAATACGTCGATCACGTGACGTCTGTGGGTCTAAAAAACTCAAACGTAGCTCCGTACAAGTAATAAAACCATCAGAACATCTAGGGAAGGGACAAAGATCACAGACCCGGCCATCAGAAGCCCGGGAAATTCCTAAACATCCCGAGTTTGAAGGATCTAGTAGCAGACTGCAAACATTTGCCGCATGGTCTGAAGATGCGATCATAAAAAAGGAAAGTCTTGCAGAAGCAGGGTTTTTCCACACGGGGAGACGCGATCAGGTAATATGCTTCCACTGTGGCATAGAAATCCAAAACTGGAAGGAAGAACAAAAGCCATGGGAACAACATGCCAAACGGGCGCCTAAATGTCATTTTTTGTTAATAAAAAAGGGAGCCAAATACATAAAATGTATCCGCGAACGGCCATCACAAAGTCCAGCTAATGGACCGTCAAAACCGCGAGCAATCGTACCTAGCGGCACGTGTCAGCTGTGCCGTATAAAAACTACGGAAAGGGCTTTCTTACCCTGTGGACATTCCATCACTTGTACCACATGCAGCGAAGGAACCCGTTATTGTCCTATTTGCGGACAAGCTGTCACAAGTTCGACTCGAACCATAGAGTTCCAAGAGCAAAATTAAAGAGGCAGGGTGACGAAAAGGGAGACAGGAGGCGATTTGGGAAAAATTCAGTCACGGCCTATTCCACTTCCCCGCTTACTCTGCGCTCCTAATCGAAAGGTCCCATCGAGAGAGAAGCGAGAGAGAGGGAGAGGAATGAAAAGGGCCCACGCCATCGCTACGACAACTTTTACCTTCTCTCTCGCCTGATACCCTGATCTGAACATAAGATATTCGGAAGAAAATAGATATAACTCACCAACAAACAATAAGGAGCCTCAAAATTAATATTGCGGGAACTTTAGAAAATGCCCATTACATTACTACTATTGTCCAATATCAATCAACATTTTTATTGCTTGATAGGAAAATGGGACCTTGTCAAAGAAGAATATCCAAGAAGAAGCGAGGGCATTATCGACACCCCGTACCTGAAATACTGCCGCTCACAATAAACAGAGCACTACCAACGAAACTTGCACCGGGATGCCATGAATTAATATTTTATTGGAAAATAGCTCTACACCTGGAAATTGCTAATTTACGGATCGAAATGTACGTGCCGCCCGAATGGAAATCACTGAAACAGAACCGTTTGGAAGAATGGGTCGGAAGGATGAGAGATGTTCCATACGAAGACATAATACTGGGAGGCATGAAATATCACTGGACACATGAGGCATTGATACCGTACGGACAAAAATATGACTTAATTCATATTCCGGGAAGAAACGGATTACCCAACATTTCGGCGGAAGTCCCATATTTCGACCATCCCAGGATCATGTTCTCTAACGGGGAAGATTTGCCCGTCAGAGTTAATCGCATCCTCCCACCCTACATAATGAAAGGAATGGAAAATATATACTATTACTGGAGGGTCATACTCCCGGGAATGTACCGACAAACAATATATGTACCCCCTGAATGGAGACGTTTAACACCCAAGGCACTGAAAAGATGGTGCGCCGTAATTGCCGACAGGTTCGGAGAAGAAATTGAGTTGGGAGGAGTGGAATACACTCGGAACGGGAACAACATCATTCCTGTGGGCCAGGTGATAAAACTTCAAGAAACAAAAGGGTTCGGAGATTTCGACTGCGCAACCGACGAAGAAGAACAAGTTTTGGAAACGGATAAATTAGACAGATTCCTGTGTAAAAGGAGAACGGAGAAAGCTCCTATTTATTACGATCCAAAAAGGTCCAAACCCAACAATTCTAAAATGCAAGATGAGCGAAAAGATATTTACGAAGAAGCATGCCGCCCCCCCACTCCATACCAACCTCATTGCGAAACCAACTTAGACGAGATAGACAATCATAGGCAAGGGGACGAACCTGGCGAGGCACCAGACGCACAGGAAATATTTAACAAAGTGATAGATGCATTCCATGACAAATTAGGAATAACAGGAGTCAAGAAACGCGAAGGAGAAATGAACGAATCATATTCACTGGGAGAGATAAAATGGACTTGGGGATTCGAGAGTGTAGATCACGCTCGAGAACAGAGATCGGTAGGCACTCAAACCCAACAATTAAATTATTCAACAGAAATATAAAATATATATATATATATATATATATATATGTATATATGTATATATATATACTCATACACATAGTATACGCGAAGACATCCTCAACAAAAGGGGGAGAACGAAAAATTTCCTTCGATTAAGACACTTCATGCAAAGAAATAAATATTCCTATAGAGCTATAACAATGATAAACCTTTCCAAGCCAGATCAGGAAATAGAAAAGAGGAAGAGAGAGAGGAAGCCCAACAAATACTCGACAAATAAATAAAAAAAAAAAAAAAAAAAAAGGGAGGAAAAAAAAGGAAGAGGAGAAATCATAATAATAATAATAAGAAGTGTTACGTCCCACGGGTCTCCACCCTCGCAACAAAAACCTTTTTAACTGATACCCATCTACGATGTATTTTAACTGTAGAACAAGTGGCACTCAGGGGATCACGTGCAACTGTGCGTGAGACCCAATAGACCTTTTCCTTTTATTTTTTACGATATTTTCGGCGCCGATCATTAAGACGGGCCTCACGAAAGAATTTTACACTAAAATATATAGAAAAGGGAAAGCGAGTAGACGGGCCCAAGATTTTCCTGCGTAGGCTTGCGCCCTTAACTGAGGAGTTACGACTTCCTCCCCGAAAAACCACTCTCGTTTTTACGACTTTTTTTCGAAAAGTCATCTGGATGCATGTTGCACCACTCGGGATTTCTCTTATGAACATTCTTTTACTTTACTCATGGAAATCTTGCAGCCAAAAACCCTACTTTCCCAGAAAACCAATAAAATGTGCAGCTGCACAGGAAACTAAAAGAGATAAAATAAATAAAGACGAAAAGACTGAAATCACTGAAGTATGCAACCGTTGAAAAACAAAATACGAATTACGCGTTCTTTTCTTTTATAACTAAATACAAAACTCAAATAATAAATACAAAAAAAACCATAATTAACTAAAACCATATATATATTATGGATGAAAACTAGTTCCTCATAGAATTAATCGAAACAACCGCCTTTTTGAAATCACGTCAGTTATTGCGTAAATTATGCTTGTCAATTATGCGATAATAAAACAATTTAAATTTGCAATGAGAAAAAGAAAACCTCATCGATATTATTTGATTCTCAACTTTCAGTATTCATGAACAAGATTTATTTCTTCTTTTATAATTATTACTTTTCTTTTATTGTTTTATATATAATTATCACTCAAACAATAGAAAGGAGTATTTGTTCAACATAGAGTATAAGGTAAATTGTAAAACAAATATTGTCATAGTTACGAAAACACCGTTATCAACAATTAATGTTAGAAACTTAGTATTAATAATATACGTATAAACGGGGGGACGCCCGAAAATGCGAGAGTCGGAAAATCTCATCCCCTCCTCTCGAGACAAGGGCAGCACAATGCAGCCCCACTAGCGAGACGAGGACGGCGACAAACTAGAGATCCTTAAAAAGGGACCCGCAGAGGCCCCAAAGGCAGTTGTTTTTCCGATCGTCAACGACAAGGTCGCCACGCGTCGCGGCACCTTGAGATATTTCAAATTTTGTAACATTCTCAACTTATTTTCTCAAATAAATTGTTTACGTGTTTAACGTCTAAAATCGAGGTGAAGATTTAATTTAGTAGTACCATTATCCTACGTGATATTCTCTGGTGCTTCTTTGAAAGCACTGGGTTACTCGTTCCTCTCACTCAACATCTCGCGTAAATATTTCTCCCTCGACGAGCGCAAAGTGGTAGTGAATCGAGCGGCCTTGACTGCACGACTTTCCCACTTTCTTTTTCTTCAATTTCAATTCAGTGGCTCTGATAATTCGAATTCTGGTGATTGACGATCGTGCGGTTGACTGCACGATTTCTCATCAAGAATTCAGAATTTGAGCTAATATTGTTTTCCTCTAATGCCCAGAAGGCGTGGTGGAAAAAACTACCAAAAAGCCAAGGCCAAGGCTATTGCTTTAAATTGGGCCCCGTATAAACGAGGTGATAATAAAACAATCCTCGAACGTTTGAGTAAAGAACGTTTTATCACTCAGTGGAAGAAACCCGATATGACTATTCCGATACCAATCGGCGTAGCTACGATTGTTTTTCATCAACCACTTCAGCAAGTTCCAGCTGAAGAAGAAGACCAAGAATCCAACGCATCAACAGAGATTGCCGAAGATCAGCTGACGTCCGAAGACGAATTGATCATCGTTGAATAAACCCGCTACATCTCCCGCTCGGACCAGGTAAGTGGTTTTATTCTCTCTCTCTCTCCATATTCTTCGCCATCCCTTCAACGGGGGCTTTTCCGAGCATCACGAGAGCGGCCGAGCTCCTATCCCCGACAGGCGCCAACCTGTCTAAACCCGGAGCTCTCTCTTTTCCCGTTACTTTTCCGACCGTTGTCCCGCTCTACGACGATCGTAGTATCGCGACGGTTGAGACATAACAAGAAGAATAATAAGAATAATAAACCACTTTTATCCAATCAACCGAAGAGAACATCTTTCTTCTCCTCCCCCTTTCCTCCTCGCCATATTGCCAAGGGAAAAAGAGAAAAATTTTTTTTTGAATTTAATTTTATATTAACAAAAAGCAGCTCAACGGTTTATTTGCAAAACCGGAACTCAACTAAGATTTCATTTGAATTTTTTTTTATTATTACGAAAAGATAAAATAAAAGGAAACTCAACAGCTTATTAATAAAAACCGGAGCACAAACGACAGAATTGAAAAAAAAGAGAAGAAAATTTTATAATTCAATTTAGTATTGACGAAAAGTAGCTCAACGGTATTTGCAAAACCGGAACTCAATCAAGATTTCAAAATTTTTTTTTTCTTCTCAAATAAAAAGAAACTCAACAGTTTATGAATAGAACTGGAGTATAAAAGACAGAATCTAGATTTAGAAGGAAGAAAGGGGAAAAGAAGCTCAACGACCTACTAATAAGGTCGGAACTAAAGGGGTATGCTGCAAAAAAGAGGGTAGCAGGAAACATACATTTTTTTTTGGCGTCCTCCTTCCAGAGGAAATCCTGAAAAGGAGAATTCCTTCGTCTGGCATCATTTCTTTTGTCTCCCGTTGCTTCGTTCTTCTTTCCTCTTCCCTTTTTCTGGTTCCCCATACTTTTCTCTCCCCACCTTTCCTTTAATCGGCGTATAAAAAAATAAAAACAACGTAACGAAGGCGGTGACGAGAACCAACGACAACGACAAGAATCCACGATAAAAAAATAAAAAAATCAACGAGAAGAAAAAAAAAACGACGAAAAAAAAATCAACGATGGAAAAACGATGAAAAATCAACGATGAAAAAAGAACAACGGAAGAAGAACAACCACGACGAAAGACAACAGAGGAAAATGGCGAGAAACGCCGACGCCGACCAAACGAAGACAAAGAAAATCGCCACGATAAAGGAAGGAAACAACACCGGGAGGAATCAAACTCCTGAAAAAGAATTCCATTCCTCCCCTTTCTCGGACACGAAGCGGGAAAGGGAAGCGTCGATTAAAATTTTTTTTTGCGAAAAAAAAAATTGTTTATTCAGGGGAGAGGATAACCTCTCCCCTCACCAAGCTCTAACCCTCAATACATCACGTTTTTCTTGTCATGCAATCGCAGTCGTCCTCCCAGCACTCTATACCCGCCCAAGGGTGAGGGCTGTGCCGGATGGGACTGTAACACAGCGAGGTGCCCTGGCTGGACACCTCGCAAGTGTTGTCATCTTCGACGTCCTCGTCGTCACCCTGGGTGCTGTTTCCGTCCTCGTCGACATCCTTACTGATATCGACGACCGAAATCACGTCGTCCTCACTGTCACCCGACAGCAGGACGGTCAACGCACAAGACGAGGGAGGGCGATAGATCCCGTCGTCCACGGAGAAATGGGCCCTTGCCGGCATGGCAAAGGCCGCCTGCTTGTCAAGGACCGCGAGGATCCTCCTCGCCCTGACGACAGCTCCCGGGGATAAGCCACCTCCCGTAATCTCTCGGATTCGTGGGTCCTCATGGGCCCACTCGACGTTCCGGTAGTGGATCCCCACCGGGTCGACGTCGTCTAAAAAAAAAAAAAAAGAAAAAAAAACAACGAAAGGAAAATTATAATTACTTAGCGGAAAAATCCCGATCGGAATCTTAACAAAAAAAAAAGAGAAAAAACAGGGGTTTTGAATTAAAAAAATAATAATAATAATAATAATAATAATGATAATAATAATAATAATCAAAGGAGAACTTACCAAAATCGGAGTCATCTGAATCGATTTCGTCCGCGCAAGCTGACTGCCAGGGGACCGGAGTATCCACCCGAACTGACAACAACAAAATCAATAAATAAATAAATAAATGAATAAAATAGAATAAAATAAAATGAAATAAAATAAATAAATAAAACCCCACCTTTTGGCTCCACGGAACAAAAACGTTTTGGAGGTGATGGCATTGTCTCCACATCATCTGGAACAAAACAAAAAGAGAGGACAAATTAAATTAACGGAAAAAGGAGAACACTTTAAGGAAGCAGAACAAGTAAAAAAAAAAAAAATAAATAAATAAAATAAATAGAAAAAAAGAAGAGGAGAAAACAAAGACAAAAAAATAAAACTTGCGAACTTACCAATAGCGTCCTGTGACTCGGAAGAGAATCTCGTTCTGAGGTCCATGTTTTGATTTTTTTTTGGGGTTTCAAATTGTTGGTCACAAGAAAAAATTTGAACTGTTGACGAAAACTGGGCGACATGCACTTTTAAAGCCATAGAGGTCCCCTAGCCCCACTCCGGGCACCCCAAGCTCGCTCCGATCTTCCATCGAGAGCGAGAGAGACGAAATAGAATGCTAAGACCCTATAGGGTAGGTCAGCAGACCGCCCCGTCCTTGGGTCCAGCGGACCAATCTTAAAACAATGGTCAAAGTTTTCCGCCAGCCAGAGGGAAAAAGAGACCCTCTCCAACTCATTTTCTCCCTCCTCCACTAATTTTTCCGTCACCCGCGTCTAGTCCAACTATGCCCCCGCCCAAGCAGAAGTACATAACTATCATTTTCCCCCTTTTATATTGATTTGTAGTTTTCTTCCTCATCAATGCGAATAATTAAATTCATGTATACTCAACTAACAATCAATAAACTGCAAGTTCAAGCAGAATAAAACAAAAAAAATATAATAAGGATTTTTTTTATCCTTACATAAAGTTAAACATCTTATCAAAGCAGATGATAACACAAAGAATGGACGTCACACATAAAAAGAAGGAACATGAAACTATAGGGGAAAAGAACGAGTCCAGTACGCAAAGGGGTAAAAGCGCGGTTGGAAAACACTACGAGAAAAGTACCAGCAAATACACACATATACCGTTCACCGCGTTCACCCCACTAACCGGTATATAGCACACAGACACTCACCCTCACAACCACGAACGACCGATTTTGTGTGTGCTGGGACTGTCGCGTTCCACGGACAGTAGATTTCGTGCGATTTCATCTTTTCTTTTTCTCGCTTCGGAATTTAAGATACACCTATATATGTATGTCTATGTCGGAATATATATGTGTGTGTACTTAAGAGGTCGCTCATTCCCTTGAAAAATGGGTGAATTTGCAGGAGAATGGGGTACCGATTCTCACTGACATTGATGATCCTGTATCTACTGTCGAAATTGAACATCTGTACGGGATTGATCGGATTCGACTGTGGAGGGGTGACCACTAACATCACCACCCTTTCATTGTTGGAAGTGGGAGAATGCGACATACCTCAGCCGGAATTAAATGTCACGCAGGTTTACATTCAATTAATCCAAATAAACCAATTTTCTTCGATTAAAGTAACGCAATGCAAAGTCCAAATTTTTCGTTTCATAACAAGGTGCGCAATGCTATCACATAGTTCCGAGGTATCAAACAAACAGTATGATTATGTACAAGATGTTTCCCGTGATGAATGTATGGATATGTACGCGGGAAAGTTTAAAATTGGGAAAACGGAAATTCACGGGCTTAGCAAAAATAAAACAATGGACAGTCCAGTGCTTATCGCAGGGACAGTGGACGGTAATGGAGCCTGTACAGGAACATCATATGCAGACCCATACGGCGCATGGAGTGATGTTTTGGTACAAGAAACCGTGAAAATAACTTTGCAAGACTATACTGCACAAGTCAACACAGAAACAAATACGATACATTTAAGATCAGGTACAACATGCGAATTATCAGCAACCCGCTGTATAGATATCGACGGTGGAAATACGTTCTGGGACCATATTCCTGAAAATAATTGCGAACCAAACAATTTTAGAGTTCTCTACGAGGGAAACGCTAATAAAATCACCGATTTCAATTCTAACGAAAAACGAACAATTTATTCTATGGTTGGAGGGGACGTAACTTTCGCCTTCTCCACCAATAAATACATGTCAATTGGTAACCAAAAGCTTTTTCGCACAGAACACCCCAAGTTATTAATAGCAGAAACGACAAGAACAGACGCATTTATAAAGAAAAACCCGATCGCCGTATCAAATCTCGATATTTTCACATATGTAAATTCTAAATTTGTATATGTGGAAAAACATGTTCGAAGCCAAATGCAACAAATGTACAAAGACATTATGGTCCAACAATGTAATTTAGAGCGCCAAATGCTACTCAATAATATTGCACATGCTAGACACACTCCAGATGAATTCGCATATAATTTAATGAAAGAACCCGGCTATATGGGCGTGATGTCCGGTAAGGTGGTACATATCGTAAAATGCATACCCGTAGACGTTCAGGTGCGAGAAACAGAGGAATGTTATAACGAAATGCCAGTAGCCAGAGGAAATTTTTCTTTCCATCTTACCCCACGTACACACATTCTGATAAAAACAGGCACCCAAGTAACCTGCAATCATCTTACCCCTCCGATGTACAAAATAGACGAAGAATGGTATGGGTTGGGACCCAAACCTTACAACATACTGGCTCCCACAGTAATTTTACCCACAACAAGAGCCACGTGGAAATATTCAAACATACGCTCGTTAGCGACGAGCGGAATTTATTCACAAAAAGATTTAAATGAATTACGCGATCGCATTATGTTCCCTGCCGAAAAATCCGAAATCTTGTACTCTATAGCCCGAGGAATATCTGGAATACCTACAATTACACAAGGGGGAATGATTTCTAACTTATTTGACGAAAAAGCATTCGATAAATTATTGGAATCTAGTTGGGATAAAACCTGGGGAAATTTCATGAAATTCAGTCACATCAGCGCTGGTTTTATCGGGATAATAATAGTGTTTAAAGTAATAAAAATGATAGTGGACACCGTGATTCATTGCTACGCCTTACACACTGTGTATGGTTGGTCAGTATACTTAATCGGTGCCATTTGGGACTCCGTGACTCATCTTTTATTGCATGTTAGCAAACGTTCCTCAGGATCCAATACCGTCGGAAAAAAGCAACAAAAATCAAACAAAAACGACAGACCAGAATCCCCCAAACCCCCAACTTACGCAAAAATGCAACAGGATGACTGGGAAAATTTCTCTTTCCCTCCATGTACATTCACAGGGCCACTGACAAATGATAATGAACTTTCCGGAAATCAAAAAAGCTACCCACAGAGCCGTCAAGAACCGCAACAACCATATTTTATGCCGAAAAACACCGATAATTCGGATCAATTTATTACAACAATCCAAAGAGGAAATAATTTCACCGAAGGTGTGGCAAGATCCCTTCAAGATACGCAAGCTTTTCAATTACCAAAATTCGAAAATAAAAATCCTGAAGACGTTCGCGACGTCTCCGCAACTTACCAAGGCCCGCAAATTTTTCGATTTGAATACAATCCCGTCAAAAATACATACGAACCTCCACACTACAAAAGCCCTCGTTTCCTACGATCTATGCCGAAACGCGTTGAGCAACCAGAGACACAACCTATTTATATGGAAATGACCGGTTTTAAATTAACTCCGATAGATGGAACAAACGCAGGTCCATCATCTCGTCCAAAGTCAATGATTGAAGTAATCGATAAAAAAGATAAGATTGAGAAAACGTCACCTCTTTATCCGACCTTAGGCAGAATAAGCGAGATGAGAAAAACCGAAGAACCTCGACCCGAAAAACGAACGTCCACTCTTTATACATTCGAAGCAAACCCCGATCAAGGCGAAAGCGTCGTATAAGAAAAGAATTCGAACACTCGATATAAAAAAAGAGAGAAAGGAAACAATGGTGTATATAAGCCACAATACAAGAACTTGAACAATAATAATATTTATAGTAATATCAATAATAATAGCGATACCAATAATAAGCAAAACGGAGAGAGAAAAAGAGAAAAACAAGATAGAAACATCGCATTACATTACATTGCAAGAAATTTTACCCCAGTTTTAAATAACAATATTAATAATAACAACAAAAATAATAATAAAATGATAATAACAATAATAATATAATGATAGTAATCAAGATTACAATAATAAAAAAATCTTTAATAATAATAATAATACATATAAAATACGGTAAATAAGGAAGATAACACTTTGAAAGAATAACAATGGATAAGAGTAAAATAATTACGTTAAATATATAATTCTCATTAAATTTTTGTTAGTTTTGAAACAACAGATTTCCAGAAAATGAGGCACCGAAACACTTTACTAATGGTGATTCTATGGCTCACCGCGAATATACACACCGGAAAGGGACTAACGGGATACGACTGCGAAAAAGCCGAAAACGTCATGAGCATATCACTTTTGGAGGTGGGAACATGCGAAATACCTCAACCAAAGGTCAATATTACACAAACTTATATACAGGTAGTCGAAATTAATCAATTCTCTTTTACCAAAGTAATACAATGCAGGGTCGAGATTCTGCGCGTGATAAAAATTTGTGGTATGTTTTCCCACACCATGGATACAACCAACGGACGATACCAATTCTCACCTAATATATCAAGGGATGCGTGTCTTGACATGCATTCCCAAGGGAAAATAAAAATAGGGGACACAGAAATTCATGGGCTAAGGATAAACGAAACCGTCAGGCAACCGATAAGCATTGCTGGATCGATTGAAATCGATGGTACCTGCAACGGAATCTTTTATTCTGATTTTCACGGATCCTGGGAAAAAGCTGTAGTACAGGGAAACGCGAAAATTACATTGCAAGAATATTTTGCCCCGTTAAACATCGAAACAGGAGAAATTCTCTTACGAACAGGGGAAACACGCGAATTAATCACAGGTCAATACGAAGACGTGAACGGGGAATATAGTTATTGGGCTCCCCTACTTAAAAGCACGTGTGAAAAGGGGTCTGTTGGAATTTTATATGCGGGCGAAGCCGAGAGAATGTCCAGTACAATTAACGACGTATCCCGCCGAGCATACATAGTAACAAAGGGAGATATGACTTTCGCGCTTTCCCCGGAAAATCGAGTGGAGAAATGCGGATATATGTTTTTTCAAACCGAACATCCTAAAATTCTTATAATGGAAAGCGCAGAAACTCTCTGGTTCAGTCAAAATAATTCCGAACCTAATTCCGTAGCAGATCTATCCAAGCATGTGAATTCTAGATTCATTTATCAAAACACACAAACGAAATTCCAGTTAAAGAAAATTTACACAGAAATTTTGGAAGAGCAATGTAATTTAGAAAAACGAATGTTATCAAACATACTATCGATTGCAAGAAACGATCCTGAAAAATTCGCCTACACAATCATGGGAGCCGAAGGATACACTGGTAGAATAGCAAGCGAAGTAATCCATATTTTAAAATGTACGCCTGTCAAAGCTAAATTTCGGGATACGAATTTATGCTATAACGAAATTCCTGTGACCGCCAACAATAAGGAGCTCTTTCTAAAACGCCGTACAAACGTTTTAACCGAAAGTGTATGGGCAATTTATTGCAGCACCCGGCACCCTCCAATGTTCAAAGTAGATGGAAAATGGCGAACTTTCAGATCTATAGATACGCAACGATCCGCCCCTAGAATCATTTCCACTCACACAGTAAAAACATGGGAAAAATTAAATAGAAATATCCTGGGAAACGAAGAATTTTTTTTATGATTCCCCGAACGTCAAATCACCAGTTTCACAAGATTTTACTATGGAGTAAGATTAAGCGGAGAACACATTTAAAATAACAATAAAAAAAAGAAAAAAAATAATAATAATATTTAAAAAAAAAAAAAAAGGAAAAAATCTCAACCGATCAAGATCTTGGAATAAATCGGGATAAAAAACTGAGAAACACTCTTTCTCTCTCTTTTGGAAAAAATATATAGAAGGAAACATATATATATAAATAATTTGAAAAAATATATATATAATGACGAAATGAAACAAAAATTGAGAAAAAAAAAATAATAAAAAAAAAAACACAAACAAAAGGGTAGAGATAAATGTATACAACACCGATAAGAGAAGTTGTTGCAATAAGTCATATTTAGATAAACCTTAGGATAAATTATAATTAAAACAAAAATAATTAACACTTTCTCTGTTCTTAAGGTAAATTAGGGTATACCTACATGATAGTTCCTACGATAGAAATCAACATGACTCAATGCAGCTGTGGAAGGGACACCGTATCGCCCAGCGTGCTACATCCATCGATACCTGCCATTGCACCGGAAATATTATGGATTAATACTGATACCGGACAACCATTTAACCCCGTACCAGGAACAACTAAAATTTTCTGCTATTGGAAAATCAAACTACACATCGATATTGCGGAAAAAGACATCATACTCTTTGTACCTCCAGAATGGCGAATGATTCAAACAGAAAGGTTAAACGAATGGATGGAAATATTAAGGGAACATCCTTACGAGAACATAATACTTGGAGGAACAAGATACGAATGGATCATCGACATATTGCTTCCAGAAGGGCAAGATTTCGCGAGAGTGCCAATACATGGGAGAGATGGATGGCCCGAGTTGGAAGAACCTGTGCCATATTGGAACACCCCTCGGCAAATAAAATCAGACGGGGAATATCTGCGAATAGCACTGAATCGCGATCCCACTTGGGCGACAATAGGATTGGAAAAGGCGGTGCGTTATTGGCCGATCAAATTACCAAAAACTACCGACAACAACATACAACGTACAGTTTGGGTTCCACCAGAATGGCGAAAGCTCGAGGAAACCATCTTAAAACTATGGGCTGAACGTATAGCAGCGCATCACTGCGGATTCATCGGATTCGGTGAGCTATGGTACAAATGGCACAGCGATTGCGTTTTCGCTCCCGTAGAACAATATTTCAGTCGAATCGAATTCATAGGACATGGCCGATACCAACACGTTCAAGTCGAACCTCTCGATCTCCAAGAAACACATACTCTCAGTCCGAGCGGAACATCGCAAACGGACCATACGAGCGAATGAACCACACTACAGGAAGAAACAGACTTTCTCTTAAGCCTTTAACTAGTTCGCAATCAATCGTCCCAAAATAGAAAACTCGAATCAATCGGAACAACGGAAAAACCTACCCATCAAAAAATATTGAACATAACAAAGATACTGTCAATACCACAAAGACAGACCCAATAAACGAATCAAGCCAGGCTGGGGGACAAAAGACAATACTTCCCACCTTAACAACCGAGAATGGGGAAATCGACACTAATATCGAGGAGGCTGTCGTCGAAATAGCTACAAGCCTAGATTTGAGAATGGCAGAATTAATTGACGCGGTCATTGACAGGTGGGGTACAGAGATCGAATTAACCCAACCAACAGAAACAATTGAAGAAATTGCACGTCGTCTCGAAACGATGTCAGAAAGGGACATCGAATCAGCAGAGGAAATGGACCACGAATAAAAAAAAAAGAGATAAGAAGAGGAAAAAATTGTAATAGAAAAAGAGCAATACAAACAGTCGAACGCAAAGGAATACGGTAAAATACAAGAGCAAAAAGGTACGGTAAAGAATTTACCCTGGACAATAATAATATCAATAACAATGATGACAATAATAATAATAATAATAATAATAATAATAATAATGATAATGATAGTAATAATACTAATAACAATAATAACAGCAATAATAATAATCATAACATTAATCACAGGAACAACAATAATAATAATAATAACAACAACAAATAACAATAACAACATTAACAAACCTTCAAAAATAAATATATATAAAAAAAAGCAAAAAAAAAACAAAAAAAAACAACAAAATAAAAAAAAAGGGGGAACGATAAAGTTAATTCAAGTAAATTTAATTTTCGACACACTACCATAATATAACTAACTTTCTTTCATACTACTATTACTTAATCTAAAATTTTTACTCATGAAAAAAAGGAGAAAATGAAACAAAAAAAACAAGGGGTAAATTAATATTTAACAATAACGATTTCTTTTTATCAATTACTTGAACTTTACTCCTCACTTATAGAAATAATTAAAAAAAGGGAAAGGGGGAACATATACCCTATGGAATTTAATTACATTAAGCAGTTTTCCAGGACTAACAAAAAGGCCTTAACATTGTGCAAACTTTTACCTATATTATTCTTATCAAATAGGACTGAATGGCCATAGAGAAAACGATTGAGGAACCATTCGTGTGCCATTTGCCTGGCGTTACTTCCCAGGCAATGCCATGAGAAGCCAGCCCAGGATGACCCATGAGAGAGTACGGAGCCAGCAACATTCAAGGGTGCCCGTATCGACACGATGAGACCTTGGAATTTCGACGACGTCTGGTCATACCCACGGACAAACCACTTGGGTTGACTATACACAACAACAACCTCATTCACGTTTCGAGAAGAAACATGTACGTCAAAACAACTAGTTCGCAGAAAACACACCGAAAACAACACGGGAATAGCAACACCATACATCAGGCCAACTCATCGTTATCATCCTCCGTAGTCTAATTAAGGAAAGCAATATTAGATACTTTCGAAAGTACGTATATATGAAATCCAAAGAGCAAAGTTTGATGGCCATCGAAACCAATCGTTTGTTAAAGAACAAAGGCCTAACCACGCAAAGAAAAACTAATGGAATTAAGACACGCGTATATGCACATATATATATGATCAACTATTTCAAAAGAAAAGACATAAATGTTCGTAATTTCTCGTGAAAATTCACTCTTTCGATTATTGGGTTCCCCAATAATCGTTTTAGGGGGGGAGGTGTTACGTCCTGACGTAACGTCCATAAATGAGATTATTTAACGAAACTTCCACCGAAAACATAATTAAAAACTTGAAGATTTGTGAGAGAAAGGTTTGTCGTTTCCTACGTTATTCCGTTCAATTCAATAATAAAAATTAGAAATTCACATTACCGACTGAAAATCTCAAGGAAAAGGCCATCGGTAAAATCGGGTAGTAAGGAAGGGAAAACCAGGGTCAAAGATCCCTACAGGAAAAGCCATAGGCTCGTCACACCATCTGGTGGGTCAGGCACACTAACGTCGCTTTCCTAACTGACGTACCCTCTATCGGCCTATCGATCCGAGAGATAGATCATTGGATCCGAAAATGCTCTTACCATTGGAAAAAGAAAAGAAAAAGCACATAGTATTTTACTCTGCCGTAAAGCCAAGACAAGACCCTCTCGAAGAACTAGCATACAAGGAAACGTTGCATTCCTCTTCTCATGCACATACGTGTATGTGTATGAGTATATATGCGTATATTCAAAGCAAGAACGAACGGAATGACGCTAAACAGCGATGGATTTTCCTATCTCAAACCAATATAGAATTTTGAAACATTAATTAAAATTTATTTGAATAACAACTTTCGGGAGAAATTCGCAATGGAATTAAGGGAAACAAAACGAAATAAATAATTGAAACCAAATAATACTTCAACAAACAGAAGAGACTGAATAATGGTTAACTAAACAAATGAAATAGTTGAAAATATATCTATAACTCTCTTGATCAAAAATAGGTAATAAAGATTATAATTAAGAACGAGATCCAAAATAAATATTAAGTCAACTTAAAACGATGAGTATTGACAAGGGAGAAGATCATGGCAAAACGGAAAGGAAACCACTAGTCGTTCCGAAGAGGGCAATGACCTCACAAGAATACAAGAAGGGAAGCGAGAAAAGATTTTAAAGAGGCCTATGCGTAGGATCACCGTTTCTTGACCTTCTCTCTCTCTCTCACTCATGTTGCAAGGCGCGAAAAACCCCGAACCGTCCTTAAGACCCAATTCTGTACACCTCACAAAACAGGTATCGGGGCACGCGTACATATTGTGACGTCGTATTTTTGCACGCGTCACAAATGACTCGATAACGTATGTGGAACAACCTCGCTCCATGGCTGAGTCCCTCTCGAACGCAACCAACAGGGCCAAATTGTAATTTGTCTTTAGATTTTAATTCTTTTTGTATATTTTCGATATTTTTCTTGAGCAAACGACGGTCTCCGTCGTAACCAACATCGGCATCGTCAACGAAATTGAACGAAAGAGCACCGCGGTTAACGAGAGCCATATTCAACGCTCTCGTCACCAACACCATCGAGATCCGTAGCTCATGTACGTGAGCCTCTGTCTTCATGATCGACGCGAGCCACGCACACCACCATCATTCGTCGTTGTCGCTCTCGGCATCATCGCTGAGAGAGCGCAAAATCCAGTTTCGCACCTTCTCGGACGTCAGCTCCACGAAAACGTCATTATTATTATTTTCCCTCATTCTTAATATATGAGAGAGAATCGCTATCGTCATCGATCCCGCGCTTGACTATCGATCGTCTCCCACTCCGAACGTATCGCGCTAATCGATTAGGATCGCACTTCGTTCGATCATTATTAATCATGGGTGGGGGTGAACTGAGCTTACGAGGACGATTGCGGATGTTCTCTCGAGTACTCCTGCCGAAGTGTCGAACGAGGAAGGACGTTGTTACCGTGGCGTTATCGAGGTCCGTCGCCCAAGAAAGCGCGTCTACCGAATATATCAAAGATGGGAGCCTGTTACATTACGGGCCCCTTCTGCAGAGAACAAACCGGTAAGATCGTCGTTTTGCTCGATTTTGGGAAAGGGTAAAGGGGAATTCGCGAGTAAAAGCAATTCCAAGGGCCAAAGGCCCAGAATCGTAGCAATATCGTCGCGACGGCACGTTAACGCACATCTAATTCGAGTCTTTACCGCGACCAACATCTTAGCGCGTTCCGTTCTTTATTAAATGTTAGAATCGCCGAGAGGGATTCATTTTGGTTATTACGCGGAAGCGAGAGTCCATAGGTTAATTCGCGTAATTTGTTTAGAACTCTCGACCTGAGTAAAATCAGGAGCTATCGTAAAACAGCGGCCATTTTGTACAAGAGTGTTGGAACGGAGAAAACCGTAGAGATATCGGCCATTTTGAGATTGGAGCGCGATATTGCCACGAGGCCGAGAGGAATTAATTATTCGAGTATTAAAGAAAGCGAGAACGAGATCTCAAGGATATTTCTAGAGAATATTTAAATTGTATAAAAGCGAGACGCGAGCTTGTATTAGAGAATAAGGATTTTGTCTCAGAGAAAACGGGAACTTGTGGTATTGTGAATTTTGATTTCTTGATTGATCGTATAAATTCAGTTTAATAAAGTAAGCGTTGTGTTTCCCGAACTTGCTGCAAAGAGTATTTATTGTAGAATTTCCAACGATCCCTAACCGCGCCCCTCTACCATCCTCAAGGGCAGCTAGCCAGGCGAAATTGTTGAACTCACGAGAAAACTCAAGGAAATATAAATTTGCTATCGTAATTTATTGCGATAGCTGGCGCCCAATCCTTGAGTGATCTCGTGAGCTGTTTTGTGACACGCAGAGTCGGCTTTTCATGCGTTACGAAAAGTCTCGTCACAATATATATATGCACTAGAATATACACACTGTCATTTATCTATGTGTGAGTAAGAGTAGGAATATACGCGTGGAAATACTCTAGGATAAAAAAATACTCATTTAAAGTTATTCCTCTCAAATGGGAAAATCGTTACGCAATGTTAAATAATATTTCGAAGAATTAACAATTTAAAGAAACCTACAATTGCGAAATAGAATTATGCACCGAATTCGGTTAATGCTAAATCCAATAATCAAACTCCGGAAGAAACAAGTTCAAACTTATATTATTTAACTTAAATAACTACAAACTCGAAATATTATTTAACTATGTTGAAATCAAGAAGGAAGTAAAAAGCAAAAACGCCCTGAAGTCCACGAGCAGAAGCAGAGCTCATTTACATAATCCCCTCCCCTCTTTCGACGATCCACGGAGTCTGCGTGGCGAAGCGAGGAGCTCGGCTCTCGTTGCTACCCGGAGACCGTTCGAATGCCTCCCCACTCTCCACCCTCTATTCTAGCCTTACCCTTTTTATCTACCCAATAAATCTCCCGTCTCTCTCTCTCTCGAAGGAAGAGAGGACGCGAATAAGAGTTGAGTTTTTCCTAGTCATGCGCCGTAGCTCCCTACCTCCCCTTTTTCTCGTGGACTCATACAAGAAGCCTATGCGACCACACCCCAAAGGAAAAAATATAAAAATATAAAAACTAAGAAAACGATGTTTCAATCGCAGGATTAATTTTTAATCATAAATACTTGAACACTAATAATTCAAAATCCACAAAAAAATTGTCAACAAAATTATTTATAACAATTTGGATTGTAATTTTAATCTGCAAAAATATCGCACAAATATTCAATTCATTTGGATTTACTATTCTGATGTTCAATTCGAAGACAACAATTTTTTTCATTTAATAATAATTAAACAAACAATAAGATATAAGAAAGGAAGGTAATTTTAACAAACGCGCAACACGATAAATATAAAGGAAAATATAAGAATTCTATCCATGATAAATAAGCAACTAAAAAAATATTTATAATACTAAAATTAAAATTGTTCATAAGAAAGTAATATTATATACAGAATAAGAATATAAGAAGCGTGCGGCATAAGCGTGTACATGTGTGGGGGTACACGTGCCGCGATACAGCCACGCGCGCTGCAATACAGCCACGCGCGCCGCGATGCAGCCACACGTATAGGGCCCACCCTGTGATCTACGCTAGCGCCCTCGCTATGACCCTGATTTTTCAAGGGAAGCTCACGAAATAGAAAAGGAAAATGCATTGCATCAGAAAAATTTATCCTCTGTCTTTATCATCAATTCCTACTTTTATCGAACGGGTTAGCCTGGATCACGGGTATATAAAGGCCGGAAAAAGGGCTCTCGGCAGACTTCTTCGACTTTTTTCCGACGTGGAAACTACGAAACCCATCGTTCTCATTGAATCCATTCTTGGCCTGAACTTACGAAATTTTTCGACAAAGACGTTCTTGATTCTGGAATTTTCCAAATCAATTCGTTTTGGACTTAGAGTTTCACTCGATTTTCAAAGGAAGATAGTTTTTTTCGGTTCGGAATTTCAAATCTTGAATTCTGAGTCGAATTGAAATTTCTTCTATTTTAAATTCTCGAGATTTTGGGTTGGCCTCTGAATGTCGGAAGAGACGTTGGACCTCGTTTTATTCTACTTCATTTTCCTTTGTCTAGTTATTATTTTCTGTTTTGTAATTTTCGTTTATTTTACTTTGACATCCGCAATCCACGAAATATTGGATAACGTATACATCGCGGTTATTGTTAAATGAATTGCGAAATTTAAGACTGAATCTTTGTTAACCATTTCTTTCTTTTTACAATAATTTGAATAAAATTTTGGATCTCGAAAATTAAACTCTGTGCATCGACAAATTCTTTGACTTCATCGCTAACCTGCCACGCCCTTGATCTACTGCCGATTCAACTTCACCGTTTCCGTCTGAGTCGCCGGTGCGTCTACAAATGCTGTCACCCTTTCCGTTTGGAGAACGTCTCAGCCAGTAAGTGAAGTTTTATTACAACCTCATCTTCCTCTCGTGAAATTGTGAGGAATAGTTCGGGAAAAATTGAACACAGTGAATATCATAAATTCGGACGGAATTGATCGATTAAATTCAATTAAAAACCGGTTAGTTGATTATTTTTGGAGAATCTCTATTTTTGGAATCTCTATCCAAGTGATCCTAAATTCATATTACCCCTGCGGCGTTGGTAATTTAATTGTCCATAAAAGGCTTTATTTGAACCAATTCCATTAAAATAATTTAAAAGAAGAAGTTTCAACATTATCCAAGTGAATCTTAAATCTAGATTGTTCTTGCAGCATTACTGAGTCAAGTTTCATAAAACTTTAATTAAACCATTCCCTTGAGATAGTTTGAAGGAGGAAAATTCATTCGCGTGAAGTTTAACAAAGGCCTTTCGACCCCTCTTCCCTTTCCATTGTTGAATCGTGTCATTCGAGAATTGGAGATTCGCGACAAAGGAGAAAAAAATATAAAATTCAGGGAAGGGTTAGATAACAAATTGATCAAGTTTGAGACTCTCGCGAACCAGTGACTCATCAATAGTCACAGAATGAAGTTTAATTGAGTTTTTTCTTTTCGGTATTTCATTAAAGGTTTAAACAATTTAACAAATACAATCCAAAGAATTTTTCCTCTCCAACGATTAAATTTAAAGTAAGAATCCTACCACTCTCTCTCTACTATTCGTTCAACTTATTCGATTCAGTACGGTTGTGTAAATCTGCAACTTCATCCGAGGATTCGTGTTCTTTACTTTACTCTCCCCCCGTGCGAAAAACTTGGTTGGGACTAGAGTTGCGTCAGGTTGCACGCCCACCAACTATTCGTAGTCCTCCTCTCCGTGCGAAAAACTTGGTTGGGACTAGAGTTGCGTCAGGTTGCACGCTCACCAAGTATTCGTTTACCTCTCCTTACGCAGAGTTTGGTTGGGACAAGGGTTGCGTAAGGTTGCACGCTCACCAAATATTTGCACTCCTTCGTTTTCCTTGGCGGAAATCTGGTTGGGACTAGGGTTGCGTCAGGTTGCACGCTCACCAGAGATTCACCCTGGATACTCTCCCCTTAAATTCCATGAGAGTCACCCCCCTCGTACCGCGCGCAAAAAAAAGAACCCGCAGAGCCGGACGAAGATATCAATTACGTAAACTCGACGCGATATATTTGAATCCATGGCCAAAAAGGAGGCTCCAAAACCCACAATTATTTGCACTGAAATCATTAAACATCCAATAACTATTTACAAACTACGGCCGATCGATTTTTTCCCAATCATTCCTTCATTTATTAAAACTAACGATCAGGATCCACGTGGTAAAACTACCAGTAAATTATATCGAAACCCTGAGTTCAAATCTCAGTAGATACCTTACGCAATTGAAAATTTAACAGTGATTCCAAGCCCATTTCCCGAGTAATTTTCCGGAAGGTTAGACTCAAAAACAGGGGCAGACATGTTCGAGATTGATTCCAGGAGTAGTACGGAAATTTAATTCCACGACTAGAGAGTCTCAATCAAATTCAGCACGTCATACGTCAGGAATTATTAATAGTTCGCGAAAACTCCCATTTTTGACGTAACATAAGAATGTATCCCATAACGAAAATCGCGACTGCCAAAACAATTATCGTGACCATGCCTATCCAACCAGCTACTTCCTCGAGTTTGATCATTATGGAGAAATGAATTTAAATTTGGGAAAAAGTATTCTACACGCGCCAGATTTTTACTAACGAATCGACTTTAAATGCTAAAAATCCAGTTAAGATCAAATTAATGATGAAAAATACAGCCAAAAATGAAAGAGCAATTTTTAATTGAAAAATATCGGATTCATACATTGAAGGAAGTTTAAATGAATATAGACACCCCGTGTATTGTGTGCAAGGTGCACCGCGACAGAAACATAACGGGTGTCAAAATTTTAATGAAAACTTCCGATAAAACGCGAAACGGTTGAATTTAATTTCGACAAAATTTAATTATCAAATTCAAAGGATTGCCCTAGAGGGACAGAAAATCCATTGCGGACCCGTCCTCGATGGGAGTCGAGAGTATGTTCTCTCGAGTGTTAATTCCTAACGATGACCACACTGTAATTGTACTTACTCTTGCTGTTCTCTTTTGGGGATTGAGAAATGGAAGACGAACTCGAACTTGGTGACGAATGAAGATGATGGATGGAAAAATCCTCGAAATAACCAGTCCCAACGATGAATGTAATGATTGATGAAATCGACGTTGAAATGACGAGACACAAGCCAAAGAGACAACGATCGATCGATGGATCAAGGGATCAGTTCTGACGAAATGTCGTAGTGCACGCACAATCAAATCACAAAGTCGCAAATTGTTTATAATGGTTATATTGAAATAAGAATTGATGTCCACAATGCACAATGTTCACAATATTTCACAACCAAGTCTATAATAAACCGTAGCCGGTAAAAGTCAAAGAAAATGTTTATAATAATTAATTCTAGCACACACTAAAGTTTATTAAAAATGTTTAAAAAGAATGATTAGAATTTAAAAGATTATTAATTCGAAAAATTACACGAAGTCGCGAAAAATTAATTAGAATGAACGAAATAAGATAAAGAATAAAATCGCGGAGCTGACTGTCGTGGACGATGTTAACCGGGCAAAATTTTCGAAATCAAAGAGTTAATTACTTGGTGCGACTCGCGCTTTTATACTCTTTGGACAAGCTTAGTTTTGGGGAAGGGGCAATTTGTCCCTTGGTTCCCAAGACGTTGCACGTCTTAGAGCTCCCCTCCACCTCGCCGGTCATCTTGATTTCGTATTGATTAAATGATAATTAAACTTAACTTTAACCTAAATTTCACTCATACTTCCATTCTTGTACATTCTGCATTATCTGAAAACAATTTGCAATTTTAAATTCCAATTTTTACGTATATTTCGCGTGTACAGAGAGTCGAGGGGTCTCTTTCTTTCATTCTCTTTCTCACTTACTACCGCCCTCGCTTGGGCTCTCGCTACGCTTAGGCCCCACCGCCGAGGCTTTGTTCATCCCTCTCGTTCTCTTTCACTCTTGCATGCCTTCTCATACTCTCTCGCTCTAAAGCTCTTCTGATTGGTTCGATTTTTGACTATGGTTATTTCTCTCTCTTTCCTATGACAATTTTCATATTTCCCATTCCTTCTCTGTTCTACTGCACTATATTTCCTATGCTTTATAAAGCTCCTCTCATCATTTCCTTATAAAGGAATGAGAAAGAGTCTCGAATGGATAATTCGTTTGAACGCATTTGTTAAATTCTTTTAAATAATTTCTATTGATGAAAATATATATGTTTGAATAATTGTAATTGTAATATTTTTTATATTTCATATTTTGTGAGCTTTAATTTGAGATTTTTAATTTGTTCAAACGGTTTCGAATAATGAATTTTAAAATGAATTGATAAATTAATTGTTTTATTTTTTGAACGATTGTTAATTTGAAAAATGTTTTAATTGATAAGGTTTTAATTTTTAAATTTTTATTCCTGATTTTTTTTGGTAATTATGTTATTGTCATTTCCGAAATAATTTTCCTGAGTGTAAATTGTTTATTTATTTTAAATGAAATACAAATTTTTGTTTGTGCATTTTTCTGAAACTATTTTTGGTTTTGTTTATAATTAAATAATTCGATTTCATAATTATTCTATTAAATAATTACTTTTGTTAATTTGAATTTCTTGTTATTACGATTTTGACGAAATAGAATTTGTATTTTTCAAAGAACTGATTATTGAAAATGTTTAAAAATGTTTCTAGACTTTTGTAAAATGTAATAATTTGTTTTATATTTTTCTCTTATTTTTGGGTGATTCAAATTTTATTTCTCAGAAGTTTACCTGATCTTTTTACCTGAAATTAGTCATTCATTCATACGCACATTTCTTATAATTAACTTAAATCGCACGCCTACTTTCAAGGCGAAATTCCTCTTGAGTTTTATAACTGCTTTATAATTTTAACTTGCAACTTTTAACAATGCTTTTTATGAATATTATCTATGCTCAAATTTGGCGTGTCCCCTGTGGCGACTCATTGTGCGAGAGAGAGCGAAACGACGCATGAGGGTTGCGGGCCTCGTGCCGTCCGCGGGACGCGAGGGAATTTTCTCGGACCCTTGGACAAAGACTCTTTTCCAGCGTCATCTCAATTCTTTCTCGGACGATCTGTACTTTTTTTTTAAAGTTGACAGATTTATAAGCTCCGGATGTTCGCAGTATGCCGATAGCATTTCTTCGTTTAAAAATCTTAAGACAGAGCGTTGAAAGGATTTTTTTTTTATACATACATATCGGGTTGCACTGTAGTGTGCTCTATCTTTGGGTAATTCCTTTCTCTGCAAAGCGTGACTAATTTTCTATGGGCCACGTGTGTGACCTTTTCAAGAGACAGTGGTGTTCTTTTCCTTCGTAATTTTTCCTAAATGTCCTTTTTATTCTTTTTCCTCTTTTCTACCCTAATAAATCATTGCAATATCCTTCTTCCAAAAAAAAACTTTCAACCCTCGACTGTAAACTCTCAAGAGAAATTTTTCCTTCGCATTTTTGCGTCTTAAAGTAATTTTATTTTCTATTTCGAATGACCTGACCCAAGCCATGTCACTTTCATACTCGATTCTAATTTTGAATTCACTTTTACTGTCCCATTTGCGAACTCTCGGGATCTCAAGATAATTATGCCAATAAAATGAAAAGGAAGAACCACTGGCCGTACGTACTAATATAATTTTCCGGTGCCTCATTTACGATGGCGTCGGTGTAGCTGCATTGTGGTGTGCGTGAGGGTCGTACGCTGCGCTAGGCTTGTGTGTGTGCCACGCGCGCCCAAAGACTTCAACGCTCGAGTGTCGCCCAGCTCCACAAAGGCCTTATCGATATTTATCGTGGAGTCTTGCTGCTCCGGCGAATGTTTTCTCGAACCGATGATTGAGATTGTTTTATTTAGGCGTCGTATTAACACGCTTCAAAATCTCTCCGTTGGTTGGTGTATATACGTAACTAACCAGGCGTTGACGTTTTCCTCATGGCCCGTAATTTGAGAGGCAGAAATTTTGGTGGAATACGCCCTCTCCGTAAGAATGGACCCTTGACTCGACCGTGTCTCTTTTCCATGCGCATTTTTCTCGAGAATCTTCCGATATGGGAATCTCAAGAACGACGAGGAAATCCCGAAAGTCGCGAGACGTAACACTAGGCACAACAGTGTGAAGGTGAACACCGAGTTTCATGGCGAGTTTGCTGAAGGGGAAAAACGTGCCAGTAAAAGCATCAATACGGCGAACGTTGAACTCTTTGAAACGTCAAATTTGCGCGAGTGGTATGATGAACGAGTGGTTGAACCGACGCTGGTAACACTTGATGAGTTTGAAGAACGTGATAGTGGTTGGTCGTTAGTATCCATATTGAATTTAACGCTCAACATTAACAAATATAATGCAATGCGTGCAGGGTGCAATTACGAAATATCGGATATAGTCCATAAGCGAAAAGCCGTAGTGAATATTCATTCGAAAGATCAAGCGTGTTTTGCATGGGCAGTTGTCGCTTCGTTATATCCAGTGAAACTTCACTGCAATCGTCTATCATCGTATCTGCATTATTCGAGGGTCCTCAATCTTCGCCGTATCAAATTCCCCATGAAATTGGATCAGATTATAGTATTCGAGCGGTTGAACAAACTGTCGATAGATGTGTACATTGAGAAGGGTGGCAACATTCTTCCAATCCGCATTTCGATGGAAGACAAGGAGAAACACATCAATTTGTTGTACATAGAAGGTCCTGCTGGGACGAAAATTGGACATTTCACGCGGATTAGTAGTCTATCCCGCCGTGTCAGCTCGCAACTCAACAAGACGGAGAGAAAGAAGTTCATTTGCAATCGGTGAATAAATTCGTGCCCCCCCCCTCTATATATATTTATATATATTATCAAATATGTTTAATAATTATAAAATTATAATTTTTTACAGCTATTTGCACTACTTTCACTCTTCTATTAAGCTGCAATCGCATGATGTGGATTGTCAAGCTGTTAACAATTGTGCAGTTCGATTACCAGCAGACACCAACAAATGGTTGGAATTCGGCAACTTCAATCGGAAGGAACGTATGCCATTCGTCGTTTATGCGGACCTCGAATGTATTTTGGAGAAAACGAGTGCGGAGGAGAAAGAATGTTTCGTCGCGAAAGGTAACGGAGAATTTTCCCACCTTCAATTCCCTTTGGAATTTTTCGAACCCGATAATAAGCTGCACATTTTGGTGGCAAAGAAATTGAAAGAGCAAGGGATACGTTTGTCGCGAAAACATAAAAAGATTAAATGAAACACTTTCTATTTTTAAATAAGCATAAACATTTTCGGAAATTTCCATAGGCAGTATAAAACGCAGATGTTCTCTTGAAAAGCAAAGAAAAAGGTTTTAATATTCAATAGCTCGAAGCGAGTCCCTCAAGCTATTCATTCTCAAATGGTTCATTTCTTAAAGTGCGAAATTTCCAACAATTTTTTTCCACTGGTTTATTACGGTCACCATAGCCAAGCGAGCGAACGGATTAACCGGCCTGCCTGACTCGAGACTCATGCACCCTTAGTATTTTATTATCCTTGTCGCTCTGCGATTTCCACCAAAAACTCCGCTTCCGACTGCAGTGTTTTTACTCTGCTCCCCACTCTAGCATTTTGATTTCGCTCCCCACTCTCCAGTATTTTTGCGACTCCAAATCCAAATTATTTTGTCAGACAAGTCAGTCTTCGTTAAGAGTCGAATGAAATCAGAATAAATACTCGACACTATTCTTTCTTCAACATTCACAATATTTGCTCTCATTCTGTATATCATTATAATTTCAATTTTTTAATGTATATTATTGTATTTTAAAATAAATAATTTTGTTAACTTTATTATCAACGAAATAGAAAAAACCTACGTCATTTTCATTAATCGCGTGGGAGTTCGATACTCGCGATTCAATTATTTTTTTTAAACGCTGATTTACAACCCACGTCGGCTCAAGCTCAACGGAGCCATCCGTGACACCAAACAGGGAAAAAGATAAACATCAACGTCATCGAGTTTTCAGCGCTGGATATTATGTGAGTTGCTCATATGACACGTCGCTATCAGGATACAAGTCACACCGTGGTGAAAACTGTATAAAATCGCTCATCCGAGAACTACACGAATTGGCATTGCGGGTTGGTAAAATTTTGTTGGATAATATTCCAATGAAAAAATTATCCCCACAAGAGTGGAAAAATTTTCGCAAAGAAAAAAACTGCCATATTTGCGAAAAAAAATTCGGGTCATGCGAAGAACGTGTTCGAGATCATTGTCATCTGACAGGGAAATTCAGAGGTCCAGCCCATTCAAATTGTAATTTGAATTATCAAAATCCCTTTTTCATTCCGGTAGTTTTCCACAATTTATCCGGTTATGACGCGCATTTTATCGTTAAGGAATTAGCCACAGCGTTCGAGGGGAAAATCGATTTACTCCCCATGACAAAGGAAAAGTACATCTCATTTTCGAAAACTGTCATAACATCCTCGGACTCGAGAAAAAATATCAAGTTACGCTTTATTGACTCTTTTAAATTTCTCAACGAAAGTCTTGCTAAATTAGCATCATTCTTATCGATCGACAAACTCCGAACGTTGGAATCACAATTTCTGAACACGAAAAATTTCGATTTATTGACGAGGAAGGGCGTATTTCCATATGAATATATTGATAGCTTTGACGAATTAAACGAAACTGCGCTTCCACCGCGGAATGAATTTTATAGCTCGTTAACCGCTTCGTCAATATCCGAGGAGGAGTATGCACACGCCGAAAATGCGTGCGAACGATTTGCCATTCGAACGTTGGGTGAATATAGGGATTTATACTTGAAGACGGATGTATTATTCCTAGCTGACATTTTCGAAAACTTTCGCGACACTTGTGTAAAAAGTTATGGTCTTGATCCCGCGCATTACTACACTCTTCCGGGATACACCTGGGATGCGATGTTCAAGTATACGAAAGTCAAATTGGAATTGCTTACGGACATTGATATGGTGTTATTCGTGGAGAGAGGTTTTCGCCGTGGCCTGAGTCAATGTTCATAACGACATGCGCGTGCGAATAATAAATATATGGAGTCTCACGATAAATCGAAAACATCCACATTCTTGATGTATTTCGATGTCAATAATTTGTATGGGTGGGCAATGAGTCAGCCATTGCCATACGCGGACTTCCAATGGGTTGAAGATCTATCCAACTTTAACGTGAACTCAATTGCGCTAGATTCACCGATTGGCTATCTCCTCGAGGTAGATTTGGAATATCTACAACACTTGTGTTACGTCCCAACCGGCAAGTTTCCCATCTCGGTCAAGAAGGGGCAAACCCTTCCTTTACACGTTTTTCGGAAGAAACTGCGTTATGTTGGACAGGTAGCCTTTTCGAGCCTAACCTCGCGGAAATTTGCTCGGGACAGCCGTGAGAGTGTATTTTATTGAGCTCGGTGTCTTAAATAACGGATTGTAACTGAGGCGTTAGAATATTGCGATTTTCAAACGAGGAGATTTGATGCAAATGAAATGGAACAACATAAAGAAAATAACATATAGTCGAAAATTATAAATGTCGTGAATGAACGGAGTCACGACTAAACCACTGTTGCAATTCCTTCCGATTGGACAGGGTGATTTATTTTAGCTGGGGAGAATTTAATACGCGAAACGATTTTAATGGGGGTGAATTTTTCCAGATTTTTGAAATAGAATAAACACGTTAATACGACCAGGAGGACCAAACTAAAAATCATAAATAGAGTCGCGATTCGAAGTTCAATTACTGGATGCATAATGATGAGGTTTTTCTCTTTTTATAACAGAACCATTTTTTTAAAACAAGAATTATCTGTCCGGAAATAACCAAAAACGGATCATCGGCAAAGATTTGCCTTTCTCCACACGTCCAAAATTATTGAAAAGAGCCAAAAATATTCAATTAAAATTATTTGAAGTGGAAAATATCGTTTAGAATTTACTCGGAGTGGAAAATCATTTTTCTGTCTTAAATTTCTCAGACCGGAAAATTATTTTTCAATTGAAATTTATCTCTCTCACTCGTCGATACTCCTAATTGGCTCAATTTTCGGCTATGACTCTCTCTCTCTTTTCTTCCTATGACAAATTCATATTTCATATTCATATTCATATTTACTCCTCCCTCCCTCTTAACTCTACTTCTCTGCATTTCTTCTTTTCTTTTCGACTCCACCCATCGCTTCTTTGCAAGAGAGGGAGAGTCCTTTAATTAATAAATTGTTCTTGTCAATGCCGAACTATTTGATAAGTTTTATAATTTTGCAATGGCAATCTACACATTTATTTCATTGATTTTAAAATATTTCAATAGATTAAAAAAAAATGTTAAAATTCTGTGAGTTTTAGATGCTTCAGTTTTTACAATATTTAATCAAGCAATCTATATGAATTTTATCGTTCGTAACAAATGTTGAATTTTGAAAAAAAAGGTGTTCCATAACTTTTAAGTTTTATACTGAAATATTTAGAGTTTTTAATAAATGAATAATTACATTTAATTCTTATTATTCAAATTTTCCTTTATTGATAGTGTTACGTCCTGACGTAACGTCCATAAATAAGATTATTTAACGAAACTTCCACCGAAAACATAATTGAAAACTTAAAGATTCGTGAGAGAAAGGTTTGTCGTTTCCTACGTTATTCCGTTCAATTCAATGATAAAAATTAAAAATTCACATTACCGACTGAAAATCTCAAGGAAAAGGCCATCGGTAAAATCGGGTAGTACGGAAGGGAAAACCAGGGTCGAAGATCCCTACAGGAAAAGCCATTGGCTCGTCACACCATCTGGTGGGTCAGGCACACTAACGTCGCTTTCCTAACTGACGTACCCTCTACCGGTCTCTCGATCCGAGAGATAGATCATTGGATCCGAAAATGCTCTTACCATTGGGAAAAGAAAAGAAAAAGCACATAGTATTTTACTCTGCCGTAAAGCCAACGAGGGGCGCTGATTACACCCTCTCGAAGAACTTGCATACAAGGTAACGTTGCATTCCTCTTCTCATACACATACGTGTATGTGTATGAGTATATATGCGTATATTCAGAGCAAGAACGAACGGAATGACGCTAAACAACGATGGATTTTCCTATCTCAAACCAATATAGAATTTTAAAACATTAATTAAAATTTATTCAAATAACGAACTTTCGGGAGAAATTCGCAATGGAATTAAGGGAAACAAAACGAAATAAATAAATGAAACCAAATAATACTTCAACAAACAGAAGAGACTGAATAATGGTTAACTAAGCATATGAAATGGTTGAAAATATATCTATGACTCTCTTGATCAAAAATAGGTAATAAAGATTATAATCAAGAACGAGATCCAAAATAAATATTAAGTCAACTTAAAACGATGAGTATTGACAAGGGAGAAGATCATGGCAAAACGGAAAAGAAACCACTAGTCGTTCCCAAGAGGGCAATGACCGCACAAGAATACAAGAAGGGAAGCAAGAAAAGATTTTAAAGAGGCCTATGCGTAGGACCACCGTTTCTTGACCTTCTCTCTCTCTCTCTCACTCATGTTGCAAGGCGCGAAAAACCCTGAACCGTCCTTAAGACCTAATCCTGTACACCTCACAAAACAGGTATCGGGGCACGCGTACATATATATATATATATATATATATATATATATATATATATATATATATATGCACTAGAATATACACACTGTCATTTATCTATGTGTGAGTAACAGTAGGAATATACGCGTGGAAATACTCTAGGATAAAAAATACTCATTTAAAGTTATTCCTCTCAAATGGGAAAGTCGTTACGCAATGTTAAATAATATTTCGAAGAATTAAGAATTTAAAGAAACCTACAATTGCGAAATAAAATTATGCACCGAATTCGGTGAATGCTAAATCCAATAATCAAACTCCGGAAGAAACAGGTTAAAACTTATATTATTTAACTTAAAAAACTACAAACTCGAAATATTATTTAACTATGTTAAAATCAAGAAGGAAGTAAAAAGCAAAAACGCCCCGAAGTCCACGAGCAGAAGCAGAGCTCATTTACATAATCCCCTCCCCTCTTTCGACGATCCACGGAGTTTGCGTGGCAAAGCGAGGAGCTCGGCTCTCGTCGCTACCCGGAGACCGTTCGAATGTCTCCCCACTCTCCACCCTCTATTCTAGCCTTACCCTTTTTATCTACCCAATAAATCTCCCATCTCTTTCTCTCGAAGGAAAAGAGGACGCGAATAAGAGTTGAGTTTTTTCCTAGTCATGCGCCGTAGCTCCCTACCTCCCCTTTTTCTCATGGACTCATACAAGAAGCCTATGCGACCGCACCCCAAAGGAAAAAATGTAAAAATATAAAAACTAAGAAATCGATGTTTCAATCGCAGGATTAATTTTTAATCATAAATACTTGAACACTAACAATTCAAAATCCACAAAAAAATTGTCAACAAAATTATTTATAACGATTTGGATTGTAATTTTAATCTACAAAAATATCGCACAAATATTCAATTCATTTGGATTTACTATTCTGATGTTCAATTCGAAAACAACAATTTTTTTCATTTTAATAATAATTAAACAAACAATAAGATATAAGAAAGGAAGGTAATTTTAACAAATGCGCAACACGATAAATATAAAGGAAAATATAAGAATTATATCCCTGATAGATAAGCAACTAAAAAAATATTTATAATACTAAAATTAAAATTGTTCATAAGAAAGTAATATTATATACAGAATAAGAATATAACAAGCGTGCGGCATAAGCGTGTACATGTGTGGGGGTACACGTGCCGTGATACAGCCACGCGCGCCGCAATACAGCCACGCGCGCCGCGATGCAGCAACACGCATAGGGCCCACCCTGTGATTTACGCTAGCGCCCTCGCTATGACCCCGATTTTTCAAGGGAAGCTCACGAAATAGAAAAGGAAAATGCATTGCATCAGAAAAATGCATCCTCCGTCTTTATCATCAATCCCCACTTTTATCGAACGGGTTAGCCTGGATCACGGGTATATAAAGGCCGGAAAAAGGGCTCTCGGCAGACTTCTTCGACTTTTTTTCGACGTGGAAACTACGAAACCCATCGTACTCATCGAATCCATTCTTGGGCTGAACTTGGGAAGTTTTTCGACAACGACGTTCTTGATTCTGGAGTTTTCCAAATCAATTCGTTTTTGGACTTAGAATTTCACGCGATTTTCGAAGGGAGATAGTTTTTTCCGGTTCAGAATTTCAAATCTTGAATTCTGAGTCGAATTGAAATTGCTTCTATTTTTGAATTCTCGAAATTTTGAATTGGCCTTTGAATGTCGGAGGAGACGTTGGACCTCGTTTTATTCTATTTCATTTTCCTTTGTCTAGTTATTATTTTCGGTTTAGTAATTTTCGTTTATTTTACTTTGACATCCGCAATCCACGAAATATTGGATAACGTATACATCGCGGTTATTGTTAAATGGATTGCAAAATTTAAGACTGAATCTTTGTTAACCATTTCTTTCTTTTTACAATAATTTGAATAAAATTTTGGATCTCGAAAATTAACCTCTGTGCATCGACAAATTCTTTGACTTCATCGCTAACCTGCCACGCCCTTGATCTACTGCCGATTCAACTTCACCGTTTCCGTCTAAGTCGCCGGTGCGTCTACAAATGCTGTCACCCTTTCCGTTTGGAGAACGTCTCAGCCAGTAAGTGAAGTTTTATTACAACCTCATCTTCCTCTCGTGAAATTGTGAGGAATACTTCGGGAAAAATTGAACACAGTGAATATCATAAATTCGGACGGAATTGATCGATTAAATTCAATTAAAAACCGCTTAGTTGATTATTTTTGGAGAATCTCCATTTTTGGAATCTCTATCCAAGTGGTCCTAAATTCATATTACCCCTGCGGCGTTGGTGATTTAATTGTCCATAAAAGGTTTGATTTGAAACAATTTCATTAAAATAATTTAAAAGAAGAAGTTTTAACATTATCCAAGTGAATCTTAAATCTAGATTGTTCTTGCGGCATTACTGAGTCAAGTTTCATAAAACTTTAATTAAACCATTTCTTTGAGATAATTTGAAGGAGGAAAATTCATCCACGTGAAGTTTAACAAAGGCCTTTCGACCCCTCTTCCCTTTCCATTGCTGAAATCGTGTCATTCGAGAATTGGAGATTCGCGACAAAGGAGAAAAAAATATAAAATTCAGGGAAGGGTTAGATAACAAATTGATCAATTTTGAGACTCTCGCGAACCAGTGACTCATCAATAGTCACAGAATAAAGTTTAATTGAGTTTTTCCTTTTCGGTATTTTTTTAAAGGTTTAAACAGTTAAACAAGTTCAATCCAAGGAATTTCTCTTCCCCAACGATTAAATTCAACGTAAAAACCCTCCCACTCTCTCTATTATTCGTTTAACACATTCGATCTCAAGACTCAGTACGGTTGTGTAAATTTACGTCTTCATCCGAGGATTCGTGTTCTTTACTATTTTCTCCCCCCGTGCGAAAACATGGTTGGTACTGGAGTTGCGTCAGGTTGCACGCTCACCAAGCAATCGTAGTCCTCCCCTCCGTGCGAAACTTGGTTGGGACAAGAGTTGCGTCAGGTTGCACGCTCACCAAGTATTCGTTTACCTATCCTTGTGCGAAATTTGGTTGGGACAAGGGTTGCGTCAGGTTGCACGCTCACCAAATATTCCTATTCCTTCTTTTTACTCGGTGGAGATCTGGTTGGGACTAGAGTTGCGTCAGGTTGCACGTTCATCCGAAAACTCACCCTGGATACTCTTTCCTCAAATTCCATGAGAGTCAACCCCCCAGTACCGCGCAAAAAGAAAAGAACACGCAGAGCCGAACGAAGGTATCAATTACGTAAACTCGACGCGATATATTCGAATCCGTGGCCAAAAAGGTTAAACCTTGTTTAAAGATTGGGATCAAATTATCACGGAGTACGGGCATTGCCTACAGAAACAGAAATAACTAGAGAGACTCCAAAACCCAAAATTATTTCCACTGAAATCCTTAAACATCCGATAACTATTTACAAACTAATTCTAATTGATCTTCCTCCAATCACCCCTTTGTTCAATAAAAGTAACGACAGTGATCCTCGGGGTAAGGCCAATAGTAAATTATATCGAAACACCGAGTTCTAATCTCAGTAGATACCTCACGCAATTGAAAAATTAACAGTGATTCCAAGCCCATTTCCCGAGTAATTTTCCGAAAGGTTAGACCCAAAAACAGGGGCAGATGTGTTCGAGATTGATTCCAGGAGTAGTACCGAAATTTTTCCACAACTAGAGAGTCTTAATTAAATTCAACACATCATACGTCAAAAATTATTAATAGTTCGCGAAAACTCCCATTTCTGACGGAACAGATTTTTGGGGGCTCGTCCGGGATCTTTTGGAATCATTGTCAATTTTCCTTGTTAATGTAGTGTGCATAAAATTCAATTTGGAAAAAAAGGGTATATATTCTTTCTATTGAAAAAAAAAATATTAATAATTTGACTCTGAAACATTTAAACCTTACTGGAAACTATTTATATCTTTCGTAAAAAAGACAAAGAGAAACCCGTAATTTCCTGATCTTTCAAATTAAATTGTGTTTTTGGAAGGAGTACGCGAATTAATAAAAAAAAAAAAAAACCCCTTTCAACAGCCCAAAACTCGTAAACGATTAGATCTTTTACTCGCACGGTTTCAGCTCTCCTTCCTTTTCCCCGTTTTCCGAGCGGTCAATGATCCCAATACCAACGAACCTTCCGTATCGCGCGATCTAGAAAGGTCATTGATCGGGGGAAAACGCCTTCAACATCGGTAGAGCTCAGAGTAAATTTCTTGTTCCAAAAAAAAAAACAGAAAAAAACGAATAATCATTCTTTTATTTTTTGTTTTTTTCCCCACCAATCTTGAATTTTTTTTTTTAATTATTATTTGGTGATATATCACAAAAAATTCCCCCTCCCAAGAACAGAGTAGATAAAATATTAAAAAAAAGAGATATATACTCAAAGTTTAAATATTCATGGGAGAACATGACAAATTTTTGGAGGAATTAACTGAAGAACTTTGCCTTCCCGAAACCCCACAGCCTTACAAACTTATTCCGATAGATTTTTCTTTAGATTATCCTGTAAATTGCCGAAGCAATGATCTCGATCCTCGCTATCAATATTACAAAGACTTGGAAAAGACTCAGCAACTACAAACAACAGCAACACCCCGTTTTTCCGCAGAAACAACATCTAAAAAGGAAAAAGGAAATAGAGGTGGAAAGAAAATTCAAACGCAAGAATTCAAAGCAGCGGCTATCATCAATTATAACAATTTTAATAATCAAATTGAAGCAAAAAATCAAGAGCCAAGCGGGAAAATCCCAATTTGGAATTATCAAATACCCACGTATACACGCAAAACAATTCAAGAACAAAAATTTCAGACCGCGACGACACCAATTTTTTTACCAAATACGCCAACCTTACCAACAATCACTTCTAATAATCTTTTGAATCGACACTTGATTTCCCCTCCTCAATTCAATACAATTATCATTTCTCAAGTACAAATAATCCAGACGTCAATTTTGCCAGGGTTCCGTCCAAATTGATGATAAGTGATTAATTAAGTTTAAGTTTAAAAAAAAATATTATAATCATTATCGGTAGATGATTGACGGTTTTTATCTTGGAATTTCACAAATGCCGTCAACAAGATCTACGACAAATGTGAAGGATTCTTTGCTCAATATTTATCCAGAAGAGAGAAAAAGAAAATTAGTAGGAGACCCAATTCAGAATCCCAGTAAAAGACGAGAGACGTCTGAAATCGATAATAACACAATTGACCAAACGGAAAGACTTTCCCTCCCAGGATTATCGAAATCTATTTCCGATCTCAATATAGGAGATCTGCCAGAATCAACCTCGTCGGGGTCCCAAAAATCAAATTCACGAAAGTCAAAAAGCATTGGTGAATCGTCAATCGATAAAATTTAAACGTCGAAAGAATTTCACGACTCATCAAAGGAGTCACAAGAGCCTTCAGAAACTAAAGTTCATAAGACCCTTCACGAGCAAGAGAAAGACGACTTTAACAACGTTAACCCTCATTCCGGGAACGTCAACGAAGAATTTGAGGAGTTAGAGGGAGTTAATACAGACATTTTGCTAAATCTTGAAATAAACGAACATAGCTGTCGCGATCTTCTGCCCAACGTGGTCACAATAATCCCTATTTCGAGTGAGAAAACACCCGATCTACCAGCGATACCAATAGAGACGCACTGTAAGACCGCGAGAAGTTTATCCTGTGCATGGGACGAGATTATTGTCGAACCTAGCGAATCAGACAATTCTCCCGCTGAAAACTCGGAGATAAATGAAACACTTTTGAGGCCTAAACAGAATCTAACTTCAATTCTGAAAACTCCGCGTTTTCGCGAGATTTCCACTACAACGAGACATTGAAAAACCCATCCTGATACATCTTTCAATCAATCACTCACTTTTTATTCCTGGAGAGACGAGAAAACACCAGCGCCTCGTAAGACTTGGAATCTCCTCGAATTTTTCGCGAGGAAAAAAAAGATCAACCCCATAGAAATTTTTAAGAAACAAAAAACGCCTGTACGATATTTGTACAAAAATACGATAAGCAGGAAAATAACCGAATCAACCCCCCTAATAACAAAATTGGCTGAGTCACATAACACACAGAATCTTAATCTTGGTAAAAAATCTAGCGAGAGGAACACAAATCAGGGAAACGGTCATAGCGGAGAATTTAACAGGGACCGAGAGACGATAAAAGGCTCAGGCGACAGGGAGAACGATAAAGATAAATAAGGGGATAGAGAGGACGAACCCAACGGAAATAATAACCCCAATTTTTTGAGATCTAAAATTCAAAAACCAGGAGAAATAAAAGGTCCAAAAATGGCAAGTAATAATCAATTAGTGTCCCTTGAGGACGCTCTTGCAGTAGTACCTGAATATGATAACACCAAAACCTCCTTGGCCATGTTTATCCAGGGTTGTGAGGAAGCACTCGGAATGCTCGAACCAGAAAGTGAACAATACCTCGTAAAGGCAGTTCGAGTAAAAATCAAGGGAGAACCCCGACGAACTATACATTTAAAAACATTCGAAAATATGAATCAATTATACGAATTTTTAAAAATGATTTATTCCCCGGCGCGAAATATGCATCAATTACAGGGCGAATTAGGGACAATTTATCAAAAACCGGACGAAACGGTAATAGCTTACGCGAATCGAGTCCGCGACATAGGGATTCAGATAATAGATGCTTATGAAGTTGAAAAAAATCTGACCGCGGACGAAGATTTTGTAGCCAACACCGAAGCAGGCGTACTCTCGTGCTTCCTGCAGGGTTTAAAACCAGAAATCGAACAACGAATGGGTTTTACGCAGGGTATTGAAGAAGCGTCAGAAAGAGCTATAAAAATCGAAAAACAACTAATCGCTCAGGCGGCGCTCCGTAAAGTCAGAGGAGAGCCCGTTGAGAATAAACACTCGAGAAATGAGAATAAAAGATCAGTAAATGTCGTTACTAGCGAAACGATAATTTGCCAAAATTGCGGTAAAATTGGGCACGTGGCAGGAAATTGCGAGTTGAATAAAAATCGTAATGATGGAAATCTCGGAAGAGACAACGAACGCAAAAATATTCCTACGTGCCAATTTTGCGGAAAAATGAGACATACTGTAGAGAAATGTTTTAAAAAACAGGCCCAACAGGCTACTGGCAACCCAACAAATTTTCCCGCACCCACAATTACGGTGTGTCAGCTTTGCAACAAACGTGGCCATACGGCTGAACGAAGTTTCCAACATTTTCCCCCTCTAGTCAAAAATCAGGGAAATACAAATATGACATGTCAATTGTGTGAAGGGCCGAATCACATGGCTCTTAATTGCCCTCAACTACAGAAAAACACTCAAATTCCTAAATTGTTGAACACAGGCCAGGTGCCTCAAACACTTAGATACCAATCATCACAGTACACGAGGTGTCAAATTTGTAAAAAGGAGGGACACGGGGCTGATAGATGTTTTTTCAGAGACAATTCGCTCCGAACTAATAATCGAAATTCCTCAACTGCTCCAAAAACATACGGTGCAGCCACGAGCAATCAACAAATCCAAGATAAAACATGTTATTATTGCAAAAATCCTGGTCATTTTGCTCGCGAGTGCCAAATAAAAATGAACGACGAGCAGGGATTTAAAGATTTGAAGGGAAATGCGAGCGGTCTCGCGCCACAGGGTGCATCGCAGGAGGCCCCACGGAACGCGCACCCAATAAGGGCTATTACTATAGCAGGGAGAAGCCTGCATTTAGAGCAATAAAGATATACACGATCCATCAAGAGAGAGAGCGTTCTGTTCCCACGGTAATGATGAGTGCAAAGGAGCTAAAAAAACCCGACCACTCTCATGATCGATACAGGAGCAGGACCAAATCTGCTAAAATTATGTTGCATAGACAAACCCGAATTGATAAATCAAGGAGAAATTTCGCAGTTGAATGGAATTACTAGTTTATCAATCTACACCATTGGTTCCGTCACAATAGAAGCTTTTGGACGTTTTACTACATTCCACATAGTGACAGACTATTTTCCTATCGAGGAAGATGGAATTCTAGGTTCAGAATATCTAGACGGAAATCACGTAAAAATTGATTATGAGAGGTGTCAATTAGAAATGCAAGGAATCGAAATCCCCTTCGCCTCACCGGAAACAATTTTGATTCCTAACGAGTCAACCAAATTATGCTTTATTCGAATAAAAAATTTGGGAATTAGAGAGGGTTATCTAACCCCGTTAGACGCTGGAAAAGGACTCATAGTACATTGTGGATTTTTGAGAAATGACAATGGAAAGGCGTACGTATATATCACAAATATAAACCCCCACCCCGTACAGGTGCATGTACCGGTGCACTGTGGGCAGAATCACAGAAAAATCGGCAAAACCCAAAAATTGAGTGTTCTCATTTCGTATTTCTATGTATGTCATTTCAAAGACCAGGTATTTGTACGCCCTATTGTAAAAGGACCGGTCCCTATCCTTCGCGGTACTCGACTTACGACCGTCTGAACTCGACCGTTCGAGAGTGAAGAATGTACCGATTTTGTACGCTGAAATTTTCGATTCGTGCAAAGTGAAATATATTTTGTTCTACGCTACCGATTTCAAATCGGTAAAATGGGAGATAATCTTGAAGGTATGTAGAATATTATCATGTCAAATAGTTTTTTGAAATTTGAAATATTGTATGTATAAAAGAGTGTTCAATGTATGCATTTTAAGCAAGCTTGTAAATTTATTTTTCCAAAAGAAGTATAAAAATAGTTGTGATCCCAGGAGATCCCAGACTTTTGAACATTGTAGCCTATTGATAATGTTATTAAGATTAGAATTTATAAAAAAATTTTTGCAGATTGTTGCATATCTGGCTTTGGGAACCGGAATTCTCATGTCGCGCAACGCTTGGCTTCTTTGTTCAGGCTGGGCGCATAGTCCCCAGCAGGTAAACGTATACCTGCTGGGGACAATAGCCGGTCCTTGTGGAATATAAAATAATTTTCTACCCAGTGATCTATTCGTAAAGAGTCATGATTCATGTAACGGGTGTTCAAAATGTTACAATAATTTATTCTATCATTTACAATTAGATTAAAATTTTTCCCATGAACACATTCATTTTTAGTAAATGTTTATCATACTTGTTTTATTCTAGGTTCACGTGCCATGGATTACACGTGCACTTATCAGGATATTTTTGGAATGATTAAGGAGAAATTTAAATTGTGCCTGGATGAGCAACTTCAGATTTTTGAGGAAAAAATTACTCTTGAGTCATCCGAATCTTTCACGATTGACAACAATGAAAAGGATTCATTAAAAAAATTACTTTGTAATATCAAAAGTAGATGGCTCGAAGTGCACAGAAGCCACGATGCATTTAAAAAAAAAAATGAAAAATGGTTGCAAACTTCAATAACTATTTTGGTAATTAATTTTATTGATGTTTCGAAAACTCGAGTTATGGGTCAAGATGTATAGTATAACGCTCGCGCTATTTTTTTCAGAACTGTACGAAACCAATTGGAGAGCCATCAACTTCAGGTGTATCTGGGCGACCTCGAAAATTGAGTTTCGAAGAGTCGAGTGAACGTACCAAGAAAAGAAGGGCTTTAGAAGTCAGTGAAAAGCATTGCGTGGAGGAATTAAGTTTGGCCACCAGGATGAGATTCAGTTCAGCAGGATTAAACGATGCTGCCACTATTTTAAAAAACATCACAACAAAATCTCCCTCAAGAGCTGCGAGATACCGAACAGCATATGAATCGTCGATAGATCCACGGCTAGTTGAGATGTCTGGAGATGAAGCACTGATAGATTTTGTAAATGCAAAACTAACAAAACAGCAATACATATACATCAGGCGATCTTTGAGAAATAAAAAAGTTGCTATTTATCCATCGTACGCAAAAGTCGTTGCTGCTAAAAACCGTTGTTACCCTTCAGATATAACGGTAACTGAGACTTTAGCCGAAGTGAAATTACAGTCTTTGATTGATCACACTTGCGACAGAATTCTAAAGTTGCAAACTGACGTGATTAACTCTTTGCGCCCTGAAGAATCGAAGAATTTAAGACTAATTTGTAAATGGGGTTGTGATGGAAGCTCTGGGCACAGTAAATACAAACAAAACTTTACGAATGCTGAGAGTTCTGATGCGAGTATATTTTTAACGTCTTTAGCTCCATTGCAAATTTTAGGATCGGAAATCTCAAAAAAAGAATTCGTCCTTTGGAAAAATCCCAGGCCCTCATCTCCACGGTATTGTCGCCCTATGAGAATTCAATTTTTAAAAGAAACTGTGTCGTCAACGATTCAGGAACGGCAACACGTTGATAATCAGATCGAGTCTCTCACCCCTTACAGGGTACAGGTAACTGTAGACGTTGACAGAACTCGACTCGAACTTGGATTATCAACGTTGCATGCGTGGATCCGTTTTTGTGAGTGCTTCTTGCACATCGGCTATAAAATCGGTGTTCACAAGTGGCAAACTCGAAAAGATGAAGAAAAAAAAGTAGTTGCTGAGCGAAAACGAGTTATTCAAGCCGCATTCACGAAAGAGTTGCATCTTGATGTTGATAAACCGAAACAAGGGTTTGGTAGCAGTAACGACGGAAACACTGCGCGACGTTTTTTCGAAAATACTCAAATTTCATCAAGAATTTTGGGTTTGGACGAGAATATTATGAAAAGATTCCACATAATATTGCAAGTTCTTTCAAGTGGCTTTGCCGTAAATGTAACTGCTTTCAAACAATATAGTCTTGAAACCGCCGAAATGTTCGTAACTTTGTATTCTTGGTACTGCATGCCAACTACGGTTCACAAAGTTTTGATTCACGGTCCTTTGATAATTGAATGGTCCCCGCTTCCTATCGGGCAAATGTCAGAAGACGCACAGGAAGCCCGTAACAAGGATATTAAAAAATATCGCGAGTGTTTTGCTCGAAAACACTCGAGAACAGCGACCATGCAAGACGTTTTCAATCGACTCCTCTTAACTTCAGATCCGTACATATCGAGCATGAGCAAGCAGTATCCGAAAAAACCAAAAAGCTTATCACCAGAAGCATTGCAACTTTTGCTCTGTACCGATAGTTCTCGCGATAAGTATGGTTTAGGTGAATTAATGGAATACACGAGTGACGAATCAGAATCCACCAATTCCTCTGACGACGGCGATCGCGATTCCGACGCTGACGATTATGATTAATATTGAAATCAGGAATAATTATTAATAATTAATATTATTATTATTATTATTAATTATTAATTATTCTATGTAACGCACGTATTATTTTCGGTAAAATTTAATTCGTTAAGTGTCGATTGCTGTTTCAAATGTATTTAGCAATAAAATTCGTTAAAAATGATTTATAACTAATTTTCCGAAATTATTTGAAAACTTTCCCTCACTTCCAGACAATCGTTTTGTTTTCCCCAAATCTCATTCAAAATTTATAAAAAACAACCTTCAAAACACAAATATTGATTTCTGATAGCAAAAGTTGCTTATGAGTAAGATAAAAATATATTTTCGGTTCGCCATTTTGTTTTTTTCGAAATTTTGATTCAGGATTTTCAATAAGTGGCTTTTAAACCGCAAATTTACCGATCCCTACACAAATCGGATGCTTTTTAGTAATGCAGATAGTCACTTCCGGTCCGCCATTTTGTTTTTTCGAAATTTTGATTAGAGATTTTCAATAAGTGACTTTTAAACCGCAAATTTACCGACTCCTACTCAAATCGGATTCTTTTTAGTAACGCAGATAGTCACTTCCGGTCCGCCATTTTGTTTTTTCGAAATTTTGATTCAAGATTTTCAATAAGTGACTTTTAAACCGCAAATTTACTGATCCCTACTCAAATCGGATGCTTTTTAGTAACGCAGATAGTCACTTCCGGTCTGCCATTCTGTTTTTTCAAAATTTGGATTTGAGATTTTTAATCAGTGACTTTTAAACCGCTAATTTACCGATCCCTACTCAAATCGGATTTTTTTTAGTAACGCAGATAGTCACTTCCGGTCCGCCATTTTGTTTTTTCGAAATTTTGATTCCAGATTTGAAATCAGCGAGGTTAAAAACTTAAGAATCACCATTGCATTTTTCAGTACGCACATCGGCCTAGTTTTGCCGATTTTTCTGCGAATCTACCCACAGTGCGGTGCTCGAATTGAAAAACGAAACTGAATTTGCGATCTGGGAAAATTCTCAAACCATAGACTTGCCAGATAAAGATCTAATTGAAAAAGGAGATTTTGTTAAGGAATTGGATGAAATAAAGGAAACGGGCTGTGTGGAAAAATCATATCGAACAAAGAATAAAAAAGACAAGGAAGATTTGAGGAAAAATACGGAAAAAGATAAAGTAAATTTGAGTAAAAATACGAAAAAAGACAAGGGAGATTTGAGTAAAAATACGGAAAAAATAAAGTAAATTTAAGTAAAAATACGGAAAAAGATAAGGAAGATTTGAGTAAAAATACGGAAAAAGGTAAAGTAAATTTAAGTAAAAATACGGAAGAAGATAAGGAAGATTTGAGTAAAAATACGGAAAAAGATCAAGTAAATTTAAGTAAAAATACGGAAAAAGATAATACAGAAGAGGAAAAATTTAGTGTTCATTGTTATTTAAACGCACGGGAAAAGATTTGCAAAGATGAATCTTCCAATTTTTCTCAGACGGAAAATTGTGCAGGATTTATTAATACAGAAAACTATCCTGATGTAGGGCCAACGAGAGTGTCTGTACCTACGAGAGATAGGAAAGGCTTCGTTGGAGAGATGCCTAACACATTAAGAGTAAATAGATCCTGTGGGGCTAGCTCTGTGCATGGTGTCGGTCTTTGTAACGCTTCTGCAAATTTAGGCTCTTCGGAGGAACTAGATCCGGATGATGGGACAAAGATTAATTTTCGAGTTGACTCAATTAATTATTCTATAAATGACCAAAATTTAATTAATAAAAATGAATGCAAAGGAATCAAAACAGGGACTGATCATCTTTGTTTAAATTCAAGGGTAACACTTCATGCGGACAATCCTCGCGTTTCATTTTCAGAAGATTGCCCAGTATCAATAGATACAACATGTAGCCCCGATTTTTTTTCTACAAGAATAGTATCAGAAAATAAAATGTTGAAATTGAAAGGAAATATAAAAACGGAAAAATTAGATTTCATCAGGAAAATTGATGATTCGGATTCCACGGGGCAATCTCACGGTAGTGCACGACGAGTAGTTGTAAACGTTGGAATCGAGAATGTCGATTCAAATCTTGAATTAATTAATGGATCCAAGTCAAAAAAATGCAGATGAAGAATCTTTATTGGAATTTTCAGCAGATAAAAACGCAAATTTTGAATCACAACCATTAGAGGAGAAATGCACCCAAGATTCTCCGAAAAATACAATTTTCAAAATAATTCCTCACAAACAAAAATCTTTCGAAATATTAAATTATGATTTAGTAAAACGCCTCAGTACGCATTAAATTTCACGGGATGTACCGAATTTTCCACGGCAAAGCTGTTGTCATTTAATTAAAGATTCACACATAGAAGAACGCCTTAAAAAAATTAAAGAAGTCCTAAGACTAGATAGTTTAAATCCCAAGGAGAAAGAAAGCATTGAAACTCTTCTAAAAGAAAGTACACAATTATATCATCTGCCCGGGGAACCGCTCAGCTGCACCACCGTTTTACAGCATAGGATTCCCACCACCGATGATTTACCTATTAATACTAGGGGATATCGTTGGCCTGAAGTGACTAAAGACGAAATAACTCGATAAATGGAGGAAATGTTGATTAATGACATAATAATACCATCAGTATCTCCTTACAATTGCCCTGTATGGGTCGTGCCTGAAAAGGCTGACTCTAAAGGAAATAAGCGATGGCGTGTCGTATTTGACTATCGCTCTCTCAACGAAAAAACAATAGCAGACGCATATCCAATTCCCAATATAATCGAGATCTTGGATCAATTAGTAGGCGCACAATATTTTTCAGTCTTCGATTTAGCATCCGGTTTCCATCAGATAGAAGTCAGTCCGGAGGACCGTCATAAAACTGCATTTACGACGCCCCGGGGGCATTTTGAATTCGTGAGAATGCCTTTCGGGCTACGTAATGCTCCCACCACCTTCCAACGCGCCATGGATCTCACGCTTAGCGGTATATTGGGAAAGGGTGTTTTTGTGTACCTCGACGATATAGTAATATATGCCAAGAATCTTGAAGATCACAGTAAAATTTATAGGGAATTAATAAAACGATTGGAAGCTGCAAATTTAAAATTACAACCCGATAAATGCGAGTTCCTTAAGCCCGAAGTCGCATATCTCGGTCACATAATAGGAAAGGACGGGGTCAAACCCGATCCAAAGAAATCGGAAGCCGCTAGAGAATACCCGAGACCCAAAAACCTTAAAAATATTCGACAATTTCTGGGACTTACGGGTTATTATAGGAGATTTATCGAAGGTTACGCAAAAATTACTAAACCCCTGACGTTATTACTCAGAAAAGAAAAAGATTTTAATTGGCAACTAGAACAACAACAATCGTTCGAGATATTAAAAAACAAATTATGTACGGCCCCCGTGCTTGAATACCCTGATTTCTCAAAACCTTTTATCTTAACCACCGACACGTCGGGTGTCGCGATTGGCGGAATATTATCCCAAGGAGTAATTAATTGCGATCACCCCTGTGCCTATGCATCGAGAGCTTTAAACAAAGCTGAAGAAAAATACGACACATACGAAAAAGAAGCCTTGGCTATTGTATATTGCATATTACACTACCGCCCCTATTTATACGGGCGACGTTTTACTATAGTAACCGATCATAAGCCTCTTATGTGGTTCCAACGAGCCACGGACGAAAATGCAAGAGTTTTAAGATGGCGATTAAAACTCGCCGAGTACGAATACGATGTGGTATATAAAGCTGGCAAGACTAACGTCAACGCCGATGCTTTATCAAGGAATCCGGTCGAAGATACCATTATTTCCGATGAGATAATGATAATTCGAGCAAATCCAGAAACTGGAAAAAGGGAAAAACCGAAGCACACGTTAACTGAGGCAGACATTTCAGCGTTGTTAGAAGAAAAATCCGAAGAAGACGACGTGGAAATGGACGAATTAGATAAATTAATACCACTCGATAATAGCGAACAACACCGTTGTCACCGCGAATATGGCGATAATATTGAAACGAATGATATGAATGATGTGGAGGTCGGCTTTTCCAAAGGGCAGGATGCCCGTTCAGACGAAGACATAGGAGATCTTCATTTGATTTATACACCGAAAGAGACCGAGTTCGAAAAAACTAATTTAGAAACTCCCATCGTAAAACCCACACGAGGCGGAATGGCGATGGCAATCGTTACCAATAATGAGATGGATTGTACCGATCAGAGATCGGCAAAATTATAATAAAAAATTATGATTTTTTAATTACGTTGTCAATTCATAATTCAAGGGAAAAATTTCGTGATTAATTATCGATTTAATAATCTGAATAATTTATTGATAATTACTTGAGTAATATGTAATTTGTCTTTATAAAGCCCAATTTTTCGGTTAATCATTAATCATCATTCAACGATTATTAATTACTCAATCAATCATTAATCAGAAAGGCCGATTAACCAATTATTTTAGCAACTGGTAATCATATTGATACTTCTCTTAATTATTTCGTGAATAGGTAATTGAGACGCGAAAATTAACGATTACTTTGTTAATTTTCAATCCGAATTTTGAAAAATTGGATAATTTCCGCAATGAGTAATCTTCATGGGAAAGTTTTCAATTATTCCATTATTTATTAATCAAGATCCATGAATACAAATTATTTCAAACAATCATTAATTGAAGTGAAAAAAATGACGTTTACATATTCATTCAGTAATCGACATCAATAATACTTTGATTAATTCTTTTAACGATTAATTAAATAAGAAATTATACGATTAATGCACATTATGCACGGTATTGGGTGTGAAAGGTTTTTTGAGACTTTCTTGAAAAAAAAACCTTTTATATCTACGTTTTCAACGTAATCACACTGTTTATGAATAAAAGTGTTCATTATGCTCTCGATATACCGAATGCATAAGAGTGGTTTTTTGACTTTTTCGTGAAAAATCATTATGATATGTATATTGTCAATATTATGATATTGTTTGCGATAAAAAAATTTGCATTATGCACTCAATGCACCGCAGCGCGTGGGAGTGATTCTTTCGACTTGTTCTTGGAAAAAACATGATTATATCTGCAACTTTAATATTATGATGTTGTTCAAGAGCGAAAATGTGTATTATGCAATCGATGCACTGAACTATGTGGAAAGAGGTTTTTAAACTATTCTTTGGAAAAAAACATATCTACACCTTCAACATTACCATGTTGTTAATGAGCAAAAGTGCAGTTAATGCATTCAACGCGCCGGATTGTGGAAGAGTTTTTTTTTTACTTTCTGGCGACAAAATCATTTCTGTATCTACACTTTCAACATAATGATATATTTTATTTTCCATATAAATATCCATATAAATATATTCTCTAGCGGAAAATAAATGCCGTATGAAGGACGGCGAAGTTTGATAAATTCAAGAAAATAGAAATAAAGAGATGGCTAGGAGCTGGATAGGTCAGTCGGAAAGAGCACCCAACGCGTAATCAGATGGTCCCGGGTTCGGATAATAGATATTTTTATACAGCGTTCCACATCTTTGTGGCCTCTCAGGATATTGTCGGATAGGATTTTGGATGAGATAGAAGGGGAATTGGAATAATTCTCGATAAGAGTTTACAAAAAATTTCTTCTGAAAAAATGGATAGTCCACACTGGGATTCGAAACTGGGATATTCCGATTATGCGTCGGGTGTTCTTTCTAACTGATCTATTTAGTCGCAAGCCATTTCTACATTTCAAATTTCTGTCTTTAACGAGCTTCGTACGGTAATCATTGTTCACTAAAGAAATTTAGTTAGATATTTATGTAGCGTCTTTGTAACGGCACAGGCTGTTATTGACTGGGATTTTATATGAAGTAGGAGCGGAACAAGGATTATTCTCGATAATGGTTAACAAGAGCTCTCATTGAAAAAATGCATAGTCCATATATGGAGGGTTTGAAAAACTTTTTTTTTTTTATTTCCTCAATTTTTTTATATTTTTTAGTACCCATCAAAAGATCTTTGCTGGTAAATTTTCAGATTTTTCTGATTACCCGTTCAAAAGATATAAAATTAAGAAAAAAACCGCTCTTTTTCCGGTATTTTCAGAAAAAAATACAACAAAAATATTCGACATGTTTTTAAATGAGTTTTTTAAATTTTAAACTTTAAATCGTGTTTTTAAAATTGAGTGTCATTTTTTATTTTTATTTTTTATTTTTTGTTTAAAACATTCATCTATTCAACAACTTTTAAGACGAGTCCCATCGTGGGATTTCCATATTTACTATTTTTTTTCGATTTTTGAAAACTAAACATTTTTTTTTTATTTAAAAAATCTCATAATGAAGTGTCAAAATAAATTCGAAATAATGAAAAAAGAAATATTATACAGCAATAAAAATTGGTATCCATAATAATTTATTTAAAAAACAAATTTAATTTTTGCAAAATCGAAAAAAATAGTTATGGAAATTCCACGATCGGACTACTCTTAAAAACGGTTGAATATATAGATGTTTGAAACAAAAAATTTTTAAACAATCGAAAATCACACTCACTTTGAAAAACGCGATTTAAAGTTTAAAACTCAAAAAACTCATTTAAGAACCCGTTGAATATTTTTGTTGTATTTCTTCCTAAAAAGGTCATACAATAACAAAAATTAAAAAAAAAACTTTCAATTTGGACCATTATTAAAGAAGTTATGATCAAAATACCAAAAAAGAGCGGTTTTTTGGTCTTCTGAACGAGTAATCAAAAAAATCTCAAAATTTACCAGCAAGGGTCTTTTAATGGGTACTAAAGAATATAAAAAATTCGCGGAGAGAAAAAAATAAGTTTTTCAAACTGTCCGATTTGGGATGGAATGCCACATATATAACATTTATTTATATTTATATAATATATAGAAAAAGTGCGCCCTTTCTTGAAGGCGAGCCATCCTCCGAGGTTTTTGAAAGGGAATCGATGAGTTACTACATTGCAAACGTCCAGTATATTTCTTATTAGAAAGTGCAGGTACGCAAATATCGAAGAGGAAATCATTCATAACGGTTGATTTTCACAGAAGTATTTACATAAATTTCAAGGAAAAAGATAAAAAAAATCGACTCTCGACAATGGAAAAATCCGCCATAAATTTAACAGACTTCTCGGCTCATGTACATACAGTCTCAGAAAAAATAGCCATCATAATTGGCAATGGTGAGAGTGTTGAGTTGGTTCAGTTCACCGAGAACACCCTATAGATATACTGTACAGTACAGACCTCCCAATAGGGCCGCACGCAATAAGGCCGCTTCCCCTAGTTTCTCGCTTGAGCACTTCCCCTACTCCGCCTCAAACTCCGAACTCGAGTTTTTCGAGTACGAACCTCTGAATAGAGCCGCCAAGCCTAGGAAAAGAGAAAGAGAGAGACAGAGAGAGTTTGAGAGCGCGCGCCTGATGGGGGTACTCGAATCCGAAACAATACTTTTCCCCTTGGAGGCTTTTGCGGCGCTATTGACAGATACATATTAGTATTTCAATGGTCAATATTTGTCTTCCAGTTGAAAGAAAATTATATAATACGTAATCCAGTATATATAATATTGAATATTCTATTCTAGTTATTGTGATTATTGATATCGCAATTCTGCTGTTATCGATGAAGCCTTCATTCAAGGTTTTCGTTAGTGGGATACGTTTGGTCTCTCTGTTTTGAATTCCTTCGCATTCCCCATTTCGTATTTCGTAGCACGTTACAGAGCGAAAAGATCATCGCGTCATGTCCCAGGACAATAAACCTTCATTCATCGTCGAATAATCCTAGCGTATGATTCGGACAGTGTCGCAACGTTGAGTAAGAAATTCCTTTGGAACATATTGTAAACGTCATAATCAAAAGTGCAAGTTATCCGGTTAAATAATTGAATGCAGTATTCTGCGATTTATTATTATTTAGTGCAGAATTGAGGAAATTCAGGAAGGTAAGTGATTCAAATTCCACGATTTTATTTGAACGGTCGATGTGGATTTATTTTTTATCCGTTCATCAATCGTTATCATTTCCGCTCACACGATCTTCCGTCAATCACATAACTTCAATCGATAGGTGGATTCCCGATCAAGTTGAATTGCATGTTTTTTTTTTATTGACAATTAGATTTACCGATGTCTAACGATTCACAAGTAAATGAACCGGGAATTGAAGAGCTGAGTCTCCCAGAAGAATGTGAGAAGCGAGCACATGTCGATGGGACATGGTTCCTTCCTGATTTCTCCAGGTCCACAGCGCTGGATATCGTCGCAGCTTGTCAGTTGTGTCGAACGAGACACAACGAGACAACTCTTATTAAAGGACCACTCAAATCCAACTCTAATTTTAAGACTCATCTGAAGGTATTCCATCTAACTTTATTTCATTGTTCCCGGTAAATATTTCCTTGAAATATTTCTCAAGTATGTTAAAGCGAACATTTAGACGTGATTGCGGCAAGCCCGTCAGTGGCCCGTTTGGAAATGGCGCGTTGTATGAGGCAAACTCTTTTATTGTTGTTTTTATCAACGTCCAGACATTGGTTGATTGGCAATGTAGAAAAGTGTCACAAAAGTATCACTTCGAAAGTTATTTATACTTTCTTTTCACTAATATTTCAACAGCTATTAATATATCAAGGCCATCCACACTTTTTCTAGATACCTACCCAGTAGGGCGGCCGTTATTTTGGCTTCGGTACAAAATTTTTAACGTCTAGCAAAAAAACCAATCAAGAACTAATCATGAACAAAAAATCAGTGTGAAATTTTATTATCCCAATAAGGAGAACATGTGCCACCGAGCAGTTTAATTTTCAAAAATACATGCATTTTTTTAATGGCTGCACTAAAATATTTATTAGTCACAGAATATTAATTAAAAAATCTGGAATTGGGTACATTGGTTATACATATTAAGAGTTACAAAATATATGGGTCATTCCATGTCAAATTGACCAAGAGTTGGAATCGACCCCTCTCAATTTCGATGAAATTTGGTCATAAGTTTTCGGTTTCAATAGAACGGAGTTCGACCAAAGGAAAATAATTAATTTTTTTTTTCAAAAGTTATTCAAAATTTAAAATTTCACAATTTTTCAAATCTTTCAAGTTTATTTTTGAAATATATCGAAAACTATTGTAGTTATGAAAAATTATTCTCAATACGTTTTGAAAAGAATATTTGAGGCTACGAAAAACAAATATTATGAAAAAATATTTTGAAAAATGATGAAATTAGGTGAATTTTGAATTTTTTTAAATCGTGAAAATCCAAATACCGCATTTTAATTTTAGTTTAGTTTTTTTATATAATACCTTGTACTGATCTAAAAAGATCCTGAAATTTTCAGAACAAGGTATTATATAAAAAAAATTTAATAAAAAATTTATTGTTGATCGTGGATTTGCACGATCTTTTAAAATTCAAAAATTTATATTTTCGGAAGAAAAAAAAACCTCTGAAAATTTCAGAATCTTTTTATATCAGTAGAAGATATTGTATAAAAAACAATTAAACTAAAAATTAAATGCGGTATTTGGATTTTCACGATTTTAAAAAATTCGAAAATCTCCAAATTCATCATTTTTCAAATTTTTTTTTCACAATATTTGTTTTTCGTAGCCTATTATTCATATCACGATATATGAAAGACATTGTTATAGAATCAGGCGTTTATTTGACAATCAAACAAAGAGTCTCCACAATATGATTAATTGAACAGAAATTTTTGCTTATGGTGATTCCAGAGGAGGCATAAGGATGACGTCGAAGGGTTTGAAATGTATTCTCTCGCAAAAAAACAGAAACTTGATAAGGAGAAGGACGATTCTCGCAAGACCTACTGCAAATTTTCGCAGAAAAAACATGACCAGAACATCGTTAATTTAATTAACAACACATTTTTACCATACGACATAGTCGAGAATGCTGCATTTCGAACGGTGTTTGATGGTAATTACCTAGTTTTTATCATTAATTATATTTTTATTTCTTCTACAATTTATTATAATAAAAAAGGAGTTCTGATCACAATGTGGGTAAATTCCGCATCTGCGGATGTTGAGAAAGAGCAATTTTTACTTGACTTGGGGGATGTATGTTTTTTCTTTTGATATCTCAAGAACAATGTATAATTGTTATCATGAACAAATCTACATTCATTGGGCCACTATAATTTCGTTGAAGCCAAATACATTGTTGTTCATCATATCGTATCAGGAGATGCGGTAGTGTCTAAAGCCGATTATGAGCTCTCCATGTCTACCGCACTCCTATACGGCTGAAAGGCGGCCGGCAAATTTCAACTGGAAAAAAATTTTGTTTTACAAATTTTTCTTTATTGCAGTTTTATTTAAATCCAGGTTTTCTTTACTATCGCGCAAGATGAATTTTGTTATCCAATTATTTACAAAAATAAGCGCTCGTGGTCCAAAAAGTTCTTCAAACACGAATTTTTAGTTGAAATGAATGGCGTGTGTGTACTCACGGACGCTAGCGGCGAGCGAGTGTGTACACGGATACAGTGGCGCATTGTCACGGCGGAGTTCTGTCTTTTAAATCTCAACAGAATAATTCTGGGTAGAATTTAAAACATAGCTAGCAATATTTCTAGATTAATTTTGCGTATCTAGTCAAAAGACGTTTGCATTTGGTAGCATAAAATCACCAGCCGTAGATGATATACGTACAAAAGGGTCGGGAGATAATACCAAAAAAACAGATCAAAAATCTGTTTAAAAACAGCAGTCGAGTGTTCGCCGAAAATGCCTAAAATCAACGAGTCCGCAAACCAGTGCATTCAAATGTCAATAAATTTTCTGATTAAGCAACAATAAGGACACGAGTACATCTTCTAGAATGAGAAATAATGGATGCACCCAAGTGTTCTTATTGTTGTTTGATTCGAATATTTATTGACATTTAAATGCACTGGCTTGCGGGCCCCATTTATTTCACGCTTTTTTATCGAGCACTCGGCTGCTGTTTTAGAACAAATTTTTGAGGTTTTTTCGTTATCATATGCTATACACTAATTATATATGATAACTTTTTATAATATGGAACCTCGTTTGAATGATAATAGGAGAAGTGTCTATTTACGTTATCATTTTAGATTTGAGCATCCGTCAAAGAGGAAAATCTTTTAAGCACATGTCAACGAGAACACTGATACGAAAAATTGAACAGTCCTACCAACAGGACATTTTGGAAATTAAACAAAAAATTTCCAGTGTTAAATATGTTTGCACTACCGCCGATGTGTGGACTAGCCGTCAGCGTCGGTTTGTGGGAGTTACGGTGACTTGGGTAACCACTTCAATATTGCTCTTTTAATAGGAATTATTTTTTTATGATGTATTTGTTTACCATTGCATCGTTTTCATCTAGTAAGACGTCGTATAAATCTGACCAGATAATCTCTAATTCCTAGCGCCTCATCGCTGAAAAAGCCAATTTTATTAACAAAAATTTTCCTGCCCACGCCTGGTAGCGAACCCGGAACCCTACATTTACTAATCCAACGTCCGAACCACTAGCCGAACGCACAAATACTTCTGATTAATATTTTGTATTGTCTATATGAATGAATTCCGTCACGTTCTTCTTCAATCTTATGCTGGTGTCTTAATTTTATAAATTGAGTCTCCTTATTTATAAATAATATTATTTATTACTATCAATAAAAATATTAACTTAATCAATAATTAATTACTACTATTATTATTCCCATTCGCAATGGAAACAATAATAAATCATCTAATGATAAATTAATCCAAAAATAGAAAAAGAGGAAAATTCATAATTTTGAATTTGTTAACATTCAAAAATGTTTAGATTTTTGGATTTTAAGATTTTGAATTTTTTGTTTATTTTTTTTTTTTGTTTCTTAGATTTTTAAATTTCTGGTTGAGACTTAGTAGTCCTAAGATGAAAAGCCGGTTAACCTGATCACAGTTTCATCAATTTCCCTCCAGGCCACAGTGTTCAAATTGGAATAAGTTCCATAATTCAAACAATTGCCTGGATTCAATACTCTTATATTGAATGAAGAATTCGACATTAAATTAGAATATGGTTTTAAAATTTCCATTCACCCCATCATTTTTTGTATGGGTTTGTTTCAGCTGGATCCAATAACTTTGCAGCGAGTTACTCGCGCGATTGCCTGCCGACGCTTCCCGGGAAGCCATACCCATGACAAAATTGCAATGATTTTGAACGACATACATGCAAAGTATGAATTAAAAAGAGATAAACTCGCAGCTACTGTAACGGACAACGGCTCAAATTTCGTGAAAGCCTTTCGGACGTTCGGACTCAAGGCGAATGCATTCGATACATCAGAAGGTTAAATAACCCTGTCAATGCATTTAAAAAAATAATCAACTCAGCAACACAATTTTGATCAATACAAATTTGTTATCTAATGTAACGTCATAATATCGGGGCAAAATGATATCGTTCATTTCTATCGAAATATTACTGCGGCTAACGTTGAATAAAAAACAATTTTTTAGTGATTTATAAACTTTGTGAATGTCAAATCCGTCAAATTCTTATTAAGAATTAGTTATTAAGAATTATCGGAGTCATTATTATGGTCGAGAAATATTATAACCGAATATTCGAAAAAGAAAGGTGTGAGCAAAGTGAACTTTTTTCCGATTACATCCGTAAATTACAAGAGGTTCTCAGTCCAAGTCAAGTCTAAGTCTCATAAAATATGATAGCCAATGCGCTAAATTCTTCCATTAATATGTCCTTAAACATAATGCTCTATTTTCAAGAATGTGAAAGTATGCATGTCTCTCTTAATCAGCTCTTTTCTATCTTTCCAACTGCTCTATAGTGGCCAAACTTATAAATTTATGATTCACATTGTGTCTTCCATAATTTTTACCCGTTCTTTTACTATGTAGATCACATGATCGAGAAAGAGGTGGAAGTCGAGGAGGTCGATTATGAAGAAGATCGTGTCACGGCCATGCCTTTTGAGGAAATTGTGTCGGCGTTACTTCCGGAACACAGAAGATGTGTCCCACACGTTTTCAATTTAATCGCCACTGTTGATATGATAAAGGGTATCAACTGCAACGAAAATTTGAAGTTAATGTATAACGATGTTATCAATAAGCTCAACCAATTGTGGTCTCTTTCGAAGTCCCCCAAAAAATATGAAATCATTCATGAAGTCTTGGGGGAAGCTCTGAAACGCCCAGTAACAACGAGATGGAATTCTCTATACGATGCCTTTAAACAGATCGACAAATTGCAAGAGAAGTTGAAAATTCTTTATACGAAACTCAACTTATCAAACCAACTCGAGGCTAGTGATTTCAAGTAAGTTTTATAATGGAAATATATACATGGGGTATTCCACGGGTAGCGGGACAGGTTTTGGCCGTGAGTCTCAAAATTTGTCGTCCATCTATATATTGTCTTCTTATATCATATAAAAAAGTTTCCATGTAGTTATGGACCCCAATTGAGCCTGGGTTTTTGTCAAGTTCTAATCGAGAAATGAAAAAATTAACTAGTTAGTGTACCTTGAATTATTCGCTCTTGAGTGCCAATACATCAAAATTAAAATCTGACCAGTGCTTTTTGACTGGAAAAAGCTCTCTTTTCAATAAAGCAAATAGAATATCAATCCGATGTGTAAAAAAAAATAACAGCCAAAAAACTGACAAAAAAATAGTTTTTATTTTTTTTCAGCCCTTAGGGTCTACTGAATTTCATCAAAAATTTTACTGAACATTGTTCAACATGGCAGAAACGTACTGTAAATTTTTCAGCTTACCTTTTTGTTTTGTTCACTGGCAATAAAATTGATAAGTTTTGTCTTGCACAATTGAATTGCATTAATATTAAGACAAAACTTATTTATTTTATTGCCAGTGAACAAAACAAAAAGGCAAGCTGACAAAATTTACTGTACGTTTCGACTATGTTGAACAAGGTTCAGTAAAATTTTCGATAAAATTCAGTAGATCCTAAGGGCCAAAAAAAAATAAAAACGATTTTTTTCTCAGTTTTTTGGCTGTCATTTTTTTTTACATATCGGATTAATATTCTATTTGCTTTATTGAAAAGAGAGCTTTTTTCAGTCAAAAAGCACTGGTCAGATTTTAATTTTGATGTATTGGCACTCAAGAGCGAACAATTAAAGGAACGCTAAATAGTTAATTTTTTCATTTCTCGATTAGAACTTGACAAAAACCCAGGCTCAATTGGGGTCCATAACTACATGGAAATTTTTTTATATGATATAAGAAGACAATATATAGATGGACGACAAATTTTGAGACTTGCGGCCAAAACCTGTCCCGCTACCCGTGGAATACCCCACATATATGACAAATTAATGCATATTCATGATTCAATATTTACTCATTGTGTAGATTTTTGGAGGAATATTTGAAGTGCAACGGACCGATTGCTGCAGCACTTGACAAGTTGCAAGGGGAAAATGATGTCACCTATGGTCATCTATTACCAACTATCATATCTACACGAAATCAATTAGTAAAATTGAATAACCTTCCCCTTGACTATTGTAAAAGATTGGTCCCGGTATTGATCACGAGCTTGGAAAAACGGTAATGAATTGCGCTTTCAAATATCTATTCCTTTAAACCACAATCCTGTCAATAAAAAAATCTAATATACAGGTATTCTTGCAAGAGAATTTTATAAGCCGAATTACTTCCACTGCACAAAATTTGTACCACTTCCCTTCCCCGAATCCGAAAACACCCGAAGTACTTTTTTTTACCAGAACACCTATAGCTTTTTTTTAAGTAAATCTATCTTGTCTTATATAACTTGCATAAACGTTTTCTAAATTTTTGTTTAGTAAAATTGAAGAAAATGTAGTGATAATTAATATTGTATTAAAAATTGCATTACCTTCAAGTCTTTTGGCAATATATATATATTCTAATTCCAATTCAATCAAAAAGATAATAATTCGAAGAATTATGAATGAAAATAAATTTTGTTCGTCACTAGTCCATGAAAGCACTCTTTATACCCGTTTCATGCGCGCAAGGTGTGATTTCACGCCTCCTGTGTAAAAATATTGTTCGATACTCGCCGTAAAGAGCTGTTTGAACTTAGGTGAGGTTCGGATTCACCTTCGACGAGTGCCATGAACCTCCCACACGTGCAAATAACGCTTTACGCACTCGAATCAAAAACTACTACATTTTCATTTGAATTTTTTACGGTTTTTAATTTGCTACAGCCTCAAATCGTGAGCAGAAGCACGCGAACCAGCCATCTAATCTAGTCTACTGAAAAATATATTTTTATCAATGAATTTGTAGATTCGAAAAATGTTTCAATGTCGTCGAGGAAGGCGTCGCGGCAGCTACAGCCGCTGCGGTTCATCCGCAATTCAGATTAAGGTGGCTACACTGCCTTGGACAAACTGCTCAAGACAATGTATTGAAAGCTGTGAAATCCGGTTTGTCTTCCTGTTTTCAACCTCCATCACAAACACGAGAGGTGGAGGCAATGGATATTAGTTGCGATGGTTTTGACTTTGATGACGGAAGTGATCATCAGGTCACCTTACAGAACACCTTTGGCACAAATACAATTGAGGAAGAGTTCAAAAAATTTTGCGATGAAAAAAAAATGAGATAAGCATCTTGCACGCGTATCCCACCGTCAAAGCCACATTCATCAAATTCAATACTGTATTGCCATCCTCTGCGTCTGTGGAACGCATGTTCAACTTGGCGACTATGTGGAACACGCCGCGATTTAATCGTTTGTTAAACGAACATTTTGAACAAAGGGTTCTGGGCAAAGCAAGTGGCAAAACGACGTAACTCAGAATTTGTGAGAAGAGTTGTCGATTGATAGTCATTTTTGACTAAACAACAATAGGTCATACTTAATTGTACTCTATCACATTGTTATCGAGAATAAATAAATCATAATACATGAGTGGAAAATAAGGTGTTAGTTATTTTATTTCTTTGTAAGAATAAACCAAATTGATAATATTTTCATATCCGAAGTTCCCATGAGCCTTCTTATTCTTGATATTATAACATATCTATAGATATCCTAAAAAGGAAATTGATGTGATTATTTTCATCAAAGATAATGCGGAAAATTTAATATATAAATTTATCTATAGGTAATGAGTTGGATCAGTTGGTGTCCTAGTATTAATGATTTCTTCAAACTACTAGTTTTTCCGTGATGAAAAAGTTGGGATGAATTAATTCCGTAATCGATGGATCGGATCACAGCCCGCCACTCTTGTCTTTATTATGTTAGTTATGCATTGAAGGACTTATTCGACATTAATGCGCATCGGGATCTATTGTGTGGAATTGGTTAAAATAATTATGAAAATCGGTCAATTTATGAAAAAAAATATTTTTACGTATAAATTTCCTTGGCGATTGGGTTTTCTTCGTATCACATGCTTACCACGTGATTTTAAATTTCCACGTTAACTGTACGTAAGTCTTTCTATCACGTTAATTGTCGAGTAATAGAAAATATATCGTGATAATAGAGATATTCTATTGAAACTTGAAATGCTTTAAATAAATATCCCCTATTGTTCTGTCGTAAAAAAAAATTCCAGGTTGTCAAAAACGAACTAAAAATATATATTTGGTACATCTTTAAACTAATTTTGAATTTTATATTTTGAATTTTCGAGTCTTTGAAAAAATTGGAATGAATATTGAATTAAAATCGTACCCTCCCCCATTCTACGCATCAATTCCTTGAATTTCCCTATCGAATTACATGCACAAACTGCCGGGCAAGTATCGATCCAACAGCAATCGATGTGCCCATCAGGGTGCGTATATCTGTCTCTGTCTTACTAGTAGTTTCGGAAGTTGGTTTTATTTAAGAAATGAGAATGTTGACAGGCCCAAAAAGAAAAATCTTAATTGAAGGTGATAGCCATAAAACGACTTGTATTACGATGGACCCAACTTGAATTTTGATAAATGAAACCATTATAATAACGAAAAACACACGTAAACAATGTTTACGTGAAACAGTAAAAAAATACCTTCGCCTACGGAAACGAATGTTCCGGGTCCATAAAAATTACCTTTTATGGTATGGTATTTTATTTTTATGGTATGGTATTTTATTTTTATGGTATGGTGTAGTATTTTCTATTTTAAATAGAAAAGTTGAAAAATTACCCACACCCACGCAATCCAATGTATGGATAGCATAAAAATCGTCCTTTGTCGAATGACAACATGGTAATGTTGAAAATGTCCACGTAAATTCATGTCAACTCGTGGCAAAAAATTTCTCAAACCATTAATTGAATAATGAAAAAGTTCGATATTTCGATTAACAATTAATGAAGTAATTTGAATAAATTTGACTTCGATTGACGATGAATGGGAATAACCATCAATCATGCTTTTTCAATTACCGATTAATTTAGTAATGAATAATTTTTTAAACCCGATTACCGATGGCCAAAATAATCAAAAATCTGCTCCTTCTGATTGATGATTAATGGCACAATCGAATACTTTTCAATAGTGATTAATCATTTGTCCAGTAATCAAGTAATTACTCCCATTGATTGACGATTAATGGATCAACTGAATAATTTGCTATAACCTATAACTGATTAATGGAATAATGCATATCTGTCTATACTCAATTGCTGATTATTTCAGTAATCGGGTCCATTGTTATCTGAATAACAATTAATCAGTTAATGCATAATCATCAATTCTGATTGACGATTAATAATGTAATCAAAATTGATGGACTCTCAACTAAGGATTGACAAATTGTAATTACGATAAAAGCAAAAAATATTAATGGATTAATCATTAATGCCGATCTCTGGTACCGATAAAGGAAATACGGAAAATAATAAAATTAAGAACGTATTGACGAGAGGACAGCCGGAAACTCATCTCGATGAGATAACAAATAATGAGAATTCGTCAGATACGGAATACCTCGTAGGCTCACTTTCGCAATCCTCCAAAGATCACATAAAAAATTTTCTCATGCCGGGCATAGAAGATGAAGTCGCCGAGGAAGATAGGTCAGTAGGCAATCCCGATGATCGGGTTGAAAACAGTCTGGTCGAGGGGAAACGTCGTAAAAACTCGGAACACGCCAACAGCATTTGGGAGAAACCAGTCAAAAAAAATGGTCCATCAACGAACCAAGAAAAAAATGGTTCCGACAACGAAAGTTGGGACTCCGACGACGAAGGTCCAATAGGCCCCACGCTTGGGAAAAAAGAGGCTCCGCCGCCGACGAGTTAGACCCCTTGAGAGTGACACAGACACCCCAGATGATCTCGAAGAAAATGCGGCCGAACACACCGAAAGCGACGAATGCCTTCTCCCCCCGAGTCGACACGTGGACCCTTTACCAGAGCATGGCGCCACAACCTGCCTCAATGTCAAACAGTCTCGAGATCTATTGCATACTCGTAAAGATAATATGACTTATTTTGTCTCGGTTGAGGGCCAACCATTAGATGTGGGGGCCATTTTACTGAAAGAAAATGATAATTATCTATCAAGTAAAAAACTGAAATTGAATCAAGCCCAAACCATGAAAAAGGGAACGAAATTTTACATAGCATTACCAATTTCTGAAAACAATAAAGAAAGCCCCACGATAATACTTGAAAATATCAAACAAACATTAAAATCATGTAAAATCTTAACTGAAAAATTGAATTTAAAAACAATTAGTATTGCAAAATCACAATATATATGCAACATTCCGTGGGAAGATATTTTACACCAATTAGAAACCCTACTATCGTCAGACGATTTAAAAATAATCATCTGTAACGGGCTTGTGCGCCAACCACCTTCAGATTTGCAGTTAAATTATTAAAGAGATACACACTTCACCTATAGGCGGACATAGAGGAGTGAGTAAGACGTATAATAGAATCAGACACCATTACTATTGGAAAAATTTAAAATCAGATGTACAACAATATATACAACGATGTTTGCAATGTCAGTTACAAAAGTTGGTCCGAGTAAAAACAAAACAACCAATGATGATTACTGACACTCCTGCTACAGCTTTTGATAAGATAGCAATGGATATCGTGGGACCAATGTCAAAAACTCAGAAAAACAATGAATATATTTTGACTATACAGGATCAACTCACTAAATTTTCTATGGCAATTCCTATACCCAATTCTACAGCTGTAACGATTGCAGAGGTATTTGTAAAAAGATTTATCTGTAATTTCGAGGCACTGAAAGCCGTTTTAACCGATCAAGGCAGTAATTTCTTGAGCGATTTTTTTAGACAGATCGCAAAATTATTCAAAATCCGCAAAATAAGAACCACAGCATTTCATCCGCAATCCAACGGGTCATTAGAAAGATCCCATCACGCACTTGGCGAATATTTAAAGCACTACACTTGTAAAGAACATAATTGGGATGAATGGATTGAATTAGCCATATTTAATTACAATACAAACGTACATGAAGGAACTAAGCACACTCCTTACGAAATGGTATTCGGGAAAATAGCTAGAACCCCCTCCAATCTACCCATTGGCGATGCAGACAAAATAGCCACATACGACGGGTATTTAATTACGCTCATTACTCAAATTCATGAAATACAACAAAATGGCCGCGACAATTTGATCAAAGCCAAAGTAAAGGCAAAAATTATTCATGACAAAAAAATTAACCCAATCCAATTTAAAGTCGGCGAACCGGTATTTTTGCTTAAGGGACCGAAACCTGGAAAATTGGCAGATCAATATACTGGGCCACATGAGATAGTAGAAATATTAGCAAATGGTAACGTCAGAATAAGAATTAAAAAGAACACTAACGTAGTGCACCCTAATCGTTTGCGAAAATCGCACATTCCCATAACAATCGGAAAAGAATAGGGGAAAATTTTAGTCTTGCCCTCTCTCCTTCCTTAAATTCAGGAGCTAATAAGAAGCAGGAAAATCAAGGTTGGGAAAAAGCACATGGGAAAAATAAAAATCATAATAATCATACGAACCATGTTTTAAAAAAAGAAATAGAAAAAAATATTGGAGAGAGAGGGAATATACACGTATACATATGTCAGAAGGAGGAAGAAATCTTGCTCACTGAAATTTAATGGACTTTAAACAGGATGTCGGAACACGTGATAGGCCAGCGTAGTGAGGAAGTGAGAATGGCAAGCTTTGAACACTGGGAAAGCCTTGTCGTGAATCCGCGAGAATTGGCTGCTGCAGGATTCTATTATCTCCAAAAGGAAGATTTGGTCAAATGTTTCTCATGCAGCATCGTCATAGGCAAATCGGAAGAAGGAGATCGACCTATGGATGAACATCAAAAATGGAGCGGAGACTGTAATTTCATACGAAATTTACCCTGTGGTAACGTGCCATTGGATGCGGACCCTAAGGATATACCGTTGCCAGAGAATAAAGGGGGAGACGTTTGCGGGATGTACGAGCCGGAATACAGACAAGCTATACCAGAAAAATATCTATTGAAAATGCCACCATCCGAAAAGATAGTATCGAAGGCAGTATCGACCCCTGTGCAATTCGCTTGGATCCCCGAACATCCCAAGTATCAAAATTACAAAAAGAGATATGAAACTTTTAAAACACAAAACTGGCCAAAGCAATTAATAATAAAACCAGAATATTTGGCTAAGGCAGGATTCTTCTATAACGGTAAGGACGACGAAACGATATGTTACCAATGTGGGGGAGGACTGAAAAATTGGGGAGAAGGAGAAAACGCATGGGCCCAACACATCTTGTGGTTCCCGAGATGCGAATTCTTATACGATAGGCTCGACGCATGTACGATAATAATATATCACGTTCGGTGGTTGCAACTCGAAAAAGCCAACCTCATAAGGCGGACTCCCCAACCAATAATTCCCGTTGGCATGTGTCAAATATGCCGCTCTAAACCGGTGGAGAAATATTTTCAACCGTGTGGTCACTCTCTCACTTGCGCATCTTGTACTAACGTCATTTACCGTTGCCCTATCTGAAAGGAGACCATCGAGTCTTCCGTCCAAACCCCAAGGGATAAAAAGAACCATTCTTGCTGCTATGACGAAATTGTTATATAAGTACTCACGAAAAGGAGAGGAGGAAGGGAAGAAAGCCGTGACGACATGACAAATCTGTTTCCCTCCCCAATCAATAGCCCGATGAAATATTGCCTGCAGGAAAATATTTAAATTCTTCATGTTAAACGAAATATTTTGTCTTGCCGCAAATAAAATCCCAAATGTCAATTTTGTTTGTTCCGTTCTTCTCCTTTTTCGTTTTCTCTTTTTCCTCCATACATACAATCATTTTATCGATAGAAGAATGAAGTAAATTCTCTTCCTTTCAAATCGGATAGTCTAGAGGAATAATAATAAAAAAAAGAATAATAAAAATAATAATAATAAAAGCATAAAACAAAAAAAAACCCAATAATAAAAATAATAAAAAAAAATATATAATAATAATAATAAAATTTCAATGAAAAAGAAACTCATACAAATGAAATCCCACCAGAATGGAAAAAGATACCATCTACCGGAGTGAAGCAATGAGACTTGCGAGCTTCGCGAAGTGGGAAGTGGACTTCATGGATCCATCGGCAATGGCCAAAGCGGGATTTTATTATACGAACACAGAAGACCGAATCCGTTGTTTCGAGTGTGAATTCGAAGTACATAAATGGATAAAAGGAGATGACCCGATGGCCGATCATCAGAGATGGGCACCACAATGTCGTTTTTTACGAAAACAACCGTGTGGTAACATACCCGTAGGGGCTGATCCAACCTCTATTTCGTTCCCAATACGTCGATCACGTGACGTCTGTGGGTCTGAAAAACTTAAGCGTAGCTCCGTACAAGTAATAAAACCATCAGAACATCTAGGGAAGGGGCAAAGATCACACACCCCGCCATCAGAAGCCCGGGAAATTCCTAAACATCCCGAGTTTGAAGGATTTAGTAGCAGACTGCAAACATTTGCCGCATGGTCTGAAGATGCAATCATAAAAAAGGAAAGTCTTGCGGAAGCAGAATTTTTCCACACAGGGAGACGCGATCAGGTAATATGCTTCCACTGTGGCATAGAAATCCAAAACTGGGAGGAAGGACAAAAGCCATGGGAACAACATGCCAAACGGGCGCCTAAATGTCATTTTTTGTTAATAAAAAAAGGAGCCAAATACGTAAAATGTATCCGCGAACGGCCATCACAAAGTCCAGCTAATGGACCGACAAAACCGCGAGCAATTGTACCTAGCGGCACGTGTCAGCTGTGCCGTATAAAAACTACGGAAAGGGCTTTCTTACCCTGTGGACATTCCATCACTTGCACCACATGCAGCGAAGGAACCCGTTATTGTCCTATTTACGGACAATCCGTCACAAGTTCGACTCAAACCATAAAAGACCAAGAGCAAAATTAAAGGGCAGGGTGAAGAAAAGTCAGACAGGAAGCATTTTGGAAAAAATTCAGTCACGGCCCATTCCACTTCCTCGCTTACTCTGCGCTCCTAATCGAAAGGTCCCATCGAGACAGAAGCGAGAGAGGGGGAGAGGAATGAAAAGGGCCCACGTCATCGCTACGACAATTTTGACCTTCTCTCTCGCCTGACACCCTGATCTGAACATAAGATATTCGGAAGAAAATAGATATAACTCACCAACAAACAATAAGGAGCCTCAAAATTAATATCGCGAGAACTTTAGAAAATGCCCATTACATTACTACTATTGTCCAATATCAATCAACATTTTTATTGCTTGATAGGAAAATGGGACCTTGTCAAAGAAGAATATCCAAGAAGAAGCGAGGGCATTATCGACACCCCGTACCTGAAATACTGCCGCTCACAATAAACAGAGCACTACCAACGAAACTTGCACTGGGATGCCACGAATTAATATTTTATTGGAAAATAGCTCTACACCTGGAAATTGCTAATTTACGGATCGAGATGTACGTGCCGCCCGAATGGAAATCACTGGAACAGAACTGTTTGGAAGAATGGGTCGGAAGGATGAGAGATGATCCATACGAAGACATAATACTGGAAGGCATGAAATATCACTGGACACATGAGGCATTGATACCGTACGGACAAAAATATGACTTAATTCATATTCCGGGAAGAAACGGATTACCCAACATTTCGGCGGAAGTCCCATATTTCGACCATCCCAGGATCATGTTCTCCAACGGGGAAAATTTGCCCGTCAGAGTTAATCGCATCCTCCCACCCTACATAATGAAAGGAATGGAATATATATACTGTGACTGGAGGGTCATACTCCCGGGAATGTACCGACAAACAATATATGTACCCCCTGAATGGAGACGTTTAACACCCAAGGCACTGAAAAGATGGTGCGCCGTAATTGCCGACAGGTTCGGAGAAGAAATTACGTTGGGAGGAGTGGAATACACTTGGAACGGGAACAACATCATTCCTGTGGGCCAGGTGATAAAACTTCAAGAAACAAAAGGGTTCGGAGATTTCGACTGCGCAACCAAAGAAGAAGAAGTTTTGGAAACGGAAGTAGATATAGACAGCCGGTTCTGACTCAAGATCCCTACCCCGACATTTACCGACCTTTTTTTAGCCCGTGATTCGAGCCACTTGGCCGAGACACAAACCACTTAGCCGAGACACAAACCGCGTTGTGGGTCATGGGTGGCTTGCGGATGGTGGGTGGCGGGCGGTGGGTGGTGGGTGGCGGGTGGCAGGTAGGTGGTGGGTGGCAGGTGGGTGGGTGGCTTGGGAGGGAAGGGGGATTTTTTTTTCGTCAGCACATCCTGTGTGTATATACGTGTGCGTGTGTGTGTGTGTGTGTGTGTGTGCATGTATTGCGCACAGGGGGCGGTGGGTGGCCAGGTGCATCGCGGGTGGTGGGAGAAGAGAGGGGGGGGGGGTAATTTAGGATTTTTTTCGTTAGCATGTGTTGCATGTTTGTGCATGCATGTGCGTGCATGTGCGTGTGTGTGGGGGTGGAAGAGGGGGGTATTGGGATTTTCGAGGAGATGCCCGTGATTTTTTGAAGAAAGCGTTAGATGACGGCGTCGTCGATGGCGTTGCCCCGCACGCTCTCTCTCTCTCTCTCTCTCTCTCTCTCTCTCTCTCTCTCTCGCACGCGCTCTCTCCCTCTCTCTCTCTCTCTCTCTCTCTCTCTCTCTCTCTTGATCTTGACCCCAAGATGATCCAAATTTTTTCGTCGCAACGCATATTATCGACACATAGTTGCATAGACGATTATTCGTTCACCATTTTCGAGTTTTTTCAAGCAATTCTCTGGCAACGTTATTTCCCTCTCTTTCTCTTTATCTCTCTGTCTCTCTCCCTTTCACTTGTTCTCCGTATCTCGTACGTCAGTGTATTCTAAGCTATGAGATTGCTAATGATTTAGACTTTTTGTAGTTCAAGCATGATTTTTGGAGAAAATGTGAAATCAAATATTTTTGGTGAAAGGTCCATTGATATTCGCTATTTTATTTGTTATCAATATCTCTAGATGGCATTCAAATTGAAAAAAGTTTTATCATGATAGATTGATATCTAGATATTACAAAGCTATGATGATTGAATTATTTCAGAAAAAAATTCTATCGTGTTCTGCCCGTGGGTCCACTGATATTAGTGGTATATATAAATTCGATGGTAGATTTAAAAATTGGGAAAACTTTTTTGTCATGAAGCAATTGGATTTTTGGAAATTTATTATTTATTCTCACCAAACGTCTGAGCATATTAATGTGATTTTTTTCTCATCTTCTGCGAATAATATAGAAGTTTACTTTAAAATTTATATCATGAACAAACCAGACTTTTTTTTGTTCTGTCTTTCCAAGTTTTTTGAAATGATTTCTATAACTTCACGTAAAACTCCTATACGATATGGAGAAGATAAGAAAGCATAAGTAATCATCAATTCCAAGGGCCCTCGTTCAGAAAAAAATATATATATTGTATTATTCAGAAAAATCTTGGATGTCTTAGCTTATTTTCACGAAATTTTAATGTCGTCGGCACATTACGAGAAAAATCAATTATATTTCTATCTTTAAGTCTATGGTCAGAAACAAATATTAAAATTTCCCGAAAATGTGAATTGTCATAATTTTGAGGAGGGTTACTTTTCTCAAATATGAATACATTTTTATGTTATTATAATAACAATAACAATTTCCAAGAACCATGGGCGTACAGATAGAAAAATCAAAATTCTCGTAACGTTAAAACATCCGAATGAATAACAACATTTTAACTAACAATTTTTGTTCCGCACAATCCGTAGATTACATGGAAATCCGTGAAAAATATATATCTTGAAAGAGCCGGCCCACTTATTCGATTTCTTTTTAAAGTTTTTTGAATAACTGCTTATTGCTTTGCATAAAATTTATGTTACATCCACAGAATATGAGCAAAGTAAGTAATCCTCACATCGACAACTCCAGATAAATATAAAATTGAAACAAAAATCACGGTTATTGTGAGTGTGAAAGATCTGATTTTTTCATGATATTGGGAACCTAAGGAGAGGTATGACTTAATTCTGACGTCAGCAATATGGCGATGTAAGCGCCATATTGCTGACGCCATATTGCGCTCGCTCGCGACTCGCATGTGACAGCGTGGTGTAGAGAGAGGGAGAGATTTGTCGTCGATTATTCTCAGCTTATTACAGATTATGCTACTCACTCCCGGACGCAAATGCAGTAAACGAGTAAAAGCAACTTTCGACCCTAACCTAAAAAATAACCACATTCTGCATCCAAACTCCGAACTCTATATCTATATTATTGTTACGTGGACAATCTCAACAATTTTCAGAATTTATCCTAACAAACCTCGACGTTTCGCATGGTCGACGGGGCTTTGCGCTTCCTATTTAGTCAGTTCTTAGGTTTCGCTACCAGATGAATCTAACTTTGGATCCCGATACATTATCCGGCATCTCCGTGTCAATTCTTCTCGTAGCATTTGCACATCATCTACAGATTGCGAGAATCATTAATATTAATGAGGGGCTCTCGATTGAAAAATATTTGCTTTCTACTTTTCTTCAAAATCGGAATAAAAACATCCAAAATAATTTCGATTTTTATTGTAGTTAATGTTAACTTTCATTTGTATCATGATGAAACTTTTCATGAATTTTCATATATAATTGGCAGATTATAAAAAATAAGACATCAATATCGGAGGGTTCTCGTTCGGAAAAATATTTCTATTAGTCCCGAAAAAAATTTGCCTTGAGTCTCATCATCGCCAGTATCATGAAACTGAACTATTATTTACATATGGTTTTTTCCGGTGATATAACATCAAGAGAAGATATTCACTCTCCCGCTTGATATACAAATGATTTTAGAGAGGGTCTGACTTTACGTGATTTTGTGTATAAAATTCAAACAAAAAGCACGGCTGAAAAAGTATATAGATATTGACACTGATTCACGTAAGAAATCAAACAATGAATTTGAGAAAAACTTTTTTAAACTCATGAATAATTTCAGTTTTCGGGAAGATAATGAAAAACGTTAGGCGACATCGAGATGTTGAGCTTGTGAGGGAATGGGGTAGAGCTTTTTGGTGCAAGGGCTTAAATCGCAAAGGTGACATTTCACAGCTACACGAGCCGAAGTGAAATTTATGAAAACCGACATATGTGAAGTTTGCAATTCTTGACATTTTAAAAATCACCCCTTTTTATGACTTTCGTTATAATTACCCTGAAAAGAAAAAATTTTGATATAGTAAAATAACTTTACACCGATACCGGCAGTCCGAGTATCACATTAGGACCCCTCCCCGATATATAGAGCTACGATAGGGACGATTTGCCTCGATTTGATACGTCGGATTATGCACCCGACAATCGCTATGGCATACAATAAGCTAATAAATAAAAATAAATGAATAAACATTATATAAATATAGGGGTTCACGAAGGATAAGAATAACGGAAAGATAATGGAGGAATTGACGGGTTTGAGAGCCAAACTATACACCCCGGCCAAGTATATATATATCATAAATTTTTTAAATAATTTTTATATGATCTGATAATCATTTTTATACATTGCATTTTCATACATTGCATTTAAAAATAAAAATAAAATATTTAGAAATCGATAAATTTTGGAAAATGAGAAAAAAATATGTGTGTGTGTGTGTGTAAATGTATGTATGTGGATGTGTTTATACTCCTCATTTAGATTCCATGACGAAGGGCTTTGTAGAGAGTGCACCCCTAGCTGCACTGCAAACCTCAATGCATCAGGGAGAGAGAGAGAGAGAGAGAGAGAATCAGTGTCAAATTTACAGCATCCTCGTAACTATCAAGTGGTTCGAGTGGTGGTGCTGGTCGTTTGGGTGGTAAAATATATTGCGTTTGAAGATGTATATAATTTTCGGAAATTTCCATCCTTGTTTCTCGGGCTTGGTGTGACATCGAGATTGAATCTTAGCTTCACTTTTATTTTAAAACTCAGAGTGAACGGCCGTACAAAATCAAAAAATTAAAATGAGTACAGTGCGGAACAACAGCGATATAACGGGCATTATTGAATGTCTGATCGAACGTTTTTCCCCACTGAGAGTGGCGTTTTATCCTCAAGAGTGCATACGCGATGTACGTTTGATTAATCGGGCAGCAGCATTGCGTAAACTGCGGAGGATTCTGTATGCTGCGTGAAAAATGGATTTTATAGCAGCGTTTAATCTCGGGTTGCTACATACATTCCATGTACTTGACTCAGCCGTTCGGGTGATCCGATTATTCAATTGGCAAAATGTAAATCGTCTCCGACCAATTATTAAAGCACATGGTAAGTGAATTTCAAATTCCCATCTCCCATACATTTATATATTACTTAATTCTGTTGAAGTCGTTCAATATTTTGACAGAGAAAAACATTTTCTGTCACAGCGGAGATGTCTCGTCGCAGACGATCCAATTTGGGGAGAGAAGAAGAAGAAGAAGAAGAAGAAGAAAAAGAAAAAGAAGAGGAGGAGGAGGAAGAGGAGGAAGAAGGAGAAGAAAAAGAAAAAGAGGAAGAAGATGAAGAAAGAGAAGAAGGAGATGAAGAACTAGATGCTGATGATGAAGGGGGAGAAGATCATGATGAAGAAGAAGAAGAAGAAGAAGAAGAAGAAGAAGAAGATGATGATGATGGAGAAGGAGGAGAAGAAAAAGTGCATGATGCACTACGACCACCAACACCACCACCACAGTCACCACCACCACAGTCACCACCACCACCACCACCACCACCACCACCACCACCACCACCACCACCACCACCACCACCACCACCACCACCACCACCACCATACGCCGATGACATCGATCATGAGAGGGCCCGAATAGAATGGGAGCATCGGCAAATTGAGAGAGCTGCCGGAACCGCAAGAAATGTGGATGAAGGTAAAAAGAATATGGGTGGGGTATTAAATTAATGATGCTCATGAGAGATATTAATTTCTATCCATCTTTTCAGGATATGAATCCGGTCAGTCCGATGAGCTGACATATAGAGCACTATTCGGGGACGACCTCGAAATGTTCCCCGGTATGTTTAGCGAAGAAGAGCTAAATGCTCAAGATGTTAACCTTAGTTTTTACAAACATTAATTAAGAGAATACTTTATAAATATTTATAGCATAATTTTTTTCAATAAAAAAACAAAATATAAATAAAAAATCTTCGATAATGATCATTTCGGAATCCTTCCTATCGCGAAAAAGCGTTCCTTGGGGTGAAAAAAAAATCATACAAACTGTAAATTTCACAAATCTGCTTCATTGCTCCATGTGTTCTGGGTATCATCAAATTTCAACCATTTTACAAAATCGTTATTACCGTGCTTTTGTAGAACTTTTACGAGATCGGATAAATTAAGAGAATACTTTATAAATATTTATAGCATAATTTTTTTCAATGAAAAAACAAAATATAAATAAAAAATCTTCGATCATGATCATTTCAAAATCCTTCCTATCGCGAAAAAGCGTTCCTTGAGGTGAAAAAAAAATCATAAAAACTGTAAATTTCACAAATCAGCTTCATTGGTCCATGTGTTGTGGGTATCATCAAATCTCAACCATTTTACAAAAATGTTATTACCGTGCTTTTGTAGAACTTTTTCGAGATTAGATAAATATCTGGATATTCAACTTTCAATAATTCTTGTTCGTAAAATCCACCGACGATGGGCTCGTTCTGATAATCTTCAATTAGGGATGTGCACAAGCGCGCTCGAGCAAGCTCGAGCGCAATGGTCTCCGCTTGAGCAAGCTCGAGCCGAGGAATGAGCGCTCATTCGATTCGAGCACTCACGCGGCTTGAGCGCTCGAGCGGTGCGAGCGCTCGAGCGGTTCGAGCAGTGTGAGCGCTCGAGCGGTTCGAGTGGTTCGAGCGCTCGAGCGGTTCGAGGGCTCGAGCGGTCCGAGCGGTTCGAGCGGTTCGAACGCTCGAGCGGTTCGAGCGCTCGGACAGTTCGAGCGCTCAAGCAGAACTAACGCTCGGTCGACGCTATATAATCGGTATAACTAAAGAATTCTGTTTATATGCAAAAAATGGTTGTGCTAAACTATGCAATGCATATTTACTGTCCTTGCACATAAATATGCGAGGATAACCAATAAATTGCATTTCGCCACCAAAATCATAAATGATCGGCTTTGGGGCTCACATTAATAAATTGTTCATCGTAATTAATTAAATATATTCAAAGAATTCATTTAATTAATTAATTCATCTTATTTTATTTCATTTATAAATTTATTTTAAGGCGGTCGAGTCAGCCTCAATACGGTGATTTTTAATGATCATTTATAATTTTGGTAGAATGCCTATAAATATGATGTATCGTCCATTATTTGAGATACCAAATGAACAGTTTTTTGGGACAAGTTAGAACCCTTAAGGTGCACCGGTTTCCCGAGAAACCTAGTTTTGAGAGTTAACGCTCTGCACATGATTCAGGAAGAACCGCTGGACGGATTTTGATCTACAACGTCTCATTTTCTTCATAACGCTTTTTCCCACGGGATGAGCGCGGCACATTTTTATTAAAGTCAAAGATGTGACCAGGATAATGCCTGGAAAGTTCAAAATAGGCTAATAAATGTAAAATAGGCCTGCAACTCTGAAATAAAGGACTAACAAAAAATGTGCCGTTTTCATCCTATGGGGAGGAGTGTCATGAAGAAAATAAGACGTTGTACAGTTAAATCCGTTGAGCAGTTTATTCTGAATCACGCGCAGAGTGTAAAAACTAAAAACTAAGTTTTTCAGGAATCCGGTGCACCGTAAGGGTTCTAACTAGTCCCAAAAAACTGTTCATTTGGTACCTCAAATGGTGGACGATACATCATATTTGTAGGCATTCTACAAAAATTATGAATTCTAATTAAAAATCGCCGTTTTGACGATCTCTCGATCCCTTTAATTGAATTTCATTCATAATTTAATTTATTATTAATTAGTTAGAAGAAAATAATTCAAGCTATTCATGGTTTAATTATCGTTTCTTGATTCCATTAATTAACCCAATAATTAAATGAATAAATAAATGAATAAACTATTTAAAGTATTATTGTTAATTTCATGAAAAAAATCACTCTCATCCCTGAGTGCCCGCGTTGAATAAATGTTCGAGCCGACCGAGCGCTCGGGCAGACCGAGCGCTCGAGCGGACCGAGCGCTCGAGTGGACCGAGCGCTCGAGCGGACTGGGCGCTCGAGCGGACCGAGCGCTCGAACGGACTGGGCGCTCGAGCGGTCCGAGCGCTCGAGGGGTCCGAGCGCTCGAGCGAGATGGACGCTCGAGTCAAATGAGCGCTCATATTACGCTCGAGCTTACTCAAGCGGCATCTTTTCAAGCTGAGCGTGCGAGCGCTCGAGCATACAACGCTCATGCACATCCCTATCGTCAATATTATACGTCACATGATTGGTATTGTTCACTCAGCTAATGTTAAATATTTCTGTCGTTCAATTTGGGATATAACCCTTCGCGAAAACATTCTTAAACTTGCGTATTCGCACTTTGTCGCCAAATTTTTCAATGTGCGATTAAATCAGTGGCAAATTGCTCTATGTCGAGTACATATGAATATTATATTTTTGGATGAGCGATTCAAAATCTGGATTATTTATTCCATAACTGTATAGAAACTCTGCATCGCCAAAACCAAAGTAACTCTGCAAAGGGGATATCCATTCTAGTAGCAAATGTTGACTTCCCCTATCTGAACGTAAATTGCGTTATTTACCAGTATCATTGTGTATAAAAATATGTATGAGAAATGACATTATGCTTACGTTCTTTTTTTATCGAACCGCAAAAAAATCAAATCAAATAAAATAAAAACAGCGGAAACTCTGCAACGGAGATGTCCATTCTAGTAGCAAATTCTGGCGCGTCCCATCTAAACGCAAGTGTCGTCATTTACCAGTATATAGTATATACAAATTCGTATGAGAAATGAAATTATTTCTACTTTTTTTTATATAGAAAATAAAAAAAAATATATATATATTTGCATCCACAATAATACTGGTAAGTGACGACAGAAATTTTGACTCCCCCCCTATCTGAACGCAACTGTCGTCACTTACCAGTATTATTGTGGATGCAAATATATCTGAGAAATAGAATGGACATCTCCGCTGCAGAGTTTCTGTTGTTTTTATTTTATTTGATTTTATTTTACTTTTTTTTTAAATAGATATCTCCGTTGCAAAGTTTCTTTTGTTTTGTTGTTTTTTTATTTGTTTTTGTTTTTCGTTTTTTTTGTTTTTCATTTTATTTTTATTGTTATTTTTTATTTTTTTTTATTTATTTTTTATTTTTTCATTTATTTTTTATAAAAAAAAAGTAGAAATAATTTCATTTCTCATACGAATTTGTATATACTATAATACTGGTAAATGACAACACTTGCGTTTAGATGGGACGCGCCAAAATTTGCTTCTAGAATGGACATCTCCGTTGCAGAGTTTCCGTTGTTTTTATTTTATTTGACTTGATTTGATTTTTTCGCGGTTCGATAAAAAAAGAACGTAAGCATAATGTCATTTCTCATACATATTTTTATACACAATGATACTGTTAAATAACGCCATTTACGTTCAGATAGGGGAAGTCGAAATTTGCTACTAGAATGGATATCCCCGTTGCAGAGTTACTTTGGTTTTGGCGATGCAGAGTTTCTATACAGTTATGGAATAAATAATCCAGATTTTGAATCGCTCATCCAAAAATATAATATTCATATGTACTCGACATAGAGCAATTTGCCACTGATTTAATCGCACATTGAAAAATTTAGCGACAAAGTGCGAATACGCAAGTTTAAGAATGTTTTCGCGAAGGGTTATATCCCAAATTGAACGACAGAAATATTTACCATTAGCTGAGTGAACAATACCAATCATGTGACGTATGATATTGAAGATTATCAGAACGAGCCTATCGTCGGTGGATTTTACGAACAAGAATTATTGAAAGTTGAATATCCAGATATTTATCTGATCTCGAAAAAGTTCTACAAAAGCACGGTAATAACATTTTTGTAAAATGGTTGAGATTTGATGATACCCACAACACATGGACCAATGAAGCTGATTTGTGAAATTTACAGTTTTTATGATTTTTTTTTCACCTCAAGGAACGCTTTTTCGCAATAGGAAGGATTTCGAAATGATCATGATCGAAGATTTTTTATTTATATTTTGTTTTTTTATTGAAAAAAATTATGCTATAAATATTTATAAAGTATACTCTCAATTTATCTGATCTCGAAAAAGTTCTACAAAAGCACGGTAATAACATTTTTGTAAAATGGTTGAGATTTGATGATACCCACAACACATGGACAAATGAAGCTAATTTGTAAAATTTACAGTTTTGATGATTTTTTTTTCACCCCTAGGAACGCTTTTTCGCGATAGGAAGGATTTTGAAATGATCATGATCGAAGATTTTTTATTTATATTTTGTTTTTTCATTGAAAAAAATTATGCTATAAATATTTATAAAGTATTCTCTTAATTTATCCGATCTCGTAAAAGTTCTACAAAAGCACAATAATAACATTTTTGTAAAATGGTTGACATTTGATGATACCCAGAACACATGTACCAATGAAGCTGATTTGAGAAATTTACAGTTTTTATGATTATTTTTTACCCCAAGGAACGCTTTTTCGCGATAGGAAAGATTCCAAAATGATCATTATCGAAGATTTTTTATTGATATTTTGTTTTTTTATTGAAAAAAATTATGCTATAAATATTTATAAAGTATTCTCTTAATTAATGTTTGTAAAAACTAAGGTTAACATCTTGAGCATTTAGCTCTTCTTCGCTAAACATACCGTGGAACATTTCGAGATCGTCCCCGAATAGTGCTCTATATGTATTTTCATCAGACTGACCAGATTCATATCCTGAAAAGATGGATAGAAATTAATATCTCTCATGAGCATCATTAATTTAATACCCCACCCATATTCTTTTTACCTCATGATCGATGCCATCGGCGTATGGTGGTAGCGGTGGTGGTGGTGGTGGTGGTGGTGGTGGTGGTGGTGGTGGTGGTGGTGGTGGTGGTGGTGGTGACTGTGGTGGTGGTGACTGTGGTGGTGGTGTTGGTGGTCTTAGTGCATCATGCACTTCTTCTTCTCCTCCTTTTCCATCATCATCATCATCTTCTTCTTCTTCTTCATCATCATCATCTTCTCCCTCTTTATCATCAGCATCTAGTTCTTCATCTCCTTCTCTTTCTTCATCTTCTTCCTCTTCTTCTTCTTCTTCTCCTTCTTCCTGCTCTTTCTCCTCCTCCTCCTCTTTTTCTTCTTCTTCTTCTTCTTCTTCTTCTTCTTCTCCCCCCAAATTGGATCGTCTGCGACTAGACATCTCCGCTGTGACAGAAATTGTTTTTCTCTGTTAAAATATTGAACGCTTTCAACAGAATTAAGTAATATATAAATGTATGGGAGATGGGAATTTGAAATTCACTTACCATGTGCATCAATAATTGGTCGGAACCCTTATATTTATATAATTTTTATTAATTTATTTTTATTTATTAGCTCATTGTATGCTCTAGCGATTGTCGGGTGCATAATCCGACGTATCAAATCGAGGCAAATCGTCCCTATCGTAGCTCTATATATCGGGGAGGGGTCCTAATGTGATACTCCGACTGCCGGTATCGGTGTAAAGTTATTTTACTATATCAAAATTTTTTCTTTTCAGGGTAATTATAACGAAAGTCATAAAAATGGGTGATTTTTAAAATGTCAAGAATTGCAAACTTCACATATGTCGGTTTTCATAAATTTCACTTCAGCTCGTGTAGCTGTGAAATGTCACCTTTGCGATTAAAGCCCTTGCACCAAAAAGCTCTACCCCATTTCCTCACAAGCTTAACATCTCGATGTCACCTAACGTTTTTCATTTTCTTCCCGAAAACTGAAATTATTCATGAGTTTAAAAAAGTTTTTCTCAAATTCATTGTTTGATTTTTTACGTGAATCAGTGTCAATATCTATATACTTTTCCAGCCGTGCTTTCTGTTTGAATTTTATACACGAAATCACGTGAAGTCAGACACTCTCTAAAATCATTTGTATATCAAGCGGGAGAGTGAATATCTCCTCTTGATGTTATATCACCGGAGAAAACCATATGTAAATAATAGTTCAGTTTTATGATACTGGCGATGATGAGACTCAAGGCCCATTTTTTCGGGACTAATAGAAATATTTTTCCGAACGAGAACCCTCCGATATTGATGTCTTATTTTTTATAATCTGCCAATTATATATGAAAATTCATAAAAAGTTTTATCATGATATAAATTGAAGTTAACATTAACTACAATAAAAATTGAAATTATTTTGGATGTTTTTATTCCGATTTTGAAGAAAAGTAGAAAGCAAATATTTTTCAATCGAGAGCCCCTCATTAATATTAATGATTCTCGCAATCTGTAGATGATATGCAAATGCTACGAGAAGAATTGACACGGAGATGCCGGATAATGTATCGGGATCCAAAGTTAGATTCATCTGGTAGCGAAACCTAAGAACTGACTAAATAGGAAGCGCAAAGCCCCGTCGACCATGCGAAACATCGAGGTTTGTTAGGATAACTTCTGAAAATTGTTGAGATTGTCCACGTAACAATAATATAGATATAGAGTTCGGAGTTTGGATGCAGAATGTGGTTATTTTTTAGGTTAGGGTCGGAAGTTGCTTTTACTCGTTTACTGCATTTGCGTCCGGGAGTGAGTAGCATAATCTGTAATGAGCTGAGAATAATCGACGACAAATCTCTCCCTCTCTCTACACCACGCTGTCACATGCGAGTCGCGAGCGAGCTATTTACTTGCATCGCCATATTGCTGACGTCAGAATTAAGTCATACCTCTCCTTAGGTTCCCAATATCATGAAAAAATCAGATCTTTCACACTCACAATAACCGTGATTTTCGTTTCAATTTTATATTTATCTGGAGTTGTCGATGTGAGGATTACTGACTTTGCTCATATTCTGTGGATGTAACATAAATTTTATGCAAAGCAATAAGCAGTTTTTTGAAAAACTTTAAAAAGAAATCGAATAATTGGGCTGGCTCTTTCATGATATATATTTTTCACGGATTTCCATGTAATCTACGGATTGTGCGGAACAAAAATTGTTAGTTAAAATGTTGTTATCCATTCGGATGTTTTAACGTTACGAGAATTTTGATTTTCCTATCTGTAAGCCCATGGTTCTTGGAAATTGTTATTGTTATTATAATAACATAAAAATGTATTCATATTTGAGAAAAGTAACCCTCCTCAAAATTATGACAATTCACATTTTCAGGAAATTTTAATATTTGTTTCTGACCATAGACTTAAAGATATAAATATAATTGATTTTTCTCGTAATGTGCCGACGACATTAAAATTTCGTGAAAATAAGCCAAGACATCCAAGATTTTTCTGAATAATACAATATATATATTTTTTTTTCTGAACGAGGGCCCTTGGAAGTGATGATTACTTATGCTTTCTTATCCTCTGCATATTGCATAGGAGTTTTACGTAAAGTTATAGAAATCATTTTAAAAAACTTGGAAAGACAGAACAAAAAAAAGTCTGGTTTGTTCATGATATAAATTTTAAAGTAAACTTTTATATTATTCGCAGAAGATGAGCAAAAAATCACATTAATATGCTTAGACGTTTGGTGAGAATAAATAATAAATTTCCAAAAATCCAATTGCTTCATGAAAAAAAAGTTTTTCCAATTTTTAAATCTACCATCGAATTTATATATACCACTAATACCAGTGGACCCGCGGGCAGAACACGATAGAAGTTTTTTCTGAAATAATTAAATCATCATAGCTTTGTAATATCTAGATATCAATCTATCATGATAAAACTTTTTTCAATTTGAATGCCATCTAGAGATATTGATAACAAATAAAATAGTGAATATCAATGGACCTTTCACCAAAAATATTTGATTTCACATTTTCCCCAAAAATCATGCTTGAACTACAAAAAGTCTAAATCATTAGCAATCTCATAGCTACGTACGAGATACGGAGAACAAGTGGAAGAGAGAGAGACAGAGAGATAAAGAGATAGAGAGGGAAATAACGTTGCCAGAGAATTGCTTGAAAAAAGTCGAAAATGGTGAACGAATAATCGTCTATGCAACTATGTGTCGATAATATGCGTTGCGACGAAAAAATTTGGATCATCTTGGGGTACAGTTGTATACATCATAAATTTGATACTCGACACTCCGCATGCGAGAGCGCACGTGAGAGAGAGAGAGAGAGAGAGAGAGAGAGAGAGGGAGAGAGCGCGTGCGAGAGAGAGAGAGAGAGAGAGAGCGTGCGGGTCAACGCCATCGACGACGCCGTCATCTAACGCTTTCTTCAAAAAATCACGGGCATCTCATCGAAAATCCCAATACCCCCCTTCCCCACCCCCACACACACGCACATGCATGCACATGCATGCACAAACATGCAACACATGTTAACGAAAAAATCCTAAATTACCCCTCCCCCCCTCTTCACCTGCGACCCGCGATGCACCTGTCTACCCACCGCCCCCTGTGCGCAATACATGCACACACACACACACACACACACACACACACACACACACACACACACATGTGTATACACACAGGATGTGCTGACGAAAAAAAAAATCCCCCTCCTCCCCTCCTAAGCCACCCACCCACCTGCCACCCGCCACCCACCACCCACCGCCCGCCACCCACCATCCGCAAGTTACCTATGACTCACGACGCGGTTTGGGTCTCGGCCAAGTGGCTCGAATCACGGGCTAAAAAAAGGTCGGTAAATGTCGGGGTAGGGATCTTGAGTCAGAACCGGCTGTCTATATCTACTAACGGATAAATTAGACAGATTCCTGTGTGAAAGAAGAACGGAGAAAGCTCCTATTTATTACGATCCAAAAAGGTCCAAACCCAACAATACTAAAACGCAGGATGAGCGAAAAGATATTTACGAAGAAGCATGCTGCCCCCCCCCCCCCCCCACTCCATACCAACCTCATTGCGAAACCAACTTAGACGAGATAGACAATCATAGGCAAGGGAACGAACCTGGCGAAGCACCAGACGCACAGGAAATATTCAACAAAGTGATAGATGCATTCCATGACAAATTAGGAATAACAGGAGTCAAGAAACGCGAAGGAGAAATAAACGAATCATATTCACTGGGAGAGATAAAATGGACTTGGGGATTCGAGAATGTAGATCACGCTCGAGAACAGAGATCGGTAGGCACTCAAACCCAACAATTAAATTATTCAACAGAAATATAGAGCAAATATATATATATATATATATTCATTCATTTATTATTTTATTTTATATATATATATATATATATATATATATATATATATATATATTTCCCGAGGTATACATATGTATACGAAGTATGTATATATATTAGACTGCTTCAAAAAAAAACTTTATTTTTTTTTTCGATTTCCTACTTCATGAAACTATGATTTTTAACATAATATTGAGCTTCGTGAATGGAAATCGCCGTGCGATTCTTTTAAGCGGTGCCTCATTGATTTTTAGTTTTCGCCATTGGATTAACACGTAAGAAATTAAATTCTAACGGTTGGAGGGAGATCATAATTTTTCTAAACAACGGACGGTATTCTGCATCGTGGCGTTTGATAACTTATATGTTTTCTTTGAATCGACGTGTGGTAGAAACTTTTTAACCGCGCGATCCTTCGGGATATTCATAATCGCAAAAAACGGGGTTCTTCACATTTTCGAAAAATGGGTACGTAAGATAAACGCCCAGTTTCCTCGACTGAGCGACAGTAAAATGTTGAATACTATCTATTAAATACATGAAATAAATTAAGTTCATTCAATTTAACCGAACTCAATGGGCCTATCTATCGGGAAAATAAAATTATCGAAAATTTTAATAGAAACTTTTTCATTTAGAAAAATATATTTTGTTTTGATAAATATTATTTCTACATTCAACATTTACATACGTCAGGTTTTGATCGTTTAAAAATAGTATTTATTCATTGAATTATTTTTGTTTGTTTAAGCAATAATTTTCCATCGGAGTTCTTTAGCGTCTATAAAATTGAATTAACTGAGAGAGATAACTGAATTTTTTGAACAGAGATAAATTTTGATCATCTATTTTTTTAACAGAAATCAATTTTGACCATCTATGATAAAGTTCTATTCGAAAATTTCTTGCTGAACAGAGCGCTCGAATGCTCTTGAACGATAATTTTAGCTGATAGATGACTCTATTATAGACTCCCCTCGCCGTGGCTATCGCCATCTAGCGACAGCATGTGCCACCTACATTAGATTTCTTACTTACCAACAGAGGATACTACTGTTCGAATGTAATTCGACTAACAGCTGACTTCACATCAGAGGCCTATTCTGTTGTTGAATTGTTCCGTGGTTGGTCCGTATCAGTTTAAACATGTCGAAAAATAAAAAGGAAGCAGGAAGGATAAGATGACTGCAGAAATATTGGCAGAGAAAAAAGAAGAACTCGTAGAATTCATTTACACCCAGTTCGAGGTACTTCTAAACAACTTCCCCTGTCCAATTCTCCTAAATTTTAAATATCAATGACTCCACCATTTTCCATAGCGGAATGAGCTTATTTATTACGATTTTTGTATTTTCGAGATTATCATGCCAAACCCGTGAATGTTCCAAATAGTCAACAAATCACATTTTTTTTTAAATGTCTCGGCATATAGTATGCGTGCTGCTGGCTTGGGTTTTTATTTGATATGGAAATCTCATCGTACTTTATTTTGCTTCAATTAAATTAAATTAATAGCCAAGGGAGCGTCTCGACCTACATTCGAAGAAGAGGATAATTTAGAAAATTTTAATCCTAATTTTTTTCCTTTCAGATATCTCAACCCAGAAGCGATTATAAAGAATTTTTAGAGTGAGCCCTTATTTTTCTCGGCGAAGTGCCACGCCATGGAATTACTTTCAAGAGACCTGGAGCAAACCATCATGCTAGATGGCTCGCAAAAGCCATTTACTGTTTGAAGATGTTCCTTTTCAAGGATCAGTTGTTTAAAAAAACCCAAAATTCTAAAGATGTGAATGGTCTACGCCATATATGTATTTTTATCGTTGCTTTTTATGTAAAATCGTGGTTCACTGCTCCTTGTGCAATCAACGCGCCCAACAATGATTTGTTATTGTTACAAGATCTTTTTAAGTTCGAAAGCGTCAATCCTGACGTCTCCAAGGTAGCCATAGCGAAACTCAGGGGTTATTTATGGTATTTAAGTGATGAACTTGCGGCCCTGTCATTTTTCGACCCTCTTGTTTCAGTCGACATAAAAAGGAAGATGGTACAAGCGATACAAGAGCGCGAGGCTGTGAATGCCAACGTTAAACGCGCGATAGTGAGTGACAACGAGGTCCGATCATTGAAAGATATCGATGTGAGTCATTTCATCACGAAAAAATCTATGGGCATATTCGAACGATGCGAATTACCCTATGATTGTCTGTCCGACAGTCCTCATACTTGGGAAAGTAACGAAAGTTTTAATGAATGCTTGACGGTTTTCAAACACCTGAAAGGTGTGAACGATGTAGTTGAATGAGGGGTGGCGCTCGTCGAAGAATTCAATAATTTGCTGACGAAAAAGTGGAGCAACAGCAGTATCTACTGCAAGTAGTAAAGGATCACCGGACAAAGTATAAAAACTGTCACAAACATAACTTACGAGAGTCGAGCTTGGACTAAGTCAATCATAAAAACGCGAAATGAGGGTTGTTTTATTTATGTTGTTCACTTCTTCTGTATAGTTCATTTATTATGTGTAAATAAAGGTTCATCATAACGGAATTTTTTCTAGTTGTTTCTTTTTCTGTGAACTTGGTGGTTCAGAACCCACCTTAAAAAATGTGGGGTCACCCAAAAAACTGGGCTGGTGTTAAAAAAGTTGTGAAATCAACAATAACTAAAAGTTCCGAAAATGAATAGAAAGGCTATCTGGCCAGTATGCGAGAATTTTAAGCCTAGCCCAGTAGAATAGGTGCCATACCCTACTACAAATACTACTACTATATTTCATAATTAAACTGATATTAGTCAACATTTTACTGTGGGCAAGTCCAGGAAGCTGGGCGTTCACCCTAGGTACCCATTTTTCGAAAATGTAAAAAACCACGTTTTTAGCAATTTTGAATATCTTGAAATTTTTTAACGGCTGTGCCGTAAAAAGTTTTCTACCACGCGTCGATTCAAAGAAAACATATAAGTCGTCAAACGCCACTATACAGAGTACCGTCCGTTGTGTAGAAAATCTCTGTTGAACCGTTAGTATTGAATTTCTTACGTGTTAATCAAATGGCGAAAACTAAAAATCAATAAGGCACCGCTAAAAAAAATCGCACCGTGATTTCCTTTCACGAAAATTCCAAACATTCCAAAAATTCCAAAAATTTGAATTTAAGAAAAAATTCCAAAACTTCAAAATTTAGAGGAAATCCTAAAAATTTGAAATCTGAAAATAAGAAAAAAACACAAATCACACAAGCCAAGCCAAAAATTTGGCGTACGTAAATTATTAAAGACCAAGCCAAACTAGAAATCTTGGCGTGCAGGGTTAAGAAAAATAAGCCCGGGAGGTGCCGTAGGATTTCCACGAGATAAGGTAGAAAATTATTATACTTACTCATATAGTGTTAACACAGATTATTATCACTTGTATATTTTACTGTCAAGTACATCAGACGATCAGATAACTTGACCGCTCGCATGACTTAACTCATTACCATGGGAACACATTTGCATATCGTAACTCCCCTCATGACCGTTTCTCCTCACTTTGAACCTTTGACCGATCGCCGAACATCTATGAGCATGCGTATTGCCAACATGTGCAGTGCGCATGCGCTTAGACACGTGAGTGGAAGAATGAGGGGAAAATTAAGTTATGCGAACGTTTGCGGTCCCGTCGCGTTAAGTTATCTGATCGTCTACTGTAGTTTGCTCACGATTACTGACGCATTATGTACAATGATCGTTACGCGATTTTTGAATTTAACCGTAATTAAAGCATCGCTCTTAATATGGTCAATTAGAATCTTGAATATTCTAATACACTCGCTCAATCGTCACGCGCATCCACGAAAATCATCGCAAATCCAGGCCTGGTCGCATTTCTGCGGACGTCGCGGATGTCAGCGACGTTCAATAGTTAAGATGAGTATTCGATATTTAAACGATTGGCCGTTAAGAGAAGAAAATAAAAAATAAATCGTTATGAAAATATAAGAACATTACATATATTACACCATGAAAATTTATGACGAGGAAGTAGCAACGATATTTATGATTATTGCAACCATTATGTGCAGTAATGCTACTACGATTTATCAAATTCGGACATAACAAAAGGTCAATAAGAGATTATCAACTATTCCAGAAATAATGATCATATAATTGTCCGTTCGGTTGAATATAAACCTTGTACAAGATTTTTCTCAGTGAACTTTTCTCAAAGTTACTCACTAGCTTACTCGGCCGTTACCTCTTGTGTTTTCTCTCGTGGTTGCTTACTAGTGCACTTAATGAATTGTTTTCTTTTTTAAGTTTTCGTTCATTCACTCCTTCGTTGAACGTTAAGGGTGACTGGACTCCGTTTTCCCTCGCCGAGCGTATTGGTTCTTAACCCTGCACGCCAAGTTTTCTAGTTTAACTTGGTCTTTAATAATTTACGTACGCCAAATTTTTGGCTTGGCTTGTGTGATTTGTATTTTTTTTTTAATTTCAGATTTCAAATTTTTAGGATTTCCTCTAAATTTTGAATTTTTGGGATTTTTTTTTAAATTCGAATTTTTGGGATTTTTTTTTAGATTCGAATTTTTGGGATTTTTTTTTAAATTCGAATTTTTGTGATTTTTTTTTAAATTCGAATTTTTGGAATTTTGTTTTGAATTCGAATTTTTGGGATTTAATACTTGGCGTCCTTTTTTTACTTCTCAGAAGGATTTTGTGATTGATTTCACTTCTTTTTGAAAGTTCTTTCGAAGTATCTTTCCTGATTCAATTTATTTACATGAATTTGATATAAATTGGTGTTGAAATCGTCTAATACACAGAAAAACAAAAAATGAAAATGCATGGCTTGTTGTGTATACACCCATTATACACCCATGTGCATGAAACCCATTTATAAAATCTATTGGTCAGAACTAGATCAAACTGTACGGAAATATAGATTTTTTGTCGTAAAAAAAGATTTTCTATGAATATAGATAAGTAGAGATAGATAGAGGAGATATAGATAGAAGATAAACAGAAGATATAGATAGATATAGATAATATAGGATTTTCATCGTGTTTTTTGGCACAATTATGAAAACAATTTTTTTATTGTATTTCTCTATCCCGGATAATGTCTCCAAATTTCAAATTGATCGGAGAGGTACTTTATATTTTTAAGAAATTACATTAAAAAATGGGTTGTCAACAAATATGAAGTGCCTCTTCGATAAATTTGTAATTTGGGGACATTTTATGAAATAGTAAAACGCAGGAAAAAAATTATTTCCATAATTGTGCCAGAACGTTATCCTGGAGAAGAAAAATAAATACTGAAAAAATTAACAGTTTTCATTAGTTATTATGAGGATTATGAGCTGTTATCTTTTCTGTAAAAAGCCTTTTCATACCTTTGTTACGTGTCCAAATTTCATTCAAATCAGTCTAGCTGTTTGTAAAAAAAATTGTTCTTTGATGAAAAACTACCTAGATCGTCTTGAGGCACGTGTTATTTGAAAAAAAAAAGTACCTCGCGTTTTTTCATTGAGCGAAAGCTTTTTAGGGGAAGTCGCAAAAAACTTTATTTTTAACGACCAGTCCAATATTTATCTATGAATATGGAGCATAAAATTTGAGTTAGATTTTGGTTTTGCCTAAAATTAAAGTCAGATTTTGATTTAGCGTCAAATCAAAGTTGGATTTTGGTTAAACCCAATACTCAAGTTAGATTTCGGTTGAGCTTAAAATTTGGGTTCGATTTTGATTTGGCCTAAAATTTAAGTTAGATTTTGGTTTAGCGTCAAATTAAAGTTGAATTTCGGTTTAACCTAAAATTAAAGTTAGATTTTGGTTCAGCCTAAAATTGATGTTAGATTTTGGTTTAGCTTAAAATTCAAGTTAGATTTTCGTTTAGCCTAAGATTTACGTTAGATTTTTCTTAAGTGTCAAATTAAAATTGGATCTCGGTTCAACCTAAAATTTAACTTAGATTTCGTTTTAACTTAAAATTTGAGTTCGCTTTTAATTTAGCCTAAAATTGAAGATAGATTTTGATGTAGCCTCAAATTTAAGTTAGATTTTGGTTTAGCTTTAAATTCAAGTTAAATTGTAGTTTAGCCTAAAATTTAAGTTTGATTTTGGTTTAGCGTCAAATTAAAGTCGTATTTCGGCTTAACCTAAAATTAAAGTTAGATTTTGGTTTAGCTTTAAATTTGAGTTCGATTTTGATTTAGCCTAAAATTCAAGTTAGATTTTGGTTTAGCTTAAAATTTAAGATAGATTTTGGTTTAGCCTAAAATTTAAGTTAGATTTAGGTTTAGCGTCAAATAAAAGGTGGATTTTGGTTCAGCCTAAAATTAAAGTTAGACTTTGGTTTAGCTTAAAATTTGAGTTCGTTTGTGATGTAGCCCAAAATTTAAGTTGGACTTTGGTACAGCTTAAAATTTAAGTTAGATTTTGATGTAGCTTCAAATATTAGTTGGGTTTTGGGTTAGCCTAAAATTTAAGTTTCATTTTGACTTATTTTCTTTGTATAATGCTATATATTCATAGATATGTTATACATATCGATAAAGATATATACAGTGTTCGCCATTAATGCCTGTAAATCTTTGAAAGATTCTTTCCAAGATTCTAAGACTCTTCCCAAGAGTCTAAGATTCTTTCCAAGATTCTAAGACTCTTCCCAAGAGTCTAAGATTCTTTCCAAGATTCTAAGACTCTTCCCAAGAGTCTAAGATTCTTTCCAAGATTCTAAGAATCTTTTCAAGATTCTTTCAAAGATTCTTTCGAAGATTCTTTCGAAGATTCTTCGGAAGAATCTTGAAAAGAATCTTGGAGAGAATCTTGAAAAGATTTTTGGAATCTTGGGAAGATTCTTAGAATCTTTTCAAGATTCTTTTCAAGATTCTTTCAAAGATTTGCAGGCATTAATGGCCAGCACTGTACAGTACTTGACAATTGAAGTGGGACAGACAGTTTTTTCTCGATTTTAGCGAGATTCAAACCGATTTTGAAAATTCAAAAAAGTACGTTCGAGTAAATTTTGTTATCTTTCGAATGAGACTAATTAGAATGCGATCGGTTGAAAATTGACCAAGTGCGGGGCGATGGAGACAGGTCGTGCGAATCACGATTTCCGGGACACCCCGGAAAAGGATATACGCCACCGTCACATGGCTTTTCCAGTAAAATCATTGAAAAGAGCCGCTCGCGGCGGTTAGGATTTAAAAAAAAAATTAAAATCGGTCAACTCCTGGGGATGCTATCGCCCCAGGAAGTTGGAAGGGTTTTTCGACGATAACTTGCGAGTTTATCGATCGATTGACTTGAAATTTATCACAGAGTCGTGGGTCGTCATAACCAACGACCCGGTTTAGGTGGTATTGTCGAAACACTCCTCGGGAATGAGATCCAGGGTTGTCCCGGATGCACAGTATTATTTATGCGCATTTTTCGCAATGATAGAGTTGTTGGCCGGAAATGAAAGTTGGTGCATCATAAAGGGGAAGATTAAACGAACAAAACGTGTGGTCGTGCAATAACCAAATCGACCTCTATAACTACCACGTGTGTAAGTATGAAACCGGAATTTCGAAAGTATGAAACCCATTTCCCCACCTTTTGTATCTTTCCCATGGCTTTTAACCGAAGGGAGATGGCTTCTCGGATCACCTTTAACTGATCCGCCAGTTGTTGTGTTTGAGCGTCGTCTTCGTCCAACAAGGCTTGCAGGTCAGCGTCTTCAAACTTCTTCGGTGGTCTTCCACGTTCTTCATTCCTCACGTCAAAATCGCCACTTTTGAACCGTTGAAACCACTCGAAACACTGTGTTTTACCGAGAACATGCTCACCAAACGCCTCCAGAAGCATTCGATGCGATTTGGCTGCGGTTTTCTTCAGATGAAAACAGAAAAGTAGGGCTGTCCGCAAATCGTAATTTCTTGGCACAAAACTCGACATGTTTATCTCTAATAAACTAATGCTACTGAATGAAACTCGTGTTATTGTGAGTTGGAAATCTTTGTTGGATATCAATACAATAACAAGACACCGCTGACGTGATGTGTCGGTAACTGCATCGACATCTAGCGCCACCTATGGGCAAATTCCGGTTTCAAACTCACACACCTGGTAAAGCGAAGGGGGTAAAAAACTGCATGAAAAATGCCGAAGTCGAAAAAGATCGCGTCCAGAGTCGCAAGGCGATGATCGATTGTTTTTGCACTCAACGTTCGACTAAAGGTTCTTTCACAACTGGAGCAAGATGGGCCAGTTTGGAAAAGCTCAGCATTGAAAACTTTTCATTATTTATTATTGCTTATCATCTTTATTTTTGTAATGCGATTTTTGCAATAATTAAGGAGATATGAACAATAAAAATGTTGAAAAAAGATAACTACCGTGCATATTAGGAATTTGATTTTTTAAAAGCGTTGATTTTTTTATTCAGCACTAATTTTTAAGATCATTATTTTTGCGTTGCAATTATTGCAAAAATTAAGGAGGTATTAACAATAAAAATCTTGATAAATTGATAACTACAGTGCATATTGGGATTTCGATTTTTTTGAAGCGTCGATTTTTTTATTTAGCACTGTTTTTTAAGATTATTATTTTTGCATTGTAATTTTTGCAAAACCTAGGAAGATATTAACAATTAAAATGTTGAAAAACGGATAACTGGTGTGCATATTGAGATGTTGGTTTTTTATGAGCGTCAATTTTTTTTACTGAGCTCTAATTTTTAAGATCATTATTTTTACGTTGCAATTTTTTAAATAATTGAGAAGATATTAACAATTAAAATGTTGAAAAGATGATAACTGGCGTGCATATTGAGAATTTAATATTTGACGAAGCGTCGATTTTTTATTTACCACTATTTTTTAAGATCATCATTTTTGCGTTGCAATTTTTGCGAAAATTAAGAAGATATTAACAATTGAAATGTTCAAAAATTTAAAACTGGCGTGCATATTGAGATTTTGACTTTAAAGGAGCGTCAATATTTTCATTTGGCACTATGTTTTAAGATAAATATTTTTGCGTTGCAATTTTTGCAAAAATTAAGAAGATATTGACAATTAAAATGGTGAAAAATTCATAACTGGTGTGCGGATTGAGATTTTTATTTTTTGTAAACGTCGATTTTATTATTTAGCACTATTCTTCAAGATCAGTATTTTTGCGTTGCAATTGTTGCAAAAATTAGGGTGGTATTGAAAATAAAAATGTTAAAAAATTGATAACTGGTGTGCATATTGAGATTTGGATTTATAGAGAGCGTCGATTTTTTTATAAAGCACTATTTTTAAAAATTATTATTACTGCGTTACAATTTTTGCAAAAATTGAGGAGGCATTAACAACAAAAATGTTGAAAAATCGATAACTGGAGTGCATATTGAGATTTTCATTTTTTATAAGCGTGAATTTTTTTATTTAGCACTATTCTTTCAGATTATTATTTTTGCTTTGGAATTTTTGCAAAAATTAAGAAGACATTAACAATGAAAATGTTGAAAAATGGACAACTACCGGGCATATAGAATTTATGATTTCTAATAAGCGTTGATTATTTTATTTTGCACTCTTTTTTGAGATCATTGTTTTTGCGTTGCAGATTTTGCAAAAATTGTGGAGATATTAACAATTAAAATGTTGAAAAATTAATAACTAGCGTGAATATTGAGATTTTGGTTCTTCAGAAGCGTCGATTTTTTTCTTTTCCACTATTTTTGATGATCCTTATTTTTGCCTTGCAGATTTTGCAAAAATAAAGGGGATATGAACAATAAACATGTTGAAAAATTGATAACTACCGTGCACATTGGGATTTTGATTTTTCAAAAGCGTCGATTTTTTTATCTTGCACTTTCATTGGAGATCATCATTTTCGCGCTGCAGATTTCGCAAAAATTAAGGAGATATTAACAATAAAAATGTTGAAAAATTAATAACCGGCGTGAATATTGAGATTCAGGTTTTTCGGAAGCGTTGATTTTTTACTTTTGCACGATTTTTTATGACTCTTATTTTTGCGTTTCGACTTTTGCAAAAATAAAGGGGATATGAACAATAAACATGTTGAAAAAACGATAACTGCCGGGCATATGGAGTTTATAATTTTTAAGCAGGGTCGTTTTTTTGACTGGGCACTTTTTTTTTTGAGATCATTATTTTTGCGTAGCCGATTTTGCAAAAATTAAGGAGATGTTAACAATAACAATGTTGAAAAATTGATAACTACCGTGCATATTGAGATTTCGATTTTTTAGAAGCGTCGATTTTTTTATTTTGCAGTATTTTTTAAGATTATTATTTTTGCGTTCCGACTTTTGCAAAAACAAAGGTGATATGAACAATAAAAATTCTGAAAAAACGACAACCACCGTGCATATTGGGATTTTGATTTTTAAAAAGCGTCGAGTTTTTTATTTTGCACTACTTTTTAAGATCATTATTTTTGCAATGCAATTTTTGGAAAAATTAAGGAGATATTAACAATAAAAACGTTTAAATATCGATAACTACCGTGCACATTGGGATTTTGATTTTTCAGAAACGTCAAAGTTTTTACTTTGCACTATTTTTTATGACCATTATTTTTGCCTCCCGACTTTTGCAAAAATAAAGGGGATATGAACGATACAAATGTTGAAAAATCGATAACTACCCGTGCATATTGAGAATTTAATTTTTCAGAAGCGTCGATTTTTTTACTTTGCACTATTTTTTAAGATCATTATTTTTGCGGTGCAACTTTTGCAAAAATTAAGGAGATATTAAAAATAAAAGTGTTGAAAAATTGATAACAAGCGTGTATATTGAGATTTTGATTTCTCAGAAACGTGACGTTTTTTAATTTGCACTATTTTTTGAGATCATTATTTTTGCGGTGCAATTTTTGCAAAAATTAAGGAGATGTTAACAATAAAAATGTTGAAAAATTGATAACAAGCGTGCATATTGAGATTTTAATTTTTCAGAAACGTCGATTTTTTTATTTTGCACTATTTTTTAAGATCGTTATTTTTGCGTTGCAGATTTTGAAAAAATTAAGGAGATATTAACATAAAAAATGTTGAAAAATTAATAACTGGCGTGAATATTGAGATTTTCGTTTTCCAGAAGCGTCGATTTTTTTCTTTTGCACTATTTTTCAAGATCATTATTTTTGCAATGCAATTTTTGCAAAAATTAAGGAGATATTAACAATAAAACTGTTGAAAAATCAATAACTACCCGTTCATATTGAGAATTTAATTTTTCAGAAGCGTCGATTTTTATACTTTGCACTATTTTTTAAGATCATCATTTTTGCGGTGCGATTTTTGCAAAAGTTACGGAGATATTAACAATTAAAATGTTGAAAAATTGATAACAAGCGTCCATATTGAGATTTGATTTCTCTGAAACGTCGAGTTTTTGCAATTGCACTATTTTTTAAGATCATTATTTTTGCGTTGCAGATTTTGCAAAAATTAAGGTGATATTGACAATAAAAATTTTGAAAAATTAATAACTGGCGTGAATATTGAGATTTTGGTTTTTCAGAAGCGTCGTTTTTTTTCTTTTGAACTATTTTTTATAACCCTTATTTTTGCGTTTCGACTTTTGCAAAAATAAAGGGGATATCAACAATAAACATGTTGAAAAATCGATAACTACCGGGCATATGGAGTTTATGATTTTTAAGAAGCGTCGACTTTTTTGTTTTGCACTATTTTTTAAGATCATTATTTTTGGAATGCAATTTTTGCAAACTTTGAGGAGATATTAACAATAAAAATGTTGAAAAATTCATAACTGGCGTGCATATTGAGATTTTCATTTTTCAAAAGCGTCGAATTTTTTATTGTGCGATATTTTTTAAGATCATTATTCTTGCGTTACAATTTTTGCAAAAATTAACGAGATATTAACAATAAAAATGTTGAAAAATTGATAATTGCCGTGCCCATTGAGATTTTGATTTTTCAAAAGCATCGATTTTTTTATTTTGCACTATTTCTTATGACCCCTATTTTTCCGTTGCGACTTTTGCAAAAATAAAGGGGATATAAACAATAAAAATGTTGAAAATTCGATAATTACCGTGCATATTGAGATTTTGATTTTTCAGAAGCGTTACTTTTATTATTTGACACTTAATTATTTTTTTTTCGCATTGTGAGTTTTCTTCCTTCTCTTCGATAAGGGATGCAAATGACAAGTTTGCCATTTCTCCACTGGATGTTACCTATTGAAAGTTTTTTGAAAAATTCATCCATTTTAAAGCCCTCCATCACTTAGCCGGTGAATTTTGCCAATTGCTTGGCAGAAACTCACCGTTGTCCGACTTTCACCACGAGGAGGTGGATGGACGGGCGTATGGTGCAACACCTTCGAAAGTCGTGTGTTTGTGTTTGTATTTGTGTTTGTGTGTGTGGGTGTGTGTGTGTCTGTGCGTGCGTTTTGGTGTGTATTTGTATTTGTGTGCGTGTGTATCTGCTCCACAAATCTCGACGGCAGCGCCTATCGTGCGATTAATATTTTGTGGATCCCCCTCGAGCTCTAATCACCTCGCGACACCGGCAAGGCATACTACCGATCGTCGAGGCGATTTGCTCTTGGGGGATTTAGAATTTATTCTCTTTAGAATAGCCCAGATATTCTCAATGGGATTTAAGTCTGGGCTATTCGCGAGCCAAACACACCGATCGATCGCTTTTCCAGTCAAGAAATCATTAACGATTTTTGCTCGATGACACGGCGCATTATCGTCAACCAGCAAAAAGTCGTCGCCAATGACTTCAGATCGTGGAACAACGATCGGTTGGAGAATGTTGGTGATGTACCTTTGGGCATTAACGGTTTGGTTGCGAAATACGACTAATTCTGTTCGGGAATTGGTTGTAATTCCTTCCCAAACCGTTATTGACCATCCACCGAATGGTTGAGATAATTCTCTATTCTTCTCAGCCATTCTCGTCTCAGCTCGTCTGCAGACTCGAATGGCTTTCGAGCTTGAACAGAGCATTATCTTCGACTCATCGGTGAATAAACAATTGCTCCATTCCTCATTTCCCCATCCCGAATGAGTGGTGGCGATATCGCGACGTCGTTCGCGATGTCTCCGGGTGAGGAACGGCTTCGTGACCGGTCGTCGAGCCTTTAGACCCACCTTAGACAGCCGACGATCTATGGTTCTGGTCGAAATCGGGCGAGAAATCAATGCTTTCAGAGATGTGGTTGTCGACCGTGGGTTTGCTGTCGCCTCACGGACGACGATTCGGTCCTCGCGACGAGACGTTACACGGGCTCGACCTCCTCCATGTCGGTAAGTCGGATTGCCGGTTTCTGGATGACGACAAACCACCCGGTGAATCGCTGATTTATTTGACCCCAACGATTCGGCGATTTGTCGAACGCTTCTCCCTTCTTCATACAAGGCGATACAGCGGACCAATTGGATATCGGTCAAACGTACCATTGTTTCGAAGAATCGATTCGTCGTACTCTATCGCCTGTCACACGAGAGGGTATTGAAAGAATATCGCTAAAACATTTGATTTCGTTGCGATGGGAAAACAAACGTAGGTCGCGATGATTTTTGTTCTCCTTCGTTTGTTCATGAGAGTCAGCGTGGGAAAAACAAAAATCATACAAACGATTTTTTAACGCTAACTCGAAAACGCCATTTCCGAATAACAATTTTATAAAAGCGTATCCGAGTTGACATTGCCCGTGTCAAAACAAAAATGGCAAACTTGTCATTTGCATCCCTTATCGAAGAGAAGGGAGAAAACTCGGAATGCAAAAAAAATGATAATTAAGCGTCAAATGAAAAAAGTAACGCTTCTGAAAAATCAAAATCTCAATATGCACGGTAGTTATCGAATTTTCAACATTTTTTTGTTCATATCCCCTTTATTTTTGCAAAAGTCGCAACGCAAAAATAGAGGTCATAAAAAATAGTGCAAAATAAAAAAATCGATGCTTTTGAAAAATCAAAATCTCAATGGGCACGGCAGTAATCAATTTTTCAACATTTTTATTGTTAATATCTCGTTAATTTTTGCAAAAATTGTCACGCAAGAATAATGATCTTAAAAAATATCGCACAGTAAAAAATTCGACGCTTTTGAAAAATGGAAATCTCAATATGCACGCTAGTTATCAATTTTTCAACATTTTTATTGTTAATATCTCCTTGAAGTTTGCAAAAATTGCATTCCAAAAATAATGATCTTAAAAAATAGTGCAAAACAAAAAAATCGACGCTTTTGAAAAATCAAAATCCCAATATGCACGGTAGTTGTCGATTTTTCAACATTTTTATTGTTGATATCACCTTTCCCGCGTACAAAAAAAGAATATTTGAAGGAATCTTCGAAGGAATCTTTGAAAGAATCTTGGAATGAATCTTTAAAAGTATACTTGATGGGACCTGGAGCAACATACTTTCAAAGTTTCTTTCCAAGATTCTTTCAAAGATTATATCCAAATTCTAAGAATCTTTTGAAGATTCTATCAAAAATACTTTTCAAGATTCTTTCAAAGATTATTTCCACATTCTAAGAATCTTTTAAAAAATCTTTCAAAGATTATTTCCACATTCGAAGAATCTTTTTAAGATTCTTTGAAAGAATTTTTCCAAGATCCGAAGAATCATTTTAAGACTCTTTCAAAGATTATTTCCAAATTATAAGAATCTTTAAAAGATTCTTAGAATTTGGAAAGAATATTCTCTGAATTTTCAAAAGATTCTTAGAATTTTTAATGAATCTTGGAAAGATTCTTCGGAAGATTCTCGTTCGTTGCGACAAATTAATCTTTAAACGAATCTTCCGAAGAATCTTTGAAAGAATCTGTCGTAGAATCTTTCAAAGATTCTTTCCAAGATTCTTTCCAATATTCTTTCAAAATTCTAAGAATCTTTTAAAGATTCCTTCAAAGATACTTTTCAAGATTCAGATAATCTTTCCAAGATTCTTTCGAAGATTCTGAGAATCTTTTCAAAATTCTTTCAAAGATTATTTTCACATTTTAAGAATCTTTTCAAGATTCCGATAATCTTTGAAAGAATCTTCCAAAGATTCTTTCCAAAGATACTTTTCAAGATTCTGATAATCTTTTTAAAATTCATTCAAAAATTCTTTAAAAGAATCTTTCTCTGGGTCCTATCAATGATTCTTTTCAAGATTCTTTCCTAGATTTGTTTGAAGATTCTTTGAAATTTTTTTTTCAAGATTCGAATATTCTTTCAAAGATCCTTTCGGAGATTCTAAAATTCATTCAAAGATTCTTTCGAAGATTGTGTTGTCACATCGGACGAGAATCTTCCGAAGAATAAATGAAAGAATCTTCAAAAGATTCTTTCAAAGATTTTTTCCAAGATTCATTCGAAGATTCTTCCAAAGATTATTTTGTCGCATTGGACGAGAATTTCCCAAATCATCTGAGATTCTTTTAAAAATTCTTTCGAAGATTCTTTTTAAGATTCATTTCAAGGTTTTTGCGAAGATTGTTTGAAAGATTTTTTCGACGATTATTTTAAAGATTATTTTATCACATCGGACGAGAATTTTACAAAGAATCTTTTTAAGAAGATTCTTTCAAAGATAGTTTGAAAAATTCTTCCAAAGATTATTTTTTCGCATCAGATAAGATTCTTCCCGAAATTCTACGATTATATTCAAGATTCTTGCGAAGATTGTTTGAAAGGTTCTTTCAAAGATTATTTCAAAGATTCTAAAATTCTTTTAAAGATTATTGTGTCGCATCGGACAAGAATTTTCCAAAGATTCTTTCTAAGATTCTTTCAAAAATTGTTTCAAAGATTTTTTCAAAGATGCTTTCCAAGATACTAAGATTCTTTTTAAGATTCATTCAAAGCTTCTTTTGTCGCATCGGACGAGATTAATTGGATACCTTTTTTGGAAGCATCACTATTGTATTAATTTTCATTTGAAAGTGCTAAATTTCGGGAGTATACTTATAAACTTTCAGATAAAAATATTGAATATCACGCTAGCCATGAATTTTTTAGTTAAAAAAGTTTCTTTTTTCATTTTTTCAAATTTGCAATTTTTGACCTAATTAAAATTTTTTAAATAGCTATGAAACTGATCGTATTTGAAAGAAGATGTAGTAAAGTACATCTGATAATTTTTGTGCATTAAAATATTTAATATCATTCATAAAACACACGCATAAATGACCCGGGTTTCTGAAACTCAGTGTTCTCATTGCTTAATTTTAGCGCAGTGTGCCCCTTAAGGGTAAAGTATATAATTTTAAGATTTTACACGATGGTGTTATATAGAAGAAATGCACAGAAATAAAGCATTGACCGTTCGAGATGTGAACAATGAGGTTGCGACAGCTGACAGAGACTTCTATTACAACTGCCAGTATAACGAACCAATCTCGCGGCCACGCCGGGGCTCGTGTACGCATATTTATGTATGGCGCAGTACATGTGTGGTGTTTACCGCTGTTTTTTTCGTAATGAATAGAATTGGGGCTATAAACCCTCGTTCTGTTCATTATACTAGCAGTCTAGTGTACTTCGAATTCTTTCGAGATTTTTCATCAACATATCGTCGTTTCCAGCATCGGTCGACGGTAGAAAAAATGGCGACGTCCACACGCGGTAACACCGAGATGTTACAAGCGAGGCAACATGTATGTGGGAAGTGAGTTTAAAGATCTCGCGCTCTATGGTGTGAAACTAGCATGAGGCACGATATTAACGAAAAAAAGAAAGACGACGGAAGAATAAAAGACGAGAGAGGAGGTCTTCGAGTTAAAAACGTCGTGACGTACAGATGTATTTTCCTTGATCTGCTTTTCTATAATAAATTTAACCTGTGACTCGTGATTTCACCCGAACCTCGGAAACGAAATCCTACATATGGGGGCTCAACTGGGATCGAGGCCGACAAATAACGAGTGAAACACGAATGAGTCGAAAGTGAGAAAGAAGCGTCGTAGAAGGAGCGCAAGATATCGTCGTGTTGTACGGGTCAAGGGTCGTGCGTGAAAGGGTTGCATTGCGGAAGTTGTCGTGGGTTTAACCTGAAAAAGGAAGTTGCGTACGTGTCGATCGGGCTCATCAAACGTCGATTGCGTGAATGTGTTGACGTCGTGGTAAAAGGAATAGTCGTCCGGCAAACACGACAAAAGTGCTGTTTAAGGGCATTACGGAGTGAAACATTATAATGTTTACGACGCCACCATCTAATAAAAATAGAAGAGAGGAAGAGAAAAGAGGTGAAAACAGTCGCGGCAGCCATATGGCGTCACAGCAAAATTTGGGACAGCGACCTATAAATGGCGACAGGATCGATGGCAGTGGCGTGAGAGTAGACGGAGGAGACTCGATTGGTAATGGAGTGTGACATGAGGATAGTTATAACTCATAGAGGGCGTTGTTGTTGTTGTCAATCGAACAAATGAAAGTAAAACAGCTTCGTGAGGAATTAACGAAACTAAATTTATCGACGGTTGGGAAAAAATCGGTTCTTCGCGAACGATTGCAAGACGCGATAAAACGAAGTGGTGAAGAAGACAACGAGACCGATTATTCAGATGACGAAGAGGACGACGATGCGGAAGATCGCGTAGAAAAGAGACAACGCAATGGGAAAGTTCGACGAGACTTACCTCGAAATCAAAGTCCGGCAAACGAAGAGCTCGACACGGGGGAAAATCGACCTCCTATGCGAATAAATCGTCATCGAAATGAGAACGTTGAGAGACCGAGAGTACTTGCAGGAGCCGTTGCGAGTACATTCACCATAAAAGATGTCGAGGGAAGTATTCCATTTTTTACGGGTGATGACGAGATGTCAATACGCAAATGGGTGATGGAATTCGACGATACGAGTGCGCTGTTGCAGTGGAACGAATTGCAGATGATTATCTACGGAAAAAAAATGCTTCGCGGATCGGCCAAGCAGTTTCTGGCGCTAGAGCACGGTCTTACGTCGTGGAATGCATTCAAGAGGTGCCTAATTCGTGAATTTGAAGTTGAAGTAAATAGTGCGCAGATTCACGCGCAGTTGCTCAAACGGAAGAGGCTTGCAAATGAGACATCGCGTCAGTACATCTATGCAATGCAAACGATTGCAAAGCAAGGTCACGTAGAGGGCGAAGCTCTCATTCAATATGTAATCGACGGGGTTCTGGACGATGAGGCGAATAAGCAGGTCCTGTATAATGGCCGATCCATCGGTGAATTGAAAAAGAGCTTGGAGATTTATGATCGTATGTGTGAGAAAATGGGACGAAAGAAGATTGCACCAAAGGAGGAAACGAAGACAAAGGTGAATAGGGAGGTGACAAGCCTCGGGAGACGAAAAAAGCTCGTTGTTTCGGATGTGGATTGGCGGATCACGAGGTCGAAGAATGCCTTCATAAGGAGAAAGGCCCGTAATGTTTTAGATGCGGACAATTTGGGCATATTGCAAATAAATGCGACTTCACAAGATAGAAGTTGCGGCACTGCTTGATACGGGAAGTCGTAAAACGCTGTTACGAAACGATGTGTTTCGAAAAAAGGGTAATGTTCCCCTGGGGGCAACCGGGCGAATTTTCAAAGGATTTGGAAACGCGCGAAGCAAAGCAATTGGGATGTTCAATACCCAGATGATGGTCGGGGATGAGGTTTATTTGAATGATGTCTACGTGGTACCGGTTGAGGTAATGAACACAATGATGCTCCTGGATAAAGATATTCAAAAGCAGATGGACATCAATCTTCGGGGAGGGAAAATGACGATCAAGAAGATAAATGTGAAGATCAACGGCACTGGAGATGACGAAGTTAGTGGCATTAAAGATCACGAGATGGTCAAAAAAAGATCAGTAGACCATGAACTGTTGGGAGTAAACTACGTTGAGCCGGCCAAAATTGATATCCGAGGACAATATCGCGAACGGATTCAGAAGTTAATAGCCGAATATAAACCAAACAAGCAGGTTCAGACAAATATCGAAATGAGAATCATATTGACAGATGACGAAATAGTACGCTCGAAGCCACGTCGACTGTCGGTACAAAAAAAAGGAAATTCTCCAGCGACAAATTGACGAATGGATGAAAGAGGAAATTGTGAAAAATAGTCACAGCCCGTATTCAAGTGCCGTGGTCATTGTGCCAAAGAAGGATGGTTCACATCGTGTATGTGTGGACTACCGCCGGCTGAATAAGAAGATCGTCAGGGACCAATTCCCGATGCCTTTGATTGAGGACCAAATTGATGAGTTGGCGTTGGCAAGAGTATTCTCGGTTCTAGATCTGAAAAATGGGTACTTTCACGTTCCAGTCGCTAAGGAAAGTCAAAAATATACATCGTTCGTGACTCATAACGGTCAATACGAATTCTTGAAGACACCGTTCGGTTTGACTAACAGCCCAACCTACTTTCTGAGGTTTGTGGATGAAGTCTTTCAAGATCTGAGCAGACGAGGAATAGTGTTCACGTACATGGATAATCTCGTTATTCCTGGAAAAGACGAAGAACAAGCTTTTGAAAATCTGCAAGAAACGATGACGATCGCAGCGCAGAAAGGATTGTCCATCAATTGGAAAAAATGCCAATTCCAGGAAAAACGTGTAGAGTATCTGGGTCACATAGTCGGGGGCGGCTTTATCAGACCATCGAATGAGAAGCTTCGAGCAGTGAAGGAATACCCTGAGCCGAAGAATCGGCGTGACATTCAGAGTTTTCTTGGCCTGACCGGCTACTTCAGAAGCCGGTCAGGCTTAACTTGTTTTCTGGAAGCATTTGCTTCTTTTTTTTGTGAAGAGCCGTCACGATCTTTTCCTTTTTCATCCAGCACTTATTTAAAAATAAATTTCCCCTTGTATCGTAGGTCTGCCGTAATTTTCGGAAAAACAAAAAAGAGAGAAACCGTTCGATAGATGAAATTGAAACTTTACAGGGATTTTGTGGGTATATTGAGCTGTAAAAGTCACGCTCAACATTAGTCGTTTTGTCAATATTTTTAATTTGGCCGTCGATTTTCTAAAAAACCATAAATTGCCCTTTTTCTCCTGTTTTTTCAAATTCATGGCAAGGATGGGAAACATTTTTTTTTTTTCAAAAAACCATTGACAATTCTTGTAGAGCGTTAATTCAAGTTTGTTAAACGCCCCTTTTGATTTCTGTGCGATCATTGGTTGCTGAGATATCAATGGTCAAACAGAAAAGTGTCTTTTTTCGTAAAAGCTCGATATCTCAGCGAAAAATGATCGCAGCGAGGTCTCAAAAAAAGCAAATTGAAGCTAAATAAACAAGCTATCCGGTCCTTATAATGTTTTAGCTGGAAGAATTTTTCCCCAAAAATTACAGCCAAAACAAAAGCAATGCAAATTTGCCAAATTTTTTTATCTTGGTATTTCTCACAATTGCGTGAAACCTGTAGCTTCGAAATTTTTTTTGCTGAAAGATCTGAAAACTAGAAACTTCAAGCTTCAAAATGCTTTTTTTAAAACTCGATACGATCATTTTTAACAGAGATACAAGATTGTTCAAAACCACTAAAAATTTGGGAAAATTTTTTGATCCTTTAATTTTTTCCACTAGTATAATTTGGGAAAGTTGGGATTTTAGTTTTTTGTGAAAAATTCATTTAATTTTGGTAGTCTTTTCAATTTATGTCTGCCTCGTGAAGTATATCTCGCGTTAGCGCCCATATACGAAGCGGATGAAAAATCGCGTTACAATAGATATAGATATGTAAATAGAAGATAGATAATGTAACTGGAATTTATACGTACATTTTTACGGCCTCGAGTATTTTCTTCGGAATGCCTTGCTTTTGGCCGTCAGCACTCGGCTTTGTCTTGCATCTTTTTGCAGAGAGAGTTATGAGCTTCTCCGCCCCGACCATAATGAGCATCAGCCGGCGTGCGATCTCGGATGGTTTTCTCCTCCACCGAGCTAATAGCTTCAGTTCAGCAACGTCCACGTAAACGCCCGAGTGAGGCTGGATTTCTACCTGTAGATTACAATATATAGGACCTACGTTGGAAGTATTGGCATCACAATAGAATGTACAGTGGACGCTCCCATAATTTGCTACGTCGGGGACCGGAAACGGTCCCATAATTTAATTTTCTCCTCATTTTGACACTTCTGTGTCTGAGCGCATGCGTAATGTCTTTTGGCGCTGGAAATTCAAATTGTGAATTGTGCTTACGCATTACAGAGAAACATTTGAACATTCGACCGCGATATTATTGCAAAATTTCGTAGGTTCACTAGATATTTATTGTTTATAATTATTGACGGAAAGAATCATATATGAAATCAATCACTATTCGTCCATTGAAATACGATACAACATTGAAATAGACAACGTAATGCAAATTTACATCTGCATAGCACATTTTACGGGAGTTTCATATTTTCTGAAGTGTAAAAATTCCTTATGCATTAAGAAATATATACACTCACTCAGCACGGAGGTGTAGATTTGGAGTGCGGAGTAACGCTGATAAGGGTTGTCAAATTATTGGAGCGCCTTGTCCTGGTAACGCATAAGATCATGAGAGCGATCAAATTATGTGATATTAAATTTTTGGAGCGTATATTCGTATATCGGCGCGATATTATCACTGCCTAGATTACCGCAGGCAGTCATGTACACGACTGAACAATATTGTTACTCATACTAGAGAGTGATTGCCAACTAATGGAAAAGAATTAGTACATTATGGTACGAGTGCGATGAAACGTTTTCTGACGAGTGTGAGTTTGCAGCATGTGTCGAAGGCGAATGCTGCAATCACACGGGTTAAGAAAAAGTTTCTCATACGAGTTTCGTACAAAATTTTATTGCACGAGTGCGTAAAGTGGCACTATACGCACGGAGTGAAATAATAGTATATTGTGCAACTAGTGCGGCAAGTTGTCGCTTGAGGGGGCCATCGACAACGCCGCACGAGTTCCACATACTATTTTTTATTGCGAATGCGGAATAAATCCCAATATAAAACGGCCCCTGTGGGGGGGGGCCGGGGCGGAGCCGCGGTGGGGTCCAGGGGCGAAGCCCCGGTGGGGTTCAGGGGTGAAGCCCCGGCGGGGGGTTGAGGGGGCGGAGCCCCCCACAGACCAAAAATGATAACTAAAAAGTTAAGAAATATACAGGAAACTTAGTTAAGGAACAATGAAAATAATTTTATTTTGAACAAGAACAAGAACCGCATATAATTTGAGTGCGCAAAGTAAACTTTGCGCACTCAAATTATAAAATGGGCAAAAAGCCACTTTTCAATCGTAACCGCGGGCGTAAAGATACCGCTTTTCCCGCATTAGTAATAAAAAATACTTTACCGGCACATATTGTCTTGCACGTTGTGTCGAAAACAAGTAAATATTAGTTCAAGAACAAAATATTTTATTATTTCTTACGATTTTAATGAGCACTAATGTCAATTATGTAACCAACACATTTATAACGAACATATTAAACAGCTCAATTGTAAGGTGCAGCCTTTCTCCACTGATAGTATTGTTCGGGGATAGAGAACTTTGGTCGATTGTATTAAAACTGAAGTTAATGCTACCGAATTTTATCTGGAGTTATTGCTGCGAACAAAGAAAGACGATTTAACTGAACAACAAGCATCTATATGGGTCATTCCATGTCAAATCGACCAGGAGTTGGAATCGACCCCTTTCAATTTTGATGAAATTTGGTCAGAAGTTTTCGTTTTTAATAAAACGAAGTTCTACCAAAGGAAAGAAAATTGAAATTTTTTTTCGAAAGTTATGAAAAAATCAAAATTTCATAATTTTTCAAATCTTTCAAATTAATTTTTTACATATCTTGAAAACTATTATAGTTACCAAAAATCATTTTGAATTCGTTTTGAAGAATATATTTGGGGCTATGAAAAAAAAAATATTGCGAATAATATTTTTTTAATGACGAATTTGGAGAATTTTGAATTTTTTAGAATCGAAAAAACCGAAGATCCATATTTTATATTTGATTCAATTTTTTTTTCATATAATACCTTACACCAATCTTAAAAGACCTAGAAATTTTCGGAGGTGTTTTTTTTGTTTCAAAAATATAAATTTTTCATTTTTAAGCATCGTGCAAATCCACGATAGACATTAAATTTTTGGTTAAATTTTTTTTATATAATACCTTGTACTGATCTTAAAAGATCCTGAAATTTTTAGGATGGTGTTTTTGTTTCAAAAATAATAATTTTTTAATTTTTGTGAAAAAATGTTTTTTTGTTTTTCCTGTAAGTCAAGTAAAGTTAAGTAATCATGTAATTCTATAATTTCGAGCGATAAAAATTTCAATTAATGACAAATTGAAATAAAAAAAAAATTTAACGACATTCAAAAATTTATATTTTTGAAACAAAAACACACCATCCTCAAAATTTCGGGATCTTTTAAGATCAGTACAAAGTATAATATAAGAAAAAACTAACAAAAAATTTAATTTGAACGATTTTTAAAAAATCAAAAAATTCTATTTTTGAAACAAAAAAAACACCTCTCTAAAAATTTCAGGGTTTTTCAAGATCAGTACAAGGTATTATATAAAAAAAATTCAACCAAATATATAATATGGATCTTCGATTTTTTCGATTTTTTAAAATTCAAAATTCTCCAAATTCATCATTTTTCAAGGTTTTTTTTCGAAATATTTTTTTTTCTCGTAGCCCCATGTATACTCTTTAAAATAAATTCTAAACGATTTTTCGTAACTATAATAGTTTTCAAGATATTTGAAAAAAAAACTAAAAAAATTTGAAAAATTGTAAAATTTTGAATCTTGCATAACTTTTGAAAAAAAAAATTTCAATTTTTTTCCTTTGGTAGGGCTCCGTTTTATTGAGAACGGAAACTTCTTACCAAATTTCATCGAAATTGAGAGGGGTCGATCCCAACTCTTGGTCGATTTCACATGGAATGACCCATATATATTTGGACAATGAATAAGTGCTCTTTGATTATTCGTGAAAATTAATCCTTCATCTGAAAAGGTTAGTAAAACACATGCCATTGAATGTATTTTCCATCGCTAGCCACTACTTTTTCCGATCTTGATGGCAGCATTTTAATTTCACGTTGGAAAAACGACACGTCTTCTGTGCAGTGCTGCCAGATCGAGGGTAAAAGTTACCCCCACTTTGTGACCCTCGCGCATAGGATCTTATGGGAGCGGGTCACAAATACGTCGGGTGGGGTAAGATTTTCCATTTAAAGATGTGTGAGCATTAGGTCTAGTATTATATTAAACAATGATTTTTTAATATGTTGTTGCCATGCTCATAGAGTCGTTAACTCTATGAGCAACATATTATTGATTGAAAATGTAGAATTATACACAGAGCTTAACGGGGTCGTCTAGTGTGAAGGCTTTTTTAAAGCTTTTTTCGGCAATTTTTTTTTTGACAAATCATTAAAATAAAATAATTTATGAATTGTGTATCATTTTTATTAACATTTGAACAAACTTTGCAAATTTTTTTATGTGAATGTATGTCAGAATTAAAAAAAAATTATTTTTTTGGAATTCTGATTTTATTTTGGTTCCAGATAGAGCCTCAAGTCTCACAATTGAAATGGCGTTTAGTTCTTTGATTTCGGATAAGCAGAACGACCAGAATCATGGCAGCAGTGGAGCACCTTTTTTATGTGTTCCTGTTGGGCGGCGATCTCCGATTATATTTAAAACATTCGCTTAAAAGAAATCACAAAGTTTGTTTAAATGTTAATAAAAATGATACACAATTTATAAATTATTACATTTTAATGATGTGTCAAAACAAAATTCACGAAATAAGCATTAAAAAAACAGCCGTCATACTAGACGACCCCCTCCCTCAAGGCAAGAGTTACTTTGCAGGTCTTTGTTTTTCACAATCTAACCGTTTGTATATTAGATACCGAAGATGAAAAACATCGGGTATATCCAATGAATATCAGGGATTACAATGCTCCATTAAAAACCAGGGGTCAACGAACATCTGAATTTGATATATAAAGTTAAAGTCAACAAATTGCGGTGGAATTTAATGATTTTTTACCCTCAAGAAACTTTGCATTGTCTCATATCGTTATATATAAATTATATAGTTATACATCTGTGCATAACCGACTTTCACTGTCAGTAGCAGTCAGTTGAAATATGACTATCACTTCGTATTGTACCAACTTAAACTACACGCACGCAGTTCTGGTAACACCATATATTTGAAAATAGCGAGAACTTATTCAACGTCCTAATATATAGTTAAGTACCTCGCCCGGTTTATGATCCTCGTTCAATTGCTCTTTAGGTAGCTGCTTAGTCGGTAGATTTTCGGGAAAACTTGAATGGGAGGATGTCTCTTCTCCTTGATGGGATGGTGATAAATAGGATGCGGAGGTTGAAGGTCGGTGGTTGTCATCTTTTTCTAGTATTATTATCTGTACATAATATTATCTGTCTTTCATTCAATTTTATTTTACGGGTTACATCTTATTCAATATCAAAATATTCATCGGATACGTCAACATCTTGACTAATGTTTGTATGTCTACATAATAGGATCCCGTCACAACCAAGAAAAATTTGCATACTTGAGTGCGTTGTTGGTCAAGTTTAGTGATGAAAATATCGAGACATTTTCAACAGTTGCAAACAGACATGTTTCATAAAATTGTTTAAACGTGTGCTGTGCGTGAGTACAGGTACTCATCGATACTGTAAGCCAGACCCGGCAGTTGAAATAAAATGTGACCACGAAAACCTCATCGTCTTCTTTTCTTTCACACGCGGACAATACAATGGTGACGAGAATTATTCGAACCCCGTAAATGCTAACGGTGATGGGTGAAATGTTAAATGTCGACCAATAAGATTACCACGTGGATAAAAAAACCTCTCCAAACAGGCAATCATTGAGGAACTGAGAAGCAGGGAAATTGAAACAGATTAAGGATCCAGATTAAACGAACTGCGATGACTATAACGAGAGGATTGCAACAAAGAGAACTAGGATCGTCTTGTGACAGTGGAGCACTTATCGACAAAAATGGAGTATACAACAAAGCTGGATTTCAAATTCGACACGGACAAATTTGAAGAATTTGTCGAGCGGATCGACAAATTATCGAAAAATTATTGCCTATTTTTTGAGGAGAATAAGATAGTAGATGAGGAAAAAAAAGACCAATTTTACTTGCAAACATTGGCGCAGAGACATATAGTGTTGTGCGGAAAGTGTGGGCCCCAAAAAAACCAAAAGAATCGGAGCTGCAAGAAATAATAAGGAAAATGAAAAATCATTCAAAGCCGGTAGTGAACAGTGCTACGGCAGCGGTTCCAAGAATGAAAACAAAAGGATGTTGAATTAGCCATTCAATATATTGCTTGCTTGCGCGGTTTAGCAAGTAAATGGAAATTTAACTGTGAGGATGAAGCTCTTCAGGGCCAGTATATAACGGGGATAAAAAGGTTCCGCAATAAGAATAATCCGCGGAAGACGACAAAACGCGACACAATGCGGCAAAAGAAATTTTTTGAAAAAAACTTAAACATTTTCCGCCGAGGCTTCGGGACGTACAAAAAATAAAAGTTTGTAATCCGCATGCGAACGAATACGGCTTCGGTATAATTAACAGCTTGATCAATTCCATACGTGTTGACAGAAAAAGTATCCACGAAAATTGACAGTAATAGAGGTAAAAATTGTATCTCTAGTCGAAGTTAGCGACTGTGATACGGCTATAGATCCTATACGCGGATGGAACCGTACGACTATTCGGGATTATAAAATCGAAAAACTATCTTACAATTAATACACACAAGGGCCTCTATCAGTCCAACAAATTGCTGTACGGGATTGCGTCGACCCCGGGGTACTTCTAACGCGAAATGAAAAGGATCCCCGTAAGAATGGTAAATGTAACTGACTACTTAAAAATGGTCTTCTTAGACGACATTATTAGTCTGAGAGCCGGCGACCGAAATGGTCAGGTAATTTAGCATCATTAAGACTCAAGGTGAAGCTTACCTGAAGGACTCTTTTGCGAAAATCGTCGATCTGGCAGGACGTGGGTGGTGAGTGCAGATATTATGGGGTGGGAAAAAAAATAAGGTATGAGTAGCAGGCTTCATTTTCGTCGGAAACAGTTTTGCCATACTCCCAAAGGTGTCGCCAGCCTTAATTGAAGTTCGGAAAAATAAAATAATTTTAAGGTAATAGTAGCACGGCTGACTTTTTTTACCTGAGTTTATTTATAATGTAAGCCATGAAAAAAAAGCCAGCCAAAAATAGTGGTATTAACGTATTTAAAAAAATTATTGAAACTGGTCGAAAATGAGCTGAGGGGCATGAAAAGCGCGCGTGGAGGGGATATCGACTGGCGAGAGGGTCCGTGCTCTATAGACGCAGCTGGAGCAGCTGCTCGATCGGGAATGTTCGGCTTCTCTCGCTCAACGGTCGCAATAAGAATAGCAAGCTACCGAATGCTCTCGCCAGTCGATATCCCCTCCACGCGCGCTTTTCATGCCCCTCAGCTCATTTTTAACCGATTTCAAAAATTTTGCTGCCTCTTTGACTACATAATAAATGGGAAAATAATAAAAAAAATTGTAAAAAAAAAATATAAAACACACGTTTGGGAAACCGAAACAAAAAGTAAAAAAAATCGGGGTGTGTGCAATCACACGCCGCGGAAGTGAATACTTGTATGCATTTTGCTGACGCGAACAATCATTTGTGCCAATGAATGAAGAGAGAGAGCGCGAGAAACGGGGCTATTGAGGGGAGGAGTTAGTGATGGAATTATGGAATTGGCGAAGAAGTTGAAAGTACACCACACATTGATATTTGTGTTTTCAAAATTTTTTAATGAGTATTAATAAACTGTGATTACAAAATTTTTTGTTTTTTTATTATTGTCGATTATCGTTGTTCCTGATCTGCAAGATCGACGATTGTAATTGTCGGATTATGGTAGCTAAAATATGACACAAAATGATTTGAAGTAATGTTTTCCAAATTTCTAGCAAAGACAGCGTCAATGGTCGTTCCACCTTTAGTGGTAGGATCATTTCTTCCGTTTGCCATTCGCAAAAAAAAAGTTATCCTCCAGAAATGTAAGCAATGGTTCAGCTTGTGGTAATAAAAAATTGACGTTAAAATCTCCTGCAAGAATTACTGCTTGATTTGAATAGTCAACTGGTTGTCCAAGCATTCTCGCAAGAAGTTGTGAACCCTCGTTTGACAATGGCAATAAAGCTTTACCAATAAATGCTTTTATATCTCCATTGAGGTATTAGGTGAGATATAAACAGCTATCAAAATTAGTTTGAATCTTTAATCATGTGACATTGAACACTTGACTGAACACAAGTCTCCTATTCTCGGCCGACTACTTACTGTGACTCCACCATTATTTGCATACAGAGCCCGAATGTGCAAATCAGGAGTAATGACGGGCAATGGTAATCTTTTCGGTGATAAATAGCGACGCCCGAGTTTCGTTTTTCCTGACGTTGAAATCGCACTACGAAATCCAAATTGGGAACCGAAACTGGCTCTTCGTTACCATCCATAAACGTTTCCGATAACATTAAAATGCTTGACCGTTGGATGACTCTGTCCGTTAGGTCCTTCGCGTGAGCGTTCAAGCTTTGACAGTTGAAGGAAACCACTGACAAGCCTTGCCTCGAATTGAGGAAGTCAAAAAGCTGCTGCTCCAATGTGACGTATGGATCTTCACGTAATCGCATCATTTCAAGTCGCAGCGCGAGACATGACCCTTCATTAGTTTTACGACCATGATAAAATCTTCGCTTTTTATCGACTGGAATGATGTAAAGTCCTTCGATCGATGTGGCACGGGACATTGCAACGTAAACCAGCTGTTGTGATTGACCACGCTCGTAATAATAAACGATTTCATCGAATGTTCCTCCTCGTGATTTGTAAATCGTGAGTCCACAAGCCGGTGAGTCCGTTTCGTCATCATCACCCATGTTTAATCTTACTTTAAATGTTTTCATTGCCTATCGCTCTCTCTCGCTCACGCATCACTCTTTCTCTCTCTTGTTTTATTCCTCTATTCTTTTGTTCCGTAAACGGACATTCTCGTTTAACGCGTGCGGTGCATGATATCAATTGAAATATTTTATTGTTGGTTATTGATAAAAGTGGAGTTTTTATGAAAATATACTTACAGACAAAGTCCCTATTTCTTGACTTTCCGAAAGTAGGTCATTCTCACATCTTGACTTCCCCTACAGTCCCCACTTTCGATCCGGCGCCATATTGTACGCCATAGGCGCGCACGCTCGTCTGAGCGTGCATGCGCTGTTCTGATCTCTTTACACTTGCGCACGCACCCTCGCACGTACGTCCGTTAGAGTGATGAAACCATACATAGGGGAAGTCAAGATGTAGGAATGGTTGCCATGGTAACCCGGTCAAGATGTGGGAGCGGTCAAGAAATGGGGGGTTAAGAAATGGGGACATTGTCTGTAGTTACAAGCACCCCACGCTTTTTACAATAAACATTATTATATTATTTATTTTTAAATAAAAATTATTTTTTACTTCTTGGTTCAGTTTCCCTAAAGAGTGTTTATTTAGTTTTGTAAACTGTAATTTATTTATTACTTGTTAGTTAGGTTTTTTCACCTACGATAATAGAGCTCCTTCGAACAAAGAAAATTTGATTTCCATCTTACTTGAATAAACAGTCCGATCGTTCGGTCGATCGGCAATTAGCAACTTCATGATTTCGTATACAATCTCAGCTGGTCTTATCCTTGATCCTTGATCGGAGAAACTATCCTACCTTCTTCTAAATTAAGCTTTTTTCAGTATTTTACATCCATGAAACTCGTTACGCTTTCACTCTTGACTGAAGCTGCGATCTCAGTCCAATTTTGGACGACGTTTTTTCATGTATCAATTTAGACCATAGAGTCTAAAGAGTCTAGCTAATAGTCTTCATTTGTCATTAACATCTATCCCATTTTTTCTTATTCTTCTCCTTCGTTCCTCTCTCTATTCGCCGTTAATCCACGACTATTTTTTTTATTGGTGCTGTTTTCCATTTTTATATCAATTTATTTACCGCTAGAATTATGTCCTTAAAGAGGTTCATCTGGTACGGAGTGAGTCAAAAGAAAAATGGCAATGCTTAACCTCAAAATAAGCGGTCACTAGCGTAGTCATTGACAATGCTTAACCTCAAAATAATCAGCATTTTCGAGACTAATTAATTTATTATTAATCTCACAAGTACCTAATCGATTTTATGAAGCTCTAAAAATATTCCTTAGATCCTTTTTCATAATTTCTTAAATTTCCGTTAAAATCTTTATTGTAATGATTGTGAATTTAATATTTATAGACGGAATCCCATAAAAGCCCATGTTATTTAGGAATTACATTTCTATTTATTTCTCACAAACAAGGTATCTTCGGGTCTTGAAATTTTAACAGAAGACTTTTTAGATACTAATAACTATATTCTGATTTTTTTATCAACATCTGTATTGAAAATCGTGTACCAGATGAACCTCCTTAAAAATACTGACGAAATGACGGAAATTTTTTCTGTTATCTTAGTTTCGAATAAGAGTATTTTTGTTTCCGCCATGCCGCCATGTTTCGTCATGATCGACTTTCCAGTTATTTTTGTTTGTCTTTTTGGGTTTTTGACGGTGTCCGAAATTTTTTTAAATTTATTCCGATGGACCTGGTGAGGTCATTAGGACAAAGTTGTCAAACTATTGTATTGTCATAGGTCCATGATAAGTGTGCAAAGTTCAGTTGAATCTGAGGGTTTGAAGTAGGTAAAAATCTCGTTCAAAGATTCCGTTACAAACATACATCCATACATCCATACATACATACATACTATGGTGACACTTATTTGGGCTTAGGCTTGAAAAGTTCGGCGCCACCCCTAAAACATAATCAAGGTGCATAAAAAAACACTGTGTCAAGTTTGGAGGCGCTCGGAAAATTGGAACACGCGCCACCGAGCGATTGGAATTTTAAATGTAAAATACATGTATTTATCGCACGCATCAATGATTATTTTTTCCGACGATAATATTAATGAGAAAAATTTGAAACTTGGTACACTTATTGTGCATAGTATGGTGTACAAAACCAAATTTTTTCAATTTTTTCCATCTATAATTTCGTTTTGTACACCATACGGTGTACAAAACTGTACCAAGTTTCAAATTTTTCTCATTAATATTATACTCCGAGCAATTGAAATTCTAAATGTAAAATATAAATGTATTTATTCCACGCATCAATGATTTTTTGTTTTCCGAGTATAATATTAATGAGAATAATTTGAGGCTTGGTACACTTAATGTGCACAGTATGGTGTACAAAACTGAATTTTTTCAATTTTTTCCGTTTATAATTTTGTTAATGACAAGCTCTGTAGAGATGCCCAAAAAATATTTAAAATTTTAATCTCTCGGTGGCGCGTTTCCTAATTTTCCGAGTGCCTTTCAACCTTACACAGAATTTTTTTGATACACTCCGATTATATTTTTGGGGTGGCGCGGATCTTTTTTCGCCAATGCCCAAATAACTGTCACCCTAATACATACTTACATACAGTGCTGGCCATTAATGCCTGGAAATTTTTAAAAGAATCTTGAAAAGAATTTTCCCAAGCTTTTAATAATCTTTTCAATATTCCAAGATAAGCGTGTAAAAACGACCGAAGTCCTCAACAAATTGTCGGTGTGGGCTAAATAAGAAAAAAAAATAGAAATGTGAATAATTCAAATGAAAAGTTAGTTATCTCGGATTACAGATATATGAAAACGGCCGAGCACATGTTCATAAGGACAAAGTGGCCGACATAATAAAGGCGCCAAGACCAACAAAGGTTGAAGAATTGCAACCGTTTAAGGTATTACTGATGACCGAAACGTTTCAAAACTCAACCCACTCTCTCTATTTTTAACTCATTACCATTCTAAAATAAATTCAGTTCTAGAGTCTCAGTTGATCAAATATTATGTGTTGATGCATGTATGATTATTAAAAATGAGTTATATTATATTTAAAAATGTGCAAAGTAATTTTCAGGCACTTTCTCATTTTAAGACAAAATGTGCTTATTCCAATCGCCTCGAATTCTGCGTCGGATGTTCGTCCAAACCCAAATCTCAGAAACCTGTGTACGGAATTCAATCTCCTTTGGAGGGTAGTTGCGTATGGTTGTAATCTCTATGCCAAATATGTTTAAATCCAAACGGATACAGTAAAACAAAGATTTTTGAAAAAAATAGCAATTTTTAAGCAAAAAAAGACGTTTTATGACCAACGGTAGTTAAAACTTTGAATTTGACCAACGAATTTTTCTCTAACTCACACAATGTGTGTATATGATTGTAAACGAATGTCCCATGAAGTATGAATCCAATCAGAAACCATTAAGTTTGCAATTTTCGCAAGAAAACACCCTTTTAACGAAAAAAAGCTATTTCTGTCCATATGCACTTCGAACTTGGAAGTTCACGAACGAATTTTTCTCTCACTCACACAATGACTGTATATGATTATAAACAAATGTCCCACGGAGTATTAATCCGATCAGATACCATTAAGTTTACAATTTTGCAAAAAAAAACAATTTTTAACGAAAAAACTGCTATTTCTGCCCATGTACACTTGGAACTCAAAAGTTTACGAATGAATTTTTTTTCTAATTTACAGAATTCGCATGTTTCAAAACAAGACTACTTTTCTCACTGACAGAATTTCTATATGACTGTAAACAAGTACATATCACTTTCACGTAAAACATAGACCTGCGTACAAGACGTCGCCACGTACTACGTCACGACGCCGCCACGCCACGTACAGAGTAAAAGAGGAACTAAAAACGGCCTGAGCGTGCCAAATTCCAACCAATATTTTCTTATAAAAAGTGCATGGATCTTTTGTGTGCTTGCGCTCCGTTGGCAATATGGCGATCACCCGCACTTTTTAAACGTAAAAAAACAGAATCCGAGCATGGATTTATATCCTAAAGATTTTTGTACTTATTATAAATGGACTAATAATCATTATATAATTAAAGTGTTATGATAAATATGGCCATCTCAAATGTCACTAATATTCTTCATAACTGCCTAATATTTCAACAATTCTGTGAATATAATCTATCAATGCATTTAAATGATATTATTGTTTAGTTACTTTCATATCATATTGATTATATTCAAATCTGTCTTTGTAATAATGATTAATAGAATTTATCCGACTACTCGATATTTGAATCAATCAAAGAGTTTAAATTACGGTCTGAGTGCCTATTAAAACGTCGCTAAGGAACATGTTAACCTAAATTGAAAATATATCACAAAAACAAAATGTGTAATTTTCGTATTCAAAAGTTAGGAGTGCCTACTAATATAATCCTTGAAATTCGATCACCAACTTTATATACAGTTGCCCCTATGAAGGAAGAAACATGCGAATCAATATTATCAAAAACAATGTACAGCAACATGAAAACAATATAGCATTTCCATACCGAATAAATCAAAACAATGATCAAGAATACGGAGCGCGAAGGGTGGAGGGGTTTGGGGGGCGAAGCCCCCCAACGAGTACGCGAATCGTACTTGTTTTAATGAAAGATTTAAACAATCCAGCGGCGACTTTTGAACTGGTACAGTTCTGTCATACACGCCCATGCTATCGATAGGCGCACGCTAATGTACATCGCGCGAAGAAGATGGCGGCAACGTTGGAGCGTCAGCTGTTACGGGAATATATACCGGCTGCATTCGCCTTGGGCGCTTACACGCTTCCAGCGCGTATGTACAAGATATACATCGATATATAAAATGCTTCATTGCAATGCAAAATTATCATATTCTTCTACTCGAAGGCCACAATTATAATATTCTGCTGTACGAAGGCCAAAATTATAATATTTAGTTATGCCAAGGCCAAAATTGTGATATTTAGCTATGAAGAGGCCAAATTATGATATTCTGCTATGCCAAGGCACAAATTGTGATATTCTGCTACACATAGGCCAGATTATAATACTCTGCTATGCAAAGGCCAAAATTATTATATTTAGCTATACAACGGCCTAATTATGATATTCTGCTATGCTGAGGCCAAAACTATGATATTCTGCTACGCAGAGGCCAAATTATGATATTCAGCTTCGCGAATGCCAAAATTGTGATATTTAGCTACTTGAAGACCAAAATTGTGATAATCTGCTATGCGAATGCCAAAATTATGATATTTAGCTATGTGAAGGCCAATATTATGGTAATTAGCTATGCAAACGCCAATATGATATTTACCTATGCAAGGGCCAAAATTATGATATTTTGCTATATGATTGGCGAACAATGTGTTTTTGGGGTCTCTGCCGAATCAGGTTATTTTTTGTTTAGCTTTGAAACGAACCCAAGCATGTACCCATGAAGTAACTCATGTAGCATTTCATATGTCGATGTATACATACGTGCTGTAAGCGTGTCAGCATCCAAGACGAATGCAGCCATACTGTGATTTCTGTCAAAAGAAAAGTGCGGTCATGTCTCAGAGTGGATGTAGTAGTGTATGTTCAACTGATTGACTGATTGACTGATTCAAAAAAGCTACTATTTTTTGTTTTTTGAAGAAACGCATTAAATACTTTCTGGAAGGTGAAAAAAGATGCCTGTTAAAATTCAAGCTCTTAATAAAAATATTTAGAGGTCCCTCTTCGCATGTTTTTATTTCCCATTTAAATAACACGGGGAAAAAATGTCCAAACTTTGACATTTTATGTCTTGGCTTCAAGTCAATGCAACAAAATGAACATTACATATTCTCGTAGAGAATTGAACGTTCTACAAAAATCATCTTTTATGATTTTTCGATAAACTTTTGCCTTTAAAAGTTATTCCAGGTTAAATTTAAATATAGAGTAAATTTCACTTTTTGTTTTAGCTTCTTGCAAAATGTTGAAACTTATTACTAAATATCGTAAAATATTTCCCGAAACAAAAGTTTCAATGGCATTAACATAAATTTCCTAATTTTTAAAGAAATGACCAACAGTAGTTGAACGATATTCAGTCTAATATACATATATATTGAAACGTGAATAACTTTTGAAGGAGTGAACTTATCGAAAAATCATAAACAGTTTTTTTTGTAGAGCATTAAATTCTCTGCAAGAATACGTATTGTTTATGTTGGTGCATTGACTTGAAGCCGAGATATCAAATGTCAAAGTTAAAAAAAAAAATTTCGCGTGTTATTTAAATGGGAAATAAAAATATACGAAGAGGGACCTCTAAATATTTTTATTAAGAGCTCTAATTTTGACAGGCTTTTTTTCCACCTTTCCAAAAGTATTTGATGCGTTTCTTCAAAAAACAAAAAATAGTCGTTTTTTCTAATCAGTCTAATGGACAAGTATTTACACGGAATACAGTTTCAAACGCAATGTTGCGGAAACGCTCTCTGCTCAGCCGTCGTACGAAATATCGTAATAAATATCGAATTTCTTGCATGTCTATCAATAAATTCTATGCGTAAAATATTCGGATTAAAAATATAAAAAATTCATATTTCGTGCGTCTGCAAAATATTAGTTTTTCATCGGATTTGTATGGATGAGTCGAATGCATTGAAAAAAAAACCATTCGTGTTTTATTCACCAGGTATACCAAATACGTGTTACGAGTCCTGACTTTAACCGTGATTTTCTCGTGAATCTATAAGTAAATCTTGTTAAAATTTTGTAGAGGGATGTACCGCTATGCAAATTAGACGTAAACAAAAAATGGTGTGTGCTGATGATCACACGGTACAAGTGAACCTTCTGTCATGATACTCTTTTGTCAACAAAATATTCTTTTAGATAGAGTTTGATAGAGATAAATAGTTTTATGTTGATGTGTATGGCTGCTGAAGCAAAAGCAGGGATGAAACTATGTTTGCGTATTTTACAGGTTATGTTTAGAAATCACTTTGGCTAAATTTAAGATTGCGTTAATCTAATGAGGATAATTTTTTTAATTCGACGTTTGAATACAGTATGTTCAAATTTTAATCAAATGATTGTCGCCGTCGAGAACATTTTCGCATCTGTCACCAGATTATGTATTGCGCATTCAGGTTTTTTTCTCTTTCTATAAAGTTCCTGTGCCTGGGAGTTGTCGAAGTCCACGCACAGACCTCAACGGTAGTAGTCTCATAGTGAGAACCAGTGACAACTACATCACTTTTAATAATTCGCAATAATTTGTGCAAAATTACGAATTTCCCTATGTCCTACGTGTTAACGCGTAAAGGTTGACTGGGAACATAGACCTTATACTCCTGGACTGCACATCCCGTGCCAAGTTACCAGACAAGGATAGCAAATAGGCAATGCTGGATATGGCACCGTACACCCAACTATGGCATTGTTGTCCTTGCCACGCACATGGGAATCTCTCTCTATCTCTGTCTCCTAAATCTCCACTAAGAGAACCACGGTCTTACATACAGGCCCAGTAACTCTAGTGGTGGGGGGTGACTCAGATAGTGTGACCGAAACGTAGTACTCATTTCTGCCACTTGGAGTGCACGTTAGGGGTTAGCCAATCATAGTGCAAATTAGGATGGGGAGAGGTAGCTTCAGAACAGCTGTGCAGGAAGAACATAAACAATATTCGTCTACGACCATAGAGGTAGTATACATAGAGGAGGTGAGCCATAGGGCTGCCTGTAAGTGGAAGCGTGGCCCGGTAAACAGAGACAGCAAGCGTTACCTGATAAAGCTGTTCTTGTCTTGCCGCATGCGCAACGGCAACATACTGACGTCAGTATAGTAACGGAGGCCAATCGTTTACTGCGCATGCGTGATCAGACAAGGAAGCCCTTACCATGAAAATATCTCTCTCTCTTTTCGCGGAGCCACGCGTTTCTGGTTGTCTCACCTCCTCTATGTATACTATCTCTATGTCTACGACTGGGAATGAGCGCCCAGGTTGGATAGGCCACGCCCCCGTGTTGATTGCCAATATCAAATCAAACTTAGAATTGGCGAGCGGCAAATTACAAATGTAATTTGTTATAAGTAAGAATATTTAGAGAGAGATGGCGCCACGACCGTGGAATTGAGGTGCACGGAAACGGAAAGAAAGTTGAGAAAGGAAAGAGAATAGAGAGTTCGAGAAGAGATTCGAGAGAATGCGTGGAGAGAGCGAACGTGCTATTGCGTCTTAGTGTGATTTTGTTGTTCAGATCAGTTCAGATGAACCATGGTGTTTGATTTACACTACTCGCAAAGATTAAAAAAGGAAGAAAAATTTATAAATTTTTCAGTGATTTTCGACCGGCTGTATTTCAACAAAAAATGGTCGTATCGAAGGAATAAAAAAAGCATTTTGAAGCTCCAAGATTCTCGTTTTCAAATCTTTTAGTCAAAAATTTTTAGGAGCTACGATTTTCACAAAATTTTAAAAAATGGCGTGAAAGAAAATTTTAAATCACAATCAAATTCTTATATCTAATTTCGCACGCTCGCCCTGCCTTTTGGTGTCTCTTTCGCACGCTTCGCCCTTATCGCCACACACGCTCGCCTTACCCTGCTCCGCTCTTTTACACGTCTCCTATATCGTCGGGACTTCCGTTTCCGTTTGTCACATTCCAATCCTTCTTTCGTTTCATCTTTTACTCTCTCCCCTCTCTTTCACACTTGCTTGCTCTCCTCTCTTGTTTTTCTTTTCGATGCCTCTCTATATCTTTCATCCACTTTTCTCCCCTTCCTGCCTCGTCTAGTATCTCTTTTACCCTCTCTCCAATTCCTCTTTCGCTTTCCCCCCTCCTCTGCACCTGTACAGCACATGCTCCCACGACTCCTTTTCTTCTCTACATACCCTACACATTCCCATATCCCCCCTCTTTTTGCTCCTCCTCTTCTTGCGTTCTTGATTCTCTCATCTCTTTTCTCCCCCTCGCCCACTTTGAGATCCGTTCTTCCGCGTTTATTTGCCGTTCTTTCATTTCTTCTAAACATACCCTTGCTAGTTCGTTTCCCTCGCCTCTCCTTGACATTTCTTCATAATTCCATGCTCTTCTCTCTGCCCTCGTTCTTACTTTCTCTCTTTTTACCTTCGTTCTGACTATATACCCTGGTGATCTCCAGTCCACCGCTAAAGTCCACCTTAAAAATTTCTCCTGTGCCGCTTCCACCGCTGCTCTCTCCTCCCACCCCCATTTCTCCGCCCCAAACCCCATCACCGTCCATACCAATGTATCGAAAAGCCATATCCTTCTAAGCAAGTCTTTCCCAAAAGAAGGCGCCAAAGTCGAAAATGTTTGGTCCCATGGCCTATAGTTAATGTCAGGATAGGCAAGTCTTAAAATAAAAATAGCATTTTTAAAAGGAAGGTTTCTTACACAACAATTAACCACCGTTTATGAAAAATTTATTTTCAAAAATATGACTGATGTGACAATGATTGTGAAAAATTAAATTTTTATTCTGATTTCAAACATCAGCTATTTTTTTTTTTTTTAATTAATTTTTCATTAACGGCGGTTTGTTGTTGTGTAAGGGATCTTCCTCTTTAAAATGATTTTGTTTTGTTTCAGACTTGTCAATCCTGAGATTAACTGTCGGCCATGGGACAAGACATTTTCGACTTTGGCGCCTTCTATAAATTATTCAAAGAGTAGAAAAAAAAAATTTGGTGTTGTCGTTTCAGAGGATTAAATAATGTTGTAATGAGAGTTTTATAGTCATATCTGAAAAAGGAGCTGAGAAAAAAAATCTTAACATTTTTCTTTCTTTTTTTGCCTCATAAGGTACACTACAACCTCAAGAGCCGGTTTCAAAACCATAGTTAAAACCTTGTTCCATTTTTTTACCATAGGCATTGTAGCGTTAATTTTACTCATCCTAACACATACTTCCCCAACGGCTACAAAGCGTGAGTTCCTCTCCTTAATTTTTATCAGGCGCCAGGTACTGAAAAGTACCGGAGAAAAACTCAAGTTATCAAGATCACGCTCGCGATGACTCGGCTAGCTACAGCCTCGAAATTAAGTAGAGTGGGGGGTTCGGAAAATTAAACTCGGTTAAAGAATTTCTTTCACACACCACGCGATTATTTAATTATTGAATTTAATACAAACTAATATCCACAGACCGGAAAAATAGATATCCTTCAATGCGGAACCCAACTACTCTACTATTCGCCGGGTTTACCGTTTCTCGAATTAACTTTCATAATTTTCCAATTTAAATACAACCATGTGGATTAAACACGCGCGGCGAAGAGAATATAATTTTACACTCTATAATGTCTTTAGTATTTTCCTTTTACAAATAATCCTCTCTCCCGGCAATTAATATTTGCTATAAACTTTTGATCGAGTTCGGCGTCACTTTTAATTTCCCGATCCGTCCCGAGACTACGACCGTGATACTCACGCGACAAATACGAAACTTTACATCAGTCGTCAGTCCTCGCGGGACAAAGACTCGATCACCCGAGCACGCCGACACGATATAATATACGGCCGTTAACGGTGGGAATTATCCCGAGAAATAATTTTTAATCGGATTTCATTCAGAAGGAGAAATAAAAAAAATCAACTCACAGTATTTCTTTTTATCTTTAAGATAATAAAATAGGATAAGGCCTCCTCGATTTTCGTTTCGTTTTTCTTTCTTTTTCTCTCTCTCTTCCTCTACGCCTCTTTTCGTTTACTTCTCCTCGCTTTATCCGCTTTCCACCGTGGCTCGGAAGAGACTGCCTGGCGCCCGTGTCTCCAGGTACTCGTAACTCTCTTCTCCCCCCAAAACCCTCATCATAATTGTAACGACGACGCATTGGTGGTGAATCGCGAAAGGCGCGTTTCGGCTCTTCTCGGGCGCCCTGGATTTTCGTGCGATGATGCCTCGAGTTCCTGCTCTTCTTCCCGTTCCGTGTGTCTCAATATTTCCCGTGAGATCTCGTGAACTTCGTAAACTTCGTTCGATTATTTTCTCCGTCGTACATGAAATGAAATTATACAAAATAAGTGACACGTTCGCTCATGTCGTCTGTGTCCCGTGATCTCGTTCAGTGAGCTCTCAACATCCTTGTAACGGTCTTCAAAATATAGTACGTTACAACACTCCCCTCCTTAGTGTTGTATCCCAGATACCTCGATTTCGGAATATTACGAATATTCCCAATCACGACGCGTGTGCCCCAGATACGGCAACTGTTGTCATTACATCATGTGGCACACGCGTTCGAACTCGAGCAGGTGCAATTATGCTGAATAACAATTATGCAAGCGAGCCATCGCCGGCCTCAGCCGGGTACTGTCGAGTCAGCATATTTACAAAATTGAGCGAATCTCGTAATTCTTATTATCTTAACCGAATTACGAGTAAAAATACTAAACATCTTCTTTTAAGAAATAATCGATAAATAATAAATAAGATAACAAAAGAAATGCTGATGCGACCGCTCTCGCTCCTGTATATAACGGAGCAGAGAGCTAATACAAGGCAGTTCAATTTGAAAGCCAACCTGTAACGATTGGTCCATCGAGACGAGCGCAACGCGTCTCTATTAATACTATTAATTACTACCACTTGTATTTTCTATTTCTACGATAATAAATTATTCTTTTATACGACTACCTTCGGTTCGACTCATTTGGGTTCTAACCCTTAATCTGGTAAGATCCCGACCAAACAACGAGGAAACTCAAACTCTCGCCATTCAGCGTAGCTAACTGAATTTTGGCGATACAACATTGGTGGCAGCGGTGGGATGCACCAGAGTGAGTAAAAACGAACCTCGTTAAAAGAATTATCATCGCTGAGTAGAAAAACACCAAGTGAAGTCAAACCTGTACTCGAAGAATTCTCGAATACGGACGCCACCTGCACGTTTAGAACCAGGTGAAGAAGAGGCCCTTAAAGGTGAAAGAGCCCAAAGGAACCAAGGACAAGTTACGTCAAGGTTCCACGCACGATCAGAGAATCATAGAGAACGTGCCGATAGATAAGGAAATCGGACGTAGGACCAATCGAAATCACCGAGGATAAGCTGCAGCATCCTCGAAGGACGTCGCCAAACAAGAGAAACGTCTAACAGAGTTGAAGGACCGTCAGAGATGTGGAAAATCAGCGCACTGTAAGTGGCACCACAATCATTCGCCATACGCTTTGTAAAGACTAAAACTTTATAAAAAGGTTTCATAGAAACAAAAAAGGTCATAATCAGAGGCAAATAACGAAACAAATTTATCATATCTTGAGAATTAAATCATTGCCAAACGCTTGGAGTGACATATGGGCACTCCCCTGAAAACCCCTAAGGCAGAGGGTACACAACGCCGAAGCCATTCTCTAGGTGACTTACCAGAGGCCCTAGGAGAATTCACACCAGCTCTCGCAGAAATCGCTTATCGAGCAAGACGAGCGCTCACTGAAATCTCTCCTAATACAAGTACTGAATCAAATTCTCCAAATCCTTTATTTCGAGTAAACACTCGAAGAGGCAGTGCTTTTCAGCCCGGAGACGACCTCGAAGAACTCGACGACAACGTTTTCGAGCCTAGGGCAGAGATGGCAACTAACGAACCGGGAAACACAGCACCAGGGAGAAATGTAGACCCTCAAGCAATCGACAACGAAATAGAGAATATGAGGTCACAATTATACGATCTTAACGCTTCCCGAAGACCAAACATCAGCAGTTGGTACACCGACCATGTGAATACAACAAACGCATTTGGAAACTATAGCATACTGAACGGGATGCCAAGGATCTCGCTTCCACAGGCGGGAGCAGGACCGATTCCCTTCTCCAATCTTCGGACTGTACGAGAAGACGAAGAGCTCGAGCATTTACGGGCGTCCGGCGCCGAAATGGACGCACGAATGAGCGCAATAGAAAGGTCCTTAGAAAGAACGCTCGACGCAATAAACCAGCAAAATCAGAGGGAAGGTTTCGACGCACAACCATCGAGACCATCGCGTCAAAACCATCCAAACCGCAGATGGACAGAAGAAGAACCTAGACGAAACCTAGGCGAAGAATCCGATTATCTCGACATCGGGACTGCTTTAAAAAATGTAAAGAGCTTCGATGGGAATAGTCCGGATAAACTCGAAGGATTCATAGTTTCGTGTGAAACCGTTTGGAAATTAGTCCGGCCCCGACAACGAGCAACCTTGCTCGAGTTGATACTAAGCAGCAAGCTGGAAGACAGAGCCACGAGAGAAACGAAACACAAAATTATCAAGACCTTAAAGGACCTTCGAGTCGAATTGGAAGCCCTTTACGGTAAGAAAAAATCACTTGCCGCCCTGCAGTACGATTTTTGTCTGCTGAAACAAGGTGCAAAAGAAAATGTTTCGACATACGCAACACGAGTCGAAAAATTGACGGCAGAAGTAACCGCAAAATTATGCGAACAAACCGACGCAGGAGGCGCTCGTTACATAGAGCAAGCTACACGACGGAGCGCACAAATGAACTTCGAAAACGGACTTCATAAAGATATCCAGGCTATCGTACGGGCTAGAAATTACCCAAACCTACACGATTCCGTAGTAGGGGCCATCGAGGTCGAAAAGATGACCTGTACGAGCACGAGCAACCAAGGCTACAACAAAAACTATCGACGACCGCAGTCCAGTTCGGAGAGCAAAGGATGCTTTTCGTGCGGAAAAACCGGACACGTCGCACGTGATTGCCGAAAAAAGGGCAAGTCAATCTCCCTAAGCCGCGACAAAATAAAGAGATTAACTCGGTAGACACCGTTTGCAGCCACTGCAAAAAATCGGGACATAAATGGGAATTTTGTCGTTCACGATTACGTCAAAATAAAGAGAAGGCTCAAGGAAAAAGTCAAAAGGGCGAAAATTCAGGCAACAACAAAATTGCCGTAGGAGCAATAGAAATAAATGCGCTCACATTCACGGAAATTCAAGAGGAAGCAAATGAAATCTACAACGTAGAAATAACGCCGATCGACAACACAGGGAATGATTTCCACATACAATCCCCGACCAGCAAAACAAAAATGCTGACGTTGAAAGCCGATACTGGGGCACAAGTGAGCATTATTAGCCGAGATGCACTAACAACTGAGGCAAAATTTGAATCAGTGGATATGACGATGAAAGGGCTCGGAGGACGAGACCTTAAGATATCACAAAAAACTGAGATCAAACTCATCCTCAAACTCGTGACTCAACCAGTTTCCATTACCCACACATTCTATGTCGTTCCTGACGACGTATATCTGGGAGTACACGGATTCCTAGGATTGGATTTCATCAAGGAATACGATGTCGATATTCTCGGGGGACGGGAAATAAAAATCTTCGGACAAAGGATGCCTCTAATAAATGGCACCTTAAAAATGAAGCTACCCCCGCGTAGCGAAAAATACACGCATGTGGCCACTACGAGCAAATTCGTAGGGATCGTCGAAAAAATCACCCTCGAAGAAGGAGTAATTCTCGGTGCATGTATAACCGCCCCTCGAGGAAATAGCTGTGTGGTCAGTATTTTAAACAGCACTATAAAAGAAGTCGAGATCGACCGTCCCACAGTGACTCTCGAAAAAATGCTGCCTCTTGGAAAAATGCTGTCAAATAAGCCATACGAAATAAACACAGCCAGCACAACAAATCGTGGCACGCGCCTTGAACGCCTGCACCAAGAGGTGGATTTCTCACACCTCAACGAAGAGGAAACACGAACCATTAAAGAAATATGTGAGGATTACGAAGATATTTTTTTCCTCGAAGGCGATTCAATAAAATGTACGCAAATGGTAGAGCATACAATCCCTTTAAAGGACAATGTATTGCCGGTAAAAATCCACCCATATCGCCTTCCTGAATCCCATAAAAAAGAAGTCGAAAAACAAACAGAGGAAATGCTAAAAAACGGGATAATACAGCCAAGCCGCAGTCAATGGAATGCACCGCTACTCGTAGTAGCGAAGAAGCCTGATTCAGCAGGAAAAATAAAAATGCGAGTCGTCGTGGATTTCAGAAAATTGAACGAAGCCACCGTTGGTGACTCATATCCATTGCCCAATATTACGGAAATATTAGATCAACTAGGGCGAGCTCATTATTTCACAACGCTCGACCTCGCATCAGGATTCCATCAAATTCCAATGGCAAAAATTGACCAAGAAAAAACAGCTTTTTCAACACCGCAAGGACATTTCGAATATACTCGTATGCCCTTCGGGTTGCGGAATGCACCGCCGACTTTCCAAAGGCTTATGAATTCCGTACTAGCGGGGCTGCAAGGACCAAAATGCTACGTTTATTTAGACGACATAATCATTTTTGGATCCACCCTAGCAGAGCACAATAAAAGACTCAGAGAGGTTTTTCAACGCCTCCGGGAAGCAAGGCTGTCTCTGCAACCAGGAAAATGCCGATTTTTGCGAAAGGAAACGCAATACTTAGGGCACATAATATCGGAAAAGGGCATCAGCCCTGATCCAACAAAAATCATCGCAGTCAAGGAATTCCCAACACCAAGGAACGTGAAAGGGATCCAATCCTTTCTAGGATTAGCCGGCTACTACCGAAAATTCATTAAAGATTTTTCGAAGATTGCAAAGCCCTTGACAGAGCTAACCAAAAAAGACGTCGCATTCGAATGGACACCAAAGCACGAACAAGCTTTTGAGGATCTAAAAACGATCCTGACAACGGCACCTATACTGCAATATCCGGATTTTGAAAAACCTTTCGTCGTTACGACAGACGCCTCGGATAAAGCAATAGGGGCTATACTCTCCCAAGGTTCCGTGGGGGAAGATCTACCAATTTGCTACGCAAGCAGAACGTTGAATAAAGCAGAGCAAAATTATACAACTACGGAAAAAGAACTCCTCGCTATCGTATGGGGAATATCACAGTTCCGTCCTTACATTTACGGTACGCACTTCACCGTCGTAACGGATCACAAGCCCTTAACCTGGCTTTTTAGCGTAAAGGACCCAGGGTCAAGACTCATGCGCTGGAAAATTAAGCTGGCCGAATATGAGTTCGATGTCCAATACAAGGCCGGTAAACGCAATACAAACGCAGATGCGCTGAGTAGAATATGTGCAATAACTCGAGCACAAGCAAAAAAGAGCACCGTCAGCCAGGGGAACCCGGGGAGCAACGACGATGTAACTCCGCCAACAACCGAGACATTCGAACAAGCCAGTGATGAGCGTAAATACTCGAAAAAAGAGCAAGAGGAAAAAACTTGCGAGAACGTTGAACCCGTCGATGAGAAACAAAAACAACAAATATTGCACGAGTATCACGATGCTCCTCTAGGAGGACATCAAGGGACAACACGTATGCTAAAACGGATACAATTAAGTTATACGTGGCCCGGAATGAAAAAAGATATCGAAGAATACGTTTCACGATGCAACAAATGCCAACGAAATAAAATCTGTCGAAAAACAAAAATCCCGATGGCCATAACAGATACACCTGAAAAAGCATTTCAAAAATGCGCCATGGACATCGTAGGACCGTTGACGGAAACTGAAAAGGGGAATAAATACATCCTTACCTTTCAAGATTTATTGACGAAGTACAGCACTGCAATACCGCTTCCAAATCAACAGGCAAACGAAGTAGCAAAAGCATTCGCCGAGGAAATAATCTGCCGACACGGCATACCGGAGGCCGTACTGAGCGATCAAGGCACTAATTTTTTGAGCGCCACGTTTAAGGGAGTATGCAAATTATTTCACATAGAAAAAATACAAACGAGCGCATATCATCCCGAGTCGAATGGAGCGCTAGAACGGTCACACCGTACACTAGCGGAATATTTAAAAAGCTATGCCAACAAAGATCAGAAAAATTGGGACGAATGGTTACCATATGCGATGTTCACGTATAATACTACACCGCATACATCGACGGGATACACCCCGCACAGCTTAATATACGGAAACGAGGCAGACCTACCAACAACGATACAAAAGCCATCTCGAGCAACTTACTCATTCGAGGATTACGCACAGGAACTCAGAGAGCGACTACGAGCAACATGGACCATGGCAAGAGCAAACTTAGCCGCCGCTAAAGAAAAAGCGAAACAACAATACGATAAAACATCGAGGGACCAAAAATTCCAAATAGGCGATAAGGTTCTCCTTTACGACGAAACTGTTCGAAGAGGAAGGTCTGCAAAGCTCACCCCCAAGTGGATCGGGCCATACATCGTCGAACAGGCTAACTCTCCACACAATTACTCCATCAGGAAGGGGCGGAAGAGCATTAAGGTGCACGCAAATCGTCTCAAAAATTTTATTGAACATTAAAGAAGAAAGATATATACATTCCACGTCACATAGAGAAAATTAGAACAATTTTCTTCTCATATGACGTTCAAAAAAAAAAAAAAAAAAAATGTATATATATATTTCGACGTGACGAGGAAGACAAAGACTCGACGATAACATTTTCCGCCATGTACAAAAAAAAAAAAAAAAAAAATTTTTTGGCATCTACAAATAGCGCCTCGTCTCTTGCTCTTCACAAGCAGGCGTAGACCAGGGCGACAAGAACTTCCGGTAAAGACGCCGAAGTCCAAAAAAATCCACGTCGTCGGGACAAAATGCGACGTCCCACAAATCATCAAGGTCGGCTGCGAGTTCGATTCGCCGAAGACGAATCTCGGCAGATTGCAGCCGAAAATCCTCCTCCCGACGTTGACGAACGGAAAACCGCATATTCAGTTCCTCGGGAGTGAGGACAGTGATCCGCGGGAAAACAGACGCGACAATAATTATCTCCGGCACAGGAGACGAAAAACACATTCTCTGAAAAAAAAAAAAAAAAAAAAAGAGAAAGAAAATAAGAATAATAATGATAATAGTAAAAGAAATTACATATTCAAAAAATATATATATATGGGAAAAGACCAAACTTACCTTGGCAGAAGACATCGTTGAACGAATTTTCGACGTAAGAAGACAATAAGATGAGAATTTTAAGTGAATAAAAAAAAAACAAAGCAAACTCGTCATTATATAGGAAGACTCCACAACGAGTTACTTCCCCTTCCGCGTATTCGTTTTGAGAAATCACACTGAACAACACAAAAAAAAAAAAAAATACTTACGCTGTTACAGGATAATAATGCTGAGCCAGCTAGCGTCAGCACGAACGGCGTACGAAATACGGAAGTTCAATAACTCCCCGGGAATTTACTACGAAAAAATTGGGACCTTGAACGTATGCTCGGACATCTGGACTTTGGCCATCGAAATGGACCTGACCCTTCTAGCCCACCTCGAAGGGCACATAACGACGCATTTGGGCCGATATAGAGAAAAATGCGAGGAAAGAGGGGGACCGTCAGGGCACTGCGCAGAGATGCTGGATAATATCGCGCGTTTGACAAAAAAGGTTGAAGAAAGCGTCGGAGTAATCCACGATCTCGTGGGTGCCGAGCATCAACGAAAACGCAGAGGACTTATCAACGGATTGGGAACAGTCGTGAAGTCAATTACTGGTAACCTAGATGCAGCAGACGGCGAGCGTATCGACGCCGAAATTTCGGCTATTCGAAAAAATCAAGAGTCCCTAAAACAGGGCATGATGAAGCAATTACAAGTTGCGAAATCAACACTCGACATGTTTAATCGAACGTCGCACGCAGCAGAAAGAAATTTTAATGCATTGCACAATATGGTGCGAGCAACCGACAAGTATTTCGCAAACCGCACCAACATACTAGCTGACAGACAGTACTTCGATGAGAGTCTAGGCCTAATGGACACATATGTCGAAACCTTTCTAAGGACCGTGCAAGACATGGTAGAACTATTCGCTAGTGTGACTTCAGGAACAGTGAGCCCAGCAATTGTCACGCCGGAAAAGCTCACTGAATACCTGACGGATGCGTTACCACACCTACCACGGGGACACAATTTTCCCCTACCCATAACGCGAAGTAACGCAGCCGGCTTACTACGATTGACAACAGTACGGGCGTATCGCAAGGGAGAAAAATTCGTCCTATTATTGGAAATACCCTTGGTAGGACCAGGAGAGTATAGCGTGAACTACGCATATCCGCTACCAAAAAAGGGCGTTAACGATACATATTACTACCTGGAAACGTCCGACAAACTCGTAGTAATAGACCGTGATAACAGAAATTATTTACGGATGACAAGAAGTGATCTGGAGGAATGCAAAGTACACGGGGATCGGTACTTTTGCAACCCGCGACATCCGATCATGAGCGTAAGCGAAAACGCGCCATGCGGCGTGCTTATGCTCATCGAAGGCACAAACACAAAGAAAGCACAGTGTTTAAAGCGAGTGATGAAATTATCACACACACTCGTCCTCAGTTTAAAACAGCAAGGTGAATGGCTGTACGTAGCACGAAAAGGAGAAAGAGTAAGCGTAACGTGCGCCACAATGCCGACGAAGCAGGAAACTCTCAGCGGAACAGGTTCATTGACACTTGGCGAAAAATGCATCGTCATCGGAAAAAACTTCAAGATAGAAACAACACACAGACTGATGCAGAGTATAAAAGACAATAGTTACATCCCGGCCTATAACCTCACCTTGACACTAGAAGAAACAAATAAAGCACCACAGGCGGTCAACATCCACGAAGGGACGACAATGGAACACGTCGTGGGCAACGCAGAAGAATTAAACCACCTGGGAACAAGGATAAGGGATATCGACGATAACTTGGACCACGTGGACACGAGAAAACACCTCTTCCACACGATCGGCCAATACTCGATCGGTACTATAGCATTATTAATAATTGCGGGATATTTTTTATACAAATGGGCAAGAAAAAACTGCGCCAACACAACTATACAAGGAGCGGCCTAAGAAAATAATTTCTGGGGCTACAAATATCATATCAATGGGAAATAAATTTTTTAGAACTTTGACTCGCCGGAGACGAGTAAGAAGAAATTATGCTTTCTTCTTTTTAAGGGGGGAGGGATGTTGTATCCCAGATACCTCGATTTCGGAATATTACGAATATTCCAAATCACGACGCGTGTGCCCCAGATACGGCAACTGTTGTCATTACATCATGTGGCACACGCGTTCGAACTCGAGCAGGTGCAATTATGCTGAATAACAATTATGCAAGCGAGCCATCGCCGGCCTCAGCCGGGTACTGTCGAGTCAGCATATTTACAAAATTGAGCGAATCTCGTAATTCTTATTATCTTAACCGAATTACGAGTAAAAATACTAAACATCTTCTTTTAAGAAGTAATCGATGAATAATAAATAAGATAACAAAAGAAATGCTGATGCGACCGCTCTCGCTCCTGTATATAACGGAGCAGAGAGCTAATACAAGGCAGTTCAATTTGAAAGCCAACCTGTAACGATTGGTCCATCGAGACGAGCGCAACGCGTCTCTATTAATACTATTAATTACTACCACTTGTATTTTCTATTTCTACGATAATAAATTATTCTTTCATACGACTACCTTCGGTTCGACTCATTTGGGTTCTAACCCTTAATCTGGTAAGATCCCGACCAAACAACGAGGAAACTCAAACTCTCGCCATTCAGCGTAACTAACTGAATTTTGGCGATACAACATTAGATTTGACTGCCCTCAGTCAAAGGGTTCACGGGAAACTTAACGGTCTGTATAAATATCATGACGGCGGTTCCCTCAGAACGAGATCACAGTCACAAAAAAAAATCAATTTAATGTCAAAAGAAAAATTACGTATCACGTATCGACATCACGGACGGACATTCTGGACAGCCAATTCAGATAAGTACTTCACTAACTACGGGTATGAAGTAATTATTATACTATTACTCGAAACCATATTTTATTTATTCATGTATTCATGTTTTACTTATATCTCATAGTAAGTTTGGCACTCTTAGGGGTTCACGGGACCATTAGATAAGATAAGAGGAAGACAATATTTGGTCCGTTTGGGTGTAGTTGAGGTGCCGAATAACAAAAAAAAATAATGAAGTAATAAAAAATTATCGTTGATTCAAAAAAAAATACAAAAGTGAAATGAATACTGTAGTAACACTGGAGTATACTGAAGGAAAATCAAAGCGGTAAACAAAGTAAGTTGTCAGTCGTTAATGTAATGGTGTTTGTTAACCTAGAGACTGTGAACGGCGTTTGTCTCTGTTCTCTTGGCCTTTTGGCCCGTAATAATAGATGGCGCATCTTCGGCAGGTCTTGATGGTGACTCCTGGATTCCCGCAATTGAAGCATACGCGCTCTTTATTTGGTGGTTTCGGGCAATATGTCCTAATGTGTCCCAACTCAGAACAGTTCCAACACTCCGATGAAAACTTAATCGGAGTAGGCCGAACAGTGAGTCGGCGGGCGAGAATAAGGTCCCGTGGTTCCTTGCGTCGTTGCTCGACTAATTGTTCTTCGTCTGTCTCGTGGCTTTTATCCGGCCCATTTTCCAAGTTGGTAGTGGACACGATCGTATCACGGGGCTGGCTCATTTCTTTCACGGGACTTTCCTCCCTTATCTCGTCCATGACTAAGTCAATCTGTGGTGCCTTTGGACTTTCTTGGAGTGTAATTAAGTCAGGAGGTGAACCCTCTGCTTGTTTTAGGTTCGTCCCTCCTTCTTTGTCATGAGTCTCGATCACTCCAATCGTTGCTTGCGGAGCTGATATTGTCGGTGAAACCGGTACTTCAGTTGGCTCGTTCGACATTAAGATTTGCCAGTCGAGTTCGATGTCATCTCGGTCGCGTCCCACGGCATATCGGGCATTACGGAGATGAACCTCCCATCGAGTGGCTGCTATGGAGGCCCTATCCAGTGGTTCCATAATAGCGGTACTCAACCCGTATCTTGCTGCTATTTCCTTTTCCGTTTCCATAGCTGTTTTTAGGCGATGTACCATTTCAGCAATAAAGGCAAGAGTTGCCGGAATGTTGTTTTTACGGGACTCATCGTCCACTTGCATCATCAACTCCGTCAGCCATCGTAACTCGGAGCATTCATCCGACATCTTGAGAGCCTATTGAAGGGATCAACGAACGGTAAGGTTTTAAATCATCGATAGATACTTTCGGGGCAATGCGACCTTGATCATCAGTTAATTCAAAAACGACCGGAGATAAGACGCGAGTAATAGTAAAAGGGCCATGATATTTAGGCGCTAACTTAGCGGCAATAAATTGTGGTCCCGATGATAAAATTCTCTGTTTCCTAAGTACTCTGTCCCCGACCTTGTATGTTGTAGGATTTCTGTGTTTATTAAATTGTGTAGATTGACGACGGTAAGCTTCCTCGAGATCATGTTGAATTTTCTTTCGGAAGGGATCTAGCTGTTGCATCCGATCAGACCATTGGTCGATATCCGTAGGTACCACCTCTCGAGTTCCAGATTCGCGGCGGTAAAATTGATGTGGTCGTGGTGTTCTGCCGAAGTTCAAATATGCGGGACTAGTACCGAGTGATGAGTGGTGAGCCGTGTTATAAGCGAAACGAAATTCCGATAAATGCAAATCCCAGGCACGATGGTCATTTTCAAGGAAAGAAATTATCATTGTTTTGAGTACTCTATTGACTCTTTCAACGGGATTAGCTTGTGGATGATATGGTGGCGTTGTTGTATGAAAAATGCCATATTCCTCTGCAACTGCGCGCAAACTTTGGTTAACAAATTCCGTCCCATTGTCAGTGAGGAGGACTTCTGGGGTTCCCCAGCGTGAAATGACTAATTCCTCTATTGCCTCTCTAATTTTCTTTCCATTGGCCTTCTTAAGAGGACACAGCTCTATCCATTTGCTAAATAAATCTTGGATAACAAGTACGTAAACGTTGCCTGTGCGACTCGGTGGAAAAGGTCCCATTATATCGGCGGCTACCACAGCCCAGGGCTCTTCAATTACTCTCCTGCCCATAAGTCCGGCTGGTTGTCCCGTTGGGGCTTTTGTCCGTTGACAAACCTCACAATGTAGAACATAACGGGACACGTCAGCAAACATTTTGGGCCAATAATAAGCCTCCACGATCCTTTTAAATGTCTTATCCACACCCAAATGTCCCGCTTGAGGAATGTTATGATTTTCCCGCAGAACGGTCGATCGTTCGTGGTACGGGACGACCAATTTCCATTCAGAATCTTCTGCTCCAGGTCTATTATCGCGTACGAAACGGCGACGTAAATAAAGTCGATCGCCGACTATTTTCCAGTCTGGATAGCGTGCTGGTGTTGTTTGTATCTCATTGAGGTGTCGCGTATACCACGCATCTGCTCTTGCAACGTCCTCAAGTTCTTCTTGTACGATTGCTGGTGTGACGTTGAGCAATAGTGTTGTTTTGTGTGAGTCCGTTATTAGTTCTGTTTCAGGGGATTCCTCGGCGTCTTCCTCTTCGTAGCTCCTCGAGAGCGCGTCGGGAAGATGATTCAGGGACCCTTTCCGATAAATAACGTCAAAGTCGTATTGCATTAGCTGGATGGCCCATCGAGCCAGTCTACCTTTTGGTTCTTTTAAAGAACGCAGCCATTTTAAACTGGCATGATCTGTAACCACAGTGAAATGGTATCCTTCCAGATAGTCCCGGAATTTTCGGATCGACCATAATATAGCTAGACATTCCAGCTCTGTGACATTGTAGTTACGTTCGGCGGCTGATAGACTGCGACTTGCATAGGCGATTGGATGTTCTGCGCCATCTGATTCTTGTGTCAATACAGCCCCAAGTCCCGTAAGACTTGCGTCTGTTTGTAAAGTGAACTTCTTCGTAAAGTCGGGACGAGCTAAAGTAGGTGGTTTCGTTAAAGCTCGTTTCAATTGATTAAATGCTGATTGTTGTTCGCTAGACCATCTCCATCTTTGATGTTTCTTTGTCAATCTCGTTAAAGGTTCTGCGATGGTCGCATATCCTGGAATAAATCGGCGGTACCACGACGTGGCTCCAAGGAAGCGGCGTAATTGTTTTAGCGATTGGGGTTTCGGGAATTCTCGGATCGGTGAAGTTTTACTCGGGTCTGGTTGTAGGCCTTCATGGTTGACGAGAAAGCCGAGATATCGCACCTCATTACGACAGAATTCACATTTCTCTGGATTGATAAGAAGGCCGGCTTCAAAGATTATGTCAAAAATTCGTTTCAGCCAAATCAGGTGTTCCTCAAATGTTTCGTTGACCACGATTATGTCGTCGAGGTACGCAAAAGCATGCGGTTCTAGTTCGGGACTTATCAGACGGTCGAGCAAACGTTGAAAGGTTGCTGGAGCGTTTGTTAATCCAAATGGCATTCTCGTGAAGTGAAAAAGTCCACGTTGCGGTACGGTGAATGCTGTAATTTCCCGTGATTTGACCTCTAGAGGGATCTGATGAAAGGCTTGACTCAAATCTAATGTTGATATGTACCGAGCACATCTCAAGCGATCCAAGATCTGATTCATATATGGTAGAGGGTATGCGTCCTTTTTAGTGACGTCATTGACTTTACGAAAGTCAAGGCAAAAGCGATATGTATTGTTAGATTTCTTAACCATGACAATAGGACTACTCCAATCACTTTTTGATCTTTCTATCGTCTTCGCCGCCAACAATCGGTCTACTTCCTCATACATGGAGTCCCGAACAATCGGCGTTACTGGATAATATCGTTGTTTAATCGGGGCCGTATTTCCCACATCGATCTTATGTTCGATTAAAGTTGTAACCCCAGGGGCTGTTCTCATGCGGGGAAGCTCCACTGCTAGGAAGCTCTCAAGCCTTTCCGATTCCGGGACCGTTAAATCAGAAATGGGAGCACAGATATCTATAGCGTCGGGACCAACGACAGGTTCGAAATTGTACTCCTGATTGCGACAATCTCCGAAGGACCAGCGTCGATTTGCATGGTCGACGACTATATGCATCCTTGCCAACGTGTCCAATCCAAGAAGTAAAGGAACAGGTAGTTCGGGCTGAAGACGAGCTACAATGCTAAAGATGCGACCCTTCAGGGTTACCTGTAGCTCTATCTCCTCGCTACACCGAATTGTTTTTCCATCTGCGATCGTACTGCTCTTTTCTGGAGTCCGTCGAGGTATGAATCCCAAACTTGTAGCGAGTTGGATACCTTGGGAACCGATAAATGTACTAGTCGCTCCACTGTCGACCATACTCGGTAGGTATCGTCCCGAAATATTCAAGAAAATTACGAGAACTGTTCTCGAGTGAGCTTCGTCTGCCACGGGACTGCATAAAAATTCAGGTATCTCCCTTATATGTATCAATTCCAATTGGGAGGTCCTTGGTGTTACCACAGGAGTCGCCTTGACCTCTTTCAACGGCTCCCTTGCTCGTTTCCCTGGCAATGGTGGTTGGTGCGAGTAGTTTCACCTAGCTTTCCACAACGATAGCATTTTATAACTTTAGGCACTGCACATCCGCGTTCATAATGTCCCGGTCGCTTACATCGATGACAAATTACCTCCTCGGGGTTGGGAGTCCTTGGAGAATGTGGGGAGTTTCTTCCGCCTGTCGGTGATTCCCCATTTTTATTCTCTGGTGTCTGATTCGTCGGTCGCATGGGTGTTGGAGGACGCGAAAAGGATTTATTCCCATTCCCGGGACTGGGGTTCGGACTACGATGATAATCCCGTGATTGGCCATAGCTCTGACGTTTATCGTAGTATGAGTTTTTAGGCGAATTATATGAATTACGCGAGTCTCGGTGGTACCCTTCGCTTTCCTTTCGTCGGTAGGGAATCTCCCCTCCTTGTTCTCTGGACCGGGGACTGTATTCTCCGCGAGATTGACCTTGGTTGTCCACTAAACCAAAATTTACGTGGCGACTTTTCGGACGTTCGAGTTGATGATAGGCGAATTCCGGAAATAGAGATCTCTCGGCCGGTATTGGTTCTCGTCGCGTAGCTGCTAATCGATAACCTCGCTCCACGCGTGTGGCTATATCCTCAAGATGTTCTAAGGAGCGGATGTCAGGACGTTGTATCGCTACCTGCAATCGTGGCAACATATTATGATGAACGAGGTCTAATTGTTCATCTTTGCTGGGTAGCGGTATCATCCTGGCCATAAGATTTCACATGCACGTTACGTATACAGCGAAAGACTCATCGTCTCCTTGAATACGAGAGCGAATTTCCAATTGGAGAGTGAATTGGAAATCTGGATCTCCAAAATGTCGACGAAATGCCGCTGCGCATTGTTGCCAACTTGTCCAAGCTGGTCTTTCAACTTTAAACCAATGGTAAGCCAATCCTTCAAGGAAAAAGGGTAAGCAGTGTAGCAAATCCTCGCCGGTAACCGGGACTAACTCGAGTCCATCCTCGATGCGGGTCAGGAATAAGTTAACGTCCTCCCCTCGAGCTCCCGAAAATTTTAGATTCCATCGTCTTATGATATCATATGCGCCCATAACGGGAGCTAGATAACGGCCGACTTCTCTCCGATATGGTGAAGAATGTTCTAGGGGCCTCTCATTTCCTAATGGAACTTGATCATTACTTGCAACCCCGGGATGGCCAATAATTCGTTGTTGAGGAGAGTTGTGAAGGCGACCTCGACCACGTCCCTCTGGTGGCAAATGTCCGTTGACCGCGAACTCTTCTACTGTTCTCAGGCTAGTGTTTGAGGTGCTAGCGTTTTCATGACTCAGACGGGCCGAGAAAAATAGTCGCTCCCGTAGGGCTGCTTGTGAACCTTCAAGAGGTAGGCCCAAAAGTGTCAATTCTTCTTTGACTTGGTCGTTGGTCAATGTTGCAATCTCCTCAGCTGTCCAAAGTTTCGCCATTGTACCGTTATGTATTTTTCAAATTTTATATTTCGTATATCTTTATTTCATCGGGACCAATTGACCAACGATCGCCGTATAAAAATAACAAAGAAATGTTGTCTCGAAACACAATGAAAATTAATTGTCACAAATGAAATATCAAATACTGTGGCAAAAACTAATATGAGAAAGGTATTTAGGCTGCACTTCGAATTGCGCCAAAAAAACAATTTCACAAAACACGCAAAAATCAAAACATAAACTTCAAAAAAAAATAATAATATAACTTATTTTCTAATGCAAATTGTAATCTGATCAATCCAATCAAATCATCAAATTACGAATCACTTTCATACCGAGGACCTAACAAGAAAAATTAAATCACAAGATGTTAAACGAATAAAATAAATCTTTCGTCAAGTCTTTAAAAGTTTTCAGTCTTAAGTGACTAATAACGAAAAGACATTTAAAAAAAAATCTAAACAAATCAAAACGGAAAAAAAAACAAAAATAAAATCAAAATAATCAAAATTAAAATAAGAAAACATATAATAAATAATTTAAAAAAAATTGGTTGCTTTGTCAAAAATGTAAAATTCCGAAGGTGTAAATAGATAAATAAAATGAATAAATAAAATAATTATAAAACGTCAAATAATAAAGTTTTTCCCGTTAAAGTCAAATGATAACATCAATAGATGAGAAAGGAAAAAAAAAAAAAAAAATACGGCCGTTAACGGTGGGAATTATCCCGAGAAATAATTTTTAATCGGATTTCATTCAGAAGGAGAAATAAAAAAAATCAACTCACAGTATTTCTTTTTATCTTTAAGATAATAAAATAGGATAAGGCCTCCTCGATTTTCGTTTCGTTTTTCTTTCTTTTTCTCTCTCTCTTCCTCTACGCCTCTTTTCGTTTACTTCTCCTCGCTTTATCCGCTTTCCACCGTGGCTCGGAAGAGACTGCCTGGCGCCCGTGTCTCCAGGTACTCGTAACTCTCTTCTCCCCCCAAAACCCTCATCATAATTGTAACGACGACGCATTGGTGGTGAATCGCGAAAGGCGCGTTTCGGCTCTTCTCGGGCGCCCTGGATTTTCGTGCGATGATGCCTCGAGTTCCTGCTCTTCTTCCCGTTCCGTGTGTCTCAATATTTCCCGTGAGATCTCGTGAACTTCGTAAACTTCGTTCGATTATTTTCTCCGTCGTACATGAAATGAAATTATACAAAATAAGTGACACGTTCGCTCATGTCGTCTGTGTCCCGTGATCTCGTTCAGTGAGCTCTCAACATCCTTGTAACGGTCTTCAAAATATAGTACGTTACAGCATACACAATGTAAAAAAAAATTAATCCCGGTTCCAATGATGGTCATGGTACTGGGCAAAAGCGTTTTTCGAGCTCGATAAAAAAAATTTTTACAATTCTGTCTGTTCAAGGTTTAATGTATTTCAGTAGAATTTAATAGAGTGTCTGATCAGTAAATATGTGAGCCGAGCTCGAGAATTCTCACCTTTCGGACGAAAGGAACTCCCCTTCCGTCCCACCTCACCGAATATCTCGAAATCCGCGCAATCGTCTCGTTAAGACAGTTAGTCATCGGCGCACATTCAATAGTAACGGGTCGACGAGTCATCGACGAACCGCATGGTCAAGAAACTCGAACATCCCTCGACAATAAGCCGTTCGGTATCGTCGCAAAACGTTTTTTGTCTTTATAGCCGCGCGGATCTTCGCGATACTACTTGTGATCCACTAATACGCCATTTTCGCCTTAATAAACTCAATTTATTAGTAAAGTGTATAGATCGCGTTTTTTCGGTTCCATGTCCAAAGGCCAAAAACCAAAAGACCGACGACAAAAGGCCGACGACAAAATATCTACCAGCAAAATATCTAGATGACAAAATATCTAGGCGACAAAATATTTAACGTCAAAATTTCTAGCGTAAAAATATCTAAAATCGAAATATCTAGCGTCAAAATATAAAATCCAAAATAAATATAAGCCTCACATGTAGAGTTTGGTTTGGGTGACACGACTAAAGGCCAATAACAAAATACATTTAATTGTTTGCATCTTTTACATTTACTTATTTGCATCATATGACACTATCATCATCATTTTACATCATATTACACTATTATTTTACATCATTATTTTACATCATCATCATTTTACATCATATTACACTATCATGATCATTTTACATCATATTACACCATGATCACCATATCACATCATCATCATTATCGTTTTACATCATCATATTTATCCCACACACAGCAACCGATAATTAAAATGTTCTCCATGGATGAAAGCAAACCGGTTCTCGGGAGGACGTATCAAAACAAAGAAAGCTAGTTATTCTGTCGTATAGATATTTCGTCGTATAGATATTTTGACGCTAGATATTTTGACGTTAGATATTTTGACGCTAGATATTTTGACGTTAGATATTTCGTCGTTTTGATATTTTATCGTCGGTCATTTGTCGTTAGATATTTTGTCGTTGGCCTTTGGACGTGTCACCCGTTTTTTCTTTCGTCAAACGTGAATCACCAAGGAAATTCCACCTGTCGCTAATTCTGTCCTTTTTTCTTCTATCTCGCGCGTTATTTTCCCGTGAACCGGAAAATAAAAACACATATTAAGTATGATATCGCGTAATCGAAGGGCGTGCGCGATCACTATCTTTTACAGCCTGTTGGTTAATATTTTGTCAAGATACAAACGAAATAATCAAGAATAAAAAATGAAAATTCAATCCATTATAGGATCGTAAAATTAGGAAAATTGTGGGTAAAGAAATAGTGGTGCAACCGTCGTTGTAGCCCTTACCTCAGAGGAAACGAATAAAAAAAAACTTTCACAGAATGGCGACTGTCTGAACAAAAAAAAATGATTTTTCGACCCTCTTATCATAGTTTTCAATTTTTTTACAATAGTAAAAATAATAATTTGGACACAACCGTTGTACGGACAATAAAGTTATATATTAAACATTGGTGAAAATATTTCAGTAATTCGGTTGAGTGGAACTTGAGATGTCATGTCAATCGTGTTGAAAAAAGTAGTTTATAGAAAAACGTTAATAGTCCGATTTGCTCCGACGTTACGGGCGTAGTTGCTGCACCACTAAAATAGGTATAATTCCGTACATTTTTTGAGTGAAAAAAATTCGTTTAGATAATATTTTCTCAATGGTCTAAACGTTAAGGATGTGCCAAATCTTTTTTTTAAATAATTCAAGACCAGAATACTCCCTCAAAGTTATGCTCCGACGTGACGGGCGCACTGTGGGTAGATTCACAGAAAAATCGGCAAAACTAGGCCGATGTGCGTACTAAAAAATGCAATGGTGATTCTTAAGTTTTTAACCTCGCTGATTTCAAATCTGGAATCAAAATTTCGAAAAAACAAAATGGCGGACCGGAAGTGACTATCTGCGTTACTAAAAAGAATCCGATTTGAGTAGGGATCGGTAAATTAGCGGTTTAAAAGTCACTGATTAAAAATCTCAAATCCAAATTTTGAAAAAACAAAATGGCAGACCGGAAGTGACTATCTGCGTTACTAAAAAGCATCCGATTTGAGTAGGGATCGGTAAATTTGCGGTTTAAAAGTCACCTATTGAAATTCTTGAATCAAAATTTCGAAAAAACAAAATGGCGGACCGGAAGTGACTATCTGCGTTACTAAAAAGAATCCGATTTGAGTAGGGGTCGGTAAATTTGCGGTTTAAAAGTCACTTATTCAAAATCTCTAATCAAAATTTCGAAAAAACAAAATGGCGGACCGGAAGTGACTATCTGCATTACTAAAAAGCATCCGATTTGTGTAGGGATCGGTAAATTTGCGGTTTAAAAGTCACTTATTGAAAATCCTGAATCAAAATTTCGAAAAAAAACAAAATGGCGAACCGAAAATATATTTTTATCTTACTCATAAGCAACTTTTGCTATCAGAAATCAATATTTGTGTTTTGAAGGTTGTTTTTTATAAATTTTGAATGAGATTTGGGGAAAACAAAACGATTGTCTGGAAGTGAGGGAAAGTTTTCAAATAATTTCGGAAAATTAGTTATAAATCATTTTTAACTAATTTTATTGCTAAATACATTTGAAACAGCAATCGACACTTAACGAATTAAATTTTACCGAAAATAATACGTGCGTTACATAGAATAATTAATAATTAATAATAATAATAATAATATTAATTATTAATAATTATTCCTGATTTCAATATTAATCATAATCGTCAGCGTCGGAATCGCGATCGCCGTCGTCAGAGGAATTGGTGGATTCTGATTCGTCACTCGTGTATTCCATTAATTCACCCAAACCATACTTATCGCGAGAACTATCGGTACAGAGCAAAAGTTGCAATGCTTCTGGTGATAAACTTTTTGCTTTTTTCGGATACTGCTTGCCCATGCTCGATACGGATCTGAAGTTAAGAGGAGTCGATTGAAAACGTCTTGCATGGTCGCTGTTCTCGAGTGTTTTTGAGCAAAACACTCGCGATATTTTTTAATATCCTTGTTACGGGCTTCCTGTGCGTCTTCTGACATTTGCCCGATAGGAAGCGGGGACCATTCAATTATCAAAGGACCGTGAATCAAAACTTTGTGAACCGTAGTTGGCATGCAGTACCAAGAATACAAAGTTACGAACATTTCGGCGGTTTCAAGACTATATTGTTTGAAAGCAGTTACATTTACGGCAAAGCCACTTGAAAGAACTTGCAATATTATGTGGAATCTTTTCATAATATTCTCGTCCAAACCCAAAATTCTTGATGAAATTTGAGTATTTTCGAAAAAACGTCGCGTAGTGTTTCCGTCGTTACTGCTACCAAACCCTTGTTTCGGTTTATCAACATCAAGATGCAACTCTTTCTTGAATGCGGCTTGAATAACTCGTTTTCGCTCAGCAACTACTTTTTTTTCTTCATCTTTTCGAGTTTGCCACTTGTGAACACCGATTTTATAGCCGATGTGCAAGAAGCACTCAAAAAAACGGATCCACGCATGCAACGTTGATAATCCAAGTTCGAGTCGAGTTCTGTCAACGTCTACAGTTTTCATCAGCTCTATGTCATTAAATTGCGATGATGTGAGATTGCATATATAGCAACGCATTGCGGATTTTGTATTTGTCACGGAGTTGCAAACTTTGCCGTCAATCATAGTGAAATACAGCTCGTATTTAACAGTAACTTCCTTCCCGTCAATAAATGTCGTAAAAGGGGTGAGAGACTCGATCTGATTATCAACGTGTTGCCGTTCCTGAATCGTTGGCGACACAGTTTCTTTTAAAAATTGAATTCTAATAGGGCGACAATACCGTGGAGATGAGGGCCTGGGATTTTTCCAAAGGACGAATTCTTTTTTTGAGATATCCGATCCTAAAATTTGCAATGGAGCTAAAGACGTTAAAAATATACTCGCATCAGAACTCTCAGCATTCGTAAACTTTTGTTTGTATTCACTGTGCCCAGAGCTTCCATCACAACCCCATTTACAAATTAGTCTTAAATTCTTCGATTCTTCAGGGCGCAAAGAGTTAATCACGTCAGTTTGCAACTTTAGAATTCTGTCGCAAGTGTGATCAATCAAAGACTGTAATTTCACTTCGGCTAAAGTCTCAGTTACCGTTATATCTGAAGGATAACAACGGTTTTTAGCAGCAACGACTTTTGCGTACGATGGATAAATAGCAACTTTTTTATTTCTCAAAGATCGCCTGATGTCTATGTATTGCTGTTTTGTTAGTTTTGCATTTACAAAATCTATCAGTGCTTCATCTCCAGACATCTCAACTAGCCGTGGATCTATCGACGATTCATATGCTGTTCGGTATCTCGCAGCTCTTGAGGGAGATTTTGTTGTGATGTTTTTTAAAATAGTGGCAGCATCGTTTAATCCTGCAGAACTGAGTCTCATCCTGGTGGCCAAACTTAATTCCTCCACGCAATGCTTTTCACTGACTTCTAAAGCCCTTCTTTTCTTGGTACGTTCACTCGACTCTTCGAAACTCAATTTTCGAGGTCGCCCAGATACACCTGAAGTTGATGGCTCTACAATTGGTTTCGTACAATTCTGAAAAAAATAGCGCGAGCGTTATACTATACATCTTGACCCATAACTCGAGTTTTCGAAACATCAATAAAATTAATTACCAAAATAGTTATTGAAGTTTGCAACCACTTTTCATTTTTTTTTTTAAATGCATCGTGGCTTCTGTGCACTTCGAGCCATCTACTTTTGATATTACAAAGTAATTTTTTTAATGAATCCTTTTCATTGTTGTCAATCGTGAAAGATTCGGATGACTCAAGAGTAATTTTTTCCTCAAAAATCTGAAGTTGCTCATCCAGGCACAATTTAAATTTCTCCTTAATCATTCCAAAAATATCCTGATAAGTGCACGTGTAATCCATGGCACGTGAACCTAGAATAAAACAAGTATGATAAACATTTACTCAAAATGAATGTGTTCATGGGAAAAATTTTAATCTAATTGTAAATGATAGAATAAATTATTGTAACATTTTGAACACCCGTTACATGAATCATGACTCTTTACGAATAGATCACTGGGTAGAAAATTATTTTATATTCCACAAGGACCGGCTATTGTCCCCAGCAGGTATACGTTTACCTGCTGGGGACTATGCGCCCAGCCTGAACAAAGAAGCCAAGCGTTGCGCGACATGAGAATTCCGGTTCCCAAAGCCAGATATGCAACAATCTGCAGAATTTTTTTTATAAATTCTAATCTTAATAACATTATCAATAGGCTACAATGTTCAAAAGTCTGGGATCTCCTGGGATCACAACTATTTTTATACTTCTTTTGGAAAAATAAATTTACAAGCTTGCTTAAAATGCATACATTGAACACTCTTTTATACATACAATATTTCAAATTTCAAAAAACTGTTTGACATGATAATATTCTACATACCTTCAAGATTATCTCCCATTTTACCGATTTGAAATCGGTAGCGTAGAACAAAATATATTTCACTTTGCGCGAATCGAAAATTTCAGCGTACAAAATCGCTACGTTCTTCACTCTCGAACGGTCGAGTTCAGACTGTCGTAAGTCGAGTACCGCGAAGGGTAGGGACCGGTCCTTTTACAATAGGACGTACGAATACCTGGTCTTTGAAATGACATACATAGAAATACGAAATAAGAACACTCAATTTTTGGGTTTTGCCGATTTTTCTGTGATTCTGCCCACAGTGGGGCGTAGTTGCTGCGAGCTGCGTCACAAAAATAGCTGTAACGCCGTAAATTATTTGAACTTAAAAATTTCCTTTAGAGGATATATTCTTAAAGGTCTAAACTTTTGTAATCTTAAAAAAGAAAAAAAATTGTTTCTAAATTCTAGACCAAAAAACCGTCTAACGGACTTTCTGTCATACTTTCGCATGTCACGCCGGAAGGTTACCCTCTTATTGCGTACGCGTCAAAAGCCCTGTCGCAGAGTGTACTAAACTGGGCACCGATTAACAAAGAACCGCGTGCAATAATTTTGAAGTCACTAAGTTTTCAGACTATGTATATGGAATAAAATGTTTGTTACGGACGGACCACCAACTGCTAGTCCGTATATTTCGAAAAAAAGGTATTCTGATCATGGTGGCACGGACATTCAACAGTTCCGCGAAATTGCTTTTGACTACGAGAACGAATACGTAAATTCTGAAAAAAAAATTAGCAGACGTATTATCGCGGCCTCCGATGCGGCGAGACGAGGGAGAAACGGTACAATATACATACGTCAACTATCGAGAGCAAGAATCGTTGACATGCTTAGATCATAAGACTATTGGGAGATAAACACGAAAAGATCGACTGTTAGACCAAATACAACAACACTTTAGAAATGGCTGGCCAAACAAAAAAGAGATCCAGAACGACATTAAATCATTCGCGATAAAAAAAGAGGAATTAACTGTTGAACAAGATTGCATCATGTCGGGATACCGTGTTCATATTCTAGTGAAATGAAAACCCGTGATAATAAATAAACACGCATCATACGCCGTCATTATAAAAATTGAACATTACCACGCGATCATTTTTCTGGTGGCCAAACATGAACAAGAAAATAGAAGAGATAGTTAAAGCGTGTCGAGACTGCGTAGTAACCCTCTCGAAAGCAAAATAAATCCGTGGAAATGGCCGGACAAACTCTGGCAAAGGATACATACGAACTCCATAAGGCTTTGCCAAGGGGGTAACTTTCTCGTGATAATCGATGCTAGAGTGAAATGGCAGGAGATAATTCTAACGATGGCGACAACAGCAAAAAAAAACTGGCAGCGTTTCGGAAAGTCTTCTTGCAATTCGCTCTGCCACTGTAAATAGTGAGCATCAACGGACGTAAAAGTTTGTAAAAAAAAATTATGAATAAGGCAAACGTTCTCTGGGTTAGAGTATCCGGCATCGAACGAGACCGCGGAAAACTTTGTCAATACGTTTAAGCGCAAGGTTAAAATACTGTTAAAGCAAAAGAATTTGAATACAGAACATCGAAACATTGTACTACTGGCAAGGCTCCCCCGAAATTGATGTTGAGGCGAGAAATTCGAACAAAATTCTACTTATTGCGACTGAGAGTTAAAAATAAACAGAACCTTAAAGAATATAAGCAGGTGAGAAACTGAGGTGTTGCATCGAAAATGAGGTGATTCGGTAAAATCTATCAGCATCAATAATCCCACGTTGGTGCTCGTAGTAGTGGATAAAAAAACTTGCGATGAAACACGTGATAGAACTCGAAACCGGGAAAATCGTCAAGCAACACTCAGATCAGCTCAGAAAGCGCAGCGTATGGCGAGCGTGGAAGAAACAACACCAGAGCACCGAGAATAATAGTGAGACAGGAGGAACTCCAATGCTACACCGATTAACACGGATCGCTGGAAAGTGTACGGAGTTCAACATCATAGTAAATATAAAATAACAGATACATTAAGTATGTATTCGTGGCCAGGCAAGATCACAACTCAACGAAGGGCGTGTGATGTATGCGTAAGTACAAGTACACTGGATAGAGTGGAAATACTCTTCGATACTGTAAGCTGGATCCAGCAGTTGAAATAGTCTTGCCAACTAACGCCTCGTCTCGCGCGTAGAAAAAAATATTGAAAAGAATCCCGGATAGGATCCGGAAAAACTTCCTTTCGAAGACTCTTTCAAAGATCCTTTTTAAGATTCTTTCAAGGATTCTATCTAAGATTCTAAGAATATTTTTATGATTATTTTCAAGATTCTTTCAAAGATTCTTTTGTCGCATCATATGAGATTCTTCGAAACCATGAGGTTTCTTCGAAACCTCATGAAAAACGAAAAACTGACCAATTCGAGCCAATGTTGGAAAAAGAAGAAATTTGAGAAAATAGAAAAACTTTATTTTGGAAAAAGATAGAACATCAAAAATGAAGATGACCATCATGGCCAAATTCCGTTGTAACGCGGCGTTAAATCTTGGAAAAATTCATTCAAAGAATCTTGAAAAGATTAATTGAAAAAATCTTGGAAAGACTAATGTAAAGAATCTTGTATACATACAAGCTGATCCGTCGGGAGAACGACGGATTTTCCCGACGGATCAACTCGAACAAGATTTTTTTACCATAGCAGTCTTTCCAAGATTTTTTCAATTAATCTTTCCAAAATTCTTTAAATAAACGTTTTCAGGATTCTTTAAATGAATTTTTCCAAAATTCTTCAAATGAATCTTTTTAATATTCTTGCAATTAATCTTTCCAAGATTCTTTGAATGGATTTTTCCATGATTCAACGCGGTGTTAAAACGGAATTTGGCCATGTGGGTCATCATTATCCTGAATAAAGTTTTTCGATTTTCTCAAATTTATTCTTTTTTGAAAAATTGACTCAAATTAACAAAATTGGTTGGCTTCCGGATGGATGCCGCGTTTGGTTTCAGCAATATGCCGACGTTTCGCAAACGTTGCAGTCAGCATCATCAGGGCGAGGAGGCTCTGATACTGAGTTCCCATCAGTTCAGGAAGGGTTCATATACCTGATGCTCAGTCAGGTGGAACATCGGTCAGCCAATCAGAGTTCTTAATTAATCAGCTGGTCAATTGAAACTCAAATTGATCGGTTTTTAGTTTTTCGTGAGGTTTCAAAAAATCCTCATTCTTTCGAAGAATTATTTAAGGATTCTTTCAAAGAATCTTTCAAAGATTCTTCAAAAGATTGTCATACAATGGGACGAAAGAATCTTTGAAAAGATCGTTAAAGAAATCATTGGAAGAATCTTAAAAAGATTCTTAGAATCTTGGAAAGAATCTTAAAAAAATTTGTACAATCTTCGAAAGAATCTTGCTCCGGATCATATCTGGAATTCTTTTCAAGACTCTTTCCAAGATTATTTCAAACATTCTTTGTTTCTACGCAAGCTACTTCTTTTCTTTCCCTCGCGGACATTACACGGGTACTTACATTAAGTACTTAATATAATAATACATTATTATGTACATGTGCAATGTACATTGAGTACTAACTTTGATATCTGCAAATATCTTGGAGTACTACAGACGATGCTCCTGCATGTTGTTGAAGCATGGATGACTGAGAGCTACGCGGAACGACTGCTTTGCGTCCAGACTTCTCAGAATAGCTTTCGCCTTTCCTGCAATTATCCCTTGTATTCAACGGATCCTCACCCATTTCACAATAATCATCGACCAGTTGGCTAGCCGAGGACGGCCCTGCCAGGGGAGTCACAATGACGTCCCGTGAAGATCCGGGAACAGCCTCAGAGCTTAGAGAACTCTGCAGCTCATTTGATGAATTTCGCAGTATCCCTTTCTTCTTTTCCTTATTTCTTATAAGTTTCTTCGAAGATTTTTTTTTGTTTTCTTTTTCAGGCGTTATTATCACTCCGGTCGTAGAAACATCCACCGATTCAAGGAACGCTTCATCTTCTGTTGAATTGATATGAAAATTCCATAAAATTATTTTACAGATGGCAGATGAAATAATCACAGCAGACAGTATTCTGTCTTCATTATTTTGTCACTACGTATTAATAGTATCTTTATAAAACAACAAATACTTCTCAATAATATTACAAACTGAGAAATTAAATAGCACTGAAGTGATATAGTGTAGATAGATTTTTGGAAAAAAAATAGATTTTAACAATAAAAACCATAAAAAATCTAAGAAACAGGCAGTTTCAGAATACAACTTTATTTAAACTAAAGTTAACATTCTGATCATGCGAAAAAATCAAAAATTAATCTTTTAAACACCATACTATGCACAATAAGTGTACCAAGTTTCAAATTTTTTTCATTAATATTATACTCGGAAAAAAAATCATTGATGGGTGGAATAAATACATGTATATTTTATATTTAAAATTTTAATCACTCGAAGTATAATATTAATGAGAAAAATTTAAAACTTGGTATACAAATTGTGCATAGTATGGTATGCACAACCAAATTTTTCCAATTTTTTTCATTCATAATTTTTTGAATGACAAGCTCTGTAGAGATGCCTATGTTTCGTTTTTGGGGCATTTCTACAGAGCTTGTCATTAACAAAATTATGAACGAAAAAAATACACCATACTATGCACGATAAGTGTACGAAGTTTCAAATTTTTCTCATTAATATTATACTCGGAAAAAAAATCATTAATGCGTGGGATAAATACAGGTATTTTACATTTAAAATTTCAATCGCTCGGAGTACAATATTACTGCGAAAAATTCGAAACTTGGTACACTTATTGTGCATAGTATGGTGTACAAAACCAAATTTGGTCAATTTTTTTCATCCATAATTTTGTTAATGACAAGCACTGTAAAGATGCCCAAAAAAACGAAATATGGACATTTCTACGACTGCTTTGCGTCTAGACTTCTCATAATAGCTTTCGCCTTTCCTGCAATTATCCCTTGTATTCATCGGATCCTCACCCGTTTCACGATAATCATCGACCAGTTGGCTAACCGAGGACGGCCCTGCCAGGGGAGTCACAATGACGTCCCGTGAAGATCCGGGAACAGCCTCAGAGAACGGCCCTGCCAGGGGAGTCACAATGCCGTCTCGTGAAGATCCGGGAACAGCCTCGGAGCTTAAAGAACTCAGCTCATTTAAAGAACTTCTCCGCAGTAAGTTCTGCTCGACTTCTTTCATTGTCTCATTCATGGCTTTCTTCTTTTCATTATTTCGCAATAGTTTCTTCGAGGCTTTTTTTTCAGGCGTTATTATCACTCCAGTCGTAGAAACATCCACAGATTCAAGGAACGCTTTATCTTCTGTTCAAATGAATATGAAAATTCCATTAAATTATTTTACAGATGGCAGATGAAATAATGCCAGCAGACAGTATTTTGTCAGCATTATTTTGTCACTACGTAATGTATTAATAGTATCTTTGTAAAAGAACAAATACTTCTTGATTATATTATAAACTGAGAAATTAATATAGCACTGAAGTGATATAGTGTAGATTATAGATATTTGTATAGATTATAGATAGATATTTGAAAAAATAGATTGTAGCAATAAAAACCATAAAAAATCTAAGAAACAGGCAGATTCAGAATACAATTTTTTTCAAACTAAAGTTAACATTCTGATCATACGAAAAAAATTAATTTTCAAACCAATATATCAACTTGTCAATAGTGAGGCTAGTTTGTACTCATTAACGAGTGAAATGTCTGTACAAAGTTTGACTATTAATGACTGTTTCTGAGCATAATTTTTCAACAGTTTCGAGATTTTAACATTTATAACACCAAGACTAATGTTTTGGAATCAAAAAAGAATTCTTTGGAAAGTAAACTTAAATTAAAAAGGCAATGTAACAAAGAGTATGTGTTAACAAAAAATACTTGAACGTAATATACCATTCGGAAAGTATTTCCAGATTCAGTACTTCTCAATAATTCTTAACAGCTTCTCTTTAACATACTCTCATGCTTACGGGGAGTCTAAAGCAGTGTTGCAAGATAGTTTCCGCGGCATCCCCCTAGCCAACCGCGATTTCCCCCTAAAAATCCCCTAAATTTTTCCATCAGCGATAGCTATGTAGTGGGGGTATATACCCCCACTATATATAGATATACCGACTATTAAGATAGTCTAAAGGCGCAGTTTTTCAAAGTGACAGTAGTAATTACACACTAGATAGAAATATTCTCAACGCGTATTCCTTTCGCGGAGGGGTGTATTTTGTGGGCGCATAAGTAGGGCCCTATTTAATGATTCGTAAATAATACTGATTCGTAATAAAATGATTTGTAATGAACCAGTATATATAATATGACAATTCGGAATAAAAAAATTTCTTTAAATTACGACCATTTAAAAATTCCAACATTTTTTTCGTAAATTGGCTGAAAGAACGATATGACAATGATGTGGCTGTGCTTCGCGCCCACAAAATACGGTTTTCCGGGAAAGATAAACCCTAAGGGGAGGGAGATGAAGCTAAAACTTCTAACACATTTTTCTTGGAGATGGCTCAACGGAATGAAAAAACAACAGTGGGGCCATCTGTACACATTAATTACGCAGGTGGCCCCACTCTTCTTTTTTTATTCTATCAAGCCATCTAAGAGAAAAATGGTTTAAAAAATTTTTGAGGTTATGTTGACCTTTAGCCTAGCTGTGGCAGCACCAGTCGGCTCTGCTAGCCTGACTGCAGTGCGAATAGCCTTTTTCGAATTCTCGCGCCTCATCGTAGTCACGTCGCGCCGCCTACTTCTGGTTTCGACGGAAGTGCGAAACAAAATCAGTCTTTCGAGATTCTTCGACGTCCACAGCTATGGCACATGCTCGACAATTATCATCCAAATTTTATCCAAAGAAATTTGTATCTTTTCAATTAAAAAAACTTAAGGGCAGGCTAAACACCCTCCCCTCCGCCTTGCTGTTCTTGTGAGTGCGAGAGAGAGAGAGCGTCTTTAGCCTGCCCTTAAGCACCCTCTTATATGTGCTTTCCATTTACTAACACAAGTCAACATAAAGCGTGAGTGCGAGATAGACATCCGAGTGAACCTCTCTTTCGCACACACGCTTTGTGTCGACTTGTGTCGATAAATGGTAAGCACGGCATTTCGGCTAAGACCAAGAGTGGGGCTCCGTTGCGAACACGAAAGTACTAATATCGATACGTCTTTGACATCATTATATGAAAAAACCGCGACGTTAATTTGGAATCCAAATCACGAGATAAATGTTGATAAATTTAGTGTTTTATCAAAAACAAAAATGGGGAAATCAAGTTCACAGAAATAAAAAAAGGGAAGCCCCATGTGAAATTATTATGAAATAAATGATATTCTCATGAGAGTTCTATGAAAACTGTTTGATAAGTCAGTGGCAATGAACGAAAACGTTGATTCATGTCTCGCATTTACATTTTGTAATTCATTCATCATTCATTTATAAATTTCATTGATATTCATCCACCGGTATCATTGAAAGTTTGGACAGTGATTTTGCGTCGATAATGTAGGGCTTCAGAAATAATGTTGATATTTAGCCCCACCGTAAGGGTAGGCTGAAGGACCTCTCTCTCGCTCTCACAGGACCCCTATAGGCGCTCTCTCTCACACTCACAAGAGCGGAAAGGCGGGGTTTGAAAGAACAAAAGCAGAACATGTTATGACTAATTCTAGAAAGGATTAAAGACGAGAAAGTTGAAAGAACGAAGTAACAAAGTACAATATTTTTCATTCCAGACTTACCGCTTAACAGTAAAACTTTGATGCGATATACTTTTCCATCGGACTTCACTTTGGTTACATCACCCAGCTTGATATTTTTCGGTAATAATTTTTTTTTTATGACGCATTTTTTTTTGTCGGTGATCCAGAAAATCAGGGCGTACATCATTCCTGAATTTGGTGATATTTTGATTAAAATTTGTGTATTAAACTAGTCTTTTTTTATATAATAAAATTTTGTTGTCCTACAGTGTTACCTTTATCGATCAGTATATTTTTTCAAATTAATTGAATGACAAATTGAGAATATTGAGATGGACGGTTCACTATTCACGTATATGGCAAAATCTTATTCCTCGACGTTATGGCGTTTGTTAGGTTGAATTCTGACACGGGCGCACTGCGGTTGAGCGCTGCATAATCTGGCGTACCCATCGGTAAAATGGAATTTTGCGAGCCATAGTGCCACGCGCGAAATTCATATTGACCAATAGTTAGCCAGATTATGCAGCGCTCAAGCGCTGTGCGCCCGTGTCAGAATTCACCCTTAGCGTTGCCATGCAATGTGTTTTTTAAGGATGTATGAGCGCTAAGTGGTAGTCAATACACATGATATCATTGAAATTTCACAGAAAGGGAAGGGTAGGTAGCAATATTTAGCAAAATATTAGTGAAAAGTACATAGATGATTTTCAAAGAGCATATAATATTAAATTAATTTCGTTTTAAGAATTATTTCGTTCCGAGTAACGTGCGAGTAACTGACTGACTCCGGTGGTGTATTGTATGCTCCTCAACTTTAACCTCCAAATAAAAGTGAAGAAGGCCGTGTTTAGCTTGATATATCTAATTCGAATGTTCGTTGACCCCTGTTTTTAAGTGTATCATCATAATCTCTGACAAACGGTCGAACTGTGGAAAACGAAGAGTTGCAAAATCACCCTTGTCGTAAGCTCTGTGTATAATCATGAATAATGCTACAGGGTGTCTAGTAAAATTGAACGACGAAATTCCCTGACTTTTCCAGGTTTTCCATGTCAGAATTTCCGATTTTGCATGACTATTTTTCATCGAACGTTCATGACCACACCGGAATTATAGTCGAAAATGATCGAAAAGTAACTTCTTCTTTAGCAATTTAGTTACTTTAGTAGAAAAGTTACTTCTACAATTTATCCTTATAACTTTTTTCGATCAGACTAATACTCACGGAGAGATGACTACACAACTTTTCGAAAAAAAAATTCAAAATTCGAACTTTTTAAAATGAGTTCTGTTCGCCCGCCGAAGAGTTCTATAATTTATCCTCATAACTTTTTCAAAATTCAAAATTCAAACTTTCTTCAAGGACTTCTGTTCGCGCGCCAAAGAAAAATTTTTTCTGAACCTCTTAGTAAAATTCAGATAAATTAAATTGTAATGCACTCCATAATAAATGAACAAATTATTTCATTTGACAGGCATTTTTTTCTCGATTGGTAAGTGGATGGGTCAGAAAGTGGCAGAGTGCTACGATGTTTTTTTTTAGGCTAGTACAAAATCCCAGAAAAGTTACAAAATCCCCTGACCATTCCATGACTTTTCCAGAGGTCAAGAATTCCCTGACATTTCCAGGTTTTCCAGATTTCCATGACCTCTAAACACCCTGTGCTATATTTCCAATTAATAAGATGTTGCTTAAATAGTTGTTAAAGGGGTCTTGAAATTTTTGGGGTACTGAATATTGTGAACCTCGACCACGGTCGTACATACAGGTCTGGAAACTCTAGTGGTGGGGGGTGATCCACTTAGTGTGACCATCTTGGTAGTTGACATTACTCTCACCTGCAGCGCTGCACGATAGAGATTTTTCAAAAAAGCGAATAAATAATTCCTAACTAACAAATTTACATGTTAACAGAGAGAGTAACACCCGGTTTATGCAGTGGCTGTAACGTAACTCTAAAAAATTGAAAGTGTATATTGCCTTTGTGGCGTTTATGCAGAAGATCTAAGCTGGTCTTAGCTTAATTGAAAAATCCTTGCAGCGCAGCGTCACGCTCAGTAAGATGGCGAACCTGCGAAACAGCCACACTAAGCGGGTCACCCCCACCACCGAAAAAACAATAGAATTTCCAGACCTGTATGTACGACCGTGACCTCGACTATATCATATAAAAAAATCAGCGATTAATCTAATACTAAGCCTAGCGCTCATACATCCTTAATGCACAATCTCGCGTCCGTTGTCTGTATGGGTGCATTCTTAAACGCAGTTTGTCATATTCCTATAGAGTGCGTTCCGAATAACTCGACGGGCGACTGGTTAAATTATGAGATCGGTTCAGTTATGCGGATTTAAGTTATCTAATCATCTATTGTACTGCTTCAAACATAAAATAATAATAATCTTTTTCATCAATTAACTTGACTACTTCAAATATAAAATAAAAATCGTTTTTTTATCAATCAACTTGTCTAATTCAAATATAAATTTATAACCGTTCATATCAATGAACTTTACCAGTTTAAACGAGGAATAATAATCTTTTTGTATCAATCAATCAACTGGAATAAAATCGAATAAAATGTCCGGACTTTTTGTCAGGTCTTTTAAAATTTCGAAATGATAACCAAACGTACCGTGCTAGACATTAATGCCTGCATATATTTAAAGGGATCTTAAAAAAAATTTGTCCAAAATTCTCTTTAAGGTTCTCTTCAAGATTATTCCTAAGAATCTTGAAAAGAATCTTAGAATATTGGAAAGAATCTTGGAATCTTGGAAAGAATCTTAGAATCTTGAAAAGAATCTTTCAAAGATTTGCAGGCATCAATGTTTAGCACTGTACGTACAAGTTATACAAAATATTATGTATTTTTATAAAAATTTTCTGCATACAAGTGGCTATTGCATAATAAAAAGCGCTTCGAGTTGTAGAGGTCAGGATATTGAAACTTTGAGTTATAGAAGTAGCTTTCGACTTCTGCAGGGTATCTTTAAACACGAGCTACAAAGGCAATCAGGTCCTTGACGCGTTTGGAAAACTTCGAGATATTCATTGTTTTGTCCACGAACTATTCATATGGGGACGTTTGAGTCATGGAGGTTCGAGTTAGCGAATTTTGAATGTATAAACAATGAGATTATTCAACACTTTTCAGGTTAATGATGATGTTCTACATAATTGTACCCACACTTTTTATGATTTCAGAAAGCATAAATCAAAAAATATAATTGCAATATTATGATGCGGCAAAAGAATGTGAATGAAGTGGTTTGTGCTCTGCTTTCCAGCAACAGCAGTGCCTCGCTTACGTTGAGATAGTTCTTGAGGTACTTGTGAGCTGAGCGACTTTACCCACAGAGAAAATCATAGTATGGCATTGCGTGGAATAGCATTGGACTATAATAACACACATGGCCACAAAACCACTCATATACAGCAACGATGTTCCAAAAACACGCTACAACGACTAAACAATCTCATTACACAATCGTGTATGCTAAAATACCCACCCAGAAGGCAAACACTAACATAGCGTGTAATGACGTAACCATGATCAAAACACTGTTTCATCGTATGAGCATCTAAATATTGACGAAAATAGTTTTCAGAACTATTTTCAACTTTGGTACAAAAATATTCACGAATATTTGTTTCAGAGGCAACGGTAGTCATAAAAACCCTGAACCGATCAACTAACGGACACCATTTCTCATAACCATCCGTATTGATGTTGATGAGATTATTCAACATTTTTTAGGTTAATCGTGAAATTTTACATCATCATACCTACACTAATTATGATTTGAGTACGAATAAATCGGAACATATAATGTCGATATTATAATGCGGCGTATGGTTATCAAGAAATCTCAGGAAAAAAACCATACGATAAATTTCGGAAAAATGCATGTTGGAAAAATCGAAAAAAAGATAATAACTTACCCGACTGGAGTTTGTGTGAATCAAGCTTGGCTGTATTTTAAAACGACGCTCAGTTTCCCTTGCCTCTTCGTCTAAATAGCTTAAATAGCTGCCGCCAAATTATTTTTCAGTCGAGAAAACGACACTTCCCGGATTTTGATGAAGTTATAGACCGGGCACGTTTTCAAACTAAAAGTAAGCATCAAAGAAACAAAGGTTACATTCGGATTGGACGCTCGGATTCGTTTTGGATGAAAAAAATCAAACGAAAAAGTTCTCAAAAATGCATGTTCGAAAGTGGAAAAAAAGATAACTCACCTGACTAGAGTTTGTGTGAATAAAGCCGGGCTGTAGTTTAAACTACGCTCTCAGTTTTCCTTGCCTCTTTGTCCAAACAGCTGAATCAACTGCCACGAAATTATATTCTTCGATCGAGAAAACGACGCTTTCCTTATTTTGTGGAGGCTAGACCCTTGTCTTAAATTAATTTAATGACAAATTGAGAATATTGAGATGGATGGTTCACTGCTCACGTATATAGCAAAATCTTTTTCCTCGCGTTGACGTTTGTTAGCGTTGCCATGCAAATATGCAATCGCAATGTTTTTTAATGCACCATCTCGCGTCCGTTGTCTGTGTATGGGTGCGTTCTTAAACGCATTTTCTCATATTCCTATAGAGTACGTTCCGAATGATTCGGGGTATAGTGCGCTAACGCCAAGACAGGTCTACGTTTCTGGCTGAATGATATTCTTGCATGAAATTATTTCCAAAAGAAGATTACGATTGCAAAATCATTCCCATTAATTATAGCTTTCCTTGATAATCACAGCGAGATTTTATGAAACGCAGAGCTTCGCGTCTGAGCACATTTCTGGTGTGGCCGACCAATCCGAGCAAAGGAATACACGAGAAATGTACTACAGTGGACGCTCCCACACTTAACACCCCATAACTTAACGGCTCTCATAACTTAACTCGTTACCATGGCAACACGCTCCCATAACTTAACGACCCCTATTGCGGTTTCTCCCCACCCCACACTCAGCTGCCGAGCTACGGAAATTCGACACAGGGCAACATAACCTCAACTGTCACATTTTTTTCTTCAATTACGTGCGATTTATTAAGCGTTACTATTAGTTTAAGTGTAATTAATGTGCACGAAGAAGATAAATAATACAAGATAACGATTTTGGTAAAAATGACTGATTGATGGGGCAAGACACGCCATTTATAGGGCTAAGTGTTCGAGAATAGTGGTTCTCTAGAAAAAACAGGAATTTTTATTTGTCAGAAAGAACGAAATTTCTGTAGAATATTCGTATGTATATGCATGTATGATGTATATTGTATATATATGCAACTTTGTATAACTTTTTCTAGAAAATGTATCTCGCGCGTTCCAACAATCGAATGAATGTATTTTCTGTCCAATTCTTTTCATCTAGAGTTATTAACATTATTCATCATATATCATCAAGTTATTAACATTAAATTCTTATAAATCTTCAAACATTTGCAAAATATATAGCTGTCAGATTTTGAAATGTATGTCTATAACGCATAGGTATGAATTTCAGGTTAAATTTCGCGCGCTTGTTCTGTGCATGCTCCAATAAAAAAGACAGTACGCATGCGTTGAAACATGAGAGTGGGAGAATGAGGGGAACGTTAAGTTATGGGAGCGTTTCCGGTTCCGAAGCGTTAAGTTGTGGGAGCGTCCACTGTAGATGATCTCACCGGGCCGTAGCACGAACAGACATGGTCAGTTATACATAACGCTGGGTTCACATACGCGCGGAGACGCGGGGCGCGGTAGAGCGTAACCAATCAGAAAGCCTAAAATCTGTTCCGCGCGTTTGGACCACTGAACTCTAATAATACTGGAACGCGCGCTTGCTATGTCCTCCTATGTACCCCCCGCGTATCGAGAGAGATTGCTTCGCCAAAGCGGCTGCAGGTAGCTTATGCTCTGTCTAACAGTTTTGCGCATGCACACAATGACGTCACACAATTGTACAGAGAAAGACGGGGCTACTTCGCGCATGCACACAACTGTACAGAGAGAGAGAGAGAGAGAGGGCTACCTTAAGCTGGCGGTTCCAGCTATCTCTCTCGATATGCGGAGGGCAGCGGCAGCGCACGTTCCAGTATTATTACAGTTCAGTGAGCTCAACATTTTCAGCTTTGTCGCTACATGTCACGTGACCAGATTTGTCGCTACTAACGAGCGTCGAGCGGCTGCATGTCACACCCTAACATTTTTCCTTCACCCGTTATATATCCTCCGAATTATAAAAATTATATTTCGCGCGCCTCGCGACTCCCACTCCACCCAACTCCGCCGATCCGCCAGCTCCGCTCCGTAGAAAGTAGGAATAGAGTCTATTTTCTGCGGAGCGAGCGTCCAAACGCGTGGAGCAGATTTTGAGCTTGCTGATTGGTTACGCTCTACCGCGCTCCGCGCCTCCGCGCGTGTGTGAACCCAGCATAATTCCTATCATCTGGACGTCCTGGACGAAATATGATTAGTCATAGTCACGTTAGTATATAGAAAAAAAGGGATTTTGGAGAACTTTCTTTGAATTTCAAGAGTTTTCGTCTCATCTTCGTCGGAAAATTCATGATGAAAAGACGTGAGAACGTCTCGACGCTAATTGAAAAAAAATTGAAAGATGAAGATGATAACTCTTAATATTGGAAAATAGAAGTATTTTATCGTTGACTAGTGGATTTTATATATTTTAGCAACTATTTCAGCTGTGGCACTTTGACACTTTCATTCAAGTTAGGTTATGTTATCTGCTATTTTTTAAATTAAGCTGATGTGAAACGTTCCCCCGCTCTTCTACCCCCACTCCATCATACCACAGTCGGTAAGTCATCAGTAAATTCAATTTTTTTTCATGGGTACATTGTCTTTTCGAAGAAACGCAAAATCTTGCGAAGTGGGAATCCCAATTACGCATCGACTAAGATATGTTGTTTGCCGAAAAAAACCAAAACACCCTAGTAAAAACAGGTACCCACCGTTTTGTAAATAGTGGGTGCCTGTTTTTACTAGGGTGTTTTGGTTTTTTTCGGCAAACAACATATCTTAGTCGATGCGTAATTGGGATTATCTCTTCCTAAGCGTTTGCGTTTTTTCGAAAAGACAATGCACCCATGAAAAAAAATTGAATTTACTGAGGATTTACCGACTGCGGTATGATGGAGTGGGGGTAGAAGAGCGGGAGAACGTTTCACATCACCTTAACTCCTCGGCTCCGTGTACCGCACGACTGGTTAACCGATGTAAAAATTATTGAAGCGAACTCCGCTCACGGTCGTACATACAGGTCTGGAAACGCCGGCAGTTTTGAGTGGTGGGGGTTGGCATAGTTGTTGAAGCAAAGGAGAGACCCCTCTACGACCACGAACCTACCGGTTGATTCTACAACTACGCAGAATTTGCCTCACCAATCGAGTCACCCCCCACCATAGGAGTTTCCAGACCTGTTTGTACGACCGTGACTCCGCTCTACCGCTCGTCCACGCTCCGCGCCTCTGCGCGTATGTGAACCCAGCCTAATTCTATCCAAACGAAAATCTGTAGACTATGATACCGAAAAACTGATAAGGATATTGCGAGCAAAATTTCTGTAACATGAAATACTTGATATTCCTCTTTGTTGATGTGAATAAAAAAATTATCGTCTTTCTAACTCGAGTGATTTGAAAATCATAATTATCCTCATATGTAATGAGCTCTGAATTTGAGTTGAAAGTTAAACGGATTTGAATACGATTTTTATCTTTCTATCTTCGATATTTTCGAATTTTCTTTTCTAATGATATTAACGTGTTTTCCTAGTACAAAGATGGATTGGCCCTCTACACTAGAGTAAGATTCACGAAACTGTTTTATTAGAAATTGAGGCTGATGAGCTAGAAACAACAATTATAATTTAACTATTGCACAGCTAGAAGCAATAGGAAAACATTTTTTGTACAGCTACTCATGCATAAAACGCAGAGATATAACATTTTGCAGCTTGAACGATTTTATTTCGTACCTACATAAGTTGGCGAGTTGTTTTTTCAAATTGCCAAATTATAATTGTGTTACTAATCTTCAATCAAATTGGAAAATGTTGATTTTCTTGAGTTCAGAAAATCTGAAATCTCGTAGATAATTGTGAGAGTGCACTTTATTAAAAGTTTACTCATAGCACGGTACGTTTGGTTACCATTTCAAAATTTGAAAAGACTTGACAAAAAGTCCGCACATTTTATTCGAGTCAATAAGTTGATTGATTGATACAAATACGATTATAATATTATGTTTGAAATAATACAGTAGATGATTAGATAACTTGACTCCGCATAACTGAACCGATCGCATAATCTAACCTGCAGTCGCCCGTCTAGTCATTCGGAACGCACTCTATAGGAATATGAGAAAATGCGTTTAAGAACGCACCCATACAGACAACGGACGTGAAATGGTGCATTCAAAAACACATTGCATGTTTGCATGGCAACGCTATTCGCTATAAACGAACGCCAACGACGAGGAAAAAGATTTTGCTATATACGTGAGCAGTGAAGCATCCATCTTAATATTCTCAATTTGTCATTAAATTAATTTAACACAAGGGTCTAGCCTCCACAAAATGAGGAAAGTGTCATTTTCTCAATCGAAGAATATAATTTCGTGGCAGCTGATTCAACTGTTTGGACAAAGAAGCAAGGAAAACTGATCGTAGTTTAATCTACAGCCCGGCTTGATTCACACAAACTCCAGTCAGGTGAGTTGTTATCTTTTTTTCCATTTTTCGAACATGCATTTTTGAGAACTTTGTCGTTTGATTTTTTTCATCCAAGACGAAATCTAACAATTATCAATTTAAACCCGATCCAAAACCGGTTAACATAACCAGTCCGGCAAGAAAAATCACTAACGGCAAACTTCCCCAACCATGAAAAACCACCCCCACTCTTCAATACTCAATCACACTACCCCATCAATATAAATACCTCCTCACTCGCCTAAATACTCAGTCGCTACTTAGCTCTCGAATCGCCATGTAATGAAAACTGTTAACTTTGATCAGAAATGAATCTTGGAAATTATCAAACATGAAATTCATAGGTGAATAACACATACATAAAATTCTCGCAAGAAACATAAACTAAGCAATAAAATATCAAAATCCTCCCTCTCACAGACACCAAGGATCACAAAAAAATGACCTGTCTTTATACAATAAATTCATAATGAATATTATCCAAGATTCATTAAATGACCAAAAAAATTACCCGTACAAATTCAGGTCAGTCATGACACATAACATTTAAGCTTATAATGTAAAACATATCATACAAAATAAGACAAAAAAGAATGTAATTTTAGAAATAATAAATCTGAAGAGGATCCGAATTAGGATCGAAACGTTATACCCAAAAAAATTGTCCACTGTCATTTGGACCCACTGGCCGAATCGCAGCCGATTCTTCCTTCACTATTGTCTCTCTACGGCCGCATACCTAAATCACAGTTTGTTTCTTTGATGCTTGCTCGTAGTTTGAAAACGTGCCCGGTCTATAACTCCAACAATATCAGGAAAGTGTCGTTTTTTCGACTGAAAAATAATTTGGTGGCAGCTATTTAAGCTATTTAGATGAAGAGGCAAGGGAAACTGAGCGTCATTTTAAAATACAGCCCAGCTTGATTCACACAAACTCCAGTCGGGTGAGTTATTATCTTTTTTCGATTTTTCCAACATGCATTTTTGCGAAATTTATCGTATGTGTTGTGACCTTGAATTTCGACTCGACTCGAGAGGAGGAAATGAGATCCGGAATTGTGGGGTATTTGCCAATGCAAATGAAATTGCTCAGTTCGATGTAATGAAAAGTATTCGTACTTTATTGAGGAAACCAATATGAATAGTAATTAAGTAATTGTAAGTGAAGTTTAAAGATCGACCAACCGCTTCGAGAGTTCCTCGAAGACTGTCGAATTTTGTCGTGAGCTGGAGGCTCACAATTTTGAATAATCGCGTTTCGTCATTTGTACACGCGCTGCATTGTCAGCAGTGGTCAAAGACCTGCAGTTATTTGTTAGCGTTGACAAATCGAACGTTCTGGAACGTCCGGTCAATACTCTTGCTATTTGGCAATAACGTATTGTTGCTACTTGCTCGGGGTACAACATATGGTTTTTCTGAGATTTCTTGATAACCGAAAGAAAAAAATGTTAAAATTAGCTCATGAAGAAGTTTAGGAAGATGAAAAATGAAAAAGAAACAAAAAAAACGAAAAGTTGTAATTATAATTTCAACTTCTCGTTTTTTCCAATTTTTAAATTAGTTTATGAAAAACTTTTGGAACGTGAAAAATAAAAAGTTGTAATTATAATTTCAATTTCTCGTTTTTTTTTTAATTTTTAAATTAGTTGATAAAAAAGTTTAGGAAAATGAAATGTAAAGTTGAAATTACAATTTCAACTTTTGGGTTTTTTTCTAATTTCTATTTTTTCAACGTTCCTAAAGTTCTTCATGAGTTAATTTGAACATTTTTCTCTTTAAAATTTGTTTATTTGTCTAAATAATTTGTTATCAATTTCAACTGCTGATAGAATAGTAATCAGCGAATTTGCTGTTTTCAACACAATTCGTGATTTCAAAAGACTTAAAGAGATCGAAAATCGTATTTGAACTACGCTTAATGAAAGATGTCAAACAAGGAGATGAAAAAATAAATTTGTTTTGTAAACAATACTTATAAAGAATTGTATTTATTGTAAGGGAATTCTCAATTTTATCAAAAGAAATAATTAAACACCAAAAAAAAAAGAATTAAATAAATATTATTTATTTGATGACAAAAATAGAAAAATCGAAATATTAATAATGATAATAAAAATTTTCGGGCGCCAGCTGGTTTGTCGGTCCAGCAACCGGTACAACGCAAAAAAAAAGTACAAAAATAAATTCAAGGTTGCTCGGCGCAAAATAACGTGAGACGCAGCGACTATACGCGCGTCTCGCGAGTCGACAAAGGAAATCGCGCGATAGGGGCAATAAGGGGAGGGGAGGAAAGGGAACAAGAAAAGGCAGGTACGTTAAATCGCAAGAGGGCTTCGCAAATCTTAAATCTCTTAACTCAGGGCTAATACACGGTCCTTCGACGCTATGACCTCTTATTAATTACCGCGATACACAATTTGTCACTTGAAACTACGAAAGGAAATTCTCAAAAGAATGGAACAGTCCATTCGCAAAAAGGGGGTGGGGGGAAGAATCTATTACGCCACGACACCGCAAAATCTCGATACAATTTACACGGGGAAATATTCACTCTACTCACTCTTTTTCTCTTCAAATTTTCTCCTCGTCTCTATCTCGTCTTCTATTGAACAAGCGCTCTTTTCTTTTCGCCTCAAAATTACTTCTCTATGCTCTCTACTACGCAATAATAATTTTCGCAATAAAAAGCACGTGTGGCTACGCTCGCACGCGGTCAGGGAATGAGGCCAAGATGGCCGCGATCTCGGTCGATGCTCGATCCATGGCGAAGCTCGTCTTCTTCGTTTATCTTGTAGGTGAGGGGGGGGGGGTGAAGGGAATGGAGGGGTCTCGTCGTTCTCGTTCGGTGCTGCCGCCTCGCGCCTTGAAGTCGAAGCTGCACGCTCGCCGGCAACTCTCTCTCTCTCTCTCTCTTTCTCGATGTTTCTCGTGGCTCGAGATTACAGCTGTCAACGCTGCTCGATGTCGTATTTCCAGATTTTTTTCCCGAGGCTCAGTCGCCGTTTTGATCGGGACGTCACCCCGGAAAAATGTAATAGTGTGTCTGGATATCTCCGTAAAATTCGGGTATTAAATAGTGCTGTGTCTCGGTGGATCGATCTTCAATGAAGTCGATCGGCTCGATGTTGGAGAAAATACGCGCATAAGGTCACGGTGTCCTCTGCCGATACGACGGAGAAAATATTGCAGATTGCTCAATATTCGAGGATTTCTGCTCGTTGGTCGCTTCTTGAAGGGCGGTGGATTTCTGTGGTGATAATGAAATATTCGCGGGAATTTTTGAGAGGGATTTTGTTGGGAAATAGTAACAGTAACTCGGGAATTTTTTCAAGGATAATAGGACGAGTTTCGCGAGATTAATTCTAATTTTAATTTATCAACTAAATAATACAGTATTTCACTTTTCTTTCAGGTGTCGTGGCGGATTCCGTGACCGCCGCGATATTATTTTATTTTTATTGGGACTTTTCGTCACATTATAAAGAATTGTATTTATAAATAATTGTATTTATAAATAATTTTCAAGGAGAAAAATGCTAAAATTAGTTGATGAAAAAGTATAGGAACGTAAAAAATAACGAAAAAAACAAAAAAAAAACTCAAAGTTTAAATTATAATTTCGACTTTTTGTTACTATTTCACGTTCCTAATATTTTTCATCAACTTATTTGAACATGTTTCGCTTTACAAATAATTTATAAATACAATACTTTATAAATATTGTTCGAACAAAAATATTGTTCATTTTGCACGATCCAAACATTTTTTATCTACTAATTTCAACATATTGTTTTTCAAAAATTGTTCATTTTCATTAAGGATTATTTTCATCCGTTTTCCGATCATTCAAAGTCAGTTTGAAATCAATACTTGTATTGAAAAGAGCGAATTCGCTGATTACTATTTTATGACCTATTAGAAGTTTTAATCAATAACAAATTAATAAAACTGTATAAAAAAATTAGTTAAACTATATCCATTGTTCAAATGTTTCAACAATTATCATTCTCCATATGGGACGCTACCTTGTTATACAGGGATCTTTGGACTTGACTCATTATGCTGGCAAGCCACAGAAATAATAACTTAAGTAACGGTAATGGTTTCTTAAATTAAAGAATGATGCAAATAAGGGCACTCTGGGGTATCAATTCTTTGACTATTCTGACGTTGTCCTCTTCGGATATATGGAGATTCGCTGTGTTTTCTTCGCTCTCCTCGATCTCTTCATGCTCGCCGAGGGTTATGAAGCAGCCATCACAGCTTCTTTCATCCTCGCCGTATTCGCTCTGCACATTATCGCTGTTGTTTTCGAACTTCTAATTTGTTTCATGACTGGCGAAAACGTTTGCTTTTTAATTTTCCTGAAATCCAGCTCCTCATTCGCTCTGTGCTGATCATAATCGTCTCATGATTACCGCTATCGTCGATACAGTCGTCTCGACTATTGGCATCGTTCTCATCATCTCCGTCGACACCGTCCTTTTATTCGTTGAATCAATTTTTACACTATGACTTTTCAATGGTCGAGCCTCTTGGAGACGATGACAAAGGTTTGCAAAACAATAAATCAAATATTAATTTTTTTTTGTCTTGTGAATCCGTGAGAAAAATGGAACTTGTAGAACAGAAAAAATGGAAAATGGATACTAAATTACAATCGTAAATATTTCATAAGTTCACAGTAATTATTTTTAAATTTTTATATATTTTTTAAATTAACCTCTTAAGGGGCATATACACTTTCAAGAGTGTTTTCAATTTATTTCATTTGAAAACGCTGCAAAATTACGGAGTACTGAAGTTGTCTACAAGAATCTGCCATAGCGGTGCCCAGCAGCGTTTCGTCAAAAGTCATGTGAAAGAAAAACCCACAACAGGATACTGAAATATATACTACACTACTGGCAAAAATTAAAGGAACAACAAAGTTTCCTAAATTTTCAGTGGTTTTTAACAATGCTATATCTCAGTCAAAAATGGTCGTATCGAGGTCTAAAAAAAAAGCATTTTGAAGCTTGAAGTGTCTAGTTTCAAGATACACGTTTTGGCAAATTTGGCAAATTTCTAGTATTTTTTTCTTGGCTGCAGTTACTTGGAAAAAAAATTTCTAGCTAAACCATCACATGGACTGGATAGCTTGTTTATTCAGCTTCAATTTACTTTTTTCGATACCTCGCTGCGACCATTTTTCGCTGAGATATCGGACTTTTTGCGAAAAAGATCCTTTTGTGTTTGACCATTGATATCTTAGCAACCAATAATCGCACAAAAAACAGAAGTGGGGTTTCATAAACTTGAATTAATGCTCTACAAGAATTGATGGTTTTTTGAAAAAACAATTTTTCCCATCCTTGCCATGAATTTGACAAAACAAGAGAAAAGGGCTATTTATAGTTTTTTTTAAAATCAACGGCTAAATTAAAAATATTGACTAAACGACTAATGTTGAGCGTGTCTTTTACGGCTCAATATACCCACAAAAACCCTGTAAAGTTTCAATTTCATCTATCGAACGGTTTTTTTGTTTCAAGCAATTAAATTTTCGAAAAAATTAAAGGAACATGTTAGAGAAGAAATTTTTTTATCCTTTTTCATTTTTTTATTGCAAACAGCGATTAAATGTATGAAAAAAAAATTTCGAACAATTTTTGAACAAAATTTTTAATTATCAATTATTATTCATGTAATTACAAATTAGTTAAAACATTTTATACTGAATATCATTCAAGTACTTGGAACTAAATTTAATTACATGTATAGTTAAGTTACATTTGTAATAAAATTATGTTTATCATCACAGCATCACAGCTTTAGTCGTTGAGGTTATGTATTTGACGTTCGCGCACGCAACAGCACGCACCGCTGTGATTGGTATTGTGTCTTGCGCCTCTGTGCTATTTCTTATTTCTATCAGTTATTTTTTTCATTGTGTCTGGCATAGACCTTATACTCCTGGACTGCGCATCGCGTGCCGAGTTACCGGACAAGGACAGCAAATCGACAATGCTGGACAATGGCACCGTTCAACCAACTATGGCATTGTTGTCCTTGTCACGCACGTGGGAATCTCTCTTTGTTTCTTTCTCCTAACTCGACACTATGGGAACAGATAGGGAATGCGCGGTCCAGGAGTATAAGGTCTATGGTGTCCGGGCCTTAATAAGCGCATCGCGTATTGCGCATACGAGAGATCGCGTGATGTGTAGCAGGGGAGTGACACTCGGGGTCAAACGGGACTTATTATTTGTCCCAGGAAGTAAGAGGTAAGGAGTCGAAACTCTGACAGGCTGGCTGGCGAAAAATGATTCGCGTTTCGGCTCAAAGATAGTAGTACCAACCTGTCCACTCGCGGCGCTGGTGTTCCAACATCGTTCTAAAAGTTTTCCACCGTGTATTACTATAGATATTTCAGGTCCACCGTTGACACGATTGACCATCGACATATAGTATGGACTACGCGCTCCTAACATAAAGGCCTTCCAAAAGTGGCCGGTAGAGTGAGACAAAGAGGGAACGTGACGGAGGTCAATCTATCTCTTTCTAAGAATTTTATTGGCTGTGTCGAGAACGCGCCAGGGATGTAATAGTTACACGAGCCCCCCGTTGCCCTCGCAATATAACAGTCGTGAAACGATTCGAGGGGCCCTAAATCATATTGCTACGCTCCTGGAATAGAAAGAGACAGAGATTGACCTCCCTCAGTCGCTATCTCTTTCTAACTGCCGGCCACATTCTACGGGCCTAAGCGTAGTCCATACTATACGTCGATGCGATTGACACAAGAATATAATAACATAACCTAGACGGGTTATTTAAGTGAACGGAAAAAAAATAAAGAAAGTAATCGCCAAAATTTGAGTTTTTTTTTAATGCTCGCAATGTAAGGGACTTATAATAACACCAATCAAAAAATTATCCTGCGAATTGAATATTTGAAGATTTGATGAGTACATAATTGCCAGAATGGGCAAATATACAATTCGCAGGGTAATTTTTCGATTCACAGAATCCAAAAATTTTCAACAAAATGTCCAGAATAGATCAAACATTTATATAAAGGGAAAATAAGCTCCACACTGGCATTTTTGTAAATACTGAAAACGGAGGATGAAAGATTTGCACATTTCTGAAGCTAGGTAGCCCAGTCTAAGCAGTGTCACTTGGATTTTTCATTGATATAAAATAATTAAGACTATGCAAAGGAAAACAAGCTCCGCCGTGGTATTCTTGTAAATACTGAAAACTGAGGATGAAAAATTTGCACATTTCTGAAGCTACATAGCCCAGTTTAAGCAGTGTCATTTGGATTTCATATCAATGAAAAACCTAAGAGTTTTCTATCAAAACAAACTGCGCAGTCTAAACTATTTTATATCAATGAAAAACCCAAGTGACACTACTTAGACTGGGAGTAGCTTCAAAACTGTACAAATTTTTCATCCTCGATTATCAGGATTTACAAAAATACCAGTGCGGCGCTTGTTTTCCATTTATATAAATGTCCAATCTATACTAGACATTTTGTTGAAAAATCTTAGACTCTGTGAATCAAAAAATTATCTTGCGAATTGAATATTTGAAGATTTGATTAGGCTTGTGGCTACGTAGTTGCCAGAATCCAGTTTGATCGCTGCGGATATTCCTGCATAGGAAACAGCTATCAGTCAGCCATCTGTCACTTCAGAATACATACGCCGCTGTTAATAATCATAACATTCGAACCTCAGATAACATTCGAACTATGTCTCGACAACCACGCCCCAAGCGGCGGAATCATGTACCCGGTAACTTTGTGCCAAAAGTCTGACCTCTTCTGTTCCAGGGGAGTGACACTCACTGCTAAACGAGCGTCGCTTATTTGACACGCTTCCCATTGGTTAAAGTATAATACTGCTACCAACACCAGGGCATGAAACTCGAACTGCGGTATGCGGTGCTAATGGTGGTAGCATTGCTGAATTTTCGCTGGCAAAGTAGAGAACTATCTTATCAATAATCGATCTTTCATACGCGCTACCTAGTGCGATTCTCTTTCGTTCTTGCCCCGCTGTTATTAATTGCTTAATACGCTAAGGATAATTAATAGTTATTGCCGTTTTCTTAAATATTAATTTCATAATTTTGAAATAACATATTATATAACATGATCGATGGAATAAGATCGCAGCTACACAATAAACATTTGTGTACATTCTGTATTTACTTTCTATATGGGAATACAAATTGAAGATCTAATTCTATAACACATTGCGCAGTGAGAAATTACAAGGAATAATAAATACCACTTGAACATTTCACTGAAATAGTCAATGAATGTCATTAATTCTTATTCCGAGTAAAACTGTTCTCCAGTTTAATATTTTATAATAACTAAATACGCTATTTTAGACAAAAAATTTGACTGCTCTTTTAAAAATGAATATATTTTGATTGAACAAGCGCCGTCGCGAAGGGGAAACCTATTCAGCTTCATTTCGCTTTTACCAAATAATCTTTTTGATTTTTTTTAAACCCGGTATGTCCTTTGAAACATGGTCGCTTCTTGGCTTCTTTCGACGTTGAAATTTTGGCGCAAACAAATGAACATTTTTTTCGACTGTTTTTCGCATGAAAATCTCATAGCGGGGGCTATTAGCTTCAATTTCATTTTTTTAAATGTTTTGTACGATGTGTTTTCGCAAAAATATTCAGATTTTCGCAAAAAAAAAACGATATTTATATAATGGAGCGTAACTCTGAAACTACTGGGTTTTAGTGTAGGTCTAAGAGGGTAAAAAGATGCATTCAAAAATTTCATTTAATCCAGAAAAAAGCCGAAAAATGATCATGTTTCGAAGGGCATACGGGGGTAAAAAAATATCAACAAAATTTTTTGGAAAAAGCGAAATGAAGCTGAATTTGTACCATTTGAAATACCACTTGTTGAATTGGTATATTTTCATTTTTAAAAGAGCAGTGAAACTTTTCGTGCGGTGCGGAATCAGGGCGAGTGTTTCCAAATTTCCTCATGGCAATGTATGTACAAAATTCTCTGCTCATCGTAATTTTTGAATGTGTATTGATGTGGTGATTAAGGACAAAACATATTGGAGAACAGGTGATAAGATAATCTGTTAATATTCAACCTGCAATTTAATATACAACAAGATGCAAACACTTATTGCGGAGTCTCATAACCTCAAAACTTCGAACATAACCTCAAAACTTCTTTAACACATTTTTTCGGAAATTGCTTAATGGAATAAAAAAAGAAGAGTGGGGCCGCCTGCGTAATTAATGTGTACAGGTAGCCCCATTATTATTTTCTTATTCTATCAAGCCATCACTTTGTTTTTTTAAATATTCTTCAACATTTACGAGAAAACCCTGTTCGAAATTTATCAGTAAGACAGACCTTCCACATCTTCTCAAAGGAAATTTACCCGCCGCCCGACAGATACCGCTACTATAGTGCAGTGCTACCACCATCACCACCGAGATTATATATTTTGTTTCTAAGGTTGCAGCTTGGCTTATACATTTCTGGATGTGGCCAAATAAGAAGCCCCGTTTGTTCTGGAGTGTCACTACCCTGTTCTGTTCTGTGGAGATTCGTCTCCTCACCTCTTACTGCCTGATTTGGCCACATCCAGGTAAGTATAAGCGCAGCTTCAACCTTAGGAAAAAAAAATATAATGTCGGTGGTGATGGTGGTAGCACTGCACTACAGTAGCGGTATCTGTCGGGCGGCGGGTGAATTTCACTTGAGAAGATGTGAAAGGTCTGTCTTACCGACAAATTTCGAACAGGATTTTCTCTTAAATGTTGAACAATATTAAAAAAACAAAGGGATGGCTTAAAGGAATAAGAAAATAATAATTGGGCCACTTGTACACATTAATTACGCAGGCGACCCCACTCTTCTTTTTTTATTCCATCAAGCAATCTCCGAGAAAAATGTGTCAAAAAAGTTTTAAGGTTAGGGTGAAAGCACCAGTGGATGGACGACCCCCAGGAAATAGACAAAATCACCTTTATATTATGTGACGAAAAGTCACAATAAAATATAAAATAGTAGAGCGGCGGTCTCGGTCTCCGCCACGACACCTGAAAGAAAACCGAAATATTGTTAAAATTAATTAGATATTTAAAATTAGAATTTAATCACACCTAAAAAATCGTCCTTTTTATCCTTGAAAAATCCCCCGAATAATATTCCCCTTTTGCTGACAAAAATACCTATCCTAACCTCCCCAGAAAAGAATCCCCAAAAATATTCCTGATCTTACCGCACTATTTCACCGAACGAAGAAGCGACCAAGGGCAGAAATCCTCGATTTTCGAGCAATCTGCAAAATTTATCGTCAAGAATTTCCAAACGGCATCGCGACCTTGGAGACGATTTTTCCATCGCCCGATCCAGTCAATATTTGACACACCAAATTGAGGAAGCCCGGCACTGTTGAGTACGAGGATTTATCCGAGAAAACACCGAGACACAACACAATCTTTTTTTTGGGGGGACATCCCGATCAAAACGGCGACTGATCCTCGGAAATATATCGAAAATTATCTCGTCGAGCTGTGCACTGGTGACAGCTGAGATTCCAACGACATGAGCATCGCGAACGAGAGAGAGAGAGAGAGAGACGACTGCCGACGAACTTGAAGCTTCGACATAAAGGCACGGGGCGGCAGCACCACACCGTACGTCGCGCGGAGGCCCGTACGGCGTAAAGGAGAACTACGAGATTCCACTTTCCCCCTCCTGTCCCTTACCCTATGAAGAAGATGAAGAAGACGACGTTCCCCTCCCGTTATATCCCATCGCCATTGTTCACCTATCGAGCAAGATTTCGGCCATCTTGGCCTCATTCCGAGACCACGCGTTAGCGAGAGCCCACGTACTTCGCAACGGGAAAAATTGTAATTGCGAGTATCGAGCAAAACAGGCGTACTGAGACGACGTTAAGAAAAGATATTTTGAGGAAAAGACGAGGAAAAGATTTTGAGCGTTTAAGAATCGAAAAAGAGTGAGTAAATTGATTATATTCCCCAAGAATATTATATTTGTGTCGATCGGTGTCGTGGCGTTCGCGCGTAGAGTCCCCCCTTCCCCTTTTTCAGTATTCGAGATTTTTCTTGATACTAATTTTTCGCCATTTTATTTCGATATTTTCTTAATACTAATTTTTCGCAACGTTCTCAACTCTAAATGTTCTCTAAATTCTAATTTATCCGAAAATTTCTCCGAGTTTCGCAATATTTTTCGAAAAGTTCGCAATTTATTAATTTTTATCAATTTTTTGCCATATTTTATCAATTTTCTGAATTTTTGGAATTTTTCGCTATTTTTCCGGAATTTTCTGAATTATCACAATTTTTCGCAAGTTTTTCGAATTTTTTTGAATTTTTAAAATTTTCCTCAATTTTTCGTAATTTCTAGACTCGTTTTTCGAGATTTTCTGAATTTTAAAAATTTTTCTCAATTTTTCGCAATTTTTAGACTCGTTTTTCGAGGCCCCACGTTGGGCGCCATTTGTAAGGGAATTCTCAAAATAATTACAAAAATAAAACACAAAATTCGCAAAATTAAATTATTAATCATTTATTCACAAGTCTGGGCGCCAGCTGGTGTTTTTGGTGTGGTCCAGCAACCAATCGTAATAATAAAAAAAAAATAATAATAATAAAAAAACGAAACAATTTTTACTCGCGGAGCTCTACCGCTATTTTTACGCCGTGCCCTTGGCCGCGAGGTGAACAAAGGAATATCGCGAAGAAAACAAGGGGGGAGGGGTGACGGGGGAAGAAGAAAGGAACGCGGAAAGAAAGGTACTCTAAATCTCAATTTTTATCTCAAATTCACTGGGCTATCTCGGGGCTTATCACTCGGATGGTTCGTCGCTATACGACCTCTTATTTATTACCGCGATGTATAATTTATTAGGCAAAGCCGCAAGAAAAATCTCGAATACTGAAAAAAGGGGAGGGGTGACTCTACGCGCGAACGCCACGACACCGATCGACACAAATACAATATTCTTGGGGAATATAATCAATTTACTCACTCTTTTTCGATTCTTAAACGCTCAAAATCTTTTCCTCGTCTTTTCCTCAAAATATCTTTTCTTATCGTCGTCTCAGTACGCCTGTTTTGCTCGATACTCGCAATTACAATTTTTCCCGTTGCGAAGTACGTGGGCTCTCGCTAACGCGTGGTCTCGGAATGAGGCCAAGATGGCCGAAATCTTGCTCGATAGGTGAACAATGGCGATGGGATATAACGGGAGGGGAACGTCGTCTTCTTCATCTTCTTCATAGGGTAAGGGACAGGAGGGGGAAAGTGGAATCTCGTAGTTCTCCTTTACGCCGTACGGGCCTCCGCGCGACGTACGGTGTGGTGCTGCCGCCCCGTGCCTTTATGTCGAAGCTTCAAGTTCGTCGGCAGTCGTCTCTCTCTCTCTCTCTCGTTCGCGATGCTCGTGTCGTTGGAATCTCAGCTGTCACCAGTGCACAGCTCGACGAGATAATTTTCGATATATTTCCGAGGATCAGTCGCCGTTTTGATCGGGACGTCCCCCCAAAAAAACGATTGTGTTGTGTCTCGGTGTTTTCTCGGATAAATCCTCGTACTCAACAGTGCCGGGCTTCCTCAATTTGGTGTGTCAAATATTGACTGGATCGGGCGATGGAAAAATCGTCTCCAAGGTCGCGATGCCGTCCGGAAATTCTTGACGATAAATTTTGCAGATTGCTCGAAAATCGAGGATTTCTGCCCTTGGTCGCTTCTTCGTTCGGTGAAATAGTGCGGTAAGATCAGGAATATTTTTGGGGATTCTTTTCTGGGGAGGTTAGGATAGGTATTTTTGTCAGCAAAAGGGGAATATTATTCGGGGGATTTTTCAAGGATAAAAAGGACGATTTTTTAGGTGTGATTAAATTCTAATTTTAAATATCTAATTAATTTTAACAATATTTCGGTTTTCTTTCAGGTGTCGTGGCGGAGACCGAGACCGCCGCTCTACTATTTTATATTTTATTGTGACTTTTCGTCACAACTCCCCCCTGCCAAGAGGGAAGTTCGTCTTCAGAACTTTCGTCTGACTCTAAATAAATCTGAATAAACTTTTTGGCGCATTTTCTTTGTCTAATTCCTTATGATTATTCCCCGCTAACTCCGTTGTTGGAGATTCTAAATTTTAACCGCTTAACATTAGTGCTCTTTTGACGCTGCAAATATAATTACTCTATTTGAATATCACAGAGAGTTTGACTTAACGCGTCGTTGTTTATCTTAGGAATATCACAGGAAGTATCAGGTAGTAAGGTTACTTTAGTCAGTCTTTCTGTAATTCAGTCGTTAGGTTTCGTAAGGCACTTAATATTTTCAACAATCGGGGTGTTCAGTTTTCATAAAGAAAGTTTGGAACTCGGGGATGAAATAGTATTTTGGGTCTCGGGGGTAAGGTTTGTTTTGGGGTCTCGGGGATAAGGTTTTGTTCTGGGGTCTCGGGGATAAGGTTTTGTTCTGGGTCTCGGGGATAAGGTTTGGTTTGTTAAGGGGACTTGTAAGGAGAGCGCGAGGGAAGGGATTGTGGGGGGGAACTCAACGGGGATGGGGACGGTCCTCCAGGCGGTTGGGGCATTTCCGGGCGTAATGGGAGTGGGAGGTGCACGACCAGCACCGTCGACGTAGGGACCAGGGAACGGGGTCAGGAGTTAGTTGAGGGGATTTACGGAGTTCGGCGGGGGGCGTGATTTTTAGGGACATGAGCGCGGGGATCGGGGATTGCGGGGATGGGAACGATACTGGACGGGGTATACGAGGAAGATCGAGAAGGGAAGGGATTTCGGGATGAGAGGATCTGCGGGTTGGGTTACTCGTTTTCGGGGGTGTGGGAGTTGGCGGTTTGGGAGCGGGAGATGGTTTTTGGATTGGGGGAGGGGAGGGGGAAGGTGGTGAAGTGGGTCGATTGCGGGGTTCCTCCGATCGGCGAATGCAGTCGGAGGGGAGCCATTTTGCGCGGCTCGTCGTGGGGGTAGGGTTGGAGGGGGAAAGTGGAATCTCGTAGTTCTCCTTTACGCCGTACGGGCCTCCGCGCGACGTACGGTGTGGTGCTGCCGCCCCGTGCCTTTATGTCGAAGCTTCAAGTTCGTCGGCAGTCGTCTCTCTCTCTCTCTCTCGTTCGCGATGCTCGTGTCGTTGGAATCTCAGCTGTCACCAGTGCACAGCTCGACGAGATAATTTTCGATATATTTCCGAGGATCAGTCGCCGTTTTGATCGGGACGTCCCCCCAAAAAAACGATTGTGTTGTGTCTCGGTGTTTTCTCGGATAAATCCTCGTACTTAACAGTGCCGGGCTTCCTCAATTTGGTGTGTCAAATACTGACTGGATCGGGCGATGGAAAAATCGTCTCCAAGGTCGCGATGCCGTCCGGAAATTCTTGACGATAAATTTTGCAGATTGCTCGAAAATCGAGGATTTCTGCCCTTGGTCGCTTCTTCGTTCGGTGAAATAGTGCGGTAAGATCAGGAATATTTTTGGGGATTCTTTTCTGGGGAGGTTAGGATAGGTATTTTTGTCAGCAAAAGGGGAATATTATTCGGGGGATTTTTCAAGGATAAAAAGGACGATTTTTTAGGTGTGATTAAATTCTAATTTTAAATATCTAATTAATTTTAACAATATTTCGGTTTTCTTTCAGGTGTCGTGGCGGAGACCGAGACCGCCGCTCTACTATTTTATATTTTATTGTGACTTTTCGTCACAACTCCCCCCTGCCAAGAGGGAAGTTCGTCTTCAGAACTTTCGTCTGACTCTAAATAAATCTGAATAAACTTTTTGGCGCATTTTCTTTGTCTAATTCCTTATGATTATTCCCCGCTAACTCCGTTGTTGGAGATTCTAAATTTTAACCGCTTAACATTAGTGCTCTTTTGACGCTGCAAATATAATTACTCTATTTGAATATCACAGAGAGTTTGACTTAACGCGTCGTTGTTTATCTTAGGAATATCACAGGAAGTATCAGGTAGTAAGGTTACTTTAGTCAGTCTTTCTGTAATTCAGTCGTTAGGTTTCGTAAGGCACTTAATATTTTCAACAATCGGGGTGTTCAGTTTTCATAAAGAAAGTTTGGAACTCGGGGATGGAATAGTATTTTGGGTCTCGGGGGTAAGGTTTGTTTTGGGGTCTCGGGGATAAGGTTTTGTTCTGGGGTCTCGGGGATAAGGTTTTGTTCTGGGTCTCGGGGATAAGGTTTGGTTTGTTAAGGGGACTTGTAAGGAGAGCGCGAGGGAAGGGATTGTGGGGGGGAACTCAACGGGGATGGGGACGGTCCTCCAGGCGGTTGGGGCATTTCCGGGCGTAATGGGAGTGGGAGGTGCACGACCAGCACCGTCGACGTAGGGACCAGGGAACGGGGTCGGGAGTTAGTTGAGGGGATTTACGGAGTTCGGCGGGGGGCGTGATTTTTAGGGACATGAGCGCGGGGATCGGGGATTGCGGGGATGGGAACGATACTGGACGGGGTATACGAGGAAGATCGAGAAGGGAAGGGATTTCGGGATGAGAGGATCTGCGGGTTGGGTTACTCGTTTTCGGGGGTGTGGGAGTTGGCGGTTTGGGAGCGGGAGATGGTTTTTGGATTGGGGGAGGGGAGGGGGAAGGTGGTGAAGTGGGTCGATTGCGGGGTTCCTCCGATCGGCGAATACAGTCGGAGGGGAGCCATTTTGCGCGGCTCGTCGTGGGGGTAGGGTTGGAGGATCGTTTGGGGATTGCGCCCAGGCTCTGGGAAGATTTGGGGATTGTCGGGGAGTCTCCTCGTGGAATGGGGATTGGGATTGGGGGAATGGGATTCGCTCGGCGTATGGCCTCGTATTGAGCCACGAGGTCGTCGATCTCGACCTTTTGGGGGGAAAGGGATCGGGAAGGATTAGGGACGGAGAAGTCGAGGACGGAGGACTCGGCGCCCCTGCTCATTCGGTGCATCCGAACTTCGTCAAGCAGCCCGCCTGCCTCTACCAGATACCCCATCGGGGCGCGATACAGGCCCCGCCCGGGTGGTCCGGCCCCTCTCGGTCCTTTCTTCATTAGCATCTCTTTCCTGAAAAATATTAGTACCTGGTGAAGAGTGTCCTGATCTCATCGGGGGAGTGTAAGCTTTCAAATCTTTAACGTGGCATTTTGCTATTACTCGGCCATCCGGGCCCTCTAATTCATAAACTACTGGGGATAGTACCGTTTTAATAACGTACGGTCCGTTATATCGGGGCGCTAATTTGGCGGCAAAGTTCTGCGCACCGGATGACAATACTCGATATTTTCTCAACACTTGGTCTTCTACTTTAAATCGGGTGTCTCTACGGTTCTGATTATAATAATAGGCCTGCCGCGTCGCAGCTTGTTCTAAATTTTTGTGTACCCAATCATGAATAAGAGGAAGTCTCTTCATCCTATCTGACCAGACGTGGGGATCTCCGGGAGTGATGTAACGGGAAGGGTTTCTGTCGCGAAGGTTCTTTACAGGACGGGGATTACGTCCGAAATTCAAAAAGGCTGGGGTCATTTGGGTAGAGGATTGAACCGCAGTGTTCATCGCGAAACATAATTCAGGGAGATGCTCGTCCCATTCGCGATGATCCTCGGCTATGTACGAGGTGATCATGGTTTTAAGGGTTCTATTTACTCTTTCTACAGGATTGGCTTGGGCGTGATAGGGAGGGATAGTTGTCTGTAAAGTTCCGTACTCATCAAGCTGTCTCGTCACGTGGTTGTTAACGAACTCTGTTCCGTTGTCCGTCAGGAGATATTGGGGGCATCCCCATTTGTTAAGGATTAATACCTCGAGAGCTGTCATAATGTTGGGTCCTGTAGCTGTCCGTAGGGGTTTTGCTTCTACATATTTCGTGAAAAGATCCTGAAAAACTATTACATAACGATTCTGTTTCTTACTAGGGGGGAAAGGTCCCATTATGTTGGCAGCGACTACGCTCCATGGGCCTTCAGTCGTTCGTTCTGTCATAAGTCCTGTCGGGGGAGTCTGGGGTACTTTGTGGAGTTGGCAGGTTTGACATCTTGTCATGTATCGGGCTACGTCTTGGAATATTCCGGGCCAAAAGAAATCTTGGGTGACACGTTGATACGTCTTGTCAATTCCCAAGTGGCCGGATTGGGGATTATCGTGGGCGTCTTCGAGAGCTCGTTCGCGAGACTCTCGGGGAAGGACCAATTTCCAGGCGTTTAAATCTTCAAGGGTAGGATCAATGATGGGGTGGGGACGGTGATAATATAGTTGGTCATCTTCAATTTTCCAATTCGGGTATTTGGAGGGGAATTCTTGGACGTTGGTCTTTTTCGCTAAATACCAGGGATCGGTCGTGTCGACGAGGGCGGCCAACACATGGTCGCATTCCTCGAACATTCGGGATAAGGCATCAGGTACAACATTGAGTGTTCCTTTTCGGTGGAGGATCGTCATATCTAAGGCCTGCATCGCCAAGGCCCGACGGGCTAATCGTCCCGTGGGGTCTCGCAATTTTCGCAGTCATCTCAAACTGCTATGATCCGTAATGACAGTGAACGCTGTCCCCTCAATATACGGTCTCAACTTTTTGGCTGCCCACAACACGGCGAGACACTCCTTCTCTGTGGTGGTGTACTGGCGCTCGGGTCGTGTCAGCGTTCTGCTCGCAAATAGAATAGGGTGTTCTTCCCCATCAAATTCTTGAGTCAGGACTGCACCGACGGCGGTATCACTCGCATCGGTGTGAATCGTAAAGGGCTTGGTAAAATCTGGACGGGCTAGAACAGGGGTGTTGGTAAGGGCTAGTCGAAGGGTGTCAAACGCAGCTCGTTGCTGGGGTCCCCAATGCCAAGGAATGTCGTTCTTCAATAGTTCTGTTAATGGGGTTTTATCGTGGGAAAAGTCTTGAATAAAGCGAGCATACCAACCGACCATTCCAAGGAACCGGCGGAGCTGCTTCAGGGATTTTGGGGCAGGGTAATTAAGGATGGGAGCAATTTTGTCAGGATCTGCCTTCAGTCCGTCGGGTCCAATAATATACCCGAGATACGGCACTTCAGGACAGAAAAACTCACTTTTTTCTCGATTTATCTCTAATTTCGCCTGTCGTAGGGCTGCCAATACTTTACTCAAATAATAAAAGTGTTCGTCCGTTGTCTCTGTCGCAATAATCACGTCATCCAAATAAGCAAATACGTGTGGGTCCCATTCATGGTCAATTAATCGGTCCATAAGTCGTTGGAAGGTCGCGGGGGCGTTCGTCAGTCCAAAGGGCATTCGTCGAAACTGGAACAGTCCTCTCCCGGGAACGGCAAAAGCGGTAATAGGGCGACTGGAAGGGGATACGGGAACTTGGAAATACGCTTGACTCAAATCTAATTTCGAAATATATCGGGCTCGTCTCAATCCGTCTAGTATACGGTCCATATTGGGAAGGGGATAGGCGTCTTTACGCGTGACTAGATTCACGTCTCGATAATCAATACAAAAATGGTATTTTCCGTTGGGTTTTGGGACTATTACGGGATTACTCAGCCAGGGGCTGGTGGATCTTTCTATAACCTCCTCCGCGATCATTTTATCGACTTCATCTTGTGCTATTCGGGGGAGAAAAGGAGAAATTGTTTGGAGTTTTTGTCGAATTGGGGGATGTCCTAGTACGTCGATGGTATGTTCCGTCAAGTGACGTTCCAAACGCTTTTTATCTACGGGGGTTGCTTCTATTAGCCCATCGCAATGAGGTAGGACGGGGATACTCCAAATAGGGACGGTTGGGCTCGCAAATTCTCTCCAGGGGCCATTTTTAGTTTTCCATAAGTCCTCGTCGTGATCAATCAACATTTGGAAAGCCTTCAAAAAGTCTCTTCCCAGAATGCAATCGTATCCCAACGGGGCTACCTTTAAATCGATCGGGCGAATTACTCCTTCTATCTCAAACTGCGGGGTTTTTATTCCCTGAAGGGGTACCACAGCCCCATTGGCTACGCGTACTCCTCCTTCGGTTGGTCGTATTGGGCTACCCTCGGCTTCGGCTAGATCCGAGCCGAGGTATGATCCTGTAGCACCAGAGTCGATAAGAGCTCAGCGTGGGCAACCTCCGATATTTACCCAAAAGAAATGTCGATTATCCCCGCAGGGTTCGCTAATCGTATCAATTTCCACAAAGCCTGAAGGGCACTCAAAAGTTCTCAATTTGGGAAGTGGGGGAAAATTCTTAAAAGTTTTTAACAGGGGATGTCTTTGTAGCGGGGCTTAGGGCTCGTTCTCTTCCTGGGATTCATCGAGCATCCTTCTAGCAGGCCGGGGAGGCGACGGATTTACTGTCCTCCCCGCTGGCCGTTTCCCGCCCGGGCACGCGCGCAATTCGTGCATGTGTTGACGTTGCAACCCGGATATCCGCAGATGCGGCAGAAAAATCCGAGGGGCACCGTGCACTCTCGATAAATGTGCCCGAGTTGTCTACAATTGTAGCATCTTTTAGCAGCGGAGGTGGAGGTGGGAATCTCGGAAGGTCGTTGTACAGGAATATCCATGAGGCGAGAGATTGTGGCGGTTGATTGCCCGTTTGGGCGGGGTGGTTGGTAACGGGGGCCAGCTGGAGCTGGAGAGCGAGGTTGGAACTGTCTGGGAGCGGAATTTCGGGGGTAACGAGGTGATGGTTGTCGAGGGAAGGGAGGTTGAGGCGTTGGAGTTGAACCCGCCGTAGCATGGACGGTGGATGCGAGTGGGTCTTGTGATCTTGGGGGAAGTACTTGAGATGGAGGGTTAGGAGCGAGAACAGTGGGTTTTTCGGGACGAGTGTGTGGTACATCCGACACAGCAGCGGCAGTGGCACGACCGCGCGCACTCTTGTCCGGCGGATTGTACCCTGTAGACGGCAACGCCATCTGATCAGCAGGAGGAGGGGGACGATAATTTTTAACTCGATTCTGCGCGTCCTCCAATTGTTGGCAAACTTTTTGCAACTCCTGGAAGCTCGTTATCTCCTCACGGTGGACGTTCAACGTCATTTCCGGCTTTACGTTCGCGCAACAAATGTCCAATTGAGTCGCGAGGGGCAAGGGAGGGGTAAGGTGACTAAGGAGAGTCCTCATTTTCATCAAATACTCAGAAATGGTCTCACTACTGGCTTGAGTTCTCAATTCAGCGTCTCGTCTCAATTTCTTCTGCAAGTCGGCCGACACGAATTGCGTCCGAAAGTATGATACGAATTCGTCCATTGTCGACCAACTGTCTTGCTCAACTCTATACCAAAGCAGGGCGTCTCCTCTCAATGCTTCGGGGAGAGCTCGGAGTAGCTCATTATCCGTCATATCACGGTCCGAGGCATATTCGTAAAGTCGGCGAAGGAACTCCTCGCCGTCTTCACCTCGCTTGCCGTGAAATTTTGGTCCGTTTCGGCCCCAATGGTCCAAAAACTGGACACTTCGGTCTATTCTCGATTCTCCGAGACTCGAAAGTTCCGCGCGATAGCGGGATGGTGTGGCTTGAGGAAGTACTCCACCTGTCGGAGGTGCGGGGCGAGGTGCCACTCTCGTACTGTTCAATATCGGGTCTGTTGTCGGGATGGTGTAAGTCTGATGAAATCCCTATTCGTCTTGGGAAGGAGGGGGTATGTTGGGGAAAAAAGGTGCTTGTGAGGATGGAGGAGGAGGGGGGATAGAACTAACTCGTCTTGGGGGTGAAGATTCTGCGAAGGTCACTGTTCGTCCGCAGGGTTGATTTGGAAGAGAAGGGAATGGATGCGTCGCACCCGCCCACTGGGACGCATTCCCAGTTCTGTTGGTGAGGGAGAGATTCAAAACGGGATGTCTGCGAACAGTTTGTGGGGAAGGGATGGAACGGGGTGCGGGTTGCGGAGAAAAGGGGTCAGTCGGGTTAGGAGACTGTTGGGTAGTTGCTTGTGTCTCGTTCGAACTCAAAACTTGTCCGTACAAACTGTCGTCTATTGCCACCATCAAAGTAAATGGGGGATGAGGCCCCCTTTTGTCTCGTCGCGGGTTCCAGAAGGTCTGTACCTGCGGATACAGTCGGCGGATTTCGTATCGTGCGTAACGGTCAGCCAATTCTTCCATGGTGCCGTCACAATCCAATCCCGCTTGGTTACACATTTTAACCAAATCTCGGGGGCGCGTTATTTTTAGGGACTCCTCCCTAATATTTCGCATTGCCTCATATACTTCGAGAGGAATGGGTTCTTCAGTCCGATCGTCAGTATGTTGTATTGTAGGGGTCATTGTAGGAGTCACTGTAACTCCAGTGGTCCACGTGGTAGTGGTAGTAGTTGTGGTTAACGGGGGATCCATATTGAGCGATATTTTGGGCAATAATACAGAAAAAAGTAATGAAACAAAGGGATTTGGGTAAGATAAACAACGAGGCGCTTAAGCAGCCCTCCTAAATCAAAATAATTCGCAAAAGGAAATAGTCAATGTTCAGCAAAAATCAAAAATCCAAAATCAACAATAATCACAATATATCAGAGCTCAAAATAAAAATAATATGAGCACTCATGCGGACGCGGGGTGTCGTGGTTCGCCAAGAAAAAGTTTTGGGTTATTTGGGCTTCTCTATTCTAGATATCTCGAATAATTATTATTTTATCGCGGTGGGTACTATTACTCACGAGTCTCTGAATTTTTTTTTTCGAAATTTCCTCAATTTCAGTATTTTTCGCAATTTTATTTCGATATTTTTCTTAATACTAATTTTTCGCCATTTTATTTCGATATTTTCTTAATACTAATTTTTCGCAACGTTCTTAACTCTAAATGTTCTTCAAATTCTAATTTATTCGAAAATTTCTCCGAGTTTCGCAATATTTTTCGAAAAGTTCGCAATTTATTAATTTTTATCAATTTTTTGCCATATTTTATCAATTTTCTGAATTTTTGAAATTTTTCGCTATTTTTCCGGAATTTTCTGAATTTTCACAATTTTTCTCAATTTTTCGCAAGTTTTTCGAAATTTTTTGAATTTTTAAAATTTTCCTCAATTTTTCGTAATTTCTAGACTCGTTTTTCGAGATTTTCTGAATTTCAAAAATTTTTCTCAATTTTTCGCAATTTTTAGACTCGTTTTTCGAGGCCCCACGTCGGGCGCCATTTATAACGCTTTTTGCGTTATGGACAATTCAGAAAAAAATGTAGAGGGATGGGACCGGGATTCGAACCCGGGACCTCTCGATTGCCGGTCGAGTGCTCTTCCAACTGAGCTATCGAACCCGCTACCGACATTATTTCCGAATTGTCTAGATGTACACGATTTCGTGTTACAATCTCCCCTGCCAGGGTCGAGCCGCCATCTAGCGGCTCGCACTCGAACTCAAACGCAAACTCAACTCAAACGCAACGGGTAAAACAGACTGGGATTGTCTGAGGGGGGGGGGGGGGGTTATGAGGTATGGGAAGGGGTACTACAGGCGTCGGCCTGAGGGAGGAATGGGGGAGCTTGGCTAGCAGAAAGGTGGGAGATGAATCTCAGGGATTTGGATTCTTTTTACACGGCAACCACGAAATTAATTTTCCGTGGTTATTCAGAGGCCCTGCCCCATTGTCGGGCGCCATTTATTACGCTTTTTGCGTAATGGAAAATTCAGAAAAAAATGCGGAGGGACGGGACCGGGATTCGAACCCGGGACCTCTCGATTGCCGGTCGAGTGCTCTTCCAACTGAGATATCCAACCCGCTACCGACATTATCTCCGAATTGTCCATATGTACACGATTTCGTGTTACAATTAAAAATTCAGATACTATTAACCATCGATAAGAACAAAAAGAACTATAATTGGGTAAAAAAATCACAGATGGTGTTAAAACCGATAGTTCAATTTAGTATCCATTTTTGACACCACACGGAATTTTTATAGTTTGTGGTACCGGTATAGGGCGCCAAATGGCATCGAATACTTACAGAACGGCGTTGTGCAATCGGTGACCAGTGTTCGAAAACAATCGTTTCATTGATTTTAAAAGGTCAGTGATGCTTTTAATAGATTGAGATAGGAATCATCTTCAATTTTTTTGCAAAGTTTGATAATACATTCTTAAAAATTGTGACGTGACTTTTCTTAACGCATGAAAAGCCGACTCTTCGGGTCACAAAACAGCTCACGAGATCGCTCAAGGATTGGGCGCCAGCTATCGCAATAAATTACGATAGCAAATTTATATTTCCTTGAGTTCTCTCGTGAGTTCAACAATTTCGCCTGGCTAGCTGCCCTTGAGGATGGTAGAGGGGCGCGGTTAGGGATCGTTGGAAATTCTACAATAAATACTCTTTGCAGCAAGTTCGGGAAACACAACGCTTACTTTATTCAACTGAATTTATACGATCAATCAAGAAATCAATATTCACAATACCACAAGTTCCCGTTTTCTCTGAGACAAAATCCTTATTCTCTAATACAAGCTTGCGTCTCGCTTCTATACAATTTAAATATTCTCTAGAAATATCCTTGAGATCTCGTTCTCGCTTTCTTTAATACTCGAATAATTAATTCCTCTCGGCCTCGTGGCAATATCGCGCTCCAATCTCAAAATGGCCGATATCTCTACGGTTTTCTCCGTTCCAACACTCTTGTACAAAATGGCCGCTGTTTTACGATAGCTCCCGATTTTACTCAGGCCGAGAGTTCTAAACAAATTACGCTAATTAACCTATGGACTCTCTCCTCCGCACGAATAGATATTGAATCCCTCTCGGCGATTCTATTCATTTAACACGCGAACGGTAACTCGCGAATGATTTTACTCGCGGACAAGACTCTAATTTAGCCGCGCGCGTCAACTCGTCGTCGAGACAATATTGCTTCGTTTTGGGACACTTTTACTCCCGAAAATACCTCTACTCGCGATTTTCCTCAATTCCACAACCAAAACGAGCAAAACGACGTTCTTACCGGTTTGTTTTCAGCAGAATGGTCCCGTAATGCAGCGGGAACCCAATCTTTGATATATTCGGCAGACGCGCTTCTCTTGCTCGGTACTCGATAACGGCGCGATTCCAACGTCCTTCCCCGTTCGGTACGGCGGCTTAAGTCCCCGAGAGAACTTTCGTGATCGCCCTCGTAAGCTCTGATTTCTACCCCCACCCTTAGGTGATTCGAGTCGAATGTTAGCGCGATTTGATAATCGATTGCGCGATTGATTCGAGGCGGCAGATAGATCGATGGCACGAGCGATAGAACAAGAGCGCGATCGATTCTCTCTCCAGAATTACGGACGAATGACGATAATAATAATGTTTCTCTCAGGCTGTGCGATACGACGCACAACCACGCGACGACGTTGAATTTGGCGCTCTCTCAGCGATGATGCCGAGAGCGACAGCGATGGATGATGTTGGTGGCTCTCGTCGATGATGACGGTATGGCTCACGTACGTGGGCTACGTTGCTCATGGTGTTAGTGGCGAGAGCATCGAATATTGCTCTCGCTGGCCCTTCTCGTTCTCGGTTAAACTGTTGCGCAGACGATGGTGTTCTCGATGCTGTCGTCGTGTCGGCAACGGCGGGAACCGCCGTTTTGCTCAAGAGAATTTTTCCGAAATACAAAATTAAATTAATATCTAACGACAAGTTAACAATTTGGCCCTGATTGTATCGTTCGAGAGGGACTCGGCCTAGGAGCGAGGTTGTACCTCGCGCGTTATCGAGTTCCTTTGTGACTCGCAAAAATACGACGTCACAAAATATATTATAAATTATCGAGTTTATTCACTGGTATAGTATTCTAACCTCTTTCCACTGAATAAAAATACGCGCTCAGTTATTGTAATTGACAAAGCAGATTGGAAAATTACATAAAAATATTCAATTCAATCTTACTTGTTGCAAATTTGAAGATTATTTATAGTCCAAAGTTAATGATAAAAATAACTAAATAAGGACATTATTTTTTTTCTTTATTTGTGAACTGGAAATTTTATTGTATACGAACGATATTAATCCATTTCAGATGTCATCGTGTAAAAAAAAAGAGAAAAAGAAAATTTATCAACGATTGCAATATGACGAAGAGAATTTGGCAAAAGCCCTTGCAGTGGTGCATAGTGGTATATTAATCAGTAAGACAGCGGCAGCCCAATAATATTCTTAAATCGAAATTGTATAATATGCCAAAAAGCTTGATATTTATGTTCTATTGTTCGTTAATAATATTTATATGAATAATTTCAATGCTGTGGTCGTAGTGTAATATTCAATAAACATTAATAATAAATTTTCCCTTGTTATAGCTTTCATTTACAATACACGTTCATTCACTGGAGGTCGAGGGTCCATTCACTGGTAACTTTGTCCATTAACTGGTGTTTTCGTGATTTGGCCATGTCTCAATTAATTTCTTGAATACTATTTGTTTTAATTACCCCGACTTTTTTTCTCACTTCAGTGTGATGTCCTGTTTCACCCAAAACAATTCAAAAATTTGTTTCTATCATATTCTTATTTTACGCTCAACCGGAGTATTTCCGTTTCCTTATTCGTCCATTCACTGGTGCTTTCACCCTATGTTCGAAGTTTCGAGGTTATGAGACTCCGCAATAAGTGTTTGCATCTTGCTGTATATTAAATTGCAAGTTGTATATTGACAGATTATCTCAGCAATTATTCTCCAATATGTTTTGTTCTTAATCACCAGATCAATACACATTGAAAAATTACGACGAGCAAGAAATTTTGTACATACATTGCCGTCCGAAAACTTGGGAACACTCGTCTCGATTCCGCGCCGCACAAAAAGTTTCACTGCTCTTTTAAAAATGGAAATATTCCAATTCAACAAGGGGAGTTTCAAAGGGGACATATTCAGCTTCATTTCGCTTTGTCCACAATTTTTTTTAGATGTTTTTTTACCCCTATACGCCCTGTGAAACATGATCATTTTTCGGCTTTATTTTGGCGTTGAAGTTTTGTCGCACAACCCAAGACTTTTTTTTACGCTTTTTCACATGAAAAACTTGTGGAGGGGAGTATAAACTTTAATTTCGTTTTTTAAAAAGCTTCGTACGATTTTTTTCGCAAAAATATTCAATTTTTTGCAAAAAACAACCGTATTTATAAAATGTAGCGTAACTCTAAAACTACTGGGTTTTTTCATACAATTATTCTGGATTCAATGAAATTTTTGTATGCATATTTTTACCCTCTTAGTGAGTTCACTAAAACCCAGTAGTTTCAGAGTTACGCTCCATTATATAAGTATGGTTTTTTTTTTTGCGAAAATCTGAATATTTTTGCGAAAACAAATCGTACAAGACTTTAAAAAAAATGAAATTGAAAATAATACCCCCCGCCACGAGATTTTCATGCGAAAAGCAGTCGAAAAAAATGTTCATGGGCTGTGCACAAAAATTTCAACACCAAAAAAAAGCCAAAAAACGACTATGTTTCAAAGGACATACCGAGTTCGAAAAAAATCAAAAAGATTATTTGGTAAGAGCGAAATGAAGCTGAATAGGTTTCCACTTTGAGACGGCGCTTGTTCAATAGAAATATATTCATTTTTGAAAGAGCAGTCCAATTTTTTGTCTAAAGAGCGTATATAGTTACTATAAAATATTGAACTGGAGAACAGTTTTACTCGGAATAAGAATTAATGACATTCAACTATTTCAGTTAAATGTTCAAGTGGTGTTTTTTATTCCGTATAATTTCTCACTACGCAAAGTGTTATAGAATTAGATCTTCAATTTGTATTCCTATATAAAAAGTAAATACAGAATGCGCATAAATGTTTATTATATAGCTGCAACCTTATTTCATCGATCATGTTATATAATATGTTATTTTAAAATTATGAAATTAATACATCTTAATTTAAAAAAACGGCAATATCTATTAATTATCCTTAGCGTAGTAAACTATTAATAACAGCGGGGCAATAACAAAATAGAATCGCACTGGGTAGCGTATATAAAAGATCGATTATTGATAAGATAGTTCTCTACTCGGCTGACGAAAATTCAGCAATGCTACCACCATTAGCACCGCATACCGCAATTCTAGTTTCATGCCCTGAGGTTGGCAGCAATCTTATACTTGGACCAATGGGAAGCGTGTCAAATAAGCGACGCTTGTTGAGCATTGAGTGTCACTCCCCTGATGTGTGGCGTGATCAACAGATTGATCGATGATTGTTTAGCGAAAAGTCGTACGATGACGAAGCATAGTGGAGAAAAAGTCGCGGGAGAGTCGAGACGAGAAGTCGATAGAGCGAGAAGTAAGTCGCAGATGCGAAGTGCAGCGTATATACTGGCTGGCGTGCAATAGGCTGATACATGTGGTCAGGAAGTAAGAGGTAAAGAGACGAATCTCCACGGAGCAGAAGTGGTCAGACTTTTGGCACAAAGTTACCGGTACGCGGTTCCGCCGCTTGGAGCATGGTTGTCGAGACATCGTTCGAATGTTATGATTATTAGCAGCTGTTTTATTTATTCTGAAGTGACGCTAACGCCTGATAGCTGTTCTGCTGTTTGCAGCATGGAGGTTACAGCTCGGCCAACCCAAATCAAGTGACGCAGCAGCGGGTTGACGCCAAGTAATTAAGAAGTGTTTATACTGATTACAAGAACAAAAATTGTTCAGATATCAAGAGTCTCGGCAGCCTCTTGACGCTAAGCTGAAATAAAAAAAATTCAACGCGTAAGACGGCCGCACTTTTACATACTCCAGCGACCAAAATTCGTGAAATTTGTTACTCACGGATAAGATAAAGATCTGAACGGTAAAAATAAGTGAGGAGTAATTGAATATTGTAAAATTATAAACTTTTGCATAAAATGCAATGTATGATTCAAGAGAAAAACTAATGTGAATTATTTCCTAACCTCTAGGTATGCCAGAAATGAAGGCAAGAAATATTGAAAGTCATGCACTGAAGATTTCAGTTTCCAATATTTACAAAATAATCTACATTTAGTTCAGTTGCCTTCATCGGTGTGGTGTTTCATGAAAGGCAACAGCTCATATTTGGGTTTTCAGAAAATAGAACCTGGCATGAGGATACGTAAGCGTATCGCTGTATTTGCAGAATTAAATGTTAATATCTATATAGACGACGTAATTATACTATTGTCGCCGTATATCAAGATCACCAGTATAAAGCAATTCAGTGATCTCAAAACGATCGATGAATTGCCATTAGAATAATATCACCTGGAAAAATTGCAGTGATACCGGTGGTAGGAATCGAACCCTGGATGCCTGCGTGGCAGTTCAGAGCCTACCAACTATGCACTGCTCACTCTGTTAAAATTGTATATGGCTCCGGCCTCAAAAAGCTTGACATTTCCTTTTGTCCTTTCAAGTACTTATGTATAGAAAAAAAGATTCCACGAGTGACAGATGTCCCACAATTTAATTATAGCTCTGATAGCTCTTGAAAGATTTTCCCTCGAGATTGTTCAATCGGATTTCACGTGTTTGGAAACGTATGACGTACTCCCTTTCAATATCCATCTCTTTGAAATGGAGCTCGCACACTCGGTCTTTCTTACAGATTACTTTGTTTCTTTCGGACTGAAAGGCATTTTGCCGAATGGCAGTTTGCCAAGCATGCAGCATCTCGTTCTGTTAGTAGATACAAAAATAAATATCCATTAATTTAAGGGCAAAAAAAAATTGATATAACTGAGTCATTGGACATGCACAACACGGCTAGAAATATTTTTGTGAACTGTATAGGTTATAGGTAATTATAGGTTACTTACATTGCGAGCATAAAAAAACTCAGATTTTCGACGTTATTTTCTTTATTTTTTTTCCGTTCACTTAAATAACCCGTCTTACAGCCTCGTATAAAACACGACATTTTCAAAACATATATTATTTAGGTTACGTTATTGTATTTTTTGTGTCGGACCACGGTGGACATACTGAAATATACTATACAGTATATTCTATATATATATAGTAATACACGGCATAGAAAACTTTTGTGCCAAATCTATCTTTGTGCCAAAACCCGAACCATTTTTCGCCGGTCAGCCTGGCAGAGTTTCGACTCCTTACTTCTTACTTCCTGCATGTGGTACAGTGGGTACAAGCACAGATGGGGATGAGTGAGGCAAAGTTTCGCCTTGACCTCGCTAGTGTCGCTACCCATAAGCCATTGCGTCGATTTTCCATCTCGCTCGCACGCACTGACCCATGGTATCCATGGCAACGGAATTTCCGCCATCTTGGTTTGTTGCGAGTTGCGCGTCTTCATAGTGAGCTTGGGTGTGTCTATGGGTGTGTTTTTTGGACTGTTTTTTGTTATCTTTTTGCAAATATTTTGTGCACTTTGCAGAAAAGTCGAGTGCATCGTATTGGGCGATCGTTTTAATAATCATTTTTCATCTTCACCGAAGCAAGGTAAATATATCTCGTTTTGTTATTAACCTAACCTCTTCTCGCATTTTGATCTTAAGTTGAATACTCAACCTAATATTTGTTAATTTAAGCAAATATATAATATTGAAAGTGGACTGCACTATTTTTATAAGAGTATTTGAATCTAAAAAAATCCTTTCTACATTTTGTTTGTAACAGCTATGTCGAGGAAGTGTTTAGTAGCGGGATGTTCGTCGGAGGCTACACGCTTCTTCAAATTCCCAAATCCCATGACTGAGTCTGATCCGTTTTTAAAGTGGCTTGCTGCAAGTGAGAATCCTAAGCTGCTGAATGTTTCTCCGGTACATGTGACAAATCGACATTTGTGTTCGGTTCACTTTGAACAAAAATATATGTTGGCGAAATATGTTAATATTGTTTTATATATAAAAGCTCGTTAAATTTTGGATGTGAACGCTGGTTCTGCTGTTAAAACTTTGCAAAGTTATAGCTGAATAATTTTATGTGATACGCGAATAGAAAAATAATTTTTAAGTTTGTTTATAACATGAAAGCTTGTCAAATATGTGATGTAAAAACTGATTGTGCAGCTAAAACTTTGCCAAGTTCTGACTGATTAATTTTATGCCATACCCGAATAGAAAAAGATTTGTTAAGTTTATTGTACGTATAAAAGCTCGTTAAATATTAGATGTAAACACTGGTTGTGCGGTTGAAGCTTTGCAAAGTTATAGCTGAATAATTTTATGTGATACGCGAAAAGGAAAATAATCTTTAAGTTTGTTTATAACATAAAAGCTTGTCAAATATGTGATGTAAAAACTGATTGTGCAGCTAAAACTTTGCAAAGTTCTGACTAATTAATTTTATGCCATACCCGAATAGAAAAAGATTTGTTAAGTTTATTTTACGTATAAAAGCTCGTTAAATATTAGATGTAAACACTGGTTGTGCGGTTAAAGCTTTGCAAAGTTATAGCTGAATAATTTTATGTGATACGCGAATAGAAAAATAATTTTTAAGTTTGTTTATAACATGAAAGCTTGTCAAATATGTGATGTAAAAACTGATTGTGCAGCTAAAACTTTGCAAAGTTCTGACTTATTAATTTTATGCCATACCCGAATAGAAAAAGATTTGTTAAGTTTATTTTACGTATAAAAGCTCGTTAAATATTAGATGTAAACACTGGTTGTGCGGTTAAAGCTTTGCAACGTTATAGCTGAATAATTTTATGTGATACGCGAATAGAAAAATAATTTTTAAGTTTGTTTATAACATGAAAGCTTGTCAAATATGTGATGTAAAAACTGATTGTGCAGCAAAATCTTTGCAAAGTTCTGACTGATTAATTTTATGCGATACGCGAATAGAAAAAGATTTGTTTAGTTTATGTTACGTATAAAAGCTCGTTAAATATTTGCTGCATCAAAAAAATCTCCAATAGCATTAAAATTCATGCGAATTATAGTATTTGTTCATTCCAATTCGGTGACGACAGCATGCAATACCAAAAAAAAATAAAAACAATTTGACAAGATAAATCAACTAGTGGTTGCACATGCCGATGGCAATGCTTGTCAGCAATATTTTTTCTAATTTACGAATTAAATTCATACAAATAATGTTGAGGTTGAGTTTGCTTACCTTTATTCGATGATAATTTTCTGTTTTGATTTGATACAATTTTATAATAATACTTCAAACACCGCAATCCGCAATAACACACTTTTGCCAATGCGTAACTGTGATAGTATGTAATTTACCGTTACGTCACTTAGAGTTCCTCTAGAGTGCGTTCCGAATGACTCGCTGGGCGACTTTTTTCCCTTTCTCCCATTATAGGAGAGAAAGAGAGAAAAGTCGCCCGGCGAGTCATTCGGAACGCACTCCTAGTAAGAGTTTGGCCACCGGGCGGCTATCAATCGCTGATTGGTGGAGCCATTTTCAGGCAAAAGAGGTGGATAAATTTGAAATAAATGTTTCCAATCACCAATAAACTGTAAAAAAATTCGGTTTTTTTTTTCAAATATGACATTGGACATATTCTAAAAAACGACTAATGTTATTTGTGACGATTTCTTAAAACGATCATGTTCAATCATCACAAATTTCAATGTACAAGTTGACTTGCGAAAGTACGAGGCATTCAATAGCACGCCGAAAATTGATTTTAATAAAATATCGCATAATTATTGTATAAAATATTATAATGACAATAACAATACGTAGCTTGAATAAAATTCGTTGGACGTACATATTTCCGACTGTCGCTGTTGTTGAATACCGCGTTTAATAATTATAAGGAGAGTCTAAAGGTAAACATAACCTCAACATTTTTTTCTCAAATTTTGCTCCGAGATGACTTGATGGAATGAAAATAGAAGAGTAGCGCTGCCTGCATAATGAATGTGTACAGGTAGCCCCACTATTCTTTTTTCGTTTCACTGAGTCGTTTGCGAGAAAATGTGATAAACATTTTTAGCTCTATCCTCTCTCGCACTCACGAAAGCGGAAAGGCGGGGAATCCGCTCGGACCTATATTATTTCACGCCTTGCTGTAATGCTCCATTTTACGCATATTTTCAAGGCACGTAAAGACACACATTATATACACGTGTTACAAAAAGAATTTTATGTACTTCTGAAATTTTTATTTTTTTATTTTTCAGAAGCTGCACAGACGCCCGTTTTCGATTCATTCCGCTTTGTCAGCACTTGTTCCGGTCAATTGAATTTTGAGAAGGCATTGACCAAAATCATGCCATCAGGATGGAAAAGGGAAAACGAATACTCGCTAAGGCACATTAATAAAATGAGGCGCCAGTGCATTAGGGAATCCGAAACATCTGCTAAGCAAGGTGAACTAATGTCACAAGGATCATCTTCTGATCATTGCGATCAACAGAATGCGCTTGGAATGTCGGAAGATGAACTCGCAGATCAGTCTGAAAACAATGTGGATAACGAGTCAAACGACAGTCGGTCAAACCATGAAAATGTCGACATTGAAATCGATTCGGAGCCAGATCGTTTTTTTCAGGACGTCGAGGACGATGATGACTACGGTGAAAACATATAGGAGGGACCTAACTGCGATGATGAGCTTTTGTATGATGGCGCACCAATCACCGTTGCAGAGAGTTTAATGTCAATATTGAATGTATCCGTGCGACATAATGCCACTGGCGCTCTGCTTACTGATATATTGAAGCTCATTGAGTTGCGTTGTCCAGCGGGTAATAAGTGCAAGAAAACCCTCTACACATTCAAAAAGTTCTTCTCGCAGGCACAAGTTCCGTTGGTACGTCATTTTCATTGTCAGCGTTGTCTAAAGATGGTTGAAAAGCAAGATTCGATCTGCCCATCATGTGATGAGGGGTCTAAAATAGATTATTTTATTGAAGTACCAATCATCCCACAACTTCAATGCATGTTTAAACGTCCAGGATTCAAAGATTTGTTGCAGCACAAATTCAGAAGGGAACGTCAGAATCTCGATAATATCGAAGACATATACGACGGTGAAGTGTACAAAGAGTTGAGCGAGATTGGCAGCTTCTTAACTGATCCTGACAGTATATCATTGACTTGGTATACTGACGGAATAAGTATCTTCAAATCGTCCAAGTTTTCAATCTGGACATTTTATCTGATCATCAATGAATTGCCGTATTCAGTCAGATACAAAAAAGAAAACATTGTGCTTGCGGCTATTTGGTTTGGCGATGAGAAGCCGTCACCAAATATATTTCTGCAACCGCTGCTCAAAAGTTCAGATGAATTGTTAAGGGAATAATAATTTGTGGAACGTGTGACTTGCCAGCTAAAGCATTATTTATGAACATGAAGCAGTATAATGGAAAGTTTGGCTGCCAAAAATGCAAGCAGAAGGGAAAGTATCTTACTGATGAAAGGGTCCTCGTTTACCCGTATAGGAAATTCGTCTTGAGAACCGATGACGAAACCCTCGATCACGCTGCGCTGGCAGTGCAACACAATAAATCGATGTGCGGGGTTAAAGGTATCACAATTTTGTCGTCAATCGTACATCAAAATATGAGGGCAATAGTCATTGACAGCATGCACTGCGTGTACGAAGGAGTCGTTACATCAGTTATGAACATTTGGTTCTCACCGCGGTTTTCTGATCATCCAGGTTCTATGCTACATCAAATAGATGTTATAGATAAACGAATCGAAGCTCTAACTCCACCATCTTCTGTGCAAAGGTTTCCTCGATCGATCAATGATCATCTTCATTATATGAAAGCGCATGAAAGGAAGTCATGGCTTCACTATTGGTCGATTCCTTGTACACATGATATTATGAATGGAAGGTACTTTAATCATTGGAAGTTGCTTGTACTCGGTATTACTCTGCTAATGCAATCCAGTATATCACGTGACGATTTGAGAATCGCTTCTCGGGCGTTAAATGAGTTTGTATCGATGTTCGAGTTTCTGTATGGTTTACCCAATATGAGTAATAACCTACATCAGCTGCGACATTTAGCCGATAACGTTCGGCAGTTCGGTCCGCTCTGGACAACATCGTGCTTCCCGTTCGGAGATGTGAATGGAAGTCTGAAGAGGTTGATCCATGGAAGCAAATCTCCACAGTTGCAAATGCAATCTGCTGCTTCGATGCTTTTGCATCTCATGACACTGAAAAGTGAAAAGTTGATTGAAGGAAGACCAGCTTCTAATTTTTGCGCCCAGTTGGATTACAAGTTTCAAAGATTGAAGCGCGCTTGGGTTTCAGAAAAAACATACATTCTCGGTAACCTCAAGCACCTTTCGGAACTTCCACAAAGGATGAATGAAATTTTGTATTGATCAAATATACGTGGCCGAAACTGTTTTCAATATCAGAGATTACTTAAAGGAAAAATTATATTCGCATCTATGAATTTCAAGCGCAGTGACAAGACGGATTCGACATTCGCTGTATACGCAGTCGAAAATAGCCTCAATTCTATCGGAAGGATCCAGAGTTTTTTTAGAGTTTCAGATTGTCACTGCGTCGAGAATTTCCGCTGCAACGCTCAAAATTATGCTGTAGTAAAACCGTGTATTCTTGAAAACAGGTTTTCTACGTGCATTGACGACACGGTGCTATCCAATGTGCACAATATTGTTGGCTTTGAAGATGACGAACTGTTCGTCGACATACGAAGACTAAAATCGGTTTGTTTTTATACCCAAATTGAGGATCCTCCAGCGAGATTTGTAATTGAGCCAGTCAACTTGACAGAGTTTAAGTGAATTCAAACTCACATATGAAGTTTTGAATTTTTACACGTTGTGCGTAATTATGACCAAACCGCCTTACGGGTTCCGACATGCGTCAACGTGAGAGAAAAGGGGACTTACGAAAATGGAGCACTCCAACGTGACAGGCAAGGGGACTAAAGAAAATTGAGCACCCCATCGTGAGAGGCAAAGGTACTCACAAAAATCATGCACCCCAACGTGAGAGGCAAGGGGACTCACGAAAATCAAGCACCCCAACGTGAGAGATAAGGGGACTCACCAAAAAATCAAGCACCCCAACGTGAGAGATAAGGGGACTCACCAAAAAATCAAGCACCCCAACGTGAGAGGCAAGGGGAAACGTGAAAATCAAGCGCCCCAACGTGAGAGGCAAGGGGACTCACGAAAATCAAGCACACCAACGTAAGAGGCAAGGGGACTCAGGAAAATAAAGCACCCCATCGTGAAAAGCAAGGGGATTCACGAAAATCAAGTACCCCAACGCACAGTGGGGCCAAATCCCAAAAAGCTGGCCAAAAGTCGAAAAATAAAGTTTAAGTTTCGGTAATTTCTAGTCGTGGGTTAGGTGGGGGAAGAGTCCGAAGGTCAATTTCTTGGCATCAGCGGGCCCTAGCCATTATACCCACTTTTGTACGGCAGTTGAAAGGGAGCCCTCGAGCGAGCTTGACGCGTCGTGCAGTCAATGACCATTTCAACGCTGTATTGAACAGGACGCCAAAACTTTACAATATATCCGTTTCGAATTTTTTCGGATGGAAACAACAGCTGAAAGTGAGTAGAAAATCGTGTAACTGAAAATTGATAATAATAGTTCATGCGATAATAATAAATGAATCATTTGTACGAAAATTCACGTAAAATTACAAGTGAAAATTCTAAAAACGTAGAGAAAAGTTGAAAAGTTCCACGGTGTTCCACGAGCTGACTTATCACATGTTGTAGATGGATGTATTATTGAATGGAAAACATCGAAAATGGCTGCGCTTAGCTGCGCGCGTGTCATTGCTACGAGTTTTTGCAATATAAAACATAGTTTTCTGAATTTCGTACATTAACGACGCGGAATGTATTTCTTGAATTGAATATTTTTCTTGCATTTTATTGCAGTCATCATTGTACACTGAAATACATTGGCACCCATCCAAGCAGCGTGTTGCGGTCGGTCGAGTTGAAGAGCGCTATATCTATATATGAGAGATTCTCTGTCAACTCAGCCCTTTTTTTCGACCATCTCAGATGTGCCCCATAATTGGTTATATTAAAGTGCTACTAATTTGTGAATTTCTTCAGATTTTTAAATTAAAAATTTTACAAATCGCCGTTTTCTTTCCAAATGAATATATCTCGGAAATTTGAAGTAATTGAAAAAAAAAATGTATGCACATAAAAGTTGTAGTTTTGTGTTAGCATTCGAGCGGAATATTTGAAATAGTTTTTACGTTCCGGTAACGCTGATTTTTTACCAAAAAATAGAATGATTATTTTTTTATTCAAAAAAGGCTTTTTGACTGAAAAAATTAGTCTTTCAGTATATCTGACGATATCGCGAAAAGATCACTAGAGTGACACGGATCGGGGTTCTAGGGTAAAAAAATGAAACCACACAAATTAATTTTTTTTTCTACCGAAACCTGTGGCTGAGTTGACAAAGAATCCCTTATATGCCTCTTAGTTATATGGTTAAGCCCCAGAGGGGAGAGAATATCAGAGAGTTTAATGTATTGAGTTCTATGGACCGTAATTCTTTTTTATGCATATTTTATTTTCATTTTCAAATAATATTTAAGGAACTAATACTAAGGAACTAATACTTTAAGGAACTAATACTAAGGAAATTTTTTCGATCACGAAAGGTCACCTGAGTGGAGGAGTGCCTGAAACGTATGCAATAATCGAAAATTTTGTGTCCACAAAATTGCAACGCCCCTTTGCTCTATCAGACCATGCGAAAACTGCCCTCCGCAAGTTGTTGCACCTTTTGCATAAGAAGTGGCAGCACGCATCAAGACATGAAGAGAGATTTCTGCAATAATATTCTGAGTGGTTGAGCGTGTTTGTTTCTTTCGAAGAATCAAAAAAATCTTCGGAACCTCCGAGTACTGACTTTCAGCCGAATTTATGACGCTATCGACTTTTTGCGAGCTTTTTGAGACTTCAAATCCGCCGTTTTGTTGTTATTTCAAATTTTGACTTCAGATTCATAGTCAGCGACCCCAAAAACCCCCGAGTACTGACTTTCAGCCGAATTTATATCGCTTTCGACTTTTTGCCAGCTTTTTCAGACTTCAAATCCGCCATTTTGTTTTTATTTCCAATTTTGACTTCGGATTCATAGTCAGCGACCCCAAAAACTCCCGAGTACTGACTTTCAGCCGAATTTATAACGCTTTCGACTTTTTGCCAGCTTTTTGGGATTTGGCCCCACTGTGCAACGTGAGAGATAAGGGGCTCAGCAAAATCAAGCATCCCAACGTGAGAGGCAAGGGGACTCACGAAAATCAAGCGCCCGAACGTGAGAGGCAAGGGGACTCACCAAAATCGAGCACCCCAAAGTGGAAGGCAAGGAGACTCACTAACGTCAAGCACCCCAAAAGGATCCCATTTTCGCTACATCCACACTGAAAAAAAAATATCGTTGAATGTGCAAAATGCATTTTGTTGTCTCGAAATTTTGTTGTTTTAACTGTTGCTCAGATATGCTAACTAAGCTACAGTTCACGCCACTAAAACTATCAGTTAGATTTACAAAACATGTTTTACGAAATGATTTTGTTCGATAAGCTACTAGAGTTTTGTTTTATTTTGTAGATATTTATTTGCCATAACAATATGTCAGCTTGAATTCAAGAATCGACTCAAGCGAATAGTTTTGTCGCACTAAAAGAATATTTTATGTCTTGAACTAAAAGATTCGCTCCGATTTGGAAGAAGGCTTTGTTAGTACAAACAAGTGAAATTAATTGTTTCATTTCTTGGAGACAACAAAAACTTTTGTATAATTATTTTTTCATTTCGTTCCACCAACCATACATTAATCATATGCAAATAAATAGTTCATTTATGTTGAAATTAATTTCTCAGTCTATTGAACAATAATTTTGCTTACGTCAAATAAAATTCTCCTCTAAAACCAAATAAATCATATTTTTCAATCAAAGTTCAATTTAGTATCGTATGGCGGTGTTATTTTAACAAAATTAAAGTGTTTAATGAAAAAATTGACGTGTTTAATTTTTATTTACTAAATTCGCATTTCCCTTGACAAAATATTTTGCAGAAACTTGTTGGTTCATATTATTATTATTCACTCAGTTTATTGAACAATAATTTTGTTCACGTGACATCTCATTTTTCTCTACAACTAACCATATTATATTGTTGATTCAAAGTTCTGTTTAGTATTCGACGGCGGTATTATTTTAACGAAACTGAAGTGTTCGATGAAAACATTTACTTGTTTAACTTTTATTTACTGAATTCGCATTTCCCTTGACAAAATATTTTGTAGAATTTTGTTGACTCATATTGTCATTATACGCTCAGTTTATTGAACAATAATTTTGTTCACGTGACATATTATTTTTTTCTATAACTAACTGTATCATATTATTGACTCAAAGTTCTATTTATTATTTAATGGCGGTATTATTTCAACAAAATAGAAGAGTCGGATAAAAATATATTTATAAAATACAAGTCATCCTAAGCCTCAAACCAACCGAACCTGAGTTCGAACCTGATGGGTACACTGAAAAAAAAAATTGTTTGAATGAACAAAATCTTTTGTCAAATACGTTCAACTAGATATTTATTTGGTCTAACTAAATAATTAGTTTTTTGAACAATTCTTCGCTTCGGTTGACTAAAATATTGTTCAGGCAAAAAAATGTTGAATTGTACTAACTAAATTATCTAGTTGAACGTATTTGACAAAATATTTTGTTCATTCAAACTTTTTTTTTCAGTGTACATACCATTTTTTTTTTGCATTTAAAAAGATACCTGGTTATGTAGAAATTATTCGTATCCATATACGAGAACACGTTGCATTACATTGTTTTCGGATATAAATATAAATGGCAATGGAAAAACATTTACTCGTTAAAAAACCGGACGAGTGCAAGATTCGGCTCACGCGTATAACAATATCTTTATCTCTCTCACACTCTCTCAGAGCACAATGACAGTATTTCTATCTTTATATATGTTTTTATATGAATAATTAATACATAACCAAATACCGATAAAAATAATTTCTTTAAAGACATTAGTTTATTAAGTTTTCTTTTACTTAATTCTCATTTCCTTTGACAAAATATTTTGTAGAAGTTTTTTGGTTCATATATTGTCATTTTTCGCTCAATTTATTGAACAATAATTTCGTTTACGAGAAATATTATTTTCCTCTGAAACGAAATAAATAATTTTGTTCGAAGTTCAATTTAGTATTTTATGACGGTGTTTTAACAAAATTAAAGTGTTGGATGAAAACATTGATTTGAGGTCGAGGAAGCCCGGTCGGGGCGGCAGTCCCGGTGGGGCGGTAGGCCCAGCAGGCTTGAGCAAAAAAGGGGTAGCCGGGGTACCCAGGCCCGCTATCCCTAAGCCGGCAGTCTCGGTAGAGAACCAAAACACGACGCATCGCAAGCAAATCAAAAGTCAAAAGTGCTACGCAATAGTTTGTTTCATTGAGTCGTGATACGGGTTTCCCGTGATATATGTGATTTTTTTATTTCGTGAGATATGGCAGATATTGTAAGAACGTGGGGCTTGGAAGCTGCAGTGGAGGCGAGTCTCATTAAAATATGTGAAGGTAAGTTCTAATTCTTATAACATTTCCCTTTGTCTCGAGTATTGCATCATTCCGCTTGGTCTTGAGAAATTTCGAGAACATAGGCCCTTTCATATATGCCGCAAGGTTAAACCTCAAGTGTTTCAAAACTATTGGTATATTACACAAGTTTGGTATTTTTTTTGTCAAAATGCATTTGATAATGTTATTCATCTCGAGTCAAATATAAAAATTGACTTGTATTCTCGAAAAATCCTTGAAAATGTATTATATTGCGGCATGAAAAAAGTAAGAGCTCTTTTGTTCTTCGAATAATAACGTCTATCGTATTGTAATTGCACTACCGCGTGTTCGTTTTTCCGGCATTTTTCAGTAAAAATTTACAGAATTTCTTGTTTATAAATTTTAATAAACTTTTTGTTTTCCCTCTTTCTTGCCTTTGTTACCGTTACAAAAATTTAACAAACAATTTTGTCAAAGCGACAAAATCAAAGTCGTGCACACACTTTCTTTGTTACGCCCAACGATTGTGCTTCCTACTTGTTTACTTTGCTGCCCTTGTCTTGAATCCACTGCTCTCGACAAGGTTACGACTAAAGAAGTTTGACTACAAATTTTGTCAAAGTGACAAAATCAAATTCGTGCACACATATTCTTTGTTACGCCTGACGATTGTGCTTTCTCCATGCTCGGTTTCTTGCCTTTGTTTCGAATCTACAGTTCTCGACAAAGTTGCGACCGAAGAAGTTGCGACTCCAAATTTTGTCACAGTGACAAAATTAAATTCGTGCATACCTTTTTTTTTGTTTTACATGTGTTCCCCACTTGATTTCGTGCCTTTATTTCGAACTCTGTTCCCGGCAAGACTGAGACCGAAAAAGTAATGACCAAAAATTTTGTCAAAGTGACAAAATCAAATCTTGTACATATTTTCTTAGCTACACGCTTGACAATTTTATTTTATACACGGTACTTAATAATATCGGATATTATATTGTCCTGAAAATATGCAATGAAAAAAATAATGTTTAAAATATTTGTTTGAAAAAGTATCGTGGCATATAAAACTTTTGACAAAAGACAAACAGACAAAAGAAAGGGTGCTTGGATTCAATTTTGTTACTTTAACAGAATATTTTGTTGTGCAATTGCGATATAGTTTTTTTCAGGAGAGGCAGATTCGGAACAAAGAATCAACACTGGAAAAAAAAAATGTTTGAATGAACAAAATCTTTTGTTAAATACGTTCAACTAGATATTTATTTGGTCTAACTAAATAATTAGTTTTTTGGACGAATCTGCGCTTCGGTTGACTAACATATCATTCAGGCAAAAAAATATTGAATTATACTAACTAAATTACCTAGTTGAACGTATTTAACAAAAGATTTTGTTCATTTAAACATTTTTTTTTTCAGTGAAGAGACAATGTTGCATTCATTATATGTCATACCTATAATAACGCCTGATATAAATTGTTCGTGGGAATCTGAGTTCTTAAAAAAGTAGTAAAAAATGCCTTCTTACAAAAATATCATTGGGCCTAACCCTGTTCAAAGGATTCATATGTCGACAAAAAGTTGACAACATATTTTGTTGCAAAACTGTTAGTCACACAGTATTTTCAGGGAAGAGAGATTTGAGAGAAAGAAACAAAGAAGTAAAGATAGATTTGACGAGAATTAAAAAAAAAAACTTGACAATGCATTGTTAATCAAATTTGCCATAATAATTAACACACATTTAAGTGAAAATTACGAAATAAATCCATTGATTTATCATAATTCAATTTCAAACAATTATTATTATTTTTTTCAAGTAATAGCTCATGGGTTCGATGAGCTATTACTTATAAACTTAATTTTTGCATTAATTGAAATTTTAGACAAAATGGAAATATGAATTCGATGTTTATTTTAGATAATGAAATAACCGATGAAAGGTTGCCGCATCTCACCGAGGACTTAATCAAAGAAATGATTCCTGCCATTGGGCTCAGATTGGAATTTTTAAATAAGTGGACGTCAGCGTTTGGGCAGGAAACCCATGCAGTCGGTGTACGCAAGTTTAGATCACTTACGATATAGTTGCATCACTTTGAATGCATAAAGCAGTTTGAAAAATGAAATTTTGTTTCTCGCTACTTCGTACTTACATTGTAAAAAAAAATACGATTTTTGATATCTATCTTCGAACAACGATACTTGAATGTTATCGGTTTTTTCTCAAAATTTGTAATGTGTTTTTTACAAATTGTTTAAAGAAATTATGTAATGTTGATAATAGAAATTGCAAGTTGGAAATGGGAAATTCTTTTAAAAATTATTCAAACAATTAGTATTAACAAGTATTCCGAAATAGACGCATCTTAGTATTTCCAAGTGTTTAACAAAAAAATTAAAAACATTGCAAGTATTTTAACAAATCATTCGGATCTCAGAAACGAAAATCTACATGTTGCACAATTTTTTGGATACTACACGGTTTTTTTTTCATCACTACAGACTGAAAAAATACTTTCGGAGATAGACGTAAATCAGCCTGATACAGAGATGGACTTTGAAATGAATGAGCAAGAGCCATCCAGTCATGAATCCGCGTTAACCTTGCGGACCAAGACGATGAACATTACGAATATTTTAAAGAAAAGTCAAGAAGGGAGAACAATAATGAAAGCGTACAAGACAACAAAATCTCTGAATCAAAAAACACGTGGTCTTGTTGTTGAGATCATTCTGACCGACCTAATGTGTGAAACGAAGCGGTATTCCATTTTTATTTATGTATCAAAAAAAATTTTTTTTTACATACACTGAAAAAAAAATTCGTTTATCCATCCAAAATTCAGTCGGTTTAACGAAATTTTAACTGTAAATACGTTCAAGTAGATTCTTGATTGGCATAACTAAATCTTTAGTGGTGTGAACTGTAGCTTATTTAGCATGCCTGAGCAACTGTTAAAATAACCAAATTTCGAGACAACAAAATGTATTTTGCACATTCAAAGATTTTTTTTCTCAGTGTACTCATAACCAGTTTCTGTCCCAAACGCAATTATCGTTCTCAGATTTTTTTTTCAAATTGTTAAAGTTTCTTGAATTTATAGCTTATAACAAATTCATGTATCTATAGTAATACGAAACATGCCTATTCAAGTGCACAATGTAAAATTGTTGAAATGATTGATTGTATAGTTTGACAAACGAGGACTTGGACCACATAGCTACAGCTATCGTCACCCGATTCCCAACGGAATCCAAAGGCACGTGATTTGTACCAGCGATACCAAAAAATAAATCGGGTGCTGGCAAATCGATTATCGCACGAGGAAAATTAGTCGACAAGTATCGTAACAGAATTCGTCGTCTTAAACAATTGGCTATTCCAAAGACACACGAACAAAACAAAACGACTGATACGAAGGAAGGTGCAGATATAACCATTTTTTTTAGTACACAAATATTAATATTATATATATTATAAATAGTTGTAATTGTATAGCATGTAAATACTGATATTGCGGCAAATTTTTAGAGTCTACTGCAGAAATATCAGAAGCAATAAACTGGCTGAAGAAACACTCAAGTCCTTGGGAAGTCGTGCTTTCCAAGTGGAAACTGACAACAGAATATCGAGAATACATATTGAAAAAAGATCCGACGTTGACGCCGAGAAAAATTTTCGAGCTGTGGCCAATTCTCAAGCATCCAAACGCGCCCGTACTCCTTGAAGAGGATTTCAGTTGGTTGGATCTCCCGGCCAAAAAATTGACGGCCGAAAGTTGGGACGAATTTTTTAAAAATTTTCTGGCGGTCAGACCTCCAAAACGAGATGATCAAAATGGAATGGATCTATTGGAAATAATCGAGAATCTGCAAAAGAAGAGTGAGACTGATGGAAGTAATCAGAATGATGAAAGTCCGGACGGTAATGAGAGTAAGTGTTTTTATTATTATTGTTTTATATATAATTCTTGTACTTTATTTATTCATTTATTTTTCAAATTTACAGATGGTAGGATCTTTCTTGAGTTGAAGCTGTTGTCGCACTTGCTGCCACCGAGGACTCGGTTCAGGACAAAAAAAAACAGTGGAAGCCATCGATAACCGAGTCGAAGGATAGTATGGTAGTGTATACACCCGTAAGTATAAGATTTTTTCTAGATTTCTTTGCTCAGGAAATTATAAATCTTTTTCAATGTATACATTTAAAGTGATGTTTATTCGTACAAAAAATCAATAAATAATCTATGTATATATGTAATAAAAAACCAGTTAAATTAAAACTAATATCATTTCTTATCGTTTTACAGCAACTATCCGACACCACCAAAATCCAAGAGGACAAACAAACGGCAGCGGCCAGTCTTGGAGTCACGGTGCAGCCCTATATTATCGTGGTAGGCCCAACAATCTCCAAAGTGACCGAGCTGTTCATCTGCATCGATAAGACTTTGTACGCGGTGTCTACAACCTTGGAGGCCATAGATGCATGCTATAAAGCATTTCACACGTTAGACCTCCAATATCCGCTTGCCAGTTCACATTTGTGGATTTTAATACAGCGATTGATTTACGGCTACGAATCGAGCGGAGACAAAATTCCGCCAACGTCACCGAAATGATGAGTGACATATCAGCACACGTAAATAGATTGGAAATGGATACTGTTTGAGGCGGTAAAAATCTCTCGATAATACTTTGTTTCTGCCTAGTTCTTGCGCTTTGCATCATTTTTTGCCCACAATAAAATAATACATCATTTTTTTTCGCTCAAAAAATTGAAACGTACTATACCGGTTTATGAATAGAAATTGCCGTTATAAGTAACCTCTCTATTTTTTTGTCTCTACTGATTTCTTATTCATTTTTTTAAATACGAAAAGTAACAAGTTTTGTTTTTTAACATCGCGCATCTTTATTTTACTACATTCATTTTTATAAATACAAAAAGTAACAAGTTTGATTTTTTAACATCGCGCAATCTTTATTTTACTCTTTGTTCTACTTAATTGTGTACTAATTTGTACGCATTTTTTTACGAAGATCAACAAGTTTTTTTAAGTATCTCGCATTAAAAAAATGATGTATAATTTTGTCTACCAAAAAAATTGAAAAAGAAAACTCGATTATACTTTGTTTCTACCTATTTTTTGCGCTTTGCATAATTTTTTGCGCACAATAAAATGATACATCATTTTTTTCCGCTCAAAAATTTGGGACGTACTACCGGTTTATGAATAGAAATTGCCGCGATAGTTACCTCTCCATTTTTTTTTCTCTACTGATTTTAAATGCAAAACGTAACGAGTTTTGTTTCTTAACAGCACGCGTCTTTATTTTACTCTTTATTCCACTTTATTTTTCACTAATTTGTACGCTGTTTTTCCAAAGAACAGCATGTTTTTTTAAAGTATCTTGCATAATAAAATGATGATATTTGGTCTACCAAAAAAATCGAAACATGCTGCCAGAGTTTATAAATAAGAACTGATGTGATAGAACCTCTCTGTTCGTATTTTTCACTTGTTTTAAAGTTTTCTTTCTGCAATAAAACAGCAATTTTTTTTCAAGCGATTTTTAGATTAAGGTCTAACGACGTTTGTGTGCCCTTTCTGTACGAAGACATTTTCGTCGGTAGAATTTCTCGCGAACCATGCGAAAATGGAGCACAAAGTTTCAATGTTGTCATCTTGTCGTTGTAATCAAGGCGAATGCCCAAGAACTTTTAATAATTTTTACAGTTTAAAAAGGCATTTATCTTTAAATCATTCTGTGCTTTGTAAAAATCCTGACAGTGAAAAAGCAACTCCAAGTAACAATCAAACACCCAGCTGTAGTACTCAATGCGAAACTCCATACGGTTCTACTTCAGTTTCAAATATTACCGCTGGTACGTACTCTCAAACTGTGCCATTTCCAAATCAACAATCATCGGCGATACCATTTATTGCAGATTTTTCGTCCATTTTAACAAAAGAAATAACTTCGTTCGTTTCTGACCTGTACTCGGTGCCAAGCCTTTCACGGTCACTTATTTCTTCACTGATTGACAACGTAGATCATTTATATAATCGAACTCTGATACCTATCTTGCAACAAATATGTAATTCTTCCAGGGACCATCAACAAACTGTATCGCATCTCTCTCAATTACTCAACCTCATTGTGTGTCCATTCATCTTTGAGTTCTCGTTTGGTATTGGGCAAACGTAAGGCTGTTATATCAGAAACTACCATTCAATTCGTGTCAATTAAAATGGTCTTAAAGAAATTTTTGGAATTGCCTAACGTTTTTTCATCAATTTTGGCACATCTAGAAAAATCCAAATGCAGTAAAACAACAATATCAAATGTTGGAGGTTAGGTATGGAGAACGATCGAATCGAAATATCAAGATAAATACATACTCCCTCTGATACTTTTTTTTTACGATATGGAAATAAATAATCCTCTCGGTTCTCGTGCTACTGTACGTAAACTTGGTACTGTTTATTTCTCATTGGCGTGTATTCCATATGAATACTACAGCATGCTAGAGAATATTTTTCTCACCCAACTCCATTACATCAAAGATTTTAATCTTGTCGGAAACGAAAGAATATTTTACAAAATTATCGAGGAAATTAATGATCTCTCAAAAGAAGGTTTGGTGGTGAACATTGATGGTCACGAACGAACGATTTATTTTAATTTATTCGCAATTATTAGTGATAATCTTGGGCTCAATACTATATGTGGTTTTGAGAGAAGTTTCAACGCAGAATACTGTTGCAGAATATGTACAGCGAATAAAGACGATAGAAAAAGTATGGTGAAAGAAAATCCTGAATTATTGCGAACAGTCCAAAATTATTCAGAGCATTCCTTAAACAACTCCTTTGGTATCAAAGAAGTATGTGTTTTTAACGAAATCAATCATTTTCACGTAATCGAAAATGCAACAGTTGATATCATGCATGATATTTTCGAGGGCATTTGCAGGTACGAGATTCCTAAACTTCTAAATATTTTCATCTCGAAGGAAATTTTTTTTTCTTTGGACGTTCTAAATTCGCGTTTACAGCATACGGATTTTGGTAGAACCTTTTCAAAAAATGTGCCAATTTCAATTTCGATCAAAGCTCTTTGTTCAGAATACCTAGTTATCTCTGCATCAGAAATGGTTTTCTTGATTGAACATTTCGGAATTCTCATTGGGGATCTTGTGCCTGTAAATCATGAAGCTTGGGATTCTTTTTTAACTCTGCGCGAAATCATTAGCATAATAATGAGTCCATCAATTACGTCCGATACAATTGAACTGTTAGAAACTCTTATATCCGAACACCATACTCAATATTTAAAGATTTTTTCCGAGCCACTCAAGCCCAAGCATCACTTCCTATTGCATTACCCTCGACTTTTAAGAAGAATGGGACCTCTCCGTAATTTGACAGCTTTTCGTTTTGAAGCGAAACATAAATTATTTAAAGATAATGCAAAAAAGATTACGTCTCGGAAAAACTGCCCTTACACACTGGCACTGCGACATCAGCTCACGTTGTCTGATCGTTTTCTCAAGAGTAAGGGATTTTCTAGTAGGTTGAGTTTGGGGCCGACATTGGAAAAAAAAATTGATGATTTGAGAGAATTTAGCATGTTTAAACATGTCGTACCACCGAATGTGCAGAGTGCTCAAATTCTAAATTCTTGGGTAGAAATGAATGGCGTCGTTTATTACAAGGGTCATGCTGTGGCAACTGATTACAACGACAATTTGACGACATTTTCTAAAATACATTATTTTATTATCGACCAAATAGGTCAAGCTGCATTCCTTTGTACAAAATTCATTACTAAAAGTATTAATAAACATGTGTGGGCTTTTGAAATTGAAGAGACACGTGAATGGCAATATATTAATTTCGATGATTTATTTACATATAATCCAAAAAATGTGATGACAATGGCCGACGGGAAAGCGTATATACTTTACGAATAAGAATAAATATGTATATATGTATTATAAGAGCCAATGTTCCTACTTCTTTAATAAACATGAGATTTCTTAATTTTTGCGTACAGTCGTTTTTTATTCGATCATTCCATAACACAGCTATCAAAAAATCGGAAAACTGCAATTGATCATTACAATTACAAATATTTGTGTCTGGAAATATTATTTTAGTTTTATTGAATATTAACAATTATTAGTTAATATTTAATAAAACAGGTAATATTTCCAGATATTACCCTAGAAAACACTGACAGTGGGCCCAGAATAGGGCCAGCATTGGTGGCCGTACGCTCGACTCTTGGCCGATGATTGACGCCAATGCTGGGCAACCGCAGGTTTAAGGTCGAAATGATAGGCTCGGTCCGACGGTAGGGGCCAATCGTTGGCCAATTCTCGTAAGCGACGATTGGCCAATGCTTGGCCCAAGCATTGGCCAATCGTCGCTTACAAGAATCGGCTAATGCTTGGGCCAATCGTAGTTTACAAAAATCGACCTATGCTTGGGGCCAAACGTTGGCCAATCGTCGCTTACAAAACTTGGCCGATGCTTAGGATCAATACTGAGCCAACATTCGCCCAATGTTAGTACCGACACTAGACCAACTTTTTGCCGATTCCACCACCAATACTGGACCAATATTCAACCAGTTGTGGTTACCAATATCCACTGGGCATAGATTTAACAATAACAAGGTCAGAAAATTAGGCTGCTTAGAGTTAACGTTGAACCAACACATTTTTTATTACAAGCTGAAAACTTATAGTAATATTACACATTAATTAAAGATTTATCTCTATTATTTGAGATCAATGAAAAAGCATACATTATAATGAATTGTTTAGGAACTTTATACAGATATATCATGTATCAAACTTAAATAAAGTATTCATTTTTGTGTTATAAACAAAATTATAATATCATATATTAATTAATGTTGTATTTATAATTATTTTTCAAATGATCTGAGTTCTGAAGGTAGAATGAAAAAATTTGGGAAAAAAAATTGAAAAATAATTTCAATGTGTTGAAAATGGTAAAATGAAGTATTGTCCCCTCTTGAAGTTTTATCAATAATCCCATAGTTCTCGAGTTATAGTAATTGAATGATCTGAGCTCCGACCCGGAGAATGAGAAAAAAAATTTGTTGAAAAAAAAATCTGAAAAAATTTCTCTAAACTCAACAAAGATAGACGTAACTTTTTGCTATCTTGGAGTTTTTCATGAATCCTCTTTGTTTTCGAGTTATACGAGATCTTTCAAATTTCCTCTTTTTTTCACAAAACACGGAATAACTTTAGAAAAAAAAATCGCTTAAAGTTTTCTATGAACAAAAATTGAACCTCAAACTTTCCCCTTTATAAATCGGATCGTAGAAATATATTTAAAAAATTTCCTCTAGAAAATGTGGCCACCTGAAAAGAAGTGAAAAAAAGCGAAAAAAGTTGTTTTTAATATTGAGTCCAAATCGAAAAACAAATTGTAAAAACAATTAAAAATACAGGAAATGAAGCTGAATTCATCCCCTTTAAAATGCCACTTATTAAATTAGTTTACGTTGACTTCCGGCGAAATGGCATCAACAAACGTTCGAGCGAAGTTTTGTCCGGAAACTCTCCACCGGTAGTGCATCTTGTATCAAACTTATGTATACATTTTTGGTTTATATCGTTTATCATCGCCGAGTGCCCTCATTATTGAGGGTTATTGGAACGTTCGCGCCGGCCACCTTCACGGTCATTCGCCCCAGCCAGCCAGCGACCCAATTTTGATATTACCCCCAGCGGCTCCGGGTGGTTCACATACTTTTCTTCCAAAAGTTCTGAAACACAAAGTACTTCGTGTCATAATTTATCAAAAATGGTGGAGTTGAAATCAATCTATCACTATTCATTCAGATTAATTAAGAAATTCATCGATACCTTTCATGCAATTGAACGTAGCTGTAGCACTAAAGTTCAGCTTCGGTTCCATGTTTTTCATTTTCCGTCCACAGCCGCTATATTTCAATTGCACCGACTTTGCAATTACCATCGGCATCATGCAAGCAATATCTTCTTTCACCGACTTTAGTCCAATGATGGAGAATGAAAACATCGTTTTCTGAAAAGTGATTAATTACGCATTTACTTCAATTTTCATAAAAACACTTTATAATTATAATTGAGTTTTTTTTTACGTATTTTACTAACCAGTGCATTTGCTTTCTTCTCATCTGCATGTAACTCGGCATCGAATGCGAGGAAGCCCTCCAAATCAGAGATAGGTAATTGGACTTGCAATGTTTGACGAGCTTCTGTCGCTGTTTCCTTCGAGAGGCTGGCGGACATCGTGATGTTGTTTTTTACCTCTACGATTTTTCGTTCGAAATCGTAGAGGATGCTCCGCTTGGAAGAATTTATTTTTTGACTCAAATTCTCCTCCATCGCCTTAAACTTCTCGTCAATATGTGCCTTGAGCATATCTGGTACAAAAATGAGTTCAGTTAAAAGAAAATTCATAAATCAGTCCACGTATTTAAAACGTTTACCAAAGAAAGATTCCTTTGTAGTCCAAGATTGATTGCCGTTGCCATTTTTATCGACATCCCCGATATTGAAATTGGTCTCGATCTCACCTGCATTTGTAAATAACATACTATGATACAAAAACCCCAAGTTGTAGCGTTACTAAGTTAGAACTTAGAATAATTAGAAGATTAACGAACCACATATAGTTGTCAAATGTAGTTGACCGGTGTCACCCGGTAATGTGGGATTTTCCTCCAATAGACTCGTTACTTTTTTTGGAGGCAATTTTGCTGGCATCGACTCGTGTGTGGTTCCTGTATCTGTATCACCGCCGTCCGTGCTTGGCGCTGGATCTAGGTTCTTTAACGTCCTCCGCAAACGACGTAGACCCTGCGCATGACCCTCTACGATTTCAAGGATAAAAATAATTTTTCAAAGAATATTAATAGGATAGGGAAGGCGAAAAATACAGCAAAATATTGAAAATAATTTGTATGCAATAGTCTATGTGACTATTGAACTTTTTCAGTCCAGCCGGACACGCAGTACCAGTGTTGCTAATAGTAATAGTAATTGTGTAGTAACAATAATTTTATATTATATGTATTTTTTTTTTTTTTTGAAATAATTTTCATTCGCTTTTTCTAAAAAATACATGCAATATAAAATTATTGTTACTAAAAAATGCATGCAATATAAAATTATTGGTACTAAAAAAATGCATGCAATATAAAATTATTGTTACTAAAAATTACATACAATATACCATCATCATTGCTACAACAATTACTATTAACAACGCTTGTACTACGTGTCGGGCTAGAGAAAAAAAAGTTCAATAGTCAAATAGACTCTATTGCATACAAATTATTTTCCTACGAATTAAGAAAGGATAGTGATTGTGAAGTAACAATAATTTTATTTTGTATGTATTTTTTAGTAACAGAAATTTCAAATTCCATGTATTTTTTGGGAAAAGCGTAAGAAAATTATTTCATTCTCTTCTTCTAAAAAAATACAATATAAAATTATGGTTGTATTTATATTGTATCTATTTTTCCGTAACAATAATTTAATATTGTATAATTTTTTAGAAAAAGCGAGTGAAATAATTTTTTCATTCGCTTTTGAGCGAATAAAATAATTTTCAGTCGCTTTTCCAAAAATTAAATGCAATATAAAATTATTGTTACTAAAAAATACATACAATAAAAAATTATGATTGCTATAACAATTACCATTAACAACGCTTGTAATACGTGTCGGGCTAGAGAAAAAAAAGTTCAATAGTCAAATAGACTATTGCATACAAATTATTTTCCTACGAATTAAGACAGGATAGTAATTGTGTAGTAACAATAATTTTATATTGCATGTATTTTTTAGTAATAATTTTATACTGCATGTATTTTTTTAGAAGAAGCCAATGAAATAATTTTCTTTCGCGTTTCCAAAAAATACATGTAATGATATAAAATTATTGTTACTACACAATTCCTATCCTGTCTTAATTCGTAGGAAAATAATTTGTATGCAATAGTCTATTTGACTATTGAACTTTTTTTTCTCTAGCCCGACACGTAGTACAAGCGTTGTTAATGGTAATTGTTATAGCAAAAATAATTTTATATTGTATGTATTTTTTAGTAACAATAATTTTATATTGCATTTATTTTTTAGAAATGCGAATGAAAAAATTATTTCACTCGCTTTTTCTAAAAAATTATACAATAATAAATTATTGTTACTGAAAAATACAAACAATATAAATACACCAATAATTTTATATTGCATGTGTTTTTTAGAAATTTAATATTGTATTTTTTTAGAAGAAGAAAATAAAATAATTTTCTTTCGCTTTTTCCAAAAAATACATGGAATATAAAATTATTGTTACTACACAATTACTATCCTGTCTTAATTCGTAGGAAAATAATTTGTATGCAATAGAGTCTATTTGACTTTTGAACTTTTTTTTCTCTAGCCCGACACATAGTACAAGCGGTATTAATAGTAATTGTTGTAGCAATAATGATGGTATAGTGTATGTATTTCGCGTGCCTAATGCCAAAAGGGCCTATTACAGCAAGAAGATAGGGGTCCATGCCAAAAGGGCCTATAAAAAATTTTTTTTCTGCCATTCTTCTTAAAATTGCTTGAAACGTGAAGATCTGTAAAAAAAAAAATTTTGATGTACTAAAACCAAAAGGGCCTATCTTAAGACATAGGTCCTTTTGGTTTTAGGAAATTGTCAGCCTAAAACCAAAAGGGCCTATAAAAAAAATCAAAATTTTTCAAAGTTTTGAATAGAAATTGCATACCAGAGCATTTTTTTTTTGGAAAAAAAATTTTTTTTTTTGAAAAAATTTTTTTTTTTTGGAAAAAAAATTTTTTTTTTTTGAACAAAAATTTTTTTTTTGGAAAAAAAATTTTTTTTTTCGGAAATTTTTTTTTTTTTTTTTTTTAAAAAAATTGTTTTTTTTTGGAAATTTTTTTTTTTTTTTTTTTTTGAAAAAAAAAGTTTAAATAATTTGTTATTGTTTATTTGTTTCAACATTTTGTTATTTTTTATTTGTTTAAGCAATTTGTTTAAACGTTTATTTAAATTATTTGACTTGTTTTCATTTTTTTTTTTTTGCAAAAAAAAAGTTGAAGTAATTTGTTATTGTTTATTTGTTTCAACAATTTGTTATTTTTTATTTGTTTAAAGAATTTGTTATTGTTTATTTGTTCAAACAATTTGTTCTTATTTATTTAAACAATTTGTTATTTTTTATTTGTTTAAAGAATTTGTTATTGTTTATTTGTTCAAACAATTTGTTCTTTTTTTAAACAATTTGTTATAGTTTATTTGTTTAAATAATTTGTTATTGTTTATTTGTTTGAACAAATAAACAATAACAAATTCTTTAAACAAATATATAATAACAAATGATTTAAACTTTTTTTTCCATATAAAAAAAAAAAAAATTTCAGAAAAGAAAGATTTTTTTTCAAAAAAAAAAAAAAAAATTTCCAAAAAAAAAAATTTTTTTCAAAAAAAAAAATTAAAAAAAAAAAAAAAAAAAAAATTTTTTTTCAAAAAAAAAAAAAATTTCCAAAAAAAATTTTCAATTTTCTTAGCGGAGAGTAAAAAAAAAATTATAGGCCCTTTTGGCTTTAGATCACTAAATTTTCAATGTCCCAAAGCCAAAATTTGAGACATAGGCCCTTTTGGCTTTGGAAAATTTTTTTTTGTCTTTAGGCTTAGAAAATGTTGGCAAAACGATTGGCGCAAAAAAAAAATTATAGGCCCTTTTGGTTTTGCAAAGCCAAAAGGGCCTATAACTTTTATAGGCCCTTTTGGCATTAGGCACGCGATTTTTTAGTAACAATAATTTTATATTTCATGCATTTTTTAGTAACAATATAAAAATATTGTTACTAAAAAATTCATACAATATACCATCATTATTGATACAACAATTACTATTAACGACGCTTGTACTACGTGTCGGGCTAGAGAAAAAAAAGTTCAATAGTCAACTAGACTTTGTTGCATACAAATTATTTTCCTACGAATTAAGACAGGATAGTAATTGTGTCGTAACAATAATTTTACTACTTAATTTTACTTAAGAAATATAGAGTCTATTTGACTATTGAACTTTTTCTAAAAAATACATCCAATATAAAATTATTGTTACTAAAAAATACATACAATATAAAATTATTATTGCTACAATAATTACTATTAATAACGCTTGTACTGCGTGTCGGGCTAGACAAAAAAAGTTCAATCGTCAAATAGACTATTGCATACAAATTATTTTCCTAAGAATTAACACAGGATTTTCGACATACATTTAATTGTTTGAATAATCGAATATAACCTAAAAAGAAAAGCGATATCGTAATGCGGAATAGAAAAAAAATACGGTCTATACTTACTCGCTTCGTTCATAATTTTCACGGGATATTCATCCCAGGACGCTTCTGGCTTTTTCTGCTCTTGTACCCATTTGTGAATTTTATTGTAAAAAGATTTATTAGGATACCAGCAAAAAGTTTTGTCAACGACCTCCTTTATCCACGATCGTGGCACCAAATCGACGACCGGCGTATCATCGCTACTTTTTTCGTCAAATTGAACGACGACAAACACAGATTCTGCGCTTATATTCTCCATTGGAATCACGTAGAGTAAAATTGAAATAAAAGTCTTGAGAGAAATGTATATGATTTTCAATACCAGATAAAGACCGACGATGCCGGTAGCCACGCGCGAACTGAACGTCGAACGACGCCGGTAGCCACGCGCGAACTGAACGACGCCGGTAGCCATGCATGCGCGAACTGAGCGACGCCTTTGTCTTTATTCCGTCTCGAACAGTCTCGAAGACGACCCAGGGGCTCTCATGCGCCGTCCCGAGCAGGACCCAGGCGTTCTCATTCGATTTAATAACCGCTTTAATTGTGTAGTAAAGTTACCGCGTATTGTCGATCATCGATTTCAATTTTCACACATTTTGATGACAATTCTTGCATAGATATTTCAGTTATTTTATTAGAAACTTTTTTTATTTCCACCATACCAAACTTCGCAGACGCTTCTGGATTGGAAAAGATATTTGTTATTTCGCGTGCCTAATGCCAAAAGGGCCTATAAAAGTTATAGGCCCTTTTGGCTTTGCAAAACCAAAAGGGCCTATAATTTTTTTTTTTGCGCCAATCGTTTTGCCAACATTTTCTAAGCCTAAAGACAAAAAAAAATTTTCCAAAGCCAAAAGGGCCTATGTCTCAAATTTTGGCTTTGGGACATTGAAAATTTAGTGATCTAAAGCCAAAAGGGCCTATAATTTTTTTTTTACTCTCCGCTAAGAAAATTGAAAATTTTTTTTGGAAATTTTTTTTTTTTTTGAAAAAAAATTTTTTTTTTTTTTTTTTTTTAAATTTTTTTTTTTGAAAAAAATTTTTTTTTTTGGAAAATTTTTTTTTTTTTTTTGAAAAAAAATCTTTCTTTTCTGAAATTTTTTTTTTTTTTATATGGAAAAAAAAGTTTAAATCATTTGTTATTATATATTTGTTTAAAGAATTTGTTATTGTTTATTTGTTCAAACAAATAAACAATAACAAATTATTTAAACAAATAAACTATAACAAATTGTTTAAAAAAAGAACAAATTGTTTGAACAAATAAACAATAACAAATTCTTTAAACAAATAAAAAATAACAAATTGTTGAAACAAATAAACAATAACAAATTACTTCAACTTTTTTTTTGCAAAAAAAAAAAAATGAAAACAAGTCAAATAATTTAAATAAACGTTTAAACAAATTGCTTAAACAAATAAAAAATAACAAAATGTTGAAACAAATAAACAATAACAAATTATTTAAACTTTTTTTTTCAAAAAAAAAAAAAAAAAAAAAATTTCCAAAAAAAAAAAATTTTTTTTTCAAAAAAAAAAAAAAAAATTTCCGAAAAAAAAAATTTTTTTTCCAAAAAAAAAAAATTTTTTTTCCAAAAAAAAAAAATTTTTTTTCCAAAAAAAAAAAATTTTTTTTCAAAAAAAAAAAAATTTTTTTAAAAAAAAAAAAATTTTTGTTCCAAAAAAAAAAATTTTTTTTCCAAAAAAAAAAAATTTTTTCACAAAAAAAAATTTTTTTTCCAAAAAAAAAATGCTCTGGTATGCAATTTCTATTCAAAACTTTGAAAAATTTTGATTTTTTTTATAGGCCCTTTTGGTTTTAGGCTGACAATTTCCTAAAACCAAAAGGACCTATGTCTTAAGATAGGCCCTTTTGGTTTTAGTACATCAAAATTTTTTTTTTTACAGATCTTCACGTTTCAAGCAATTTTAAGAAGAATGGCAGAAAAAAAAATTTTTATAGGCCCTTTTGGCATGGACCCCTATCTTCTTGCTGTAATAGGCCCTTTTGGCATTAGGCACGCGATTTCTGTGACTGGATATCCATGTATACAAAAATCATTAATATCATTAACGTTCACATGATGGTCACAATTCACTGTTATATTGTTTATCACAATGATCCTGCCGTCCTTGAGTTGAACAATATTATTTGGTGATGTTGATTCGATGATCGCACCACATACACGAACTTGTTTCACAACTCCGCAATTAGAAATGATATCGGTCAAGTATGGGCGGGGTTTTACTGAAGGGAGGAAATCGCGCTCGAATAATCGATTCACAACCTGTACGAGAGGATTTTTCGGTGACCGCACAAGCTTTTTAAATTGTCCTAGATAATTTTCAGCCCAGAAAGCTGATATCTCCGTTAGCGGCATTTGAAAATGTTTTACGTCTTCCGATAGATGGATTAAATTGTGAACGCTTAATACTTGTGAATCCATCCCGTATAAAGCCGGCATGAGATAAACGAATTTTCGCAACAGAGTATTTGCATAGTCTGCATAAATCACAGCAAGTTCTGAACTACAGAGGATACGGCACGCTACCGAGAGTAACAGAAAATGTTTATAATAAGCATCTGGTAGTACGTAACGCAATACTATAGCACCACAGTAAAGTAAAAAGAACCTGTATTGTGTCGCTTCCCATCGAGCCATATCGTCCACATCAAAAACTTTTCGTTGGAATTCTCTGGGAATGGTACACTTTGATTGTTCCATGCTTTTTTTAAATTCCCTCAATTGCGCGTTTTTCATGCGTTGGGGCCTTTTCCGTTGTACCCATTTTTCTAGAAGCAATTTCATAACCCCCAAGTAAAGTAGATGCATAGAATCAAGCGGCACGGATTTAATAATGTTGAATTTCGGTAACCGAAGCAGGGGCGAGACATGATCGGGTAAATGATGTTCTGTGTCAGTTTGCAAACGAAAAGACTTCTTCGTGCGCTTTTGACAATCCAAATCCGGGAAAACCCTTTTTCTCCCTATAGTAACACCTCTTGTGACACATCTTTCACATGCATGAAATCCGGTGTGCCCTTTGCAACATTTCAAAAATGACCTTGCCGGAGCGTCACAAATAAGAGCACTTATGCGAAAAGTATATTTCTCATTTTGTATCGAAATACCATTTTTTATCAGTATTCTTGCTTCTGATATAAAATCATTCATGAATTCCATTGCAGTGATCGGTTTCGAATCACCCAAGTACATACCTATTATGAAAGGTACATTATCAAAATTTGTATGAGCAATTTTCACTAAAATTGGCCAGAATTGTTTTTTTGAGCTCCGATAAACTTGTACGCCGTCAACATTCACGAATACTCGAATTTCTTTGCCTTCGTAGGTGTTTGGTGAAATTCTTTTATTCAGTTGATTCTCTATACCAATGTACACGTAGCTCCCAATGGTGTTTTTTTTACTTAACATTGGTCGTATTTCGTTATCTTTGCGCTGAACGTTACCGAGTAAAGCTTTGGCTGTTTGCGGCAGGTTGACATACCCCTCGGATCGTAGAAGCATCAACAAATCGGACAAAACATTATGCCGTAGTGTATCTGCATGTTTTAACGCAAACGATATCAGTTTCTCTTTTATCGAGATTTCTGCAGCTGCATGGGGATCATTTGGATTGTTCTCAATAAAATCTACCACGTCACTCTCCGAGTTTCTTTCAAAGCACTCACTATGTTCACTGCGCGCACTTTGGTCATTTTCGCCACTATTTGTGTAAAGGGCGACCTTTTCGTTGGTATTATTACTTTTTTCTTTAGCGTCATCACTTTTTTCACCGTCGATATTTTCCGTTGTCTGTTTATACTTTTCGCTGTCATCTGTTGTATTGATTTCACACTTCTCATCCATTTTCTGTTTTTTCTGTGCAACATCTTCATTTCCTTCAAAATTATGTGCTTCATCATTCAATCTTTTTAAACAACGATATTTCTTAACACTGTAATATTTTCTCGACATAATTGTAAATAATCAGTTAATCTCGATCACCCAACTGAAATGAAAAAAAATGTAACAGAAGCCTCTACACTGTCGTTTACATAACAATTATATGATATGATGACTCAAGAACACCACGTATTGTTGTACACTCGAATGGTTATAGAATACTAATGAAATGAATCCGAGATAGGTCCCAAAGCAAAACGGTTAGCAGCGAGTTAAAAATACACACATTGTCTACACATTATCCCAATCTTGGCCCAGAGATGGCGGTTAATCCCTTGTCAACGCTGGAAGCGTTTTTATACTCAGGGAGCGTTTGACCTTAAAGAGGAGGCAAAATACCGACGTTTTTCGTGCGAGTGCGAGAGAGAAAGCATCATAGGGGTCGTGTGAGAGCAAGAGAGAGGTCCGAATGTCGCCTTTAGCCTCCTTTTAAATATGAAACACGCGCTATACACACGACACACCAGAGCAGCGTCCAGAATAGCAAAAGTGGGGGTATTACGAACGCCACAGAGCCGCTGGCCCACCCGACGCGACGTCGGCATACTGCCGCGGGAAAAAAACATCGGTATGATTGTGTGCGTGTGTGTAGCTCCGGTGTGTATATTATTGCGTGTGTCCGAACACGAATGCGACCCGGCCTTTGTTTATGTATAGTATATATATTATATACACACCCGGGCGTTTCAAAATAAAAGAATTTTTTTGTTCTTCTCCCAACAGGCCCAAAATAAGTTTCATTTAGGTATAAGAAAAGGCCGGTGAAAATATATGAGCTCTTAATATTAATATTAACATTTTCCTCATCGCACTTTTCGATTTTCTATAAGAATAACATGGGAAAAATTATTTTTACGTCTTCTGATTTTTGCAACTAGCAAACGATTCATCATACGGGAATTCTACAGACATGCGTTTGTACAGAATTGAACGCTCTACAGAAACGGTTCCGAGGTACTTTTTGATAAGTCCACTCGTTCAAAAGTTATTCAATGTCAAAGTTTAATTTTTCGTAAATTTGGCTGATTTTTGGAAATTACACCGGAAATATTAGTTTTGTCCACAAAAAGCGAATGAAATTTCATGTGAAACATCAATTAAACTTGCTAGAAATGTTAACCAATAGTTCTCTCTATAATATTTAAAAAAATAGAATGCTTTGAAAATTGTGCAACACAAATTTGCTTAAAAAATTTTTGTTTTCAATTTACAAATAAAATTGAATTAAAATTTACTGTGATACTACAATGAATGTAATTTATTTCTTAATAGAAAAATACATTTTTTAAGCTATAACTTCTGCTGCAAAATTTTCGTAAAGTGTTCTATTTTTTTAAAAATTATTATAGTGAGAACTATTTTGGTAAACATTTCTCGAAAGTTTAATTTATGTTTCACATAAAATTTTATCCACATTTTCTCGTTAAATCTATAATGTTACCGGTGTGTAGTATCCAAAAATCAGCCAAATCTACGAAAAATTAAACTTTGGCCTTGAATAAATTTTGAACGAGTGAACTTATCAAAAAGTAACTCAGGAACTTTTTTGTAGATCGTTCAATTCTGTTCACAGATATGTTTGTAGATTTCCCGTATGATGAATCTGCTAGTTATAAAAATCAGAAGACGTAAAAACAATTACAACTCTTACACACTTCTAGCACGTATGTAGATATATACATGTGTCATTCTCTATTAATTCAACAACATTTTGTCGGTGACCTTTCGATTTTTTTAAATTTCTTAATATGTTATTAATATATTATTAAACATGTTATTAAAAAAAAATGCTAGGCCGACTGTACGCCAGTATACACTCAGCCTAGCATTATTTAGCGTTAGAAGCCAGTACCGGAAAAATATATTCGGCCTATCATTGGCCTAGAATCGGGCCAAGCATCGAGCGAAACAGTGTAGCCCGATAGAGTGCCAGTATTGGCACGTAGTTGGCAAGAATTATCGGCCCAAAACTGGCCAGGCGTCGGCAGCTAAGTATGGGATGTGTTCGATAGCCAACGCCGGCGTAAAGTCGGCCTAGCATTGGTCTCACGTTAGAAGCCAGTACCGGAAAAATATATTCGGCCTATCATCGGCCGAGAATCGGGCCAAGCATCGATTGAAACAGAATAGCCCGATAGATTGCCAGTATTGGCACGTAGTTGGCACGAATTATTGGCCCAATACTAGCCAAGCGTCGGCAGCCAAGTATGGGGTGTGTCTGATAACCAACGCTGGCGTACTGTTGGCCTAGCATTGGTCTCGCGTTAGAAGCCAGTACCGGAAAAATATATTCGGCCTATCATCGGCCGAGAATCGGGCCAAGCACGATTGAAACAGAATAGCCCGATGAATTGCCAGTATTGGCACGTAGTTGGCACGAATTATTGGCCCAATACTGGCCAAGCGTCGGCAGCCAAGTATGGGGTGTGTCTGATAGCCAACGCTGGCGTGCTGTTGGCCTAGCATTGGTCTAGCGTTAGAAGCCAGTACCGGAAAAATATACTCGGCCGAGCATCGGCCTAGCATCGGGCCAAACACCAAGTGAAACTGTAATACCCGATCTATTGCCAGTATTAGCCCATAGTTGGCACGAATTATTGGCCAAGCATAAGCCAAGCATCGGCAGCCAAGTATAAGGTGTGCCCGATAGCCAACGCTGGCAAACAGTCGGCCCTGAGTTGCATACCAATCGTTGGGTGCCCGATTCCAAGCCAACGGTTGGCCATATTGTGAGTGTTGGCAATGTTTTCATGGGTAATATTTGCAATAGTAATGACCAATTACAGTTTTTTTAAATTTAATATTAACTGCATAATTGTTAATATTCAAAGAAATAATTATTTGTAACGAAGATTTATTAAGTTAGGTCAACAAATCAATAACTACAACCAACAAAACATTGCGTACATCTCTAAAAATTACTTTGTCAAGTGAAGAAACTGCACCTCAATTGGAAAATAAATATGTTGGAGCATACACACAAGTTCAGTTATCTTTGCAAAGCAAAATAGTTCATCGTACTAAATGTGTTGTCATAAATACTATACATTTCGTCTATTCAATTACACTTCTACATCGCCAACAATCAATTATTCTGTTAAAGCGAAACAATGTTGATTCTATTGAAATGGATTTTCGTTTATGACAACAAAATATTTAAACACATAAATCTTTGGTAAAGTCTGCAGAACTAAACCAGTGGGTTTTGAGGACGAAATTGGTTTGTCAAATGAAGGAACTGTACCTCAATTGAAAAAATAATATGTTGAAGCACATGAACAAGTTCAGTTATCTTAGCAAAGCAAAATGGTTCATCGTACTAAATGCGTTGTCATAAATACTATGCATTTCGTCTATTCAATTATACTTCTACATCGCCAACAATTAATTATTCTGTTAGCGTAAAACAATGATGATTCTATTGAAATGGATTTTCGTTTATTTCAACAAAACATTTGAACACATAAATCTTTGGAAAAGTCTACAGAAATGAATCAGTGTGTATGAAGACAAAATATCCGAAAAACTGAACAAAATATTTCCTCTGATCAAACTTGTAACTTGTTACGGTAATCGTATGAACAGTTGAATATTCTGTGAATTTAGTTGAAGTAAGATGATTGCAATGTTTCAATAACATTAATATAATTACTTCAACTGAATTCCACTTGATTGAATCGTTTATTTCTTTGTCGTGACTCTATATATATTTGTTTCAAACAATTTTCTAATTACAACGACATTGATCGTTTTCAATCGAACAGAGGTTTCTTGAATTAAAGAAGCGTTATCTTGTCTCATACAAATATGTTCATTTACCAACCGATAATTTTGTTCGAGAGAATAAACACTTTTAAATTCAACAATTCGTGCGGATAGTTTAAATGTATCTTTGGTTACTACCTAACTATACTGTTTTGTTATGCCAATCAAAAATCAAGTTGAACGTATTTAAAGATATAATTTTGTTGAACCAACTGAATTTTGGTTGGTTGAACGAATTTTTTTTTTCAGTGCACGTTATATTATCGTAAGTGATGCTTAGAACAAAAGTCAGATAATTTGTCTCATTCAATTCTATGGAGCAACGTGTTTTTTGAAAAAGCGTTTCAGGTACACTGAAAAAAGCTTACTGCCACAGTCGCCATATTCTTGTGCGGTTCCGCATATTTTATCGCTACGGTCTCCCACATAACTGAACGGTGCGCCGAGCCACTTTGAATAGGCCCACGAGCTATATTTCAGGGTGCTGGCGGTGGGCCCTCGCCATCCACGCACGGTGGTTATACAGCATAGCCATGGTGGATATGAAATATATGCGAATGAAGAGCATATTCTGGTATCTTACGAGGAGAACACCAGAAGTGCCATAAACCTATTTACCTGGGACTTCGCTCAGTGAAAGAGAGGTGAAAATAAGCGAACACGTGTCTCAGCTTATGCTCGGACACTCAACCGTTTCCGAGAAAATGACGGTCAAAGTTTTTGACGTTCCTTAGATGCTTGTCAGCGCGCGTCGAGTTATACCGAAGCCGCGGCGCAGCGGCTAGCGTCTCGGCATCACACTTTTGCGTCCCGTGTTGGAACCCGATATTATAATTTTTTTTTTCTTACATATATGCATGTCCGTAGAAGATTACTTCGCGAATGTTTCTTGTCAATGTATTTCGAAATAACCCTGTCTTTTTTCGTCGATTAATTTTGTGTCTGGTACATGAATAAATTTTTTTTTAACAATTAAATAAAATTGAACGAGCAAATCTTTAAAATTATTCACGGTAAAATTCCTGCAGTGTGTCTTGTTAATAATATTGGTGGATGGCGTACTTTTTCCCAAGAATTGAGGTTCGGTCGGGCAAGTATACTCTTTTATACCTGCAGCTGCAAGGAGGGTCAATAACAATCCACGCATTGGTTCATAATCAATTGCAGGCACCAGTCTTCGAAAAAATGATTCGTTATGCGTGGTTTGCCTCAAAATTATTGCCCACGCGTGATATCTTCAACAATGTCAACGATGTTTGTTTCCCTAATGGAACTCACACCAGGAAGTGTGACTGTGGCAAACCTACCTTTGCAAGATGTTCTTGGTGTTCAGAATATTTATGTTTCGAATGTTTCTACGATCGTTATCACCCAAAGGAATGCACCCAATTCCAGTCGATCGAGGCGGATACAGAAATCAGAATTGATATCAGGATGAAATATAAGAATTAATATAAGAATTGATATGAGAATAAAATGTAAGAATTCATGTCTCTTTATAAGAATTAAATATGAGAATATGAGAATATATATCAATGAGTATAAGGAAATTATTATAGAAATGAAATATAGGAATATGTGAATTTGAAAAGGTTGTAGTTCCTGAAAACCATTCACACAAATATTATATATTTTATAATATCATAAATACACAAAACTCATTATGAAACCCAGTTGAAATTTTCCAATTATTATTACGCCCTGTATCCTGTAAATTGGTAAGAAACATTCGCGAAGTAATCTTCTGCGGACATGCATAAATGTAAGAAAAAAAAAATTAATATCGGGTTTGAACACGGGACGCAAAAGTGTGATGCCGAGACGCTAGCCGCTGCGCCGCCGCTTCAGTACAACTCGACGCGCGCTGACAAGCATCTAAGGAACGTCGAAAACTTTGACCGTCATTTTCTCGGAAACGGTTGAGTGTCCGAGCATAAGCCGAGACACGTGTTCGCTTATTTTCACCTCTCTTTCACTGAGCAAAGTCCCAGGTGAATAGGGTTATGGCACTTCTGGTGTTCTCCTCGTTAGTCAACCGTAGATGTATGCCGGATTACCACCGTATGAGACCCATTATATACATTTATAACTTAAATATTCAATTCAATAACGCGAGAATATTATCTATAGATTCGTGCTGAAAGCACGTAGGCGTTCAAGATACGATGGAACTCAGAGGTCGTCAGACTCGTCAGTTGAATGCGCGTGTTCACTGGTATAGCCATGACAGCAGTGTAAGGAAACGCTGCCGTGCCAGTGTTAATAGCTTGCCACGGCATTATCATTGAAGCGTTACTGTGAAGTATGATACATGGCATTCGTGGAAGTATGTATAGGTCGATTGGCGGAAACAGGCAGAAAACCCACAGCTATGCAAAATAACGTTACTGACGCAGTAAGCTTTTTTCAGTGTAGCCATAGTTTTCGAGAATGTATAAAATTTTAATTTAACACACCTTCTTTTTTTATGGACCGGAATCGATCGTTGTTCTAAGAGAAGAAAAATTGTAACCTTCATGAAATAAAGAGCACCCCAATGCCGATATAGTGACCCGAATATTTAGTTTTAAGACCATAAATACCAATAATGGTAGAAGCCGACTCTTCTAACTTTATTTATCTACACGGCCGCATACTCTATCAACTACTTAAGACGACTGGCTATAAACTTGACTATGGTGACCTTCTTTAACAAGATGGTACAATTATTTGGACCCAACAACTTCACCACATTTAAAATCCGGAAACGCAAAACCACTGCCAAAAACAGTTATCACCAACAGCTTCGTTTTTTTTATTAAAATTTAATAAATATTAAGAGGATCATAATCAGGATCGAAACCTAAGGGAAATGAACAAAAAATGTTCAGCATCACCTGGAACCATTAGCCAAACTGAAGCCGACTATTCTCACTTTATTTATCTACACGGCCGCGCATTCTATCAACTACTTAAGACGTCTGGCCATAAACTTGAGTACGATGACTTTATTTAACGAGCGTTAACAACTATTTGGATACATCATCTTCACAGCGTTCAAAAACTGGAAACGCCATACCACTGCCAAAACTCGTTATCACCAACAGCTTCGTTTTATTTTATTAAAATTGAATTAATCTGACGAGGATACCCCACGCGTTTGAGCCTGTAAGAGAGAGTGAGAACACACGTCATCCCAAGTGCCTATAGGCCGCATGACGTAAACGGGGCGGAACTAAGTATATGGTCCTATGTATTTGTATACACCGATACAGGCAGCGCTCACAGTGGCTGGTGGTGGCTGGGGTACTTTACTGGCGGTATCCCAAAGAAATTGTGCCAAATGCTCCCATAAGTGTGGCGCTTCCATCTAATATATGTTCGCTGATTATGCCTACGTAGTGGGTCGCGCGTGCGCAGAATGACGCAGTTGAAATCCTCTGTCTCCCTTTTTTTTGTGAACCTACCACGTATAGGGAAGCATAGGTCGCTAGCAATATATGAGTATTACATATATGGTGGCTTCAACTATGGACGTGCAGTCCACACCAGGGTTGCAAATAATTCAGGAGGTCGTGTAAAAATTTCACGACGATTAAGAAGCTATTTATTGAGCAATCAACATTAACAAGTTTTATAGGGACTCAACATTTTTAATTATGCGAACTTGACTCGTTCTAGGCCTCTTTTTATCTAATAGGTTGTACCTCGCATCACGCTACTTATAATATGATATTACAGTATTTTATTACTTGAGGGGAACATTATACTATTTCATTCTTGCACCTAGAAATATATTTAATTTTTTCTATTTACAGTGGAATGTTCCTTCTTCAAGTACGTCTTTCACTCGCTGCTGTCCGGTCATCAATGATGTTCCAATGAGATACCCAATTTCAAAAATGAGCCAATACTCATAAGCCTATCATAGAATCACCGGACCAATTGACGTTTATAATTGCTCAAAATATTGATATTTTGGATTAATAATAAGTTCATATTATTTTGATGAATTTTTATATCTTCTTATCCATTACAATAGCATTATCTTTTTCAATAGTAAAGCGAACTTATATTGATTATATTCTTATAAAGAGCGCTCAATAAATTATTACGTTTAAACATGTCCATAAATATCTGTTTTTAGATAACGGGAGATCAAATTTAATTATGTGCATGATTCAAGACGGTACTTCACTGTTATGTATTCTACTGAGAAATAAATTAAAATTTGAAGAAAAAACCTAATCTTTACATGACGGGCAGCCCAATCTTCACACGATTCCTACGTCCCAACGTTTAATGCTTGGCGACGTTTTTATATTGCCGCTGAAGAATATTTTCAAGACATCAATTCTACGAAGATTTGATTCTGTAGATAAGTACTGATATCAATCTCGACGCCAAGTATGATAGTATATTCAGCAATGATCCTCACAATGATTCGCAAGAATCTTTGCAAGATACTTGTATCGCGAAGAAAGATTTTTTCAAAGATTATTGTCTGATCCGACAAAAGATTCATAAAAAGAATCTTAGAATCTTGAAAAGAGTCTTGAAAAGAGTCTTGAGAAGAATCTTGCTTCGGATTCTATCCGTGAATTTTTGGAGATTCATTCAAAAATTCTTCGGAAGATTCTTTAAAAGATTCTTGGAAAGATTTTTGTCCAAAGAATCACGGATAAGACCCGGAGCAAGATTCTTTCCAATATTCTAAAGTTCTTTTTAAGATTCTTTTGAAGAATCTTAAAAATAATCTTGGAATCCTGGAAAGCATCTTTGAAAGATTCTTTCAAAGAATCTTTGGAAGATTCTCGTTCGATGCGACAAAAGAATCTTTGAAAGAATCTTGGAAAGAATCTTGAATGAATGTCTGAAAGAATCTTTGAAGGAATCTTCGAAAGAAGCATATTCTTCGAAAGATTCCTTCAAAGGATCTTTTGAAGATTCTTTCAAAGGATCTTTTGAAGATTCTTTCAAAGATTCTTTGGAAAATGACCGTCCGATGCGACAAAAGAAGGTTTGAAAGAATCTTTCAAACTATCTTCGGCAGAATCTTTGAAAGAATCTTTAAAAAATTCTTAGAATCTTTAAAATAATATTCAAAAGAATCTTTGAAAGATTCTTGGAAAGAAACTTTGAATGAATCTTTAAAAGAATATTTGAATCTTGGAAAAAATCATTCAAAGAATCTTGGAAAGAATCTTGAAAAAAATCATCGATAGGACCCGAAGAAAGATTCTTTCCAAGATTCTTCGAAAGATTATTTCCAAATTCTAAGAACTTTTTAAGATTCTTTCAAAGATTCTCGTCCGGTGTGACAAAAGAATCTTTCAAGGAATGCTCCAAAGAATCTTCAAAAGGATCTTTAAAAGATTCCCATAGTCTTAAAAAGTATCTTTGAAAGAATCTTTAAAAGGATCTTTGAAAGATTCCCATAATCTTAAAGCGTATCTTTGAAAGAATCTTTAAAAGATTCTCCGGAAGATTGCCGTCGGATAGACAAATTAATCTTTAAAAGAATCTTGAAAAGTATCTTTAAAAGAATATTGAAATGATTCTTCGAATCTATGAAAGAATCTTTGAAAGAATCTTGAAATGATTCTTCGAATCTTGGAAAGAATCTCGAAAAGTATCTTTAGAAGAATCTTTAAAAGATTCTTAGAATGTGGAAATAATCTTTGAAAGAATCTTGGAAAGAGTCTTAAAAAGTTTCTCAGAATCTTGAAAAGTATCTTTGAAAGAATCTTTAGAAGATTCTTATAATTTGGAAATAATCCTTGAAACAATCATGAAATGATTCTTAGAATCTTGGAAAGAATCTTTGAAAGAATTTTTCAAAGAATAATTTGAAAGAATCTTAAAAAGTATCTTTGAAAGATTCTTAAAATGTGGAAATAATCTTTGAAAGAATCTTAAAAAGTATCATTGATAGAATCTTCAAAAGATTCTTAGAATTTGGAAAGATCCTTCGAAAGATTCTTAGAATTTGGAAAGAATTTTTGAAAGAATCTCAAAAAGATTCTCAGAATCTTGAAAAGTATCTTTGAAAGAATCTTTAAAAGATTCTTATAATTTGGAAATAATCTTTCACAGATTCTTAGAATGTGGAAATAATCTTTGAAAGAATCTTGAAAAGTATCTTTGAAAGAATCTTTCAAAGATTCTTAGAATTTGGAAATAATCTTTGAAAGAATCTTGGAAAGAAACTTTGAAAGTATGTTGCTCCGGGTCCTATCAAGTATACTTTTAAAGATTCATTCCAAGATTCTTTCAAAGATTCCTTCAAAGATTCCTTCAAATATTCTTTTTTTGTACGCGGGTTGTTTTTCCAAAAGTCGAAACGCAAAAATAATCATCTTAACAAATAGTGCAAAATAACAAAATCGACGCTTCTGAAAAATCGAATTCTCAATATGCACGCTTGTTATCAATTTTTCAACATTTTTATTGTTAACATCTCCTTAATTTTTGCAAAAATTGCACCGCAAAAATAATGATCTTAAAAAAAAGTGCAAAGTAACAAAATCGACGCTTCTTAAAAATCATAAACTCCATATGCCGGGTAGTTATCGTTTTTTCAACATGTTTATTGTTCATATCCCCTTTATTTTTGCAAAAGTTGAAACGCAAAAATAAGGGTTATAAGAAATAGTTCAAAAGAAAAAAAACAACGCTCCTGAAAAACCAAAATCTCAATATTCACGCCACTTATTAATTTTTCAAAATTTTTATTGTCAATATCACCTTAATTTTTGCAAAATCTGCAACGCAAAAATAATGATCTTAAAAAATAGTGCAAATTCAAAAACTCAACATTTCTGAAAAATCGAAATCTCAATATGGACGCTTGTTATCAATTTTTCAACATTTTAATTGTTAATATCTCCGTAATTTTTGCAAAAATCGCACCGCAAAAATAATGATATCAAAAAATAGTGCAAAGTATAAAAATCGACGCTTCTGAAAAATTAAATTCTCAATATGCACGGGTAGTTATCGATTTTTCAACATTTGTATTGTTCATATCCACTTTATTTTTGCAAAAGTCGAAAGGCAAAAATAATGGTCATAAAAAAAAGTGCAAAATAAAAAATCGGCGCTTTTGAAAAATTAAATTCTCAATATGCACGGGTAGTTGTCGATTTTTCAACATTTTTATTGTTAATATCTCCTTAATTTTTGCAAAAATTGCATTGCAAGAAAAATGATCTTGAAAAATAGTGCAAAATAAAAAAATCGACGCTTTTGAAAAATCAAAATACCAATATGCACGGTAGTTGTCGATTTTTCAACATTTTTATTGTTTATATCACCTTTGTTTTTGCAAAAGTCGAAATGCAAAAATAAGGGTCATAAGAAATAGTGCAAAAGAAAAAAATCGACGCCTCTGGAAAACCAAAATCTCAATATTCACGCCAGTGATTAATTTTTCAACATTTTTATTGTTAATATCTCCTTAATTTTTTCAAAATCTGCAACGCAAAAATAATGATCTTAAAAAATAGTGCAAAATAAAAAAATCGACGTTTCTGCAAAACTAAAATCTCAATATGCACGCTTGTTATCAATTTTTCAACATTTCTATTGTTAACATCTCCTCAATTTTTGCAAAAATTGCACCGCAAAAATAATGATCTCAAAAAGTAGTGCAAATTAAAAAACTCGATGATTCTGAAAAATTAAAATCTCAATATGCACGCTTGTTATCAATTTTTCAACATTTTTATTTTTAATATCTCCTTAATTTGTGCAAAAATTGCACCGCAAAAATCATGATCTTAAGAAATAGTGCAAAGTAAAAAAATCGACGCTTCTGAAAAATTAAATTCTCAATATGCACGGGTAGTTATCGATTTTTCAACATTTGTATCGTTCATATCCCCTTTATTTTTGCAAAAGTCGGGAGGCAAAAATAATGGTCATAAGGAAAAGTGCAAAGTAAAAACTTCTACGTTTCTGAAAAATCAAAATCCCAATGTGCACGGTAGTTATCAATTTTTGAACATTTTTATTAATATCTCCTTAATTTTTGCAAAAATTGCATTGCAAATATAATGATCTTAAAAAGTAGTGCAAAATAAAAAAATCGACGCTTTTGAAAAATCAAAATCCCAATATGCACGGTAGTTGTCGTTTTTTCAACATTTCTATTGTTCATATCACCTTTGTTTTTGGAAAAGTCGAAACGCAAAAATAATAATCTTAAAAAATACTGCAAAATAAAAAAAGCGACTTTTCTAAAAAATCGAAATCTCAATATGCACGGTAGTTATCAATTTTTCAACATTGTTATTGTTAACATCTCCTTAATTTTTTCAAAATTGGCTACGCAAAAATAATGATCTCAAAGAAAAGTGCAAAGTAAAAAAAACAACCCTTCTTAGAAATCATAAACTCCATATGTCCAGCAGTTATCGATTTTTCAACATGTTTATTGTTCATATCCCCTTTATTTTTGCAAAAGTCGGAACGCAAAAATAAGGGTCATGAAAAATCGTGCAAGAGTAAAAAATCTACATCTCTGAAAACCTGAATCTTAATATTCACGCCAGTTATTAATTTTTTAACATTTTTATTGTTAATATCTCCTTAATTTTTGCAAAATCTGCAACGCAAAAATAATGATCTTAAAAAATAGTGCAAAGTAAAAAAATCGACGCTTTCGAAAAATCAAAATCCCAATGTGCACGGTAGTTATCAATTTTTTAACATTTTTATTGTTAATATCTCCTTAGTTTTTGCAAAATCTGCAACGCAAAAATGATAATCTTAATAAATAGTGCAAAATAACGAAATCCACGCTTCTAAAAAATCGAAATCTCAATATGCACGGTAGTTATCAATTTTTCAACATTTTTATTGTCAACATCTCCTTTATTTTTGCAAAATCGGCTACGCATAAATAATGATCTCAAAAAAAAGTGGAAAATAAAAAAATCGAGGCTTCTTAAAAATCATAAACTCCATATGCCCGGTAGTTATCGATTTTTCAACATGTTTATTGTTTATATCCCCTCTATTTTTGCAAAAGTCAAAACGCAAAAATATGGGTCATCAAAAATCGTGCAAAAGTAAAAAATTGACGCTTCTGAAAAACCTGAATCTCAATATTCACGCCGGTTATTAATTTTCCAACATTTTTATTGTTAATATCTCCTTAATTTTTGCAAAATCTGCAACGCAAAAATAATGATCTTAAGAGATAGTGCAAAATAAAAAAATCGACGCTTTTGAAAAATCAAAATCCCAATGTGCACGGTAGTTATTAATTTTGAAACATTTTTATTGTTAATATATGTTTATATATATATTTAAATTGTTAATATCTCCACAATTTTTGCAAAATCTGCAACGCAAAAATAATGATCTCAAAAAAGAGTGCAAAATAAAAAAATCGACGCTTCTTAAAAATCATAAATTCCATATGTCCGGTAGTTGTCCATTTTTCAACATTTCTATTGTTAATATCTTCTTAATTTTTGCAAAAATTCTAAAGCAAAAATAATAATCTGAATGAATAGTGCTAAATAAAAAAATTCACGCTCATAAAAAATCAACATCTCAATATGCACTCCAGTTATCGATTTTTCAACATTTTTGTTGTTAATGCCTCCTTAATTTTTGCATAAATTGCAATGCAATAATAATCATCTTAAAACATAGTGCCGAATAAAAATATTGACGCTCCTTCAATGTCAAAATCTCAATATGCACGCCAGTTATCATCTTTTCAACATTTTAATTGTTAATATCTTCTCAATTATTGGAAAAATTGCAACGAAAAAATAATGATCTCAAAATTTAGTGCTGAGTAAAAAAATCGACGCCCATAAAAAACCAACATCTCAATATGCACACCAGTTATCTATTTTTTAACATTTTAATTGTTAATATCTTCCGAGGTTTTGCAAAAATTACAATGCAAAAATAATAATTTCAAAAAACAGTGCTAAATAAAAAAATCGACGCTTTAAAAAAATCAAAATCCCAATATGCACAGTAGTTATCAATTTATCATCATTTTTATTGTTAATACCTCCTTAATTTTTGCAACAATTGCAACGCAAAAATCATGATCTTAAAAAATAGTGCTGAATTAAAAAATCGACGCTTTTAAAAAATCGAATTCCTAATATGCACGGTAGTTATCTTTGTTCAACATTTTTATTGTTCATATCCCCTTAATTATTGCAAATATCGCATTACAAAAATAAAGATGATAAGCAATAATAAATACCAAAAAGTTTTCAATGCTGAGCTTTTCCAAACTGGCCCATCTCGCTCCAGTTGTGAAAGAACCTTCAGTCGGACGTTGAGTGCAAAAACAATCGATCATCGCCTTGCGACTCTGGACGCGATCTTTTTCGACTTCAGCATTTTTCATGCAGTTTTTCACCCCCTTCGCTTTAGTTATAGAGGTTGATTTGGTTATTGCACGAACACACGTTTTGTTCGTTTAATCTTCCCCTTTATGATGCACCAACTTTCATTTCCGGCCAACAACTCTATCATTGCGAAAAATGCGCATAATTGATACAGTGCATCCGGGACAACCCTGGATCTCATCCCCGAGGAGTGTTTCGACAATACCACCTAGACCGGGTCGTTGGCTATGACGAACCATGACTCTGTGATCAATTTTAAGTAAATCGATCGATAAACTCGCAAGTTATCGTCGAAAAACCGTTTGAACTTCCTGGGGCGATAGTATCCCCAGGAGTTGACCGATTTTAATTTTTTTTTTTGAATCCTGACCGCCGCGAGCAGCTCTTTTCAATGATTTCACTGGAAAAGCCATGTGACGGTGGCGTATATCCTTTTCCGCGGTGTCCCGGAAATCGTGATTCGCACGACCTGACTCCATCGCCCCGCACTTGGTCAATTTTCAACCGATCGCATTCTAATTAGTCTCATTCGAAAGGTAATAAAATTTACTCGAATGAACTCTTTTGAATTTTCAAAATCGGTTCAAATCTCGCCAAAATCGAAAAAAAACTATCTGTCCCAATTCAATTGTCGAGTGCTGTATTCTTCTTCTGGATATAACACGAAACGCCATAGATGAATATATATTGAGATTGTGTAATAATATAACTTTTTAATTTTTCTGAAATAAAAAGAGCGTATCGCGCGTGCAAAAGGTATGCTCACTTACGTCCTTTTCACGACTCAAATGAAAAATGGCGATATCTCGAGAACGGTTGGAGATACGCGAAAACGGTTGAAATTTTGGAAGTTTTCAAAAGGGGTAAGACCTCGATGAGCCCGAATGACCCTTGGATTTTTGAAAATCAAAAACTTTTTGAAAATTTCTTTTGCATACTGTATGTCTTCCTGTAGCCTCTCCTCTGCCACAGGTCTAACACTAAAAAGACCCATCGGGCGTGTAAGATATATACCTTTAGGCCCTTATATTGGATAACCTGCATACACACATATTTTGTACGATCGTTACGCCCTTCTAAGCCCAAGTAGTTGCCACGCGCCGCGATGCAATGTTTATTTTCGCGCATTCCAGAGCGCTTACTAGTTTCATGCAGACGCTATGTTATACGTATCTATTTCACTCGTGTATTCATATTCGTGACGTGCGCCAAGTTCACGGTCATCGCGGGCTTATAACACGCGTTTTGCTAGAGCGGCGGGAGGCGCGGTGAGAACGGTGTATTCGGTGAGATGCATCATCTCTTTTTTCATTATAACTTCATTAGCTTTCACCAGCGAAGTCTGCGTACAGCTCTTCGGAATTTTAACTCGTGCATTTGAAAGACGCATGTATCGTTTTTTTCTCGTGTTTGTAATGCTGAGATTTTTTTTTTAATTCAGAAATTTTCCGCGAATCGCAATCGATTGCCGCGGGGAAATATTTATCGGTGCTGTGATGAGCGCGGTGAGTGTCGAAAAAGTTTGAAACTAAAAAAGTGTGAAAAAAAATATCGCGACAAAAACAATGGCAAAAAATAAAGCGCGCATGATAAAAAGTGAAAAATAAGTATAAAAAAAACATTGCGCGAAAGAAAAAACATCGCGTTAAAAAATTTAAAAGGAAAATAATTATGAAAAACGAAAATAGTTTAGATAAAAAAAAAGTGTGAAACAATATCGCGACAAACACAATGCGTGAATAGCGTTAAAAAAAAAATACCACGCGAAAATAATGTAAAAAAGAAAATAATTATAAAAAATAGTGAATTGAAAATAATTTATAACTAAAAAGGGTGAAAAACATATCGCGACAAACACAATGCATGAAAAATGTAAAAAGAAAAACATTGCGCGAAAATACTGAAAAAAAAGAATAATTACAAAAATAATGAATTAAAAATAAATAGTGTTGAATTGCGAAAAAGTGTATATGCATGTGTGCGTGAACATTCCGCCGAAAAACATTGCGTGAAAATCCCTGGGAGATAAGGGTACAGAAGAGAGGGAAGACGGGTAGAGCGTGGTGAGTAAAATAAAAAATAATTACGTGTGTCGGTGTGCGTATGTAAGTTTAGGATGAGTAAGGTCGTGCCCCGAGAACAAGATGGCCTAAACACACGCCCGTCTGAAAATAAACAATGTACCTCTATTGGGCCGTCGCCTACCCCCTCTTTCCCCCGGCGCTATCGTTCTCCGCGCCGCAATAAATTTTCTCGGTGGTGGGGGAAAATTATTGTGGTAGCGGAGGCCGCATGGTGGGGGTAGGAGTGGGGATAGAAGTAGAGGGCACCATAGTGGTACACTGACTACTTACAAATAAGAGATTCTATTATTATGTTGTCGGCCAAAACTCACGCGTGGATGGGGAAACAGTTTGGGGAATGACTTGGTGATGAATCTGACCCAGGCCTTTGACCTGGGTCAGATTGGGAATTATGAAGATAAGGAGTGCTTATCGCGTCGGAAGGGGAATGGCTGAGATGAGGAATATAGATTTCTCATAGTAGTGGAGAAACGAAATGAGGTGAAGCGGACGATGATTGCGCGTGGCTTGTAAATGCTCTTTGTATTTCCGGGGTTGTGACGCTTCCTCTTTTCTTCGATATTCCTTTCCTCTTCTTAAATGTCATTTCATTGCATATTAATGCGTTTAATTTTTATCTGTAAATACCTTAACAACTAGCATTTGAGTCTCGTTTTTAATTGCTTCATTCTTATATTTTGTGATTATGATACAAATGCGTATTTTCCCAAATCCTTGCAAATGTTGAGGCAAGCAAATTTCAAAATTTTCCTAATTTTTATTTTCATTCAAAACGTGTTAATGAATTCCTTCGGAAAGGCTGATTAGAGAATTCCATTGACTCTCCTTTATTTAATTGTAGATTAATTTGGAATTCCTTTCTCCCTTTTTCCTTTATTTATTCGAGTATGGTGAAAGTGATAACAGCGTGGAGCCCCTTTGCCTCTCCTTCGTTCTCGGCTAATGAGGACCGAATCAGTGGGGAATCCATTCCCTTTTCTTGTGAAATTGCATACAACTGAGCTGTCAATGATTCAGCAAGTAAAAGGAGAAAAAAGATTGAAGTTTCTTGATGATGAAATTGAATGGATCTGGGTCGATAACGTGGCAGAGGGTACGTTGGCGAGGAAAGCGATGTATCTAAGATGCATAGGTTCAATGACCTTGTTCTTTCCTTACTCCTCGATCTTGCCAATAATCGACCATTCTTTCTTTCTCCTTTATTTTATACATTTTGAGATTGATATAAACTGCTTGTCTCTTTTATCTTTTTTTTGAACTAACCAAGGGGTTCTCACAATGGTGAATGTCCACCATAGACTCTTGATGAAGAATTTTGATAATTATTTGATATTAGATAATTAAAGTTACCTCAAACCAGATAACGCACCGGCTAGCCAATGCGTACGACATGCAGCATTTAGCACCAAGACATTAGCCAATAGGTTTCCCAAGTATTATGAAGGAATGCGTCGTGGAAGCCCTTGCCCAAGAGGTTACGACGCCGTAACGTGGCTACTTGAGAGTGCCGCGCCGTTACCCTCGTTCAAATGGCAGCAACCTGGCCCACTCAAGGGCAGTAGCAACTGAAACAAAAGCTAGCGTCCTTCCTTTACTTTAAGTGGAAACGCTGGACGAACCTAGCGTTCTTCGTTCAAAATCGTTCAAGTCTCTCGTTCAAGGCCTTTTTATTATCGTTCAAAATTGCTACTCGTCTAAGCGACGAGTAGCAGCATGACTGGTTAGGCGTCACGCGCGACGAGAAAACCGAGGAGGAGCATGAGCTCCTCTCCTGTGGGCGTGAAGCTCACTGGATCTGGGACGTGAAAGCGGCGAACAGGATGGTTCCAGCAATGTTTATGTGAGGAACATGCGGCCACCCCGTAACGCACGCAGACCGTTCTCGTACCTGCCCCCAGGCGTCGTTACGAAGGAATTGTCTTTTGTCGGACGACCACCGGCGACGGCGCGCGAGAAAAGCCGAAAAGGGTCATTCGCTACGCTCGTCAATTATTGCCAATGGACAGTGTGTATTCAAATTGCGATAGGAGGTTTTTGAGAGCAAGTGGGAGAAAAGAGAGGTGCGAGCGAATCGAGGGAGACTCTCGGTGGAGTCATTTCCGAGTCGTTGAAGAGTGATATTGAAAAGAAGTATTAGAGAATTGTTGAGGGTAGGAGAGTATAATGTCCCGAGTTGGCAATACTGGAAAGCATAGCTGTAAGCCTGTATGTCTATGGTTGGCGCGCAGGCCATGAGCTTGAGTACGAGAGTCAGTCGAATGTAAGCCGCCTAATTAGACAGCGTAATGTATATGGGTCAAATCGCTAAGTAAGGACGTCAGATCCAGCCTTGCCCCTTCAGATCTTTTCGCATTTTTTTCAGCTAAAAGTCCTCATTGAAAAAAACATTTCGGAATTTTTTTTATATTTTTCCCCCTCTAACTTTTGCAGTTATTACATGCGGTATTCCGTCTAGTTTTTCCATTTTCGTTTTATTTATGATGAATTTGTATCTTCCACCAGAAGAAAAAAAAATAGATTTTTTTCGTGAAAATGTCTCAGCTTTAAAAAAAAATTGTTTTTTTGTTTACGCACTTGGAAAGCTCTTAAAATTGAGCTTAAAGTTTAAAAAGCTGTTTTTTTGCCGTTGCCTGAATTAAAAAAAAAAATTTCAATATTTTTTTTGAAAAGCTGAGACAATTTTACATGGGATATGTATTTTCCGAGATGGGTTCTCCATAAACATACGAGAAATGAATGAGTGAACAAAAATTGATTTTATTCATTTTTTTTACCATCTTCCGTTACAATAAATTTTTTTGGAAAAAATACGTTTTTTGAGTGAAAAAGTCTCAGCTTTCGAAAAAAAATATTGCGTTTCTGATAATGCCTGTGAAAAGCTCTCAAAATCGAGTTTGAAATCGAAAGAGCTGTTTTTTAGCCATTGCCCGTATTTTGAATTTTTTTTCATGTTTTTTTTCGAAAAGCTGAGAAAACTTCATATAATATATGTCATTCACAAGGTCGGTTCTGAACAAAAATACGAGAAACATACGAGAAAATTGATTAAAAAGTGTTTATTAATTCATTTCCCGTGTGTTCATTTAGATCCCACCTTGAAAATAACTTATGGTATGTAAAATTTTTTCAGCTTTTCGAAAAAAACATGGAAAAAAATTTGAAAATATAGGCCATGGTTAAAAAACAGCTTTATAGATTTGAAACTCGATTTTGAGAGCTTTTCACAGGCATTATCGAAAAAGCAATATTTTTTTTTTTCAACTGAGACTTTTATATTCAATAAACGTTTTTTTTTATTTATCGTAACGGAAGATGGCAAAAAATGAGTAAAATCAATTTTTGTTTATCCATTCATTTCTCGTATGTTTATGGAGAATCGACCTCGGAAAATACATATCCCATGTAAAATTGTCTCAGCTTTTTGAAAAAAAATTAAAAAGTTTTTTCAAAATATGGGCAACGGCAAAAAAACAGCTTTTTAGACCGTGAGCTCTATTTTAAGACCTTTCCAAGAGCACAAACAAAAAACAATATTTTTTTTTGAAAAGCCGATACTTTTTCACACAAAAAACGTTTTTTTTGAGTTTCCTTATTGTGGTGCAAGATGGCAGGTCATAATGAATAAATCGAGAATTGTAAAACTAGACCGAATACCCCATGTAATAACTGCGCAAGTTAAAGGGGAAAAAATCTGGAAAAATTTGGAAATGTGTTTCTCAATTGGGACTTTCAGCTAAAAAAATGCGAAAAGATCTGAGCGGGTGAGGCCGGATCTGACGTCCACAATTGGCGTTTTGGCCCATATATTAAAAGACAATAGAGAAACTTGCAATAAAGACACGTTGTGGAATATTCCATTGCAATATACTTTATCCCGTTAATTCTGGAGACTCCACTACGTTACATTGGCGATAAGAAAAATTGGCACGATAACATCAAAAAAGAAAAGAACGTTTTCTAACCGATAAAAAAGAAAATTAACGGCAGCCGCAAGGCGCGATGGAGAATCTTGCACGGCGCAAGAAGTGAGTTTTGAAGTAAAAAAAAATAGAAAAGTACAGCAACAATAAGCAACGATGCACAAGCAATGTGGGTTGAGCAGCGAGTCCTTTTGGAACAGCGGCGTAAGGAACTAGACGCATTCAAGGAGAAACTACTAAAACGGCAAGATATACTGCAGAATCGGCAAAAGAATATTCTCGAACAATCGAACCATCTCGCACAGTAGCAACAGAGTTTCGAAGTAAAGCGACTACAATGCGTAGCCGCAAGGTCTGATTTGCCCGACGGAACGATAACAACAACACGTCAGGTACCGAGCGTTAATTTTTTTTCTACCATAGTAGTGTAAATGGGCCGGTTCTGGATCAAGAGCTCTACCTCGACATTTACCGACCTTTTTCAACCCGCGATTCGAGGCACTTAGCCGAGACACAAACCACTTAGCCGAGACACAAACCGTTGCGCGTCGTGAGTAAGTGGCTCACGGGTGGCCAGTGGGTGGTGGGTGGGCGGCTCAGGGGGGGGGGGGGTTTCGTCCGCACATCTTGTGTGTATATACGTATGCGTGTGCATGTGTGTGTGTGTGTGTATTCTGCGCACAGGAGGTGGTGGGTGGTGGGTGAGCAGGTGCATCGCGGGTGGCAGGTAGAGAAGGGGGAGGGGAGGATTTCGAGATTTTCTGCCAGCATGTCTTACGTGTACGTGCGGGTACGTGCGTGCATACGTGCGTGCGTGCGTGCGTTAGGGGGGGGGGGATTGTCGATGCCAGAGATTTTTTGAAGAAAGCATTAGGCGTCGTCACTGGCGTTGACTCATGCTCTCTCTCTCACCCTCTCTCTCTCGCACGCGCACTCTTTGTCGCCCGCGCTCTCACGCGCCGAGTGTCAAGTATCAAATTTACGATGTATACAACTCTGTATCCAAACATGATCCACATTTTTTCGTCGCGACGCATATTATCGACACATAGCTGCATAGACGATCATCGCAATTCACAATTTTCGAGTTTTTGCAAGCTATTCTTCGGCAATGTTATTTCTCTCTCTCTCTCTTTCTCTTTATCTCTCTGTCCTCTCTTTCACTTGTTCTCCGTATTTCGTACGTCAGTGTATTCTAAGCTATGAGATTGCTAATGATTTAGACTTTTTGTAGTTCAAGCTTGGTTTTTGAGGAAAATGTGAAATCAAATATTTTTGGTGAAAGGCCCATTGATATTCACTATTTTATTTGTTATCAATATCCCTAGATGGCATTCAAATGGAAAAAAGTTTTATCATGATAGATTGATATCTAGATATTTCAAAGCTATGATGATTTAATTATTTCAGCAAAAATTTCTATCGTGTTCTGCCCGCGGGTCCATTGATATTAGTGGTATATACAAATTCTATGGTTGATATAAAAATTGGGAAAACTTGTTTTTTCATGAAGCAATTGGATTTTTAGAAAATTTATTATTTTTTCTCACCAAAGGTCTAAGCATGTTAATGTAATTTTTTTCTTATCTTCTGCGAATAATATAATAGTTTACTTTGAAATTAAAATCATGAACAATACAATCTTTTTTTATACTGTCTTTCCAAGTTTTTTAAAATAATTTTCATAACTTCACGTAAGACTCCTATGCGAGCCGCAGAGGATGAGAAAGCATAAGTAATCATCACTTCCAAGGGCCCTCGTTCAGAAAAAAATATATATATATTGTATTATTCAGAAAAATCTTGGATGTCTTAGCTTATTTTCACGAAATTTTAATGTCGTCGGCACATTATGAGAAAAATCAATTATATTTATATCTTTGGGTCTATGGTCAGAAACAAATATTAAAATTTCTCAAAAATGTGAATTGTCATAATTTTGAGGAGGGTTACTTTTCTCAAATATGAATACATTTTTATGTAATTATAATAACAATAACAATTTCCAAGAACCATAGGCTTACAGATAGGAAAATCAAAATTCTCGTAACGTTGAAACATCCGAATGAATAACAACATTTTAACTAACAATTTTTGTTCCGCACAATCCGTAGATTACATGGAAATCCGTGAAAAATATACATCATGGAGGAGCCAGCTCACTTATTCGATTTCTTTTTAAAGTTTTTTAAATAACTGCTTATAGCTTTATCTGGAGTTGTACATATGGTTTTTTCCGGTGATATAACATCAAGAGGGGACATTCACTCTCCCGCTTTATATACAAATGATTTTAGAGAGGGCCTGACTTCACGTGATTTCGCGTATAAAATTCAAACAAAAAGCACGGCTGAAAAAGTATAGAGATATTGACACTGATTCACGTAAAAAATCAAATAATGAATTTGAGAAAAACTTTTTTAAACTCATGAATAATTTCAGTTTTCGGGAAGATAATGAAAAACGTTAGGCAACATCGAAATGTTAAGCTTGTGAAGAAATGGGATAGAGCTTTTTGGTGCAAGGGCTTTAATCGCAAAGGTGACATTTCACAGCTACACGAGCTGAAGTGAAATTTATGAAAACCGACATATGTGAAGTTTGCAATTCTCGACATTTTAAAAATCACCCCTTTTTAAGACTTTCGTTATAATTACCCTGAAAAGAAAAAATTCCGATACAGTAAAATAACTTTACACCGATACCGGCAGTCTAAGTATCACATTAGAATCCCCTCCCCGATATATACAGCTATGATGAGGACGATTTGCCTTGATTCGATACGTCTGATTATGCAACCGACAATCGCTATGGCATACAATAAGTTAATGAATCAAAATAAATGAATAAAAATTATATAAATATAAGGGTTCACGAAGGATAAGAATAACGAAAAGATAATGGAGGAATTTACGGGTTTGAGAGCCAAACTATACACCCAGTCAAGTATATATATCATAAATTTTTTAAATAATATTTATATGTTCTGATAATCATTTTTATACATTGCATTTTCATACATTGCATTTAAAAATAAAAAAAATATATAGAAATCTATGAATTTCGGAAATTGAGAAAAAAGGGTGTGTGTGTGTGTGTGTGTGTGAATGTATGTATGTAGATGTGTTTATACTCCTCATTTATATTCCTCGATGAAGGGCTTTGTAGAGAGTGCACCCCTAGCTGCACTGCAAACCTCAATGCATCAGGGAGAGAGAGAGAAAGAGAATCAGTGTCAAATTTTCAGCATCGAACGGCCGTACAAAAACGAAAAATTAAAATGAGTACAGTACGAAACAACAGCGATATAACGGGCATTATTAAATTTCTGATCGAACGTTTTTCCCCACTGAGAGTGGCGTTTCATCCTCAAGAGTGCATACGCGATCTACGTTTGATTAATCGGGCAGCAGCATTGCGTAAACTGCGGAGGATTCTGTATGCTGCGCAAAAAATGGATTTTATAGCAGCGTTTAATCTCGGGCTGCTACATATATTCGATGTCCTGGACTCAGCCGTTCAGGTGATCTGATTATTCAATTGGCAAAATGTAAATCGTCTCCGACCAATTATTGATGCACATGGTAAGTGAATTTCAAATTCCCATCTCCCATCCATTTATATATTACTTAATTCTGTTTAAGTCGTTCAATATTTTAACAGAGAAAAACAACTTCTGTCACAGCGGAGATGTCTCGTCGCAGACGATCTTGGGGGGAGAAGAAGAAGAAGAAGAAGAAGAAGAAGAAGAAGAAGAAGAGGAGGAGAAGGAGGAAGAAGGAGAAGAAGAAGGAGAGGAAGAAGATGAAGAAAGAGAAGAAGGAGATGAAGAACTAGATGCTGATGATGAAGGGGGAGAAGATGATGATGAAGAAGAAGAAAAAGAAGAGGAAGAAGAAGAAGATAATGATGATGATGATGGAGAAGGAGGAGAAGAAGAAGTGCATGATGCACTAAGACCACCAACACCGACACCACAGTCACCACCACGACCACCACCACCACCACCACCACCACCACCACCATACGCCGATGGCATCGATTATGAGAGGGCCCGAATGAAATGGGAGCATCGGCAAATCAAGAGAGCTGCCGGAACCGCAAGAAATGTGGATGAAGGTAAAAAGAATATGGGTGGGGTATTAAATTAATGATGCTCATGAGAGATATTAATTTCTATCCATCTTTTCAGGATATGAATCCGGTCAGTCCGATGAGCTGACACATAGAGCACTATTTGGGGAAGAGCTCGAAATGTTCCCCGGTATGTTTAGCGAAGAAGAGCTAAGTGCTCAAGATGTTAACCTTAGTTTTTACAAACATTAATTAAGAGAATACTTTATAAATATTTATAGCATAATTTGTTTCAATAAAAAAACAAAATATAAATAAAAAATCTTCGATCATGATCATTTCGAAATCCTTCCTATCGCGAAAAAGCGTTCCTTGGGGTGAAAAAAAAATCATAAAAACTGTAAATTTCACAAATCAGCTTCATTGGTCCATGTGTTGTGGGTATCATCAAATCTCAACCATTTTACAAAAATGTTATTACCGTGCTTTTGTAGAACTTTTACGAGATCAGATAAATTAAGAGAATACTTTATAAATATTTATAGCATAATTTTTTTCAATGAAAAAACAAAATATAAATAAAAAATCTTCGATCATGATCATTTCGAAATCCTTCCTATTGCGAAAAAGCGTTCCTTGGGGAGAAAAAAAAATCATAAAAACTGTAAATTTCACAAATCAGCTTCATTGGTCCATGTGTTGTGGGTATCATCAAATCTCAACCATTTTACAAAAATGTTATTACCGTGCTTTTGTAGAACTTTTTCGAGATCAGATAAATATCTGGATATTCAACTTTCAATAATTCTTGTTCGTAAAATCCACCGACGATGGGCTCGTTCTGATAATCTTCAATATTATACGTCACATGATTGGTATTGTTCACTCAGCTAATGGTAAATATTTCTGTCGTTTATTTTGGGATATAACGCTTCGCGAAAACATTCTCAAACTTGCGCATTCGCACTTTGTCGCCAATTTTTTCAATGTGCGATTAAATCAGTGGCAAATTGCTCTATGTCGAGTACATATGAATATTATATTTTTGGATGAGCGATTCAAAATCTGGATTATTTATTCCATAACATTATGCTTACGTTCTTTTTTTATCGAACCGCAAAAAAGTAAAATAAAATCAAATAAAATAAAAACAACAGGAACTCTGCAACGGAGATGTCTATTCTAGTTGCAAATTCTGGCGCGCCCCATCTAAACGCAAATGTCGTCATTTACCAGTATTATAGTATATACAAATTCGTATGAGAAATGAAATTATTTCTACTTTTTTTATATAAAAAATGAATTAAAAAATAAAAAATAAATAAAAAATAAAAATAAAATAAAAAACAAAAAAAACAAAAAACAAAAAACAAAAACAAAACAAAAAACAACAAAACAAAAGAAACTTTGCAACGGAGATATCTATTCGAGTAGCAAATTTTGACAGTATCATTGTGTATATAAATATGTATGAGAAATGACATTATGCTTACGTTCTTTTTTTATCGAACCGCAAAAAAGTAAAATAAAATCAAATAAAATAAAAACAACAGAAACTCTACAACGGAGATGTCTATTCTAGTTGCAAATTCTGGCGCGCCCCATCTAAACGCAAGTGTCGTCATTTACCAGTATTATAGTATATACAAATTCGTATGAGGAATGAAATCATTTCTACTTTTTTTATATAAAAAATAATTAAAAAAATAAAAAATAAATAAAAAAAATAAAAATAAAAATAAAATAAAAAACAAAAAAAAAACAAAAACAAAAAACAACAAAACAAAAGAAACGTTGCAACGGAGATATCCAATCAAAAAAAGTAAAATAAAATCAAATCAAATAAAAACAACAGAAACTCTGCAACGGAGATGTCCATTCTATTTCTCATATATATTTGCATCCACAATAATACTGGTAAGTGACGACAGAAATTTTGACTCCCCACTATCTGAACGCAACTGTCGTCACTTACCAGTATTATTGTGGATGCAAATATATATGAGAAATAGAATAGACATCTCCGTTGCAAAGTTTCTTTTGTGTGGTTGTTTTTTGTTTTGTTTTTGTTTTTTGTTTTTTGTTTTTTGTGTTTTTTATTTTATTTTTATTTTTTATTTTTTTTTATTTATTTTTTATTTTTTAATTCATTTTTTATATAAAAAAAGTAGAAATAATTTCATTTCTCATACGAATTTGTATATACTATAATACTGGTAAATGACGACATTTGCGTTTAGATGGGGCGCGCCAGAATTTGCAACTAGAATAGACATCTCCGTTGCAGAGTTCCTGTTGTTTTTATTTTATTTGATTTTATTTTACTTTTTTGCGGTTCGATAAAAAAAGAACGTAAGCATAATGTCATTTCTCATACATATTTTTATACACAATGATACTGGTAAATAACGCCATTTACGTTCAGATAGGGGAAGTCGGAATTTTCTACTAGAATGGATATCCCCGTTGCAGAGTTACTTTGGTTTTGGCGATGCAGAGTTTCTATACAGTTATGGAATAAATAATCCAGATTTTGAATCGCTCATCCAAAAATATAATATTCATATGTACTCGACATAGAGCAATTTGCCACTGATTTAATCGCACATTGAAAAAATTGGCGACAAAGTGCGAATGCGCAAGTTTAAGAATGTTTTCGCGAAGGGTTATATCCCAAAATGAACGACAGAAATATTTACCATTAGCTGAGTGAACAATACCAATCATGTGACGTATAATATTGAAGATTATCAGAACGAGCCCATCGTCGGTGGATTTTACGAACAAGAATTATTGAAAGTTGAATATCCAGATATTTATCTGATCTCGAAAAAGTTCTACAAAAGCACGGTAATAACATTTTTGTAAAATGGTTGAGATTTGATGATACCCACAACACATGGACCAATGAAGCTGATTTGTGAAATTTACAGTTTTTATGATTTTTTTTTCTCCCCAAGGAACGCTTTTTCGCAATAGGAAGGATTTCGAAATGATCATGATCGAAGATTTTTTATTTATATTTTGTTTTTTCATTGAAAAAAATTATGCTATAAATATTTATAAAGTATTCTCTTAATTTATCTGATCTCGTAAAAGTTCTACAAAAGCACGGTAATAACATTTTTGTAAAATGGTTGAGATTTGATGATACCCACAACACATGGACCAATGAAGCTGATTTGTGAAATTTACAGTTTTTATGATTTTTTTTTCACCCCCAGGAACGCTTTTTCGCGATAGGAAGGATTTCGAAATGATCATGATCGAAGATTTTTTATTTATATTTTGTTTTTTTATTGAAAAAAATTATGCTATAAATATTTATAAAGTATTTTCTCAATTTATCTGATCTCGTAAAAGTTCTACAAAAGCACGGTAATAACATTTTTGTAAAATGGTTGAGATTTGATGATACCCACAACACATGGACCAATGAAGCTGATTTGTGAAATATACAGTTTTGATGATTTTTTTTTTCACCCCAAGGAACGCTTTTTCGTGATAGGAAGGATTCCGAAATGATCATTATCGAAGATTTTTTAGTTATATTTTGTTGTTTATTTAAAAAAATTATGCTATAAATATTTATAAAGTATTCTCTTAATTAATGTTTGTAAAAACTAAGGTTAACATCTTGAGCACTTAGCTCTTCTTCGCTGAACATACCAAGGAACATTTCGAGATCGTCCCCGAATAGTGCTCTATGTGTCAGCTCATCGGACTGACCGGATTCATATCTTGAAAAGATGGATAGAAATTAATATCTCTCATGAGCATCATTAATTTAATACCCCACCCATATTCTTTTTACCTTCATCCACATTTCTTGCGGTTCCGGCAGCTCTCTCGATTTGCCGATGCTCCCATTCTACTCGGGCCCTCTCATAATCGATGCCATCGGCGTATGGTGGTGGTGGTGGTGGTGGTGGTGGTGGTGGTGGTGGTCGTGGTGGTGACTGTGGTGTCGGTGTTGGTGGTCTTAGTGCATCATGCACTTCTTCTTCTCCTCCTTCTCCATCATCATCATCATTATCTTCTTCTTCTTCTTCTTCTTCTTCTTTTTCTTCCTCTTCTTCTTCTTCTTTCTCCTTCTCCTCCTCTTCTTCTTCTTCTTTTTCTTCTTCTCCCCCCAAATTGGATTGCCTGCGACGAGACATCTCCGCTGTGACAGAAATTGTTTTTCTCTGTTAAAATATTGAACGACTTGAACAGAATTAAGTAATATATAAATGGATCGGAGATGGGAATTTGAAATTCACTTACCATGTGCATCAATAATTGGTCGGAGACGATTTACATTTTGCCAATTGAATAATCAGATCACCTGAACGGCTGAGTCCAGTACATCGAATATATGTAGCAGCCCGAGATTAAACGCTGCTATAAAATCCATTTTTCGCGCAGCATCCAGAATCCTCCGCAGTTTACGCAATGCTGCTGCCCGATTAATCAAACGTAGATCGCGTATGCACTCTTGAGGATAAAACGCCACTCTCAGTGGGGAAAAACGTTCGATCAGAAATTTAATAATGCCCGTTATATCGCTGTTGTTTCGTACTGTACTCATTTTAATTTTTCGATTTTGTACGGCCGTTCGATGCTGGAAATTTGACACTGATTCTCTTTCTCTCTCTCTCCCTGATGCATTGAGGTTTGCAGTGCAGCTAGGGGTGCACTCTCTACAAAGCCCTTCGTCGAGGAATCTAAATGAGGAGTATAAACACATCCACATACATACATTCACACACACACACACACACACACACACACACACACACACACACACACACACACACACACACACACACACACACACACACACACGCACACCCATCCTTTTTTTCTCAATTTCCGAAATTCATAGATTTCTATATATTTTTTTTATTTTTAAATGCAATGTATGAAAATGCAATGTATAAAAATGATTATCAGAACATATAAATATTATTTAAAAAATTTATGATATATATATACTTGACTGGGTATATAGTTTGGCTCTCAAACCCGTAAATTCCTCCATTATCTTTTCGTTATTCTTATCCTTCGTGAACCCTTATATTTATATAATTTTTATTCATTTATTTTTATTCATTTACTTATTGTATGCCATAGCGATTGTCGGTTGCATAATCAGACGTATCGAATCAAGGCAAATCGTCCTCATCGTAGCTGTATATATCGGGGAGGGGATTCTAATGTGATACTCAGACTGCCGGTATCGGTGTAAAGTTATTTTACTATATCGAAATTTTTTGTTTTCAGGGTTATTATAACGAAAGTCTTAAAAAGGGGTGATTTTTAAAATGTCGAGAATTGCAAACTTCACATATGTCGGTTTTCATAAATTTCACTTCAGCTCGTGTAGCTGTGAAATGTCACCTTTGCGATTAAAGCCCTTGCACCAAAAAGCTTTACCCCATTTCCTCACAAGCTTAACATCTCGATGTCGCCTAACGTTTTTCATTATCTTCTCGAAAACTGAAATTATTCATGAGTTTAAAAAAGTTTTTCTCAAATTTATTATTTGATTTTTTACGTGAATCAGTGTCAATATCTCTATACTTTTTCAGCCGTGCTTTTTGTTTGAATTTTATACGCGAAATCACGTGAAGTCAGGCCCTCTCTAAAATCATTTGTATATCAAGCGTGAGAGTGAATGTCCCCTCTTGATGTTATATCACCGGAAAAAACCATATGTAAATAATAGTTTAGTTTTATGATACTGGCGATGATGAGACTCAAGGCCAATTTTTTTCGGGAGAAATAGAAATATTTTTCCGAACGAGAACCCTCCGATATTGATGTCTTATTTTTTATAATCTGCCAATTATATATGAAAATTCATAAAAAGTTTCATCAGGATACAAATTAAAGTTGACATTAACTACAATAAAAATTGAAATTATTTTGGATGTTTTTATTCCGATTTTGAAGAAAAGTAGTAAGCAAATATTTTTCGATCGAGAGCCCTTCATTAATATTAATGATTCTCGCAATCTGTAGATGATATGCAAATATTACGAGGATTGACACGGAGATGCCGGATAATGTATCGGGATCCAAAGTTAGATTCATCTGGCAGCGAAACCTAAGGACTGACTAAGTAGGGAGCGCAAAGCCCCGTCGACCATACGAAACGTCGAGGTTTGTTAGGATAAATTCTGAAAATTGTCGAGATTGTCCACGTAACAATGATATAGATATAGAGTTCGGAGTTTGGATGCAGAATGTGGTTATTTTTTAGGTTAGGGTCGGAAGTTGCTTTTACTCGTTTACTGCATTTGCGTCCGGGAGTGAGTAGCATAATCTGTAATGAGCTGAGAATAATCGACGACAAATCTCTCTCTTTCTCTCTCTACACCATGCTGTCGCATGCGAGTCGCGAGCGAGCTATTTACTTACGTCACCATATTGCTGACGTCAGAATTAAGTCATACCTCTCCTTAGGTTCCCATTATCATGAAGAAATCAGATCTTTTATACTCACAATAACCGTGATTTTTGTTTTAATTTTATATTTATCTGGAGTTGTTGATGTGAGGATTACTTACTTTGCTCATATTCTGTGGATGTAACATAAATTTTATGCAAAGCTATAAGCAGTTATTTAAAAAACTTTAAAAAGAAATCGAATAAGTGGGCTGGCTCCTCCATGATGTATATTTTTCACGGATTTCCATGTAATCTACGGATTGTGCGGAACAAAAATTGTTAGTTAAAATGTTGTTGTTCATTCGGATGTTTCAACGTTACGAGAATTTTGATTTTCCCATCTTTAAGCCTATGGTTCTTGGAAATTGTTATTGTTATTATAATTACATAAAAATGTATTCATATTTGAGAAAAGTAACCCTCCTCAAAATTATGACAATTCACATTTTTGAGAAATTTTAATATTTGTTTCTGACCATAGACCCAAAGATATAAATATAATTGATTTTTCTCATAATGTGCCGACGACATTAAAATTTCGTGAAAATAAGCTAAGACATCCAAGATTTTTCTGAATAATACAATATATATATATATTTTTCTGAACGAGGGCCCTTGGAAGTGATGATTACTTATGCTTTCTCATCCTCTGCGGCTCGCATAGGAGTCTTACGTGAAGTTATGAAAATTATTTTAAAAAACTTGGAAAGACAGTATAAAAAAAGATTGTATTGTTCATGATTTTAATTTCAAAGTAAACTATTATATTATTCGCAGAAGATAAGAAAAAAATTACATTAACATGCTTAGACCTTTGGTGAGAAAAAATAATAAATTTTCTAAAAATCCAATTGCTTCATGAAAAAACAAGTTTTCCCAATTTTTATATCAACCATAGAATTTGTATATACCACTAATATCAGTGGACCCGCGGGCAGAACACGATAGAAATTTTTGCTGAAATAATGAAATCATCATAGCTTTGAAATATCTAGATATCAATCCATCATGATAAAACTTTTTTCCATTTGAATGCCATCTAGGGATATTGATAACAAATAAAATAGTGAATATCAATGGGCCTTTCACCAAAAATATTTGATTTCACATTTTCCTCAAACCATGCTTGAACTACAAAAAGTCTAAATCATTAGCAATCTCATAGCTTATAATACACTGACGTACGAAATACGGAGAACAAGTGAAAGAGAGGACAGAGAGATAAAGAGAAAGAGAGAGAGAGAGAGAGAGAGAAATAACGTTGCCGAAGAATTGCTTGCAAAAACTCGAAAATTGTGAATTGCGATGATCGTCTATGCAGCTATGTGTCGATAATATGCGTCGCGACGAAAAAATGTGGATCATGTTTGGATACAGAGTTGTATACATCGTAAATTTGATACTTGACACTCGGCGCGTGAGAGCGCGGGCGACAAAGAGTGCGCGTGCGAGAGAGAGAGGGTGAGAGAGAGAGCATGAGTCAACGCCAGTGACGACGCCTAATGCTTTCTTCAAAAAATCTCTGGCATCGACAATCCCCCCCCCTAACGCACGCACGCACGCACTTATGCACGCACGCACGTACACGCAAGACATGCTGGCAGAAAATCTCGAAATCCTCCCCTCCCCCTTCTCTACCTGCCACCCGCGATGCACCTGCCCACCCACCACCCACCACCCCTTGTGCGCAACATACACACACACACACACATGCACACGCATACGTATATACACACAAGATGTGCGGACGAAAAAATCCCCCCCCCCTGAGCCGCCCACCCACCACCCACTGGCCACCCGTAAGCCACTCACTCACGACGCGGTTTGTGTCTCGGCTAAGTGGTTTGTGTCTCGGCTAAGTGCCTCGAATCGCGGGTTGAAAAAGGTCGGTAAATGTCGGGGTAGAGCTCTTGATCCAGAACCGGCCCATTTACACTACTTACCATTCGGATCTCTCGCCGAATTTCGTATCGGTGATGATTGGAATATCTATGAAGAGCGCTTAAACGAATACTTTATAGCTAATAACGTTTCAGACGGTCGTCGTGTTGCTGTTTTTAGAACTCTGGTGGGTCAAGAGGCGTAGAACATTTCGAAAGACTTATGCGATCCTTGTTTACCGTCGACTAAGACGTACACTGAACTGTGTGAAATTTTGAACAGACAGTTTGCGCCCGGAATAGCTTCATATAAGGAAAGAAGGGAGTTTTTTAATTTAACTCAGGCCGAAACAGAGTAAACAGAATAAACTGTAAATTTGTTTCTCAGCCTGATGACAAAATTAAAGATGGATTTATCACCGGTCTTCGTAGCGGTCCCATTCTAACCAAGGTGTTTGTACAAAGCGCTACCGCTACGCTACAAGAGATTCTTGAGGCAGCGAGGACAAGAAAGTCTTCGATCGCTGTGTCATCGAGAACAAATATGGCTGATCTACACAAAATTAACATAAAAGCATCGAAGAATTACTCAAGGAGAGACGGTTCGCATCGCTACAAGGCAACGCAGAATTCATCGACGCACCGCTTCGAGGACAAGGCGTCATCGCACCAAGTTAAGGAGGCTCGGTCCGAAGCAGTGTGCGATCACTGTGGCGGCGTTCGACACAATTTTAAAAACTGCAAGCATAAAGAGTACAGTTGTAAAATTTGTAAAAAGAGAGGCCATTTGGCAAAAGTGTGTCGAAATGAGAAAACGATTCAGTCAACACAGAATTATGTTGGAGTTGAACTACACGAGTCATTTGAATTCTCGTATATGTTGAATCTCTGTAGCGATCGGGCTGTAGAAGAGCTAGATTCAGTAGAATTAAATGTAGGAGGAAAAAAAGTTCGTTTTGAAATCGATTCTGAAGCGAACAAGTCAGTAATTCCAGAGAAGTTTTATGAAAAATACTGGTCGCACTGTGCTCTTGAAAACACGCCTGTTAGATTGAGAATGTATGATAATAGTGTATTGGTCCCTGTTTGTTAATTAAAGTCAATATTGAATTCAAAGAATCGAGTGAAAGAGGTACACTAATAGTTGTCAGGGAAGGCGAAAAACCTTTGTTGGGTAAAGACCTCATGAAAGCTTTTGGGTTTTATATCGCGTCGTATGAATTTCTGGAGAAAGACAGCGAAATCGAAAGCTTGTTAAAACAATCCGCTGGTTTATTTGAAGAAATATTGGGAAAATGTAAGTTTGAAAAAATTGATATTAGAGTTCAACTTAAGGCAACGCTGACATTTTGTAAGTCGAGACCAGTATCAATGGCCCTTGAGAAAAAATTAAACGAACGATTCGACATCTTAGTCAAGAATGGATTAATTTCATTACAAAATGCGTGGGGTACTTCACTGGTCTCGATTTAAAAATCGGATAGTACCTTGAGAGTTTGTGCGGATTATAAAACCAATGTAAATCGTTTCGTTGAAAATGTGAAATATCCCTTTCCTAGAATGAGGACATTTTCGCGGCTTTGAGTGGGGGAGAAAAGTTCTCGAAATTAGATTCATCCGTAGCGTACAATTAATTAGAAGTAACAGAAGAGTCCAAAAAAATATTAGCTTTGAGTACACATCGCGGTATTTATGTCCTAAACAGATTGCCCTTCGGGATAAAATCTGCGTGTTTGATTTTCCAGCGAGCAATGGAAAAAGTTCTGCAAGGCGCAGACGGCGTAGTATGCTTCTTAGACGCCATTATTGTAACCAGGAAAAATCGTGAAGAACACTTGCAAAATTTGCGAGAAGTTTTTAAAAGACTCTCAGAAGCTGGATTCAGGTTAAACTCGAAAAAGTGCGCATTCTTTCAATCGAAAGTTCGTTATTTGGGGCATATAATTAACCGAAAGGGGTTAATGGAAGATCCCGAAAAGAATTGAGAAATTGTCAAGGTCTCCAGATCATCATGTGTTCAAGAGGTACAAGCGTTTATCGGCATGGTAAATTGTTATGCGAAATTTGTACCCAGATTCGCTGACATTTTATCGCCTCTATACTATCAAGTGTAAAAAAAAAAAAGATTTTATCTGGTCAAAAGAGTGCGAAGAATTGTTTCAAGATATTAAAAAGAAAATGTCAGCAAAGTGCTTTTTGCCCATTGAATGAAAGGAGGATAAATTCTAGACGATCTTTTTGTAGTCGTTGGGGAATTTGGAGTTCGAGAAAAATAACGCTACAGATTTTGATAAATACCATTAGTTACTCGTTAAGGTAGAACGATACCTCTTTTGCGGGGCAGGCGGTGAGAGGGGTACTCATATGCTTAAACATGGGGAGAGTCTCGTGTTACCAACTGCACAAAAATTATAAGTCGCATGTATATAGGTATACGAGAGCACGGAGAGAGCGCGTTCGCCGCGCCGGGCTGCCGCGCATATAGCTATAGATATAGAAGAAGATAGAGAAAAACTGCGTTTAATAATTTTCTTTTGCACATTGCAGCTTATTGGTACGATGAAATTGCTATAAACTTTGCGGGAGTGATCTTGAGAGTTGGTTCATGTACTTCTGTTAGTTTCATCAAAAAGTGGCCTTTTTAACGGTACTTTTTCAATGTTTTTTTGCGGTTTTTGACCCTTTTCCATAAGATCCGATGTAAAAAACTAATTTGATTTTCTCAGAAACGGTTCGATCGAATCCGTTGAAATTTGTCGAGGGAACATTTTAGTCAATTTCAAACGTATCTACCAGTTTTCATCAAAATCCCTCTTTTTTGATATATGGTATCGTTCTACCTTAAATTGACGCCTGTGCACAATTCAAATGTATAATTACTATTTATTCGTTCACCATATTTTAAGGTTATGTTCATTTTCAAGCTTTGTGCTTCGTCATAAACGAAGCACATAGCTTTTCTGATGAGTTCTACTACGACGTTCAGAATTGCCAACATTTTCCGGTGTTATTCTTATGGACAATATTCTTATGGATTGGTGATATTATAATGCAATCCGCCGTTCGAAATAATTTTTTTTGAGCTCTCCCCCAGGGATTCTTCATTTTTTAACTTAATTCATCTTTTTTGGTGGATGCAACCGACAAAAAATATAGAATTATTTCCGCGCGATCTATTGTATAGATACTATATATATGTATGTTTCGAAGTGCCTGATATATATGGGGTATTCCCGCTGAAATTTTTACGGCCGAACCCGGACACTCTTGGATAATTAACAAAAAAATTTCCAAAAAGTATTCTGAAAATGAAAAGACACGTATTTGTTTTGTTAAGGCGAACAATTGATATTTCTCGTCGTATGATTTTAGTAAAAAAATCCAAATTTTCCACTAACTCTCTACTCTAAACACGTAGTATCTTGATAATTCGAGATACTATCGAAAAACGCTTCAGACAAAACTCGTTCGTTATAAAACGAGTAAAATAATTGATATTAAAAAAAAAATTGTGGGCACACGAAAGTTTGTTTTTACTTCATAAAACACAAAAAAAACGTTTTTTTCAGCAAGTACGCCCCCTCGAATTAGTAAATAAAAAAATTGTAAAAATTCTATAGGATATCACGAAATTTTTAAGACAAGAATGAGACAGGCGAGATCAAAATCCGCAAAGCTACAGCCAATCAAAGCTTGGTCTTGACCTTATTTATGAGCCAGATCATGCAGAACTATATGTTCTCGAAAAATTATACACAGAAATAAATTTGAATATTAATTCAATTATACATCCGTAGATTATTTCATACAAGTATGAAATAATATACGTAATATACGTAATATTTAATTATACATACGTATATTCTTTCATACTTGTATGAAATAATATACGTATGTATAATTAAATAAATATTCAAATGTATTTCTGTATATAATTTTTCGAGAATATACAGTCCTACATAATCTGGCTCGAAAATAAGGTCAAGTCCAAACTTCAATTGGCTGTAACTTTGCGGATTTTAATCTCGTTATTCTCATTCTGGTCTTAAAAATTTCGTGATTTACTGTAAAATTAATACAATTTTTTTATTCTATCATTCGAGGTGGCGTACTTACTGAAAAAACGTTTTTTTGTATTTTATGAAGTAAAAACAAACTTTCATGTGCCGACAATTTTTTTTTCAAATATCAATTGTTTTACTCGTTGTATAACGAACAAGTTTTGTTTATAGCGTTTTTCAATAGGATCTCGAATTATCAAGATACTACGTATTTAGAGTAGAGACCCAGCAAACACACTTGGACAATTTACGAAAAATTTACGTATAATTGAAATGTAATAAATACGTCATATAATGTTCATAACAAATTCGAAACTGATTTATAATGCACATAAACGAGATGTATATAATATGTCTTGACAATATGTAGTAAGGATGTCAATGAATGACGAAGAAATTACGAAAAACTATAGACATCACAAATATAGGACATTGATACGTCAAGATCTTGTCATTTTTATACAAGATATTTACAGATACTGTGAACCTGTAAAATTGTTACAAGTCGATGCCGTAACAATTATAAAACATTGGTGATATTATAATCTCGTAGTACAGGCTACGTAGCGAATACGTGTAGTGCGTTACATTAATGTTACAAGACATTTCTTGTAACAAATCCGTAACAATTACAGAACATTGCTGTAACAATTATAAGAGATTGGTGATATTATAATCTCGTAGTATAGGCTACGTAACAGATACGTATAATGTGTTACACAAATTTGACACATTCCTCGTAACATATCCGTAATATATACATATAAATTTACATAACCTCATAATGTCTTGAATCATTTTGAGGTTATGTAGATTAAGGAACGTAAACAGTATGTAAGTATAATATGTCAATGTAATTAGACTCTAAACCTGCTGGAATAAATTTATACTATGATTTTCGATGCTATTTTGGCATAACCCCCCCCGCCCTCCAAGACCCTATGAGGGTAAAAAAAATTACTTCCGAACGAGATTTTGATCAGGCTGTAATTTTGATGAACGAATTCATAAGATAATTTCACGTTATACATTTTTGGCACCCCTATCACCTCCTCGCCACCGGCGTGAGCCGGCCCCTTAATATTGATCATTCGATAATGATTTATCAACTTTAAATATCCTATAAAAAATTCGTTCAATAGGTAAAAATAAATTTTAGTGACTTATGAACCTCAAATGTTATAAAAACATCACGGGTTAATAAGTAGATGATCGCGTAGTGGTAGCATGTCATGTTAGATCCCTAGAGAGGTTTAGTATTCAGGCAGGTCCCAGTCCCCCACAATCGGCAATTAACTTTCTCGGATCCACGCAAAGTTGAGGAGCATATATCACGAAAAATATATAGCTATGAGTTGAATTTGAAAAAATATAACTTATTTAATATTTGTTTCCTTCTATTTTTTGGATATAACCATGAAACTGGTTGTCGCGAGTTCAAACCCCGATAGCGACGTCTATTTTTTTTTTATAAACCCTAATATTATATAATCCCGCGTAGAAAAAAATAATCTTTGAAAGAATCTTGGAAAGGATCTTTGAAAGGATCTTACAAAGATTCTTTGAATCTCAGAAAGAATCTTAAAGAGATTCTTGCAAAGATTCTTTCCAAGATTCTGAGAATCTTTTTAAGATTCTTTCAACGATTTTTTAAACGATTCTTTCAAAGATTCTTTTGTCGCATCGGATGAGAATCTTTCGGAGAATCTTTAAAAGATTCTTTGAAACAATGAGGTTTTTTCGAAACCTTACGAAAAACTCAAAACTGACCAGCTCAAGTCAATTTTCGAAAAAGAAGAAATTTGAGAAAATCGAAAAATCTTTATTTAGGAAAAGATAGAAAATCAAAAATAAAGATGACCAGCATGGCCAAATTCCGTTTTAACACGTCGTTAAATCTTCGAAAAATTCATTCAATGAAACTTGGAAAGATTAATTGGAAGAATCTTAGAAAGATTAATTTAAAGAATCTTGGAAAAATTCATTTAAAGAATCTTGGAAAGATTAATTGGAAAAATCTCAGAGACTAATATAAAAAATCTTGTATAAGCAGATCGGTCGGGAGAATATCGGAAATAATTTTGTTTTTTTCAAAATTTCCAAGATTTTGTAAATGAATTTGGTCATGATGGTGTTTTTTATTTTTTATTTTATATCTTTTTTCTAAATAAAGTTTTTCGATTTTCTCAAATTTCTTTTTCGAAAATTGACTCAAATTGGTCAGTTTTTATTTTTTCGTGAGGTTTCGAAAAAACCTATTGTTTCAAAGAATCTTTTGAAGATTCTTCGAAAGATTCTCATCCAATGCGACAAAAGAATCTTTTCAAGATTCTTTCCAAGATTCTAAGAATCTTTTTAAGATTCTTTCTGAGATTCAAAAAATCTTTGTAAGATCCTTTCAAAGATCCGTTCAAAGATTCTTTCAAAGATTCTTTTTTTCTACGCGTGATGTTTCACAATAATAAAATATTAATAAAAAACCTTTATTTTATTAAAATTATGAAGAAATGTAATATTACGAATAAAATAAAAATTGCATGTTTTGTTACGTAGCAGTTACAACAATGTGCTGAGTGTGTTTTGGCCAGGCTAAATCGCCTCTTCCCGCGCGCGCGTTCCCGCTCTCGTGAGTGCGAGAGAAATAGAACTAAAACTTTTAACACATATTTCTTGAAAACGACTGAATGGAATAAACAAAAAATGGTGAGGCCACCTGTACAAATTAATTGCGCATGTAGCTGTACTGTTCCTTTTTTATTCCATCAAGCTATCTTTGAGAAAAATGTGTTCAAAATTTTTTGAGGTTATGTTTACCCTTAGACTCCCCTTATGGCTGTTACATAAAGACGAGTTTGTTACATCTGTCACGTCCCGCTTTTCGCTTAGATTTTATTAATTTATTAACTATAATGAATCCTATAAATTCATTATCGTTACTATTTCGTGCGAGAACGGACGTGGACTCATGATCTCGCGCTAAATCGCTCTCGTCAGCGGATTCCAGAGACTCGTGCGTCACGATCACCCCATATGTCGAAAATCGCGATCAGCGTCTTTTCGGTCGATGGCACCTTTCGGTCACCTTGAGCGAGCCCGTGCATGGCCACCAAGGGCATGCACGCGCCGTTTTCAAGAAGCCGAATTGCAGAAATTCTCGTTCGACTCGCCAACGTTCTAAGGAACGTTGTCAAGTCAAATCAGTACCTTGCTACCCACCGTCAGGTGAATCAAGGAGTAATACTCCGGCCTTCAGCCAGTCGCTGCGGCGTAATTCCCGCGTCGCCATATAAGATGCATACGCCCGTTCGTATGTCATCTTGGGACGTTACACAGGGGTGCTCGCGTAGACGCGTAAGTCTCGGGTCGATATTAATGTTTTGTCCGTCCTAAAAGATCGTGCCTATGACCCTAAGGTCATAGTAAAATAAGTAATTGAAAGTCATCCAATAAATCACCGTCGCGCCCATGATCTCACGATCATGGCTAATCATCAAACCAACGAAACGCACATCATTACAAATATATCAATTGAATAAATGTTTGTCCGCCAACAATACAAATTAAATAATAATCCATCCTTCGTGCCCATGATCTCGCGATCATGGTTAACTATGGAAAGAGTTAACCCACCATCTATAGAAATCCCTCGTTACCGAGGTGAAAGTGCAATAACAACAGTTGCACTAAGTTGTAATAGAAAAGCAATGATTATATAAATCAACAACAGTTATATTCAATAACAACGAATATAAATAACAACAAGTGTAAGTTCACGAGAAACATCGCGGGTGAACAATCGGCGATCGACACGTAAATCGGATGTAAGAAATCCGTCGGTCGCCACAAAGGACAGTACGCGCGGTCAACAGTGCTACGGAACGCCCGTTATCAACAATATCGGCTGATCGGTTCGCGAGTGTGGATATATAAATGCGTATATATATTCCCCGTCGACCTCGCGACGAATCATGGACCACGCGACTTTCGGCCATCATGGTGAGTGCGCGGAATATACTCCTTCGCCCTCGCTGTATAGGGACTCTAGTGCGCGTATAGACCGTTAAGTGTATGGACGTTTAAGTGTAGTGGTAAGAACGACGCTCACAGAGGGGATCGAGATCCTCGCCTTGTTCGCGCGGGCCTCACACACTCACATACCCACACACACATACAGGTAGCGTGCGATAGCCTGGAGCTCCAGCCAAACGTAAGTCAGCTGTTTCATCCGAGAGACGCCGCAAGTATTGTGAGCGCCGTCTCTCTCTCTCATATGTACATGTTCGCAGTGCGCGCGGATCCCCGCTCGCCCTCCCTGCATACTTCGAGATATCGTGTCACCCATGGTAACACGGTATAATAAATCGTATTTTATATGATGCATTCTAACTAGACTGCGTAATTATTGACGAGACCCTCACCCTTTTCAGCAGTGGCCGGGCCCGTATGGGACGGTGTAGAGGCGCCCAATCTACTAACAAATGCTAAATACCTATCTGAGTAAATCCATTTCAATTCTTATTAATTATATTTATCCTTGTAACGTGCCTCTCGGTACGTAACAAGTTTTGGTGGCAGCGGTGGGATACTGTCTCTACCACGCGCTCTTAAGAGGACTGCTGGTCTCATCAATTATCAGGAAATTCTAAATTCTCATATTTCAAATTTTTTCCATATTTGATAGTGTATATTCCATAATACCAAGAATAGATTTCCCCAGAGAAAAACAAAATCGAACAAACAATATTTTCTCAATGTTAAAATTTAAGACATTTGGAGAAACAAAATAACGGGTACTTATAATCGAGGCGATTAACCTAAAGTAAGAAATTGAAATACATACTCCTTCGAAAATATTTTTTTTTCAGGAAAAAGAAAAACAAATATCTTTGGTAACTTTTCCGGCACACACAATATTCGATTTTACACTTATAACTTGCACTATTTGGAATTCGGAAAGATGAAACGAGGAAATTAAAATAAACGAGTTAAAATTTGAGAATTACCTAAATACCTATCTGAGTAAATGCATTTCAATTCTTATTAATTATATTTATCCTTGTAACGTGCCTCTCGGTACGTAACACATCTATGAGCTGAATGTGTTACATCTATGAGTTGAGTTTGTTACATCTATATGAGTTGAATATTTTACATCTTGGGTATGAGTATGTTTCATTTCTATTCTTCGTAGATTTTTCATATCTGTGACTTGTTTAGAGGATGACATATTGGAGAACAAACTCTGCTTCATTCACGGAGTTTGTGACAGAAATTTTATATCCAATGTAGCACGCGATACATAAAATTTTCGTAACTATTTCGGAATTGTGTTTGCTGGGGAGTTAGTGAAAAATTTGGATTTTTTACGAAAATCGTACGATGACCTTAACAAAAAAATACGCGTCTTTTTCTTTTCAGAATACTTTTCGGAATTTTGTTTTCATAATTATTCAAGAGGGCCCGGGTTCGGACGTGAAAATCCCAGCGGGAATACCCTATATATATATATATATATATTGGGATGAATCGAAAAATTTGAAAACTGTTAGCTTCCCTCAGAAATCGAAGAAATCGTTAAAATACAGGTGTCTGTGCAGCGGTTCAATTTTTTTAATTTTTTTAGCGGGCGCGCGGCACGTTCAAAAACGCCATTTTTAGCTTCAAATTTACTATATCACTGATAAACGGAAACAGATTATAGTGGGGATTTAAGTATGCGGCCGTAGAGAGACAATAGTGAAGGAAGAATCGGCTGCGATTCGGCCAGTGGGTCCAAATGACAGTGGACAATTTTTTTGGTATAACGTTTCGATCCTAATTCGGATCCTCTTCAGATTTATTATTTCTAAAATTACGTTCTTTTTTGTCGTATTTTGTATGATATGTTTTACATTATAAGCTTAAATGTTATGTGTCATGACTGACCTGAATTTGTACGGATAATTTTTTTGGTCATTTAATGAATCTTGGATAATATTCATTATGAATTTATTGTATAAAGACGGGTCATTTTTTTGTGATCCTTGGTGTCTGTAAGAGGGAGGATTTTGATATTTTATTGCTTAGTTTATGTTTTTTGTGAGACTTTTGTGCATGTGTTATTCACCTATGAATTTCATGTTTGATGATTTCCAAGATTCATTTTTGATCAAAATTAACAGTTTTCATTACATGGCGATTCGAGAGCTAAGTAGCGACTGAGTATTGAGGCGAGTGAGGAGGTATTTATATTGATGGGGTAGTGTGATTGAGTATTGAAAAGTGGGGGTGGTTTTTCATGGTTGGGGAAGTTTGCCGTTAGTGATTTTTCTTGCCGAACTGGTTATGTTAACCGGTTTTGGATCGGGTTTAAATTGATAACTGTTAGATTTGGTAATGAATTTTCAATTGATGGATGGTAATTTGAGGTTTTCCCGTTATTATTTTAAGTATTATTAAATTATTGAATTATGTATGCTGCTTAGTTTGTCGATGTCGGTTCTAAAATTGATTGCTTTAGGGTGTGCTTTAATTCTGGAAATGATACAAATAAAATGATACAAATAAAATTTTAAATAATGAAAAATGGCTTAAAAAGCGATTAATTCTGGAAATGATACAAATTAAAGCACACCCCAAAGCAATCAATTTTAGAACCGACATCGACACATAACATTTAAGCTTATAATGTAAAACATATCATACAAAATAAGACAAAAAAGAATGTAATTTTAGAAATAATAAATCTGAAGAGGATCCGAATTAGGATCGAAACGTTATACCAAAAAAATTGTCCACTGTCATTCGGACCCACTGGCCGAATCGCAGCCGATTCTTACTTCACTATGGAAACAGATTATTCAAAAAATTCAGAATTTTTGTTATAAGGTGCCCAGATATATACTCTTTCAAATCCACATTCACTGAACATTAACAAACGGTTTATATATTCGAAACAAATTCTCTGGAAATCAATACTTCCACTATTTTTCAATACATTATATCATTAAATATTGGATTTTGTCTTCTGAAATGTTTTTGTATTTCTGCTATCTTTTTTTTGTGTAAAACTATGTATCAGTATTGCTTAGAATGTGAAAATTGCTAAAAAATGAAACTTTTTAAATATGAAAATTTCCATAATAAATATTTATTTTTCAGCAATTTTCGCATTGTAAGCAATACTGATACTTAGTTTTACAAGAAAAACGATGGTAGAAATACAAAAACGTGTTAGTAGAAAATAATCAATATGTAATGATATAATTAATTGAAAAATAGTGAAAATATTGATTTTCAGAGATTTTTTTTTCGAATAATTTCGAATAATTTTTGTTAACATTCAGTAAATATGGGTTTAAAAGAGTACATATCTGGGCACCGTATATAAAAAATGCAGAAGTTTTTGAATAATCTGTTTCCGTTTATCAGTGATATAGTAAATTCAACGCTAAAAATGGCGTGTTTGAACGTCCCGCACGCCCGCTAAAAAAAATAAAAAAATCAAACCGTTGCACAGAGACCTTTATTTCAACGATATCTTTGATTTTTTAGGGTAGCCAATAGTTTTCAATTTTTTCAATTTCATTTCAATATACCCTAATATATATGGGACATTCCACCAATTCGTGACTAAAGTTGTGCCGGGGGGTCTGAATTCTGGATTCTGGTCTGAATTCTGATAACAAAATTTTTTATTGAAAAGTACATTACAAAGATAGCTTTCATGATTTTTTTCAATTTTTTTCGTCCAATCCTTTCGAAGATACAGTAGATCGAAAATTGCAAGATTTGCAATTATTGACTTTAGATTGTTGTACCCCGAGCAAGTAGCAACAATACGTTATTTCCACATAGCAAGAGTATTGACCGGACGTTCCAGAACGTTCGATTTGTCAACGCTAACAAATAACTGCAGGTCTTTGACCGCTGCTGACAATGCAGCGCGTGTACAAATGACGAAACGCGATTATTCAAAATCGTGAGCCTCCAGCTCACGACAAAATGCGACAGTCTTCGAGGAACTCTCGAAGCGGTTGGTCAATCTTTAAACTTCACTTACAATTACTCAATTACTATTCATATTGGTTTCCTCAATAAAGTACGAATACTTTTCATTACATCGAACTGAGCAATTTCATTTGCATTGGCAAATACCCCACAATTCCGGATCTCATTTCCTCCTCTCGAGTCGAGTCGGAATTCGAGGTCACAACAAGATATTAAAAATATCAATCCCTTGTAAAATTTCAAAAAATATATTAAATGTTGGTTTTTGTGTAGAAAAAGCTCAGCTTTCTGAAAAAAATATTTTCAATCTTCCCCAGTATCAGGAAAACCCCAAAAAATGAGGTCAAAAAGTAAAATACGCTTTTTCGACCAATGTATCATTTTTATTATTTTTTTAAATATTTTTTTCAAAAATCTGAGACTTTTTTACATAGAAAAGGTATGTTTTGATTTTGAAAATATTTATAAATAAACCATAGCAAAATAAAGTTGAAACTTTTGTGATGAATTGCCGATAAGTATTGTGCTGCCGTCACGGTCGATACACGAACTATCGAATTAAGTTTGAAAATTTCTGTACATAGCATTATATTCAGCGATTATGTAGTGAATATATATGTTCAAAGTGTGAAGTGGGTAAGAAATTAAAATTATTATACAAAAGCGATATGACAAGGATCAAATCTTTATTATTTGTACTCTTCTTGTCACTGTTGATAGAAAAACATTTCTTACAATAGCAAAACTTTTATCAGCCTTGGCATTGTATGACTGGGCACGTGAGTCATTTAAAAATATTGATTTCACTTTCATTTCAAATGAGAAATACGAAGTACGCGCAGCACAGCTAAAGTCCAGATTTGCTAATGCTGTGGCTGTAATAGAAGACACAATCTATGCATTGTATTATCCCTGATGCCGAGAATCATGGTTCTGCTATTGTAAGAAATGTTTCTCTGTCAACAGTGACAAGAAGAGTACAAATAATAAAGATTTGATCCTTGTCATATCGCTTTTGTATAATAATTTTAATTTCTTACCCACTTCACACTTTGAACATATATATTCACTACATGATCGCTGAATATAATGCTATGTACAGAAATTTTCAAACTTGATTCGATAGTTCGTGTATTGACCGGGACGGCAGTACAATACTTATCGGCAATTCATCACAAAAGTTTCAACTTTATTGTGCTATGGTTTATTTTTGGATATTCCCAAAATCTAAACATACCTTCCCCATGTAAAAAAGTCTCAGCTTTTCGAAAAAAATATTTTAAAAAATATCAAAAATGATACATTGGTCGAAGAAGCGTATTTTACTTTTTGACCTCATTTTTCGGGGTTTTCCTGATGCTGGAGGAAATTGAAAATATTTTTTTCAGAAAGCTGAGCTTTCTTTACACAAAAACCAATATTATATATATGTTTAGAAATTTTACAAGGGATTGATATTTTTAATATCTAAAGTCAATAATTGCAAATCTTGCAGATTTCGATCTACTGTATCTTCAAAAGGGTTGGACGAAAAAAATTGAAAAAAATCATGAAAGCTCTCTTTGTTATGTACTTTTCAATAAAAATTCTGAATTCTGTTACCCAGAATTCAGACCCCCCGGCACAACTTTAGTCAAAAATTGGTGGAATGACCCATATGTATATGGGTCAAAATTTCGAAAGGCAGCATGCGTTTGGGCCCCGTAGTCGACGATTGTTTTGTAACTTTCGGGACACATAGTACAGTATGAGAGTACACTCTGGAATTTTTTTTTGGATTATTAAGTCGACCAGTTTCACTGTACTGATGACGTTATTTTTTTGAAATTTCTTGAATGTCATGTTTTAATTAATTTCTCTAGACCCCTATAATTAAAAAAAAAAAAATTCGATATTTATTTTCATCGAAAAAGATCTCAGCTGTTAAAAAAAAATATTCCCAAATATGTGCCAATTCGTATAAGCATAGAAAAATAAGTTTTTTCCTTGAAAAGGCGTTTTATCGATGAGCCTACACTCCAATCTGTTTTTTCATATTTTTTTCAAATTTCTAAGGTTTTTTAACACGAAAAAACTCTTTTTCCAGAGTGGGATCTCTGCGGCATCAGACCGTTAGATATTAAAGATAATCTGAGGTGCTGTAAACATCGAGAAAATAGTGCGGATACAATAATGCTTACTGCGCTAGTATTGTATTGTATTGTAACTATCATTTTTTATCGTGGTCGTTATGGGTTTTCAACTAAACTTCCAATTCATTAGTACTGTAACAGGAGGATTTGACTATGAGAAAAAATAATAATACCCTGAAAGCAATATAATATACACGCTTCCGGGGAATAAGTGTGTAAGCAAACTTTAAAAAACATCCATTTATCTTTTATGAAAATATTTATTGACGCATGTTTTATTTTGCGCAAAAAAAAAATTTAACAATTTTTACTTGTCTTTCATTGATTGCTTTTGTGTATACGAAAAAAAAAAAATTTAACAATTTCTTGGCGAAAAATTAAGCACACGTCAATAAATATTATCATAAAAGATAAATGGATGTTTTTTTAAGTTTGTTTACACACCTATTCCCCGGAATCATGTATATTATGTTGCTTTAAGGGTATTATTATTTTTTCTCATAGTCAAATCCTCCTGTTATAGTACTAATAAATTAAAAGTTAAGTTAAAAACCCATAACGACCTCGATAAGAAATTATAGTAACAATACAATACAATACTAGCACAGTAAGCATTATTGTATCCGCACTGTTTTCTCGATATTTACAGCACCCCAGATTATATTTTAAGATCCAACGGTCTGATGCTGCAGAGATCCCACTCTGGAAAAAGAGTGTTTTCGTGTAAAAAAATCTCAGAAATCCGAAAAAAATATGAAAAAACATATTGGAGTGTAGGCTCATCGATAAAACGCCTTTTTGAGGAAAAAACCTATTTTTCTATGCTTATACGAATTGGTACGTATTTCGAAATATTTTGTTTGATAAGCTGAGATATTTTTCGATGAAAATATATGTTTAAATTTTTTTTCAATTACAGGGGTCTAGAGGAATTGATTTAAACATGACATTCAAGAAATTTCAAAAAAATGACGTCATTGGTACAGTGAAACTGGTCAACTTAAAAATCGAAAAAAAAATCCAGATTGTACTGTCATACTGTATTATGTGTCCCTCAAGTTACAAAACAATTATCGACCATGAGGTCCAAACGCATGCTGCCTTTCGGAATTTTGACCCATATAGGAGGGATTCTCTATCAATTCAGCCACTTTTATTTCGACCATCTCAGATGTGCCTGATAATTGGTTATATTAAAGTGCTACTAAAAGGCATTCTATGTGAATTTTTTCAGATTTTTTAATTCAAAATTTTAGAAATGGCCGTTTTTTTCTAAATTAATATATCTCGGAAACTTGAAGTTACTGAAAAAAAATGTCGATACATAAAAGTTGTAGTTTCGTGTTAGCATCCGAGCGGAATATTTAAAATAATTTCTACGTTCCGGTAACGCTGATTCTTTACCATAAAACGGGATAATTACTTTTTTACACAAAAAAGGCCATTTTTTTGGCTGAAAAAATTACAGTTCGGCTGATAAAAACCTTGAATTTGCAAAAAGAAGTAGTCGAAAGTTATCGAGAGGCAACACATAATGTTCAGCGATAACAAAATCTGCCACAGGCAGCTACAGTTTTGATCATACGATTTAAAGGATGCAAGAAAAGAAGTTTTTCATTATAATCGACGAGTCTAGAGACGTGAGTTCAACGAAACATTTGGCTATCGTTGCTCGAATTTTAAAACGTGGACGACTAAGTGATGAGTTTCTGTGTATTCTGCAAGTTGCCGAAGCTAATGCAATGAATATGTACACTCTGATAGTGACATTTTTCAATCAGCACAATATTCCATATAAGGAAAACTTGGTTGGTTTTGCTGCGGATGGTGCGTCAGTAATGATGAGGTCGAAGTATTCCATGTCAACAATGCTCAAAGCAGATATTTCGAATTTTTTAATCCTTAAGTGCATATGCCATTCCTGTGCACTCCGTGCTTTGAAAGCATGTGCTTTGGTTCGCGTTGAAAAATTGAGTCGGTGATCAGACATATTTACAACTACATGCATCAGAGCTTTAAAAGGCAAAACAAAATCGAGCCATTCCAGAGTTTTCTTGAGGTGAAACCGCTGAAGCTGCTTCAACCGAGTCAAACTCGGTGGATGTCTCTTCAAAGCGTGGTGGACAGAGTTCTTAATCAGTATGCTGCTATTGAACTCTATTTTGCTTTGGAGTGTAAAAACGTTAATGTTGATAATACTCCGGTTCCCGCGATGTGTAATCTATTAAATGAACCAACAACGAAAATGTACTCGCAATTTCTGAGCTATGCATCGCCGTTCTTTACGGATCTTAATAGAGAACAGAAATCCCGAGCGACAAATATTCATTCGCCATTCAAAAATATTGATAATCTACAAGACTATTCTCGAATGTTACATTAGGGATACCTGTTCTAAGCAAACCGAGATGTTTAGAAGGAACCGTTATTCTGGTGTGAGGTGATTGTGAGGAAAATTACGAGGAAAGTTGTGAAGAATGAAGAGGCCAAAAATAATACGAAAAAAGTCACTGATTCAACAACGTAACAAAATCTTAGTATTTATTATCATAATTCGTTAAATTGATGTGAAGCCACGGGTCGAAATAATAACTGTAAAAAATTTCACTTGCGCGAACAATGGCGTGCTTGACGACGCGTTTTCGAAGGGACCCGAAAGTGTTGTTTGAAGATATCTCACAAAATAAACGTTTTAAACCGTTCAAAGTGTCCGAAAACTGTCCTACGATCGCGGTAATTAACGCGGGCGTAAATCGCGTTAAATACGTTAATCCGAAGCTGAAAGAAATATGAAGAGGGCCAAAATAAAGTAACCGAAAACTGAACAGCACGTAAGCGTGTTAATTATCCGTGCTTTGGACGCGAAGTCGTTACAGAAGTAATTTTAATTATGTGAAATGACCAAGAAGTATCCTGAGATCTCGGTAGTTAACGCGAGCGTAAATCGCAATAACACGTCAACCTGAAGCGTAATGAAACCGATGAAGCCCAGAAAAGTAACCGATTAGCGAAGAGCGCGCAGGGAACTTTTTAATTTTACGTTCCGAAGGCGATGAAGTGATAAATCCAACTGATAAAGAAGGCGGAAATCGAAGAGATGACGTATAAAGAGTGGGGGAGAAATCTATCGATGCTCTTGGAGTTCAAGCGAGTGACAGGTCAGGAGATGCTGACCTCCCGTGAGAACTCTCGAGGCTCGACTTCTCCGTAACACGAGACTTTGAATATTCAATATCGAAATCCCGCTACCTTCAAGGAGATTAACGACGTGTATCTCGGTCCAGATGTCCAAGTCTCTTTGGAAAAAATCGTCGGTCGCAAAGAAGCCGTGAAGGGTTTTAAATTGAAGTGTCTCAGCTGTTACGTTGAAGCAGCGCATCAAATTTATGTTTGCTTCCCGCTTAACTCGGTATATCAAAAAGAATTGGAGAAACTAAATCTCATCGATCCAGAGGTTATTGTGCATACTCGACTGCAGTCCATCGCTTCTCTGGTAGCCGCATTCCGATAATTCAATGTGACATGAACGAAGTTGAACGACAGTAGCGCATCCTCAGGAACGATGCTAATTTGCAAATGACAACAGCGAGAAGTCTGCAAGAATTTTGGGACGAACCAATGCGTACGGAGTTTATTATACCGTCTCACCACGGGTGACACGATACCTCAAAGATGCGAGGAGGGCGAGCGGCGATCCGTGCGCACTGCGAACATGTATTTGAGAGAGAGATTGATTGATCGATTGATTAATTTTTATTACGCCCAAGCGTGCTAAAGGGCAAAAGGGTACAGCGGATGAACAATCCATTATAATAAATACATTTTTCAAACTGTTGAATAATATCAGTAACAAAGCAGAACGATTAGCCTCATCATTACGATACCAATACAAACGTAAACTAAGAAGAGCACATCTCTCTCTGCGCGAGTTCTAGAATCTAATAATGTTCTTACATTATATTGCATTACAAAGTCGCATTCAAGGTCACCCAATGCAATGATCGCACTCTCCCAGCAATGATCGCTCATGATACAGTCAATTGCACTGTCGCTCAGTTCAATAATAACAATCAAAAGAAATAAGAACGAAAAGCGATCAAAGGCATAACATCGGTCAGCGCATACATTTGAGCGTCAATAAAAGTTTAGAACTAAAATGATAGGAACACCTATGACCTACCTCAAAGAACGCCGACAGCTATGTCACAAGAACTCTAATTGAAACAGATAAGAGTACATTTGGCGCTTAAAGCAATTAAGCGATGACGCAGATTTTACAGTGTTACGTCTCAGCCGGCTAGCTTTTCATCTCGGTCAAGAAGAGATAAAACCCTTCCTTTACACGTTTTTCGAAATAGCAGCGTTCTGCTGGACAAGTGGCCTTTTCGAACCTAACCTTGCGGAAAATTGCTCAGGATGGCCGTGAGAATGTGTTTATTTATTCGGGTAAAAATAATTAATTTCGACCTTTTTAGATTAAATCTCGTTTAGACGGTTGTGTCGATTTCCTGAGGATGAACGGGGCGAGTCATTTCGGCCGGGGAGAATCTTATCCGCGATTCTATTTTAATGGGGATGACGAGTTGTCGATTTTTAAAATAAACCCAGCACGTTAAAGCAACCAGGATGAGTAAACAAAAGATCATTAACAGGGTCGCGATTCGTAATTCGACGATAGGATTCATCGTTAAGCGATTTTTTTCCTGATCGGTAGCGCAACGACTTTCCGTGCAGGAATTATTTTTCTGGGAATATCCAACAAAAGAAACTATCACCGATGAAGATTTACTTTCTCCAAACGTTCAGAACTAATACAAGAGACCGAAAATATTCATTTAGAATTATTAAAAGTAGGAAAATATAAATTATTGAAAGTTTACTTGGAGTGGAAAATAATTTTTTTATTTAAAAATCTACTTGAACCGGAAAATTATTTTTCTGCAGCCAACCAAAACCATCCGCAAGTAGAAAATTATCTTCCTGCAGATAATTATCCTTAAGGAAATAAATAAGGGATGTTTAAAGGTGGTTTTTGGATTGACGGATGTAAGTGTTGCTCTGAGAGGTTTCACGTCAGCAGCCGCTGGCCAGTATGGGAGCCTGTACCAACGACTGTGCGATCCGGGTCTCTGAGCCTATGTGTAATCCTAGGGAATCACCTTCGTGGTTAGTCACTGACTGGCAAGGTTGCCTGGGTTAGCCGATCTAACCCGTCAGAACCTTCGAATTTGTTTGTGTTTGTTTTTCGTGTAACACTAGGGGCCTTTTGATATCAGCTATTGGCCGGTATGGGAGCCTGTACCAACAACTGATTCGCCGGGGGCCCAGCGTTTGTGAATGTATCAGGATGAGGGAAAAGAGGGAAAAAAAACGAAATTGATTTTTGGAGGTAATTCAAACGATGGAAGGAAATGGGGTGGAAATTTAGGGCTAATCGAGGGTAAAAGTTTCAATATCGGCTGGTTGCGAGGCTCCGGAATACAATAACTTTCCGGAAACGGGATTGTAATGATAATCCGTATCGGAAGTGCAGTCAGTAATTTTAATATCTGCACGTTTTACGGGTTTTGTGTCGTCTTTAAACTCGAGGTGACAGTGCTCGGAAATTTCCAGATTTGAATTCTCGCGAAGGATCTGTTTCCATTGTTTTATCTGATTGCGCAACTTTTTCCGGTTTATCTTCGGTCGAACTCGCTTCTCAATCAGTGGATATTTGACCAATTCCATCGGAGTTTAAATGTGAATTGGAATTTAATGTTACTACTTGTATTGAAAAATGGCAAAGATTGGAAGAGATGGGAGGATTCAATAACAAAAGAAAATGAACCTAAACGGATTTTGATTAAAAATTAGAATTTCAAAATACCGCGAATCCGGAGGGTGGATTGGGCAACCCACCGAAAAGCCGTCCTCGCGGGATGTCTAGAGAATGTTCTCTCGAATAATAAAATAGAAAAGAAAATTCATGCGAGGTGAATGGTCGTTATTCTTACTACTTGGTGTTCTCTTCGGGGGGGGGGGGGGAGGTGAGAAATGGCAGACGAGCTGGATCGTTGATCAAGAATTCCGTGCGGTAGCGGTGTTTGGACTGTTGATCCGTCCAATGGAATAAATTTCTCGAGCTGAATCGGAGAATGCGACCAAGAATCAAAGCTTCAGGTCGAGGGCTTGATGCTCAGGATGATCGTTGCCAGATATTAAATCACTTTAACACCAACTGATCGTATCACAAGTTGATTTTATTCCTTTCTTTTCTCTTTTTTTTTCTCTCTCTCCTTCACAACACCTCACGAGGATTCACAATTTGCTGGTTGCACAATTTTCCTCGATGATATTTAAATAAAAATATTAAAACACTCGGAATGTTTGATAAAAATACATATAATAAGATTATAAAATATCTGAATTGAACGATGAACAAGATCACAATGATTTTATTTTTAAAACAAATAATAATTAGAACGAATAAAATTGAAGAGATGAAGAATAGTCCAAAATAAATGAATGCATGAATAGAACTTTTGCACGAATGCCGAACTCTCGAACGCCCGATAAGAATTTTTCCGAACGGATATGAAAACGGAGAAATTGACACGAGTGTCGTGAAGTATGATTACGCGCAAAATTCGAAGATGTCTGAAAAACCCATTGTGCGCTGCGACAAGCATTTTTATAATACGGACTGCTTAGCTTTGGGGAAGGGGCAATTTGTCCCTTGTCTCAGAAGACGTTCACGCCCTGATCATCCCCTCCACCTCGCTAATTATTCCAATTTCCTTAATAATTAGACAATAATTGGACTTAAATTTATTCCTAAGTTCACTCATACATCCATACTTTTATAAATTGCATAGTTTAAAATCTTTTTCACAATTGAAAATTCCAATTTTCGCGTAAATTTCACTTATACAGGGAGTCGAGGGGTCACTTTCTTCTATGCTCTTTCCCTCTTATTCCCGCCCTCGCTTGGGCTCTCGCTACGCTTCAGGCCCCGCCACGGAGGCTCTGACCATCCCTCTCTTCTCTTTCGCTCTCGCACGCGCGCTCGGACTCTCTCATTCATCGATACTTCCAATTGGCTTCATTTTCGGCTATGACTCTCTCACTCTCTTTCCTATGACAAATTCATATTTCTTTCTCTTTCTTTGCTCTACTGCTCTGCATTTCCTCTCTTCCCTTCGACTCCTCCCATCGTTTCCTTGCAAAAGAGGGAGAGGCTTTAAATTAATAAATCTTACTTTTACCTAAATGAATTATTTTATATTTTGATGATTCCAATAATTTCTTTCAATAAACTGTTTTATAATTTCCAAAGAATTCGATGATTTTATAATCTCAAAATTGTAAATTTTTCATATTTATTGAACTGATTTTCTATGGAGAGGGTAAAAAATGCGCTGATAAAATTATTATAATGAATATTTTAACATTTCAATTACTTCTGTCAATAAAGGTTAAAGGGTCCAAAGATTCAATCGACAAATTATTAGAAAAGATACAAAAAATTTCATTTGAATTTTATCATTCAAAATGAGAATTTTATCATTTCAATTAAACCCTTTATTTGAATTTTTCTACTTGAAATCATCATTTTTAAATAAAATCTGTATTATTGGAATTTCATGATTTTTAATAAAATTTTTATGTGAATTCTATCATTTGGAATAAATAAATTTTCGTATTAGCCTGGAACAAATCATTCATACATGCATTCAGAGTTAATAATAATTCGCACGTATTCTTTGAGGCGAAATTTCTCTTGAGATTTTTAATTTGTCTTTTCATACAAAAAAGAAATGCTTTTGAATATTACTCGTGCCCATATATGGCGTGTATCCTCTGTAGCAGCCTGTTGTGCGAGAGAGAACGACGCGATTCGAGGGGGCAGCGGGCCTCGTGTCGTCCGCGGGGCGCAAGGAGATTTCCTCGGACCCTTGGACAAACACTCACGCCTGCCTCGCTAATTCTCTCTTGCGCGGACTTATTTTTCTTTAAGGGTTGATAAATTTAATTACGCCCGGATGTTTAATATATTCGATATGTTCCTCTGCTTATAAATCTCAACTGTAAACGTTGGAAATAAATAGATATCGGGTTGCACTGAAGTGCTCTCTATCTCCAAGCGATTTCCTTTCTCTTTCCCCGCAGGGTCACTAATTCTTGAAGAGCCACGTGTGCTCTTTTCACGGAGCAGTGGTGTTCTTTTCTTTCATCATTTTTTTTCCGCATGTTCCTTTCCTTTTTTTCTTCTACCCCAATAAATAATCGCAAAACCCAACCATCTTGAAACTTTCAAGCAGCAAAATACAATATTCTCAAGAGGAATTTTTCCTCTGCGCTTTTTATGTTTGTGTTTTTTTTTTCCAAAAAAAAATAAATCTATTTTCTGATTCGACCGACCTGACCCAGGCAATAATTTCCATTCTTGAATTTAGACTTGACTTGACTTTATTGTCCTATTTTTCGGACTTTCGGGATTTCAAAATTATTTCGTTACCAAAAATGAAAGGGAAGAACCACTGATCGTACGTATTAATATCATTACTCGACGTATCATTCATGATGGCGTCGGTGTGGACACACGCTAGTGTGCGTGAGTATCTCGAATTTAGTGTGTGTGCCACGCGCTTTCAAAGATTTTAATGCCCGCGTCGCTTGGCCCGACAGAGGCCCTATCGCTATTTTCTTGGAGTCCGTATCTCCGCGGATGTTTAATATATTTGATATACCATCTTTTCTTTCGGCATTATAATTACTTCGCTCGAAATTCTCCTCGATGGTATGCGTTGATGCGTGAGGCGTCAACGCTGTCGCTATTGCTTGCAATTCGAGAATTGGTGGGAATATGACCACCGTAAGTATAGATCCTCGCCTCGACCGTGTTTCCCTCTCATGCGCATTTTTCCTCGAGAATTACCCGATATAGGTAAACCCATGGACGATGAGAAATCCCGAAAGTCGCGGGACGTAACACCTCCCCCCTTAAATGAGCGTCGCTTCGAAGAACGGCGCTCGACCTCGGAAGAGGCACATCTTAGCGATTTCCCTGGTTCAGCTCATGGTCGAATTGATCCTTAATCTGTAAAAATAAGATAAACGAACAGAAAGACGAACTCGAAGTATACAAAGTAAGTACATCGATTAAAATTTTTTTTTTTATAAATGTTGGAAAGAATCCTTCAGGGCCTCGTACGTGCCTTTTTCCGAAACGGCTTCTTGATTTGTGCTGCTGAAAATGGTGATCTTGTAGCTTGTTTGGTTTCAAAAAGGGTCCTGACGAATGGAGCTTCTCTTCTCATTTTATGACGTCGTTAAGTGAAAATGGTGATGAACAAGCTTTGGATTGATCTCCTATTCTTGAAGCTTTCTTTTGTATTTGGACTGGTTGGCTGAAGATGAGTTGAATTTCCTTAGATGATGTCTTCTTCTTGGAGGTTCCATATTTGTAACTTGATTGACTGACTATAGATGTACTGGATCTTCGAATGTCGTTTCCTTACGAATTTGATTGGTCTACCGAAGATGGACTGAGTTGGCTCGAAAGATGTCTTTTTGATTTTAGTAGTTGATTGAAGATAAACTAATTTTCATTGGATGATGTCATCTGGATTTTATTGGTCGATTGATGATGAACTGAATGTCCTCAAATGATGTCATCTGGATTTTATTGGTCGATTGATGATGAACTGAATGTCCTCAAATGATGTCATCTGGATTTTATTGGTTGATTGATGATAAACTGAATTTTCTCGAATGATGTCATCTGGATTTTATTGGTTGATTGATGATGAACCGAATTTTCTCGAATGATTTCATCTGGATTTTATCGGTCGATTGATGATGAACTGAATTTTCTCGAATGATGTCATCTAGATTTTATTGGTTGATTGATGATGAACTGAATTTTCTCGAATCATGTCATCTGGATTTTATCGGTCGATTGATGATGAACTGAATTTCCTCAAATGATGTCATCCTCCCGTCGTCTCTCCTCTTTCTCTTCCTTATGATTCTACTTTACTCTATTAATTTCACCTCAAACAACATTTAAAATCAAGCAATACCAACACCAAATTATTATTAATAATTTATTGCAATAAAAATATTCACTAAACATTTCGACCGTTTACCGGAGGATTAATTCAGGCAAGCAAATAAATCAAGCAAAAGAAAACAATATCTCATCTCTGATAAATAGATGTCGACAGTAGTATAATTAAAAAGGAAAAAAAATGAAAGGAAGTGTAGTCAATGTAAATAATAAGATTTTTATTACAAAAGTAAAACTTTAATTAACTACGTGGAGTATGATCTTTAAGACGTTAATCATTTGTGAATTTACAAAGAATACTCCAAAAAAAATTTTGGGAAAAGTATAGTAAGAGTAGGGATACGGATTAAACTAGGTAATGGATAAAGTAGTGATTTTGGATGCTGATGTTCCACATTCGTATTCGACAATCGCCTCTTCTAGCAAGGGTACTAGCATTCCTCAGACCAACAATCCATCACCTGAATTACCATATCTCTTCGAATTTATCTAGATAACATAAATATAAAATAATTAGGGATTACCCCCCTCCCACTTTTTCCCATTGATATTACTTTAATTTTAATAATTAATGTGTAACGCGAATAGAATTTACATCCATTTTTAAAAGCGAAATCGATTTTTTTGAATTTTCGAAATCTCTTATCGTTATTAACATTTAAGGTACTTTTTTAAATTTACTCCCAGTTTCAATAATTGCATGGAATTGTCTTACTTTCAAAATATTCTTGTATTTTAATATTTAATGTATTTATAAAAATGAAAAAAGAATTTTTATTCTTAATTTCCGTTTTTTTTTTTTTTTAATGAATCTATATTTTCTGTTCCTAAAATTCTTCTTTTTTTTAAATTTGATTTTCCCCATTTTTCTTTTATTTCCATTTTGTATTAGTATTTCCCTAAAAGCGTTAAATAACATACGACATAAGGCCTAAAATTGGAGTAAGCACGGATAAATGATGTTTGACAGGTTAGATTTGCTCTAGCCATCTGTCGAACCTCGTGCAATTGAGTAACAAGTTTTACGAGATCATCATTGTAATCCGGTAATTCATCTTTTACTCGTAAAGGATCTTCTATTGGCACTCGGGCCTTTTTACCGAAATCTAGAGCATATGGCGTATGTTTCGTTACTTCGCGAGGACTAGTTATGACATCTTTAATATGTTCAAGGGTCAATAACATTCCTTCCCCGGAATCGTTGCTAACCGGCAAACCAACGTGGTACCTATTTCCTTTTTTCCCCGCGCAAGCATGTCCCAGCTGCAGGTCAGGAAAATGCGGTAATTCTCCACGGTCGCTCCGTTTGCTTATCCCTGGGTCAAACGGTTCGCCTAGGATGTTCAAATGGTCGACTAGTGTCTCTTTTCGCGCAAAGAAAGGATCTCTGAATTGAATAATATAGCAAGGCATTATTTCCTCTTTAATTATTCGTGGTCCTTTATCATTTCCATTTTTGTTATTTTCTTCGGGATGATTTTCTTCTGGATTTTTCCCTGTTATCGCGAAGATATTAAAATTCACATTGTGACATTTCTTTATTTCTTCATAAACTTTAAAATTCTTTGTTTCTTGGTTTAGGGTTTGGATTTCAGGATCATCAAAATTCTCAAAATTCTCAAAGATTCCAGGATTTTCAGATTTCTCTCGATTTTCACAAATTTCGGGATTTTCTTGATTTTTATGGTTCTCACGATTTTTCTCAAGATTTTCAGGATATTCAAAATGTTCACAATTTCCAGCTTTTTCATGATTTTCGGGACTCCCACGGTTTTCGAGATTTTTACAGTTTCCAAAATTTTCACGATTCTCAGTTTTTCAAACAAAATTTTCAAAGTTCTCAATAAAATTCTCACAATTCTCATAACTTTCAGGATTTCCAAAATTTTCATGATTTTCAGGATTCTTATGATTTTCGAAATTTTTTTTAAGATCTTCAAAATTCTCACAAATTTTAAAATTTTCACGATTTTCATAGCCACAATTTTCATAACTTTCAGGATTTTTCAAATTTTCACGATTTTCTGGATTCTTAAAATTTTCACGATTTTCTGGATTCTTGAAATTTTCACGATTTTCTGGATTATTGAAATTTTCTCGATTTACAGGATTTTCTGGATTCTCGGAATTTTCTCGATTTCCAGGATTTTCTGGATTCTCGGAATTTTCTCGATTTACAGGATTTTCTGGATTCTCGGAATTTTCTCGATTTACAGGATTTTCTGGATTCTCGGAATTTTCTCGATTTACGGGATTTTCTGGATTCTCGGAATTTTCTCGATTTACAGGATTTTCTGGGTTCTCGGAATTTTCTCGATTTACAGGATTTTCTGGATTCTCGGAATTTTCTCGATTTACAGGATTTTCTGGATTCTCGGAATTTTCTCGATTTACAGGATTTTCTGGATTCTCTGATTTTTCTCGATTTACAGGATTTTCTGGATTCTCGGAATTTTCTCGATTTACAGGATTTTCTGGATTCTCGGAATTTTCTCGATTTACAGGATTTTATGGATTCTCGGAATTTTCTCGATTTACAGGATTATCTGAATTCTCGGAATTTTCTCGATCTACAGGATTTTCTGGATTCTCGGAATTTTCATTTTCTTCAGAATTTTTATGACTTTCAACATTTTCATAATTTCCAACATTTTTATTTTCATTTTCTTTAAAATTCTTGATATTTTCAAACCTCTCATTTTTATTTTCTGCAAAATTCTCATAATTTTCAAAATTTTCATTTTCTTCAAAAATCTCACTATTCTCAAAATTTTCCTGAACTCGTTTTCTTTTTCGATTCAATGAGGTTTTTGGATTCCTGTTTTAAATTTTCTCCTGACAAATCAACTAAATTCTCTTCTTTCAAATAATTCACTTTTTCAACAACAGGATTCTCTTCAACGACCGAATTCTCTTTTTCAGCAACAAAATTCTCAAAACTCACAGGATCAGCAAAATTTATTTTGCCTACGGGATACTCAACTTGAACAGGACCCTTCTTCTCAACGAAATTTTTGCCGAAATTCTCGAAATTCTGATTCTTAAAATTTTTCATCCGATTATTTTCCGCAATTGAATTTTCAAAATTTTCACTACTGGACTTGACTTGATTTTCACTGGACTTGACTGAATTTTCACTGGACTTGACTGGATTTTCACTGGACTTGGATTTCTTTGAACTTCCTGGAATTTCTACCTCGATTTTATCTTCAAACCTTTTATTCTCTATACCCGAATTCTCGCTCCGATACGAGGAATCGAATTCCGATTCTATCCGCGATACGACGAAGCGTCTGTCAACCGAAATACTATCTGCAACCTCGTGTTCGACTCCGACGCCGATATTTTCTTTCAAGCGTTCAAGTATTTGACGGGTAACAGTACCTTGTGCTTTTCCCTTGGTTTTCTTACCAGTATGCTTTTCTTCGATGGTTACCTTACATTTTTCGTACAACTTGTACTCATCAATGGATTCCAACGATAGCTCGAGCGCATTTTCTATCCAAGGTTGGACCTGCTTCTCGGTCCATTGTGGTATCCCGTCAAGAGGCTCAATGATATTCCGAAACTGTCGTGAATGAAAATGATGCCGTTAACACACCATGCCATGTGTGTGTGTGTGTGCGTGTGTTTGAATTTCCATTTCAATTTATTTTCTTTCATATTTTAGTTTTATATAAGCACACACGCTTGCCCAAAAGTTGCACTACTTTTCACGATATTTTTTTATCAAATAGAACCTCATTATGAATTCTACAAATTTTGCTACAGTTCCGATTGAGATATTCGAATTCACGAAACTTAAAAAAAAAAAATAGGAAATTGACTTTCACGAATATCCATTTTTTTTTAAATTTTGGTCGCCATATTGAATCGTCAATTTTTTGAATTTTTTTACCAATTACCGCTATTTCTTACTGTATGTAGGGCATCCCACACAAAATCGACCACTTTTGACCCCGCCCCGTTCCGGTTTCGCTACAACTTTTTTATATTTTCCTACCTTGACAATGAAATTTTCCGGCATTTTATCAAATTTTCTTACCCAAAAGCCAAAAAGTTATAAAATTCAAAAAGGCTATTTTTCAACTGTCCATAAACTTTTCAAAAATTGATTCATCGGTACATCTTTCATTTTTAATTTTTGTTTTCAAATGGACTTTTCAGATAAATATTGTAACAGGAAAGTAAATATCCCTTGACATCAACGCTCGACTGACTCCTCGAGTACACCGAAGTTGTGCCGTCACACTGTGTCGTCTTCAACTGTATTGTCTTTAGCTTTAAATATTATATTAATTCGGCGAATACTATAGTATTTCACCAAGGCCCTTGGTGGCAATTTAGAAAGAGAGGGGAGAGTCTTGAGGGTCGACATTTAAGACGCACGAATCATGGATTCTATCGACTGGGGATCCAGCTGCGGAAGAGTGGGGGAAGCAGCGGGTCACTGGTTCGGCTCGAGAGAGCATGGATTAACTTCGGTGATACAGGTCAAAGTGACAACGCGTCTTGCGTATTAATTGTAATATCGACTTTTCCCGCTCTACGGAAAAAGTCGGTAGAAGTCGACCCTCGAGGAGTCTCGACAGTGAAAAAATTAGAAGTCGACAAAGTGTCGTAGAACAATAGAGGATAAAGAAATCGACGATTATAAGTCGAAGGAAGTAAAATCGTCAGCCAAAGGCGGCCGATTATTTTGTCAAACATCTTGTGAAACGTAAGTCGAATAAACCTGGTATATTTCTTCTTGAGCTACTGCGCGTCGGTCTCGTATACTCTTGTATGATTTACCGGCTTTACGAATTTTCCTTGTGGTCCACCAACTGGACCTACCCTGAGAGAATAGTCAAAATGAATTATATCAAATTTACTGTTAGTTAACAGAACTTGCTGGCGCCCAACCGAGAAAATAAATTGAACAATATAAAGAAAGAAAGAAAGAAGTTAGAGCCCTGGCAGCCGTTCGGACCGCGGCCGCGCCAGGTGAGGAAAGATTCCGTCTCATTTGGCGCCCAACGTGGGGCAAAGTTGGAAAATAATTTGTACAAAGAAAATTTGTCGTTTTGTGTAAATTAAATTATTTCATTTCGTGTAAAATAAAATAATTCAAGTGTGAAAAGTTATATGTAAAATTAGAGAAAACGTCATATTGAGAATTTCATATTGAAAATTTACATTGTCGACGCGTGTAAAGCGAAATAAGCGAAAGAAATGTCGACAATAATTTCAACGAATATTTGATCGAATAAAATTTCGAAACTAAAATATTCAGAAAGCGAGTGTAGGCATCGCCCAGCGATTGAACGCCTCTTTGTCTTGAGCGGCAAAAAGTAAACACGCACGACGTAAACAACGTGCGGCTCGCTGGTCGAACGCGCGCTCTCGCTCTATAGCAGGCTTTCTTATTCTCTCAATATTCGTCTCTATATAATATTGTATATAATATTACACCGTTATATTTATTTCGTCTTTTGCACGACTAACGCTTCTCTGTATATTGCGCTCAGGGATCGGCAAAAAAAAATTACCATTTTCCATTTTTCAATTGACGAAAAATCGCTAATTTAGAAAGATGAAATCCCAATTGATGAAAAATTGAAATTAAACGAAATTGTATTTTCAATTATCCAAATAATCGATAATTGGTCGAAAAATAATATCAATTATTCGGTTGCATGACATATGATCACACGATGTATGATCACACGACATATGATCACACGACAAAATATCACACGACAAAATATCACGGACAAATTATCACACGACAAAATATCACCGCGATAAAATTTCACACGACAAAATATCACCGCGATAAAATATCACCGTGAAAAAATATCACAATCCTGGTCAATGATCATAATCACAAACACGAACAAATGGTGAAACGAAACAGAATGGAGAACGCAACACAAAAAATCAGTACGCGCTATCTGTCTTACAATGTACCGAAAATATATATTTTAAGAATACAATTTTAAGAATATAATACAACAAAAATATATTTTAAGAATACTGTTGCAAATATCCCACAATTTTTTTGCGATCGTACTTAAAAAAATCCAAACCAAAAAACTATATTTGAAGAAAAGTGGCATTATATATAACTGTTCCTCTTTTTATTTTACAAAGTAACATTGTGTGCGATCTGTTGCAAATACCCCACAATTTTTTCGCGATTGTACTCCAGAACAACACGCTCCAACCGTGCGTCGTAATCGCGATAATTTCGGCGACGTGGTCGAGCAACCTCACAACCTGCGCGAAGTTGTGTGATGACCACCTCCGTGGTACTTTGTTCTCGCTGTAACGCATTAATAAATTGGCCCATTGATGCATGGGCAACTCTAATTCGTCGATTAAAAGCGTTATGGCACCCTTCCACTGCATTATTAGTTCGAGGCTCATCAGCGAGAACTAATGCATAACAATTCCACATATTTATAGGAATCCTAGGCGAACGCCGACGCCCCCCAACTTCCCTACCGATATAATTGCGTTCAAAATACGCAACTAAATCGTTCAATACCTCGGCGTGTTTTTCAAAATATTCGCTTTCAAATAACGCCTCATACGCGACAACAACATCACCAATCGGAACGTAAGCCAAAGCAATTATCATTTTTATCCGCAGAGCGAACTCGGAATTCCGGCTATAGCGAGATTGTAAGCCACAAGCTTGAACTTTTCGCCAAATACATTGGCCAAAATGAAACAAACATCCGTTTATTGCTACATTCGGAAAACACGCTTTTAATGCCGACACAGAAGCTATTTCGAAATCTATTATGATTCTTCTTGGCTCCAACGGGGGGTCCCGTTCGGAAAGCCATTGCAAAAACTTTGTATACAAACGCTTTGTCTTGTTGGGAGCAAGCAAGTAAATCAGAGGTATTACCTTATTAGCACGCAAGCCATGAATGGTATACAATTGTAAATAAATTGACGGTACAGATGTAAAAGTACCGTCTGCCAGCCAAACATCCCACTCGGCTAAAAACTCGAGATTTCGCTCGGTCGAAAAAATTAAAAAACGATTGGCCCCTCCGCTGTCGTGCATCAAAAAAACTTCTCCTTTTGATGTAACGGTGAATGGCTCCGGAATAATCATTTCTGTGCGTGAACTTGGAGTCGGAAAATGAATGCGTGTAGCCACTCGCACTCGCTGCACATCTCGTATGAGAGCCTCTCTAGACGGCAATTCGGCAACATCGGCTTCGGGGAGATTTGCCAGTACCTCACCGATGTTCGCACCGGTATCCTCATTAGATTTTTTAGCTCGTTTCCTAATTTTTTCTTTCGCTTTGCGGCACTCAACGGACGCGATGTTGGGAGCATGATTATGCTCCCAACTTCGCCAACTTCTCACCAACGATAGATCCTACAGTCATCCAAATATTGCATGTAGATGAGAATACACACTCACAAATCACTAAAAAACCCGAACCGAAAAGAAAGGCGAAAAAATGGTACCTGTGCGCTTGTCAGAGGTAGTTCGAACGCAAGAATTGCAAGAATTTTTCTTATAAGCAGTACAGCGCCAAGTAATTGCTTGCTCATTTTCACGATGCCGCAAATATACGTAGCCGTCGTGTATAAGAAGCGGCTTCCCTTTCTGGGACTTTGGAAATTTAAGAGGCATAACTTTACCCACTCAATACAGAATCGATACTGATTTCTCAATACGATAATCTACATAGACGCTGTAAATCGGGGATCATCCCCACTCTCGCGTTACTATGAACCATTGACCATTGTCTCATACACACACTCACAACATACACACACAACCTTGAATATCAATAAATTCAAATAATCTGAAATATTCATGCCTCACTGTACTATGCTGACGAAAAACTCTGTAACCGGCAGTTAAAAAAAAAATAGCATATAGTGTGATATTTTTTTATTAATAATGTTTTGTTCGTTGACTGGGATTGTAGTATATTGTCGCAGTGATATTTTGTCGTGTGATATTTTGTCACGGTGATATTTTATCGTGTGATATTTTGTCGTGTGATATTTTATCGTGTGATATTTTGTCCGTGATATTTTGTCGTGTGATATTTTGTCCGTGATCAAATGTCGTGTCACCAATTATTCGCCAATGATTAATGGGAAAAAATAAATTCCCAATTATCTCAGTAATCGGTAATTGGTCAAAAAATAATATCAATTAATCAGAAAATGTGTAATTGGTTTGAAAATATTTCCAATTATCCGAATAATCGGCAATTGGTCTAATGAAAATATCAATTAATCAGGAAATGGGTAATTGGTTGGAAAATATTCTCAATTATCTGAATAATCGCTAATTGGTCGAAAAATAATATGAATTGTCAGAAAAATTAATAATTGGTTTGAAAATATTCTCAATTACCCAAATAATCGTCAATTGATCAAAAAATAATGTCGATTTTTCAGAAAAATGGGTAATTGGTTTGAAAATATTCTTAATTACCCGAATAATCGTCAATTGATCGAAAAATAATGTCGACTTTTCGGAAAAATGGGTAATTGGTTTGAAAATATTCTCAATTACCCGAATAATCGTCAATTGATCGAAAAATAATGTCGATTTTTCAGAAAAATGGGTAATTGGTTTGAAAATATTCTCAATTACCCAAATAATCGTCAATTGATCGAAAAACAATGTCGATTTTTCAGAAAGATGGGTAATTGGTTTGAAAATATTCTCAATTACCCGAATAATCGTCAATTGATCGAAAATAATGAAACACCAAGTAATTAACTTCTCGCTTTCTGAGATGTCCAGGTTGGCCGCTGCGTATTTTTCGGAGTCCAGGTTGAGAGCTTCGTAGATTTCGGCGTCGAGGTCGACCGCTACGTAGTTTTCGGTGTCCAGGTCGACAGCTTCGTAGTTTTCGGTGTCCAGGTCGACAGCTTCGTAGTTGTCGGTGTCCAGGTCGACCGCTGCGTAGTTGTCGACGTCCAGGTCGACCGCTACGTAGTTTTCGGTGTCCAGGTCGACCGCTGCGTAGTTGTCGACGTCCAGGTCGACCGCTACGTAGTTTTTGGTGTCCAGGTCGACAGCTTCGCAGTTGTCGGTGTCCAGGTCGACCGCTACGTAGTTTTCAGTGTCCAGGTCGACAGCTTCGTAGTTGTCGGTGTCCAGGTCGACCGCTGCGTAGTTTTCGACGTCCAGGTCGACCGCTGCGTAGTTTTCGGTGTCGCAGGTCGACAGCTTCGTGGTTGTCGGTGTCCAGGTCGACCGCTGCGTAGTTGTCGACGTCCAGGTCGACCGCTACGTAGTTTTCGGTGTCCAGGTCAACAGCTTCGTAGTTGTCGGTGTCCAGGTCGACCGCGGCGTAGTTGTCGACGTCCAGGTCGACCGCTACGTAGTTGTCGGTGTCCAGGTCGACCGCTGCGTAGTTGTCGACGTCCAGGTCGACCGCTACGTAGTTTTCGGTGTCCAGGTCAACAGCTTCGTAGTTGTCGGTGTCCAGGTCGACCGTGGTGTAGTTGTCGACGTCCAGGTCGACCGCTACGTAGTTTTCGGTGTCCAGGTCGACAGCTTCGTAGTTGTCGGTGTCCAGGTCGACCGCGGCGTAGTTGTCGACGTCCAGGTCGACCGCTACGTAGTTTTCGGTGTCCAGGTCGACAGCTTCGTAGTTGTCGGTGCCCAGGTCGACCGCTGCGTAGTTGTCGACGTCCAGGTTGACCGCTACGTAGTTTTCGGTGTCCAGGTCGACAGCTTCGTGGTTGTCGGTGTCCGGGTCGACGCCCCGTAGTTTTTGGTGTCCAGGTCGACCGCTACGTAGTTGTCGGTGTCCAGGTCGACCGTTGCGTAGTTGTCGACGTCCAGGTCGACTGCTACGTAGTTTTCGGTGTCAAGGTCGACAGCTTCGTAGTTGTCGGTGTCCAGGTCGACCGCTGCGTAGTTGTCGACGTCCAGGTCGACCGCTACGAAGTTTTCGGTGTCCAGGTCGACAGCTTCGTAGTTGTCGGTGTCCAGGTCGACCGATGCGTAGTTGTCGACGTTCAGGTCGACCAGTACGTAGTTTTCGGTGTCCAGGTCGACCGCTGCGTAGTTGTCGACGTCCAGGGCGACCGCTGCGTAGTTTTTGGTGTCCAGGTCGGCAGCTTCGTAGTTGTCGGTGTCCAGGTCGACCGCTGCGTAGTTGTCGACGTCCAGGTCGACCGCTACGTAGTTTTCGGTGTCCAGGTCAACAGCTTCGTAGTTGTCGGTCTCCAGGTCGACCGCGGCGTAGTTGTCGACGTCCAGGTCGACCGCTACGTAGTTTTCGGTGTTCAGGTCAACAGCTTCGTAGTTGTCGGTGTCCAGGTCGACCGCTGCGTAGTTGTCGACGTCCAGGTCGACCGCTACGTAGTTTTCGGTGTCCAGGTCGACAGCTTCGTAGTTGTCGGTGCCCAGGTCGACCGCTGCGTAGTTGTCGACGTCCAGGTCGACCGCTGCGTAGTTTTCGGTGTCCAAGTCGACAGCTTCGTAGTTGTCGGTGTCCAGGTCGACCGCGGCGTGGTTGTCGACGTCCAGGTCGACCGCTACGTAGTTGTCGGTGTCCAGGTCGACCGCTGCGTAGTTGTCGACGTCCAGGTCGACCGCTCCGTAGTTTTCGGTGTCCAGGTCAACAGCTTCGTAGTTGTCGGTGTCCAGGTCGACCGCAGCGTAGTTTTCGACGTCCAGGTCGACCGCTACGTAGTTTTCGGTGTCCAGGTCGACAGCTTCCTAGTTGTCGGTGTCCAGGTCTACCGCAGCGTAGTTGTCGATGTTCAATGATGTGTAATCGGAAAATTTTTTTTCAAGTCCTTCGATGCGGAAATCTAGTATACGTGAAAAATAGTATCCCGGAAAAATATATTCGAGTCGAAAAATTCGAAGCAAATATTCTAAGTTTTCGAATATTCGCACACCACTATTGTCTGTCTTGTCAGTCTTGTCTGTCGTCTGTCTTATCTGTCCTTGTCTGTCTTGTAACTTTAAACGTTTAAACGTAACGCTGAAAGCACCATCCATCGCGCAATAGTTAACAATTTCCGTTGAAAAATCAAACACGTCACGCTGTTCTTTTGAGTTGTGATACCATTCCAAAAAATTCTCGCGTTCCTTTGCACGCATCGTATCAACAGAGTAGAACTCTGCTGCCGGCAACTCCCCTACATAATTTGGATTTTCCGGCCTGTTAAAGAGGTGGGGAAATGTACCTTCTCCAGCTATGTCTGAAAGACCGAAGGCTTTCGGAAGTGCAGACAATGGCATATAGAAATAAAGCAGGCTGTCGAGAAATATGAGCTTTTCGATACGCATGCTAATAATTTTGGTACCGTTCAAGATTAGTGTGGGGAGCTGTGTTTTCTTTTCTTCGATCAGATAGCGTAGAATAAACTGTACGTCAAAGCCGCTCGCATTATGCGCTATGCAGATTGTATGCGAAAACCCCTTCACCTGCTGGATAGCTAATTCAACAAGCTGACTGACAGGGTTTTCCCAAAAGATAAATTCGTGCACACCACACCTTTGGAATGGTCGAGCAAGCGCGTCGTTATCACAACAGTCTTGACAAACGCGCTGAGCTACGCAAAGATTTGGCGTGTGCACAAATGTATTCGGGTCCTCCTTCACAGAGGTACACTGCTGTGTTTCGAAATCATAAAAAATGAAAAGAATTTTTCGTTTATTCGATTGATTAGCGCGAATTGGATTCACAAAGCACAGATGGTTGTATGGTCGCTCGGCCTTGCACGTATTGCAAAAACTTTTACCGCATTGATGTTTCTTTTTCGTTTGCAGAGGCTTGATCGTTCTGAAACAGTTATGGCAGCGTTTAATTGATCGACAGACGCGCGTATCTTTATGTTTCCGGAAGCAATTGTCGCCGAAAAAGTCGCGATTGCATGCAACGCATTTAATTGTATCGGTAATAAGACAAGGTGGAGATTCGCCGCAACGAGGGCATTTTTTTGAGCATCTGTGTTCGTGTTGTCGATTGAATCGTTTATTGCATAATGTACAGAATTCTCGACTACCGACAGCTGCTCTCAAATTTAAAATCGGCTCAAAATGATGCGAACGCTCGTAATATAATATATAAAGTGTGTGTTGAACTGATCCGACGGCGTCTAAGACTCTCTGTCTACCATCAAACGAGGGTTCCTCCCCGCACCCCAGTGTTAAAAACTTATAAATTACTATCGCAATACTGTCTCGTGTTAAAAAATTTTGGTAACGTCCAATTTCACGCATACCGCATCCGCGTGTCGGTATAATTACGCCTGCACCCCGGGTAAGTTCTATTGCTTTTCCTTTTTGTAGTGATCTATGAGCTTCTTTGATACGCCGCCAGCGATTGTGCAGATTTCCCGATCGATTTTGCCCCCTTTCCGCGTATGCTCGAGCAGCCAGCAATGATCGCGGTAAACATAAATTATCAATGTTTGGAATGGTCAAAATAGATTGCTTTGCTACACCCTCATATGATAATCCCTTCCTACCAGTTCCCTCGACGCCATGAACGACACAAGTTGTGATACGGTTTGTATCGTCAATATTTAAATTGCTTGAGCTTTGCGCTGCGCTACTTACGAGCTGCCAAATATCCTCGAACGAGTAGTCTCGCGCAGGGCGAAAAGACAACCATACAGGGCCATGGGCCAAACCGCTTGTAGCAAACGTTATACCGACGTAGTCACTACCCTCACATGAAGCAGTTATATGTGTAAGAAGATCGCGAAAGGCTCCTTCGAGCCAGTTTAACACAGAGACTCTGGGGCGTTGTTGACGTATTCGTATGGTAGTTTCGCGGCCACGCAGTTTGAATCGTTTAAAATACCGAGAATAATCTTCTATAATTTCAAATCGTTCACCAGGTGGTTGCACGTCACCGTGCATCTCGGCCCTTGCAGTGGCGCGTCGCCTGCCAGCACCCCTCTGCACACCTGGAAATTTTGAGAAGCTAACATCAATGCAAGCTCGCGATTATCAATATGAAAAAGTAATCATTATTATTGGTACCTCATGCGAAGCTTGCGGAATCTACAAAGCCCATTCATTATTGCCAGGAAGGAGGCCCATTGAGAAGCCTACGAAACACAAATACATGGTTCAATTTTCATTGAATATAAACTCGATAATTAGCCGCTCATGTCTGGACATGACAATACGCCCATGCTGATTTGATTTTACACTTGCAGATAAAAAGGCAATTGTTCAGAAAAGCGTGTAGTTGCCAGAGCTCCCGCGAGAGACCCTCAGTGAACGGTCAAGCTCTCGCTGCACTGAGAAAATAAATTTGTTGAATCATTGCAAATTTTGTTGGCTGGACTAAATGCGATGGACACGGGCTAGCAAGAGAGTGTACAGTATCCCGAACTGAATATTTTGATTGCTTGAAAGCACGAAAAATTGTTGGTTTGAAAAAATGCTATTTTGAACCAAGTGAAGTAGAGTCAAATTTAACCGGCAATGAGTCCAACCTAGGAATAAAATTGTTGGTTTAATGAAATGCAATTTTGAGTCGACTGAAATCGAGTCACATCTAACCAGGAATAAGTCTAACCATCACATTGAATTTTTGGTTCAGTAGAATGCTATTTTAAATTGACTGAAGTACAATTGTTTGTAACCAGTAATTAGTCCAATCAACACAAAAAATGATTGATTCAATAAAATGCTATTTTGAACCAAGTGCAGTAGAGTCGCATCTAACCGGCAATTAGTCCAACCTATGAATAAAATTATTGGTTGAATGAATTGTAATTTTAAGTTGACTGAAATCGAGTCGCATCTAACCAGCAATAAGTCTAACCAATACATTAAATTGTTGGTTCGATAGAATGGTATTTTAAAAGAACTGACGTAGACTTGTCTGTAACCAGTAATTGGTCCAATGAACACGAAAAATGATTGATTTCATAAAATGCTATTTTGAACCAAGTGAAGTACAGTCGCATCTAAACGGCAATTAGTCCAACCTGTGAATGAAATTGTTGGTTCAATGAAATGCAATTTTGAGTTGACTGAAATCGAGTCGCATCTAACCAGCCATAAGTCTAACCAATACATTACATTTTTGGTTCAATATAATGCTATTTTTAATTAACTGAAATAGAGATGTATGTAACCAGTAATTTGTCCCATCAACACGAAAAATGATTGATCCAAAGAAATGCTATTTTGTAGACACTAAAATACAGTTACATCTAACTGTTAGTTCGTTGAACCAAACACACAGATGATTGAGTTGCGTGGATATTGTGATGAACAAAACTGTTCTGTAGTTGGCGGGATGGTGTACCGTTTTAAGACAACATAACATGATTTTGAATCGGCGAACTATTATTTCCAGTCAATTGAACGTACAATCTGTACGACCCAAAAATTAATAAAAGAGACAAAGGTGTCTGTTGATCTAAATGGTTTATTGTTTTCATTAACAAAATGTGCTGTCGAATTAATTTATTGTTCAGGTGCACTGACACGCTGTACTTTCAACAAAACTAAATATACGTTTCGTGGGATTGAATGTTATGCCATTTCAATCCTAGTCTCAGTTCATACAATACTATTTGTAGTCATCCGACACCATAATCTTGTTCATACAGCAAAACATGTCGTGGATTTGAGCAGAAATATTATGCAATTGACCTAATTGACATTTGAATAAGAATAAAAATTTGTCGAAGGGAATAAACATTCTTACCCTCGAAACGCTGTAAATGTTGGGTTTTTCCGGATTGCAGGAAAAGGATGTGAATATTGTTATCCTAGAAATGACTACCATCACTGGCTATATGTTCTTTCATATATGCTTTATTATTTACAATGGTAGCATTTTTTACAGATACAAAAATATGATATAAAACATATGTTAAACATACTTATATATTAGGGCGAAATATTTTAATCTATCGCGAAGTACCGAAATAGAGAATAGTTTTTCATCAGTTATTAGATAGCTCAATATTTTCGCCATATCGTATCGACAAACATATGATATAAAACATATGTTAAACATAAATATATATTAGGATGATTCAAAAAAAAAATCCTTCTCAGAAACAGGCTCAAAAGTTTCATTTAGGTATAAACAAAGACCTGTTAAAATATAAGCTCTTAATATTAATATTAACATTGTTCGCATCGCACTTTTCGATTTTCCATAAGAATAACATGGGAAACATTAATTTACGACTTCTGATTTTTATAACTAGCAAACGATTTATCATATGGAAAACATAACATAACAGACATATTCTTGTAGAGAATTGAACGCTTTGAAAAAAAGGTTCCGAGTTACTTTTTGATAAGTCCAGTCGTTCAAAAGTTATTCAATGGCAAAGTTGAATTTTTCGTAAATTGGGCCGATTTTTTTATATAACACTGGAAATATTAGCTTTATCGAGAAAATGTGGATGAAATTTCATGTAAAACGTAGATTAAACTTTCGAGAAATGTTCATCAATAGTTCTCACTATGATAATGATAAAAATAAAACGCTTTAAGAAAATTGTGCAACAGAAATTCGCTTCAAAATCTGTTTTTTTTTGGTTTTTATTTTTTTAATTTAAAAACAAAATCGAATAAAAATTTACTGTTATACGACAATGAATGTCATTTTCTAAATAGAAAAATAAAATTTTAAAGCTAACTTCTGCTGCACAATTTTATTAAAGCGTTCTATTTTTTTATTATCATAGTGAGAGCTATTGGTTAACATTTCTCGAAAGTTTAATTTATGCTTTACATGAAATTTCATCCACATTTTATCGATGAAACTAATAGTTCCACTGTAATATCAAAAAATCGGCCAAATTTATGAAAAATTAAACTTTGTCATTGAATAATTTTTGAACGAGTGGACTTATTAAGAATTAACTCAGAACCTTTTTTGTAGAGCGTTCAATTCTCTACAAAAATGTGTCTGTAGATTTGCCGTATGATAAATCGTTTGCTAGTTATAAAAATCAGAAGACGTAGAAATAATTTTTCCCATGTTATTCTTATGGAAAATCGCAAAGTGCGATGCGGACAATCTTAGTATTAATATTACGAGCTCATTTTTTGACAGGCTTTTGTTTAGACCTAAATGAAACTTTTAAGCCTGCTTCCGAGAAGAAATTTTTTTCTGATTCGCTCTAATAAATATATATATATATTTATTAGAGCGAATCAGAAAAAAATTTCTTCTCGGAAGCAGGCTTAAAAGTTTCATTTAGGTCTAAACAAAAGCCTGTCAAAAAATGAGCTCGTAATATATATATATATATTTATTTATTTATTTGGATATATATATTACATTAATTACGTGTGTCGAAACTTAACAAAAAAATCATGGAAAAAAACTCGAAAAATAAAATAAAAATGCAGATATTAAAATCAATAAGCATATGCAGGATTTTGCACTTTATATATTTGGATAAAATAATAAATAACGACGCCGTAATGACAAACAAAATTAAGAACACGGTAAGTTGGAGAAATCAATTTAAAAAAAAAACTAAAAAATAATGAGTCTTTGTTTCACATTTGTACTGATATTTTTTTATCTCCGTTCGTATAAGAATGATAATTATATTTTCAACCAGCAAAAACGAATATCTAAGTGATAGGTGCGGCAGACTCAAGTTTGAACACATAATCGAGGGCTATTTACGCAATTGTTAATGCTAGCCTTTTCCGATATGCCTTTCCGATCACAGCCTTTTCCGATATGCTTCTTAGATCTATTCATATCACTTATAGATCCATGTATTACAGCTTTATATATATCTCGACACAATATAGCGCCTACCATCCGCCGCAATATGTATACTACGAGGCATGTAAGTTATCAACTGTTCCTGTGCAATACATGTATACACGCTACTTTCAACAATTTCTAAAGCGTGCTTGTGGGAACAACTTCGCAGCGTAAGCAATTTGCGGCACAGAAAATACACTTCACATTCATTTACGATCAAGATATAAATGATTTTTCCGAATATAGGGTAGAGGTCGGTGTTTCTGATAACCACAGCGACTCCACTTTTATAAGTAGTGCCGTAGAGTTTTACAGTGTGTGTAATGACCAAATCATGATTAGAAATTTCATAGGGTACAACGTCTTTGAAGTCTGGATACTCGTCCAGTTCTGTCAATTTTTTATCGAGTACTTTTCCCTTACTCAGTCGATCTTGAAATCCTTGAAAAGTAATAAAACGATAGTTCAATTGCAATTGATGTCGTAATGCTAAAGTATATGCTGGATTCACGCGAGACGTCATAGCTTTCGCAGCGTCCTTGAAGAATTTATGCTTGGATTCATATCGCATACACGATACTTGTTTCAGGGGACCAATATTTTGTAATAAACGAGGGTAGTGAAGTAAATGGTGAAATTTTGGTTTCAAAGGTTCGTTGAAAAGCTGTAGATACAGAGAGTGATGTTCCGAAATAAGAACCTGAAGCCGTTCACTGCTTTCGGCTGTAATTGACGATGCGATTACCAGATCGATAATCTCAGTGAGAGTAGTATAGAGTTGCCAGACTTCATTTTCCGGTGGGACAAGGTCACCAACTATTAGGCCGAGATAATCTACTAAGCAAGCCATTTCTGATGCTGAAAGAATAAGGCATCCTTTTTGTAATGAAAGATTATTAATAATAGGCAGAGTATTTTTAGTTATATCAAAATCAAAGTCGAAATACTTTAATCTATCGCGAAGTACCGAAATAGAGAATAGTTTTTCATCAGTTATTAGATAGTTCAATATTTTCGCCATATCGTATCGACAGACCCCTTCGAAAAGATCGTGCATCGGATCAAAGCAAAAATCACGTAATACATCAAAGCTCGGTATTTCATTGAAACAGCACTTTTCTTGGATGCCATGGCTGCTTTCAGCTACGTGCACACTATAATTTTCAGAAGTTCGTAATATTCCGACGTCCTCGACCAATTGACTATCCCGTGTCGTTTTATCGGCTAAACACGCTCTACATGAATGTAACGATCGAAATCCCGTCGTGAATCCCAAAATACCATTCAGCCCTAAATTATCGCCTGTGATACGTACGAGACTGAAGAATACTTTTTTTTCTTCACCCTGAATATTGATAGTAATACCGTTGGTCTCGAGGTCGATAATTTGATCAATTACGTGAGCAAAAATGATTCTGTTTCCAAGTCGAGCATGATCTCGCGCATTATGTAATTGAATAAGAAATATGTTTTCTAACATACTCCCGTATTCGTGAGGTAAAGATGCAATTGTACAGTACACAGCTCCAAGTTTGTTTATTCCGCGATGAGATCCTAATGGATTATTGATCTCGAAATCATCATAATAGAGAATAATTGGTAACACAAGTTCATCGCCAAATCGCTGTTCAATTTGTTGCCAAACATCGCATTGAATAATGGACGAGATTGTATTGTTACTTTTTGTCTGATCCATGTGAGATAATATCAAGTTTAACACGTTAGGCAATTCCAAAAAAGTTTTGAGAATCGGTTTTAATTGTACAACCTGAATAGTTGTTCGAGCGACATGCATTCGTCTTACGCCGCGAATACGCCTTGGCCGAATCGTCATGCCTACACCAATCGTTTTCGGTCGTCTTAGGGTTCCTAACGATTCGAAATACTGCATAGTTCGAAATTCTGTTTTGAAACGAGTAAAAGCATTTTTTAAAATGTTTAATAAGTAATCAAGATCCTCTGAACTTTCAGGATGAGCAGAATTATAAATGCTTTTCATAATTAGTATATGCGATTTATATATTTTATCAATATCGGTGATAAGTTCGTGTACCAGTGCACGCGGTATTGTCTGGTTCGCATATTGCTTAGCGACATAAGAAATAGTGCGTTTTTCCACTATACGAGCGAAGTCTGTGATATTTTCGTTAGATTTTGTATTTATCACCGCAAGTTCTTGTATCGCTCTTGATCGCAATGTAATGTTGTCAAATGCAGGGACATAAGTGTTTGTTTTTTGTTTACCAATATCAAAGACTGGATGTTTTTTGATCAAATGTTTTTCATATGTATAAAGTGAAGAGAAGCTGCGCAAACAATTTTTTTGTTTACAGCGAAACACATCGATCATCAACATACTATTGTGGCGACATTTAATATGCGCCCTCAAATGCTTGATATCCGAACTCTCGTAATTACGAAACGCGCAGGGATACATATTGGAATTAGTCTTTTACACTCGTCACTTACATTGCCTCGTAGTAATATAAAATCGCGGTTTGAATTATTTCGGTCGGAGAGCGCTCACAATTTCCATTATATAGGATATTTGCTTGTCGTGCTTTGTGGAAAATTCATACAGACCGATTTGCAGTAGGTACCACAAATGTTCGCTCGCTGCCGGGTATGTCGCATCGAGAACGTGGAAGGATTTGAAACAGAGGTCCAACGCTTTTAAAGCTGACGGTACTTCGTACAGGATCGTATCAATGCAAACGAAAAACGTCTGAATTTCCGCCAATGTTTCTCCAACGACGATAATGTATGGTTGAACCGTCAATCCTATCTGATTCATAGCTTCGATTCTTTCTTCTTGGATTCTCCCGACATCACCTGCAATCTATAAAAATACCCATTCTTCAGAATCACCTCAATCGTTAAAATTGTGCATTAAGGAGGTTCATCTGGTACCGAATGAGTCAAAAGAAAAATGTCAATGCTTAACCTCAAAATAATCAGCATTTTCGAGACTAATTAATTTATTATGAATCTCACAAGTACCTAATCGATTTTATAAAGCTCTAAAAATGTCCCTTAGATACTTTTTCATTAATTCTTAAATTTTCGTTAAAATCTGTATTGTAATGATTGTGCATTTAATATTTATATACGGTATCCCATAAGAGCGTATGTTATTTAGGATTTATATATTTTTTTGTTTCTCACGAACAACGTACCCTCAGGTCTTGAAATTTTAACAGATGACTTTTTAGATATTTATAACTATATTCTGATTTTTTTTATCAACATCTGTATTGTAAATCGTGTACCAGATGAATCTTCTTAAATTGGATAGTTACACGAACCTTTGCATGCACTATTATGCTGTCTCTGCACTCAATCGTCGTCGGCTTCCAGTGTGATTTCTTAGTTCTCACTCTTCCTTTCGGGGGGACGAGGAATGCCAAAAATGATATTTGAGTTGCCACTTTTTTCTCTGTATGAATATGAATACATGTTATAGAGTATTCAAATGAAACACAAAGAATTAAAACAATGCAAAATACATTGGTATCGAAATTATAAAACTTCATTCCTACCGTCGCTGAGGTCGTCCTGATTCAAGATTTCCATTAGCTCGATGGCTGCTGCACCAGGCTTATTTTGAAGACGGCAAAGTCGAAGTTTTCGGAAAAAATCCTTCCATTCATCAAGTCCGAAACATTTCTCCGTCAATTTCATGAAAGCAAAATCTTCTTCGATCAGTATATATCCCGTCGGATTTTTTAGAATCGGCCAGATTTCGATTATCCCGTTGACAGACTTATCCGTAATTTTATGAATCTGTTCTTGCCGATACTTCGCAGTTTTCCTCCAATGTTCAATGACTAATTGCCATGGTGCTTGATTCTTTCCAAGCCAATTGACGCTCTCGACAACCGAAATATCTATGCCAAAAAAAACATGCGGTAATTTCAGTGATATTTGTGATTAGAGAAAAACTTGATAAAATTGCTCAAATGGATACGATTGTAGCCAAAGAATAATGTACGGGACACTCCAGGTCAAATCGACTTACTTCCGAATCTTTCACATTTTGTTTGGCTCAAAATGCCGAGAGAAAAAATCTCCCTGTATATTTATTTCAGAATCTTTTGTCCATCCACTAATGAAATATGATTTTTTTTTCAATGATCTATGACCTGCTAAAAAATTGACCAAATAAAGTTTTTTTTTTCAATTGTTTGTTTTTCCCTGTAATTTAGTAAGGAATTTTCAAAAAGATAACTAATATTTGTCTTATTGGTATTTTTTCCGTTTGAAGCAAAAAATAATTGATTTTAAGAATGCCGACGCTTTGGATATTTTGAACAAAATTTAAAGCGTTGGCGTTCTTAAATTTCGAGCCAAATAAAAAGTGAAAGATTCGGAGGTAGGTCGATTTGTCATGGACTGCCCCATATATATGTGTCATTTCCTACACTGAGGAAAAAAATGGTTTAATTAACCAAATCGGCGATTACGGGTGGCGAAACGAAATTTCAGTTCATTCGACAAAATTTTTAATTGATTCAACAGATATTTGCATCAATGAACCAAAATGTGTTTAAAGTAACCAATTTTTTTTTCTTTCTAACTAAAATTTCGTTTCGCCGCCCGTAACCGTCGATTTAGTTAATTGGACTACTTTTTTTTTCTCAGTGTATCAATTCAACGACGTTTTGTTGGTGACGCCATTCGATTTTTTTATTTTTTAATATGTACTATACATGCAAAAACGAGTATCCATGTAAATTTTCAGCTCTCTGAAGTTATTGGTTTTTGAAAAAATATTCTTGAAATAATCTTAACTTCTACAATAACAAAGATATTCTAATTTGCTAAGAGGTCATTTTTTTGTTTTTCAATGTAGTTTTTGAAAAAAATATCGAAAATTAAGAACATTTTTTAAAGTCTTTTTGGCTGTTTGAAGCTAAAAAAATTAATTTTCATTCAATGGGACCTCTTCGATTTAAACAATAATAATAATAAAATTCTACGTAAAACATCAGAATGTTTGACATTTTACTGAAAAAGCAATTCAGATAACTTCCTATTTAAAAAAAAATCGTTTTTTTTCGTAATTTTGATCTTTTTTTCCTTCTATGACTACAATAGTTTATTTCAATGATGTTAAAATAAATCATTTAACTTCTTTTACATATTTCATTTGTAAATTACAACAATTAACATTTAGAATTAGAATTCATGTACGTTTTGCACTTTATGCCATTTTTTTACAAAAAAAATTGTAATTCTTAATGTTAATTATTATAATTCACAAAGGAAATATGTAAGAGAAGTTAAATTATTTAGTTTAACATTTTTGAGATCAACTATTGTAGTTATAGAAGGAAAAAAGATGAAAATTACGAAAAAAAATCGCATTTTTTTTTTAATAGTTATTTGAATCCCTTCTTCAGTCAAATCTAAATATTTTGTTTTGTTATGTAGAATTTTATAATTTTTTTTGAAAAAATTCAAAGGGATCCCATTGAAAAAAAATCCAAATTTTTTATCTTAAAACAGCTAAAAAAATTTCAACCCATTTTTTTCTTAATTTTTGATATTGTCTTCAAAAAGTACATTGGAAACAACAAAAAACCTCCCAACAAATTAGAATATCTTGCTTATTATAGAAGTTATGATTATTTTAAGAATATTTTTTCAAAAATTGATAACTTCGGTATGGATTAAGATAGAGAGCGAACATATATTTTTTTCTTGTATAAAATAGCTGTAAAAATACATAAAATAAAACATATGCTAAGTAAACCAAATAAAAGTGTAAAGAACTAAGTATTTCATACTCTTTGCAATAACCACAGTTGAAAGGGTAGAGTCATCTCGAAATCATGAAAATAAAGCTGTCAGGCACATACAAAATCGCAAAAATGTATATTAAAAAACATGCGACTCAAAGAACAACGAAGTAATAAAAAAATTGAATTGTATTCTTGTGATTTATGGTTGATTTTTTGTATCTGTACCTTCTTCTTGGATCGATGTATCGGCCTCCGTGTCTGCTTTTGAGAAACTGCCGCGCAACTGTGATCCTGTGAGACGACGCCAATTCCGTGTCTTATTGCGATATTTGTCGACGAGCTTACCACGTGCCGTAATAGATTTCGCAGTTTTTGAAAACTCTTTTTTTACCGGTGCAATGTAGTACGTGCTGGCAAGTTCAGTGGGAAAGATTTTGACGATTTCATTCGATAAAAACTCGAAATCCTCGTTGATTAAACGCCTACAAAAATGTGTACTTAATAGTAAACTTGAACGTGCACATTATTATAAATGGGACATTCTAAAACTTCGCGACAAAAATCTTCCGTTTTAATTTTCTTTAGATTTTGTAACATACACCCCCGCTCAAAAGTTTGGATACACCTATCGATATTTCTGCCGCACTAAAAGTTGCGTAACTCCGTCAAAAAAAATGATAATCGAATTCTCAAAGAAGCGTTTTGACGGAAAGGAATTCAGCTTTGTTTCCCCTATTTTTAATTTCTTTTGCGATTTTTTTTGACCTGGTATGCGATTTTGAAAGTGACCATTTTTCGGCATTTTTTCGACCATAGCAAATCGGGTGCGTATCTTAAGGACATTTTTTTTTAAACTTTTTTATCTACGGTACATTTGAAAGGGTTGGAAGCCGCTCTATTTTTATTCTTTAAAGATTTTCGTACGATTTTTTCTCGCAAAGTTATTTCACTTCTGGCTCAAAAAGGCAAATTTTGAAAGATGCAACGTAACTCAAAGACTTTGAGAGAAAATATCAAGTATGAAAAAAGTAGCGTAGGTATACACGGAATCGCCTGGAATTATTTCAGAATTTTCCCATGAAATTTTTCATTTTTTACTATTTTCGCTCCAGCGAAAAATTTCATCTAATTAAAATTTCCGTACTTCGTGATAAAATAAAAATCTGAAAAAATTCAGCAACATTTGGCATGCTATAAGCAATAATTATCAATAATAATATTGCCGAAAAGTCATTGACAAATTGTTTAAACATTTGTTTAAACAATTTATTAAACAATGATGAACAATGATCAATAATTATTATTGATCAACAATGATCAATAATTATTATTGATCATTGTTGTTTATAGTGTGCCAAATATTGCTGAATTTTTTCAGATTTTTTATTTCATCACGAAGTACGGAAATTTCAAACAGATGAAATTTTTCGCTGGAGCAAAAATAGTAAAAAAAAAAAAATTTCATGGGAAAATTCTGAAATAATTTCAGGCGATTCCGTGTATACCGACGCTACTTTTTTCACACTTGACACTTTCGCTTAAACTCTATAGTCTTTGATTTACGTTGCGTCTTTCAAAATTTGTCTTTTTTAGCCAAAAGTAAAATAACTTAGCGAGAAAAAATCGTACGGAAATCGTTAAACAATGAAAATGGAGCGGCTTCTAACTCTTTCACGTGTACTGGAGATATAAAAGACAAAAAAAAATGTCCTCAAGTTACGCGCCCGCTTTGCGATGGTCGAAAAAATGCCGAAAAACGGCCACTTTCAAAAATGCATAAAAGGTCGAAAAAAAATCATTAAGGAAAATAAAAATAGGCAAAAAAGCTGAATTCCTTCCCGTCAAAACGCTTTTTTAAAAATTCCCTCATTTTTTTTGACGCAGTTATGCAACTTTTAGTGCGGTAAGAAATATCGACAGGTGTATCCAAACTTTTGAGCGGGGGTGTATTTTGAACTAAATAACATACCCATTCAAGTCGACCAAAGCCTCCGACACAAGGACATCCACCAATATATTTCAAGATGATCTCGTCAACGTCTTTGTTTTTTTATACGCATCAAGGACTAGACGTCCCTCTATCGAATTCTTCAACAGGTTACGAGCTCCACGCCGCTGAACTCTGGGGAACGCGTCGTCTCTAACAAAATGATTTTCCTTTTTCAGTTCCCCTTCGTCGCTCTGATTTGACTCATTATCCGATTCTCCCTGACGGCTGATGGTGTCCACATCGTCACAGGAATCAGATAGAAGCTATTCAGGAAAAAAACATGATTAAAGCTTGCTTATATTTTATTTCGTATCAGGGTAATTCCATGTCAAATCGACCAAGAGTTGGAATCGACCCCTCTCAATTTCGATGAAATTTGGTCAGAAGTTTTCGTTTTCAATAAAACGGAGTTCTACCATAGAAAAAAAATTGATTTTTTTTTTTCAAAAGTTATTCAAAATTCAAAATGTCACAATTTTTCAAGGCTTTCAAGTTTATTTTTCAAATATCTCGAAAACTATTATAATTATGAAAAGTCGTACTGAATTCGTTTTGAAGAGTATACTTGGGGCTTCGAAAAAAAAAATATTCCGAAAAAAAATTTTGAAAATTAATGAATTTAGAGAATTTTGAATTTTCAAAAATCGTGAAAATCTAAGTTCCATTTTTTATTTTGGGTTCAAGTTTTTAAATATAATACCTTGTACTGATCTTAAAATATCCGGAAATTTTCGGAGAGATGTTTTTTTATTTTCAAAAATATAAATTTTTGAATTTTTAAAAATCGTGCCAATCCACGATAAACATTAAATTTTTGGTTAAATTTTTTCCTGAAATTGTCAGGATGGGGTGTTTTTGTTTCGAAAATGAAAATTTTTGAATTTTGGTCAAAACAAATTTTTTGTTTTTCCTCTAAGTTAATTAAAGTTGAACAATCATGTAATTCTGTAATTTTTAGCAGTGACAATTTCAATTAATGGCAATTGAAACAAAAAAATTTTTTCCCAAAATTCAAAAATTTATATTTTTGAAACAAAAACATACCATCCTGAAAATTTCAGGATCTTTTAAGATCGGCACAAGGTATGATATAAAAAAAATTTAACTAAAAATTTAATGTTGATCGCGGATTTTCACGATTTTTTAAAAATCAGAATTCTCCAAATTAATCATTTTTCAAATTTTTTTTTTCGGAATCTTTTTTTTTCATAGCTCCTAGTATACTCTTTCAAACGAATTAATAACGATTTTTCGTAACTATAGAATAGTTTTCAAGATATTTTAAAAATAAACTCGAAAGATTTGAAAAATTGTGAAATTTTGAATTTTGCATAACTTTCGAAAAAAAAATTTTAATTTTTTTATCTTCTGTAGAACTTCGTTTTATTGAAAACGAAAACTTCTGACCAAATTTCATCGAATTTGAAAGGGGTCGATTCCAACTCTTGGTCGATTTGACATGGAAGGACCCATCATTATCCATTGTCACAGACAAATTTGATTCAAAGTAAAGAAAACAAATTATTATTATTTATAAATTATTTATTATATGGTTTTCAAATGGTTCTCAAGCAAAAATTCGCAAATAAAAAGATTCTACTCACTTGTTCGATGTTGCGAACAGACGTACGGCTTGATTTTTTAACAAATTCCTTCCACTTCGTTAAGAAAATAGCGCGATACCCGATTTCCGGAATCAGTTCCTTTATCAAGTTTTCGGTTAAATTTCTCAGCGCCGCCTCATCGATACTGTTCGCTGTAAAATTAACACAAATGCATTGAAGAAACAATTTGTAAACACTGAAAGAAAGGCCTAGTCAAGTCAACAAAATCTGTGGTTACTGGTTGCTACCAGTAGAAAGGGAAGATTTTGTTGATTCAACTGATGCCAGAGATTTTGTTGATTCACTGATCAGAGAGAGAGAAGGAGAGAAAGAGAGAAAGAGAGAATGAGAGAAAGAGGGAAAGAGAGAAAGAGGGAAAGAGAGAAAAAGAGAAAGAGGGGAAGAGAGAAAGAGAGAAAGAGAGAAAGAAAGAAAGAGAGTAACAGAGAAAGCGAGAAAGAGAGATGAGAGAGAGAGAGAATGAGAGAAGGAGAGAAAGATAGAAAGAGAGAAAGATAGAAAGAGAGAAAGATAGAAAGAAAGAAAGAGAGGAGGGGGAAGAGAGAGAGAGAGAGAATGAATGAATGAACGTATTTATTTAGCATTTCTGCTACTTACGCATATCTCATGCGTTACATACAAATATTATTATAATTATACTAATCTTCTAATTGCTACACTCATAGCTTACAAATTCATTCTTAGGAACCTTGCTAGTGCTCTTTTAAATCGATCAATTGTTTCTTCCTC